>JARYHS010012519.1:165279748-165396801 GCA_031002005.1 Vandiemenella viatica
TAAGGTACTGCTACTGGTCTCATACAGTATTATTCAAACTTTGCTTTCAGAACATTTGCTTAAGCGTTTTGGTTAGAGCATTAGCTTCAATTTTTCGTAAGTTCCCGTTTCGAGTGAGTCGTCAGGCATGGGTGGTATGAAATAAGTTATGCGTCCAAAGAAACTGGTACACCTACCTAATATCGTGCAGGACCCCCGCGAGCACGTAGAAGTGCCGCAACACGACGTGACATGGACTCGACTAATGTCTGAAGTAGTGCTGGAGGGAATTGACACCATGCATCCTGCAGGGCTGTCCATAAATCCGTAAAAGTACGAGGGGTTGGAGATATCTTCTGAACGGCACGTTGCAAGGCATCCCAGATACGCTCAATAATGTTCATGTCTGGGGAGTTTGGTGGCCAGCGGAGATGTTTAAACTCATAAGAGTGTTCCTGGAGCCACTCTGTAGCAATTCTGGACGTGTGGGGAGTAGCATTGTCCTCCTAGAATTGCCGAAGTCCGCCGGAATGCATAATGGACATGAATGGATGCAGGTGATCAGCTAGGATGCGTACGTACGTGTCACCTGTCAGGGTCGTATCTAGACGTGTCATGGGTCCCATGTCACTCCAACTGCACACGCCGCACACCATTACAGAACCTCCACCAGCTTGAACAGTCCCCTGCTGACATGCAGGGTCGATGAATTCATGAGGTTGTCTCCATACCACTCGATACAATTGTAAATGAGATTCGTCAGACCAGGCAACAGTCCAATGTCGCTGTTGACGGGCCCAGGCGAGGCGTAAAGCTTTTGTCGTGCACTCACCAAGGGTACACGAGTGGGCCTTCGGCTCCGAAAGCCCATATCGATGATGTTTCGTTGAATGGTTCGCACACTGACACTTTTTGATGGCCCAGCATTGAAAACCGCAGCAATTTGCGGAAGGGTTGCAATTCGGCCACGATGAACGATTCTCTTCAGTCGTCGTGGGTCCCGTTCTTGCAGGATCTTTTTCCGGCCGAAGCGATGTCGGAGATTTGATGTTTTACCGGATTCCCGATATTCACGGTGCACTCGTGAAATGGTCGTACGGGAAAATCCCCACCTCATCGCTACCTCGGAGATGCTGTGTTCCATCTCTCGTGCGCCGACTATAACACAACGTTCAGAATCACTTAAATCGTGATAACCTGCCATTGTAGCGGCAGTAACCGATCTAACGTCTGCGCCAGACACCTGTTGTCTTATATAGGCGTTGCCGACCGCAGCGCTGTACACTGAGTGTTTACATATCTCTGTGTTAGCATAGGCATTCCTATACCAGTTTCTTTGGCTCTACAGTGTAATTTCATAAAATTATACAATAATAAAAATTATAGGCGAGATCGTAAAAAACATGTCGGTGATGCGAACTCATTAGATTATATCCGGTAAAAAAATCGTCCAATGCACCTAAAGAAGTTTTCACTTTAAAAAAAGTTTCTCCGATTGTGAATTCGATACCGTAACCTTCCATTCTACGGGACAGCGCTTTACCATTTCACCAACGGGGCCGCCAATTGCTGCGAAGTTGTAAGATCTAATTCGAACGACTAATTTCAGAAGAAAAAAAAATGTAGTCAAGTTAGTAAAAAAAAAACTTTGTATAGATACGATATTATAGGTACAATGTATAACCTTTCAAGAGGACTGAGGACGCGTGGTAATATATATTGATATACTAGCCCGTACCCGCGACTTCGTACGCGTGGATTAAGAAATTTTTTTGCCAGAATTAAATATAGAGTCGGAATAATATGACAGGAAAGCTATCACTATATCATTGTACCGTCGAACCTGTCTCTTGAAGAGAATCAATTACCAACATATTTCTGTCACCATTCGATAAGGTCTCAAAATTTCGTGTCTACAACTGTTAATCATACTGGAAAATATATCCTGTGCCCTTCATACAGATTTCCTTATAAAATTCCATCACAACGATATAGCCATTTAGTCGTCAAAACGTAACAAAAAGACAGACTTACTTCCGTATTTATAACAATATTACTGTGGTTCACACTCACACACTGAGTGTGAACACCACCTGAGGGATCATTATAACGTAAAAAAGTGTACACCTACAACATTGCAAGACTACCTACGATTTGCCTCGCATTGCACCCCTAACTGTCTAATATCTACAGTTTAACATTCAATCCGAATAACCTACAGCTCAGGCCTGACTCTTACGATGAAAAACAATTTTTAAAAATCTTAGCCTCCACGGAGATTTGAACCGGAGAGCACGACGTTCGTAAGCAAGCGCTTTAACCACTGAGCTAGCAGTCCAGTACACAGAAACATGGTAAGTTGACGTTCACATCCAACGTGTCTTACCGCCGTATTTCGAAGTTATGAGACAAAATGTGTTATTTATACACATAATTTGTCAACCAAATGTAGACAGTATTTTTCTCCTTGTTTCAAAGGATAAGTGTGCAAAGTTTCATCGAGATCGGATGAAAACTGTGGATTTGTATGAAGAACAAACTAACAAACAAACAAACCAACAAATAAACAAACATACATTCATCTTTATATATAAAGATACCATGTGCACAGGCCGCGGTGGGTGCGCCAGTAGGTATATTATATACAAGTATAATCTATACTTCCACTGCTGTCCAAGCGCAAGAAGTCACAGTTAAGCTACATATATTCTGCTATTGCAGCATGCTGGTAAAGCGAACTCATAAGTTTTTAACCATCCAGAAATCCCCCAGCGCGCCTAAAGAAGTTTTTACTTAAAAAATTAAATAAAACTATTGCTTGTTTTTCTTGTAAGTAAGATATACTTATTTTGGTTATTTGTTATCTAAGTTTTGGACAAATTTCAATTTCTAAGCAACAGCATTTTTTAATAGACCTGCCAACTAAAACTATTTAAAATAGACAACTTTTACTTTCACTTACATTTTTATTTTAGAGCGAAAAAAAGTTTTAGTCCTCTACTTGACAGGTTTCAACCAAAGCAGGTGAAAAAAAAAAAAAAATGCGTTATGCGGCTTTGCGTCAATGAAACAAGTAACATGTTCAGATTTGAAGTCTGACTCTCATTCAAGCCTGTGACAGATGTCAAGGGGGCTCCGTTTTCCGTCTGATTTGGAAAACTTATAAATCCGACGAATTTTGACATCGGCGTGGACTATTTGGCAGTTTAGCGGTGACCCGTTGTGTGTTTACATAGGTAATGGTCACCTGGTTGACGAGTTTGGCGTTGCTTGTGTGTTATTAAATTCGGCCGTGACATGTGCGGTTGGTGGGGGAGATAAGTGGGTGTTTACACGCGGGCACTGGCGGGAGGGAACGACTCTCCCAGGAATAGCCACCTCCCCGAGCCATCAGAGAGGCAGAAGACAGCGCACGGTGCGGGCTGCAGCCGCGCACGCGATCCGCAGAATCGCAGAAATACGAGCATGACTAACGGAAGATTTGCCGGCGTCAGACGCGGGAAGCTGCGAGTTCCTCAGTGAGTGTTCTGTCGTCTGGAGGCGAAGCAGACTCCGCAGCTCAGGAAGAAGTTTTCAAGAGGTGAGCTCTCCTCGACGCTCAAACGACTGCCGCAGGATGTGTCCGCCGAAGTGAATCCATGTCCGGTTAAGGCCTACTAGTCTTCTTTCTCTGTAGGGAGCAATTATGTGAAGTGACTAATACGCACTGAATTAAAAGTATAACCGCCAGAGATCGTAAACCTGGTGGTCTTCTCAGTTCATACGCGCTGCACTTGCGTGCTACCTTCGAACTATCGAGCTGATTATGATAGTGAATAATACCGGTAACCTAGATAAATTTCTGTTTAGGTATGGCGTTGCGAAATCACAGTTCTGGGAGCATAAAAAAAAACAATTTCTGACAAAATTAAATCATCTTCTGAAGTTTTTTGTTTGTTGTGTGAAGAATCTTGGGAATCACTATACACATGTATGTGTTTACATTCTAGGGGAGAAATTTTATTTTTAATGCACATAAGTAATATCTACACCTCGTTTTAATCTTTCTTGTTTAGATAATTTAGTTCTAATTTCATTAATAACGGAGATATTAATTGAAAAAAATTGAGGATTACCTTTCATAGAAAACAGGGGAGCCTTCTTTAAGTATTTATCCTACAGAAAGCTGTAGTTTCCTGTTTCTATGGACACAATAATCTTAGTTAACTTTTTGACTTTTTTGTGTAGAAACAAGTGAAATGAAGAGACCTGTTGGCGAATCTCCTGGTTTACTGCTAGAAATTTTTTTGAAGTATTGAAAAATTTAGAATAAACTTGATTTATCACTATAAATTTCAGGGTAATTGATGTTAAGCGGATTAATTATGATCAGGACATCACTGGGGTTGAATATGTAACGTGGTGCTGCTGTGACGGTAGAAGGGAAACACTGAGGAGTTCTTTGTTTTGACAAATCATTCGAAGTAAAAATAGCGGATATCGTGAGCGGCCAATCAGATGATGGAGGAAGACTGTTATTGATTGGTTTTTATAGCACAGTGTGGGTGCATCCAAGTTTGTTCTTATCGCAGTGGCCTTCCACAATATCCTATTTACTGCCGAATGAAAAGTTTTCTATGTTAGTTATATGGTTCAAAGTCTTTCGCGTCATCGGTATACTACCAAATTATTCATTTGTTCCGAATCTGTGTGTGTGGATGAGCTTGCTGATTTATATACAGATTCATGACTCAAATTGAGTATTCATTTCTTCGGCCCTGTGAGCTGTAGACCTATACAAGAAACAAAAAATTATGAAACATCTTAGGTGGTTATTAGGTTTAAAATGGTCTCAACAACAGGAAGCGTTTAAGCCTTAAAGGCGCTTGTTTGAACCAATTTAGCAGAAACTGCGAAACACAGATAGTTTTAGTTGTTGTCAGAAACATCAGTCGACGAACTTAATTGTTGTTTCATAGGAAGCAACTACATCGTTAAAGTGATTTTCATATCACAACACCAAGTCTAGCTTTTAAGGAAGACGATTTAACTATGTATTTTCTCGTTTTTAATTGAAGTCAGGACTGGCGCAAACTATGCAAGTAATGAGATAAAATAAAACGCCCGATAAATTCATTAAAATATAAATTGTCTCAACGTATCTTAGTAGATAGAATGTTTTTGAGATCTTACATAGAACAATTTGAGATTTATGTGCCACATGATTAATAAATTTTGTTCATTTACTGGATCTATTTCCAGGATATTTGTTAAAATATTTTGAATTATGACACAAGTTTAGCTGATAAGCAATTTCAACTGAGTATTAAGCTATTAGTGTAGTTTATGTTTTTTGCTTAATGTCAATACGTAAGCTTCAATTGTTTTTTAAAAAAGAATTTTTGTTTACTTACAGTAAGTAATATTTACCGGTAACTGGTTAGGAGATCATATTTTATATTCAGGTAATTTCTCCTGGCCGATTCGTTTAGGATATGTTGCATGGTCATAAGTGCAAAAATTGCAGTAGGCCCTATAAACGTCATATTCTTTCTCACATTCGTCGTTACTCATTCACTTTCGCACTAGAACTGGGATATTGTCTGCTATGTGACCACTGATGTCTTGTGAATAATACTGTCATTAAAATTCTGCTTTAGTAATTTCGTTGGAGTCTCTGTTTCCACCATATGGTCGAAGACAAAATTAAATACATGGCTTTTAGTTTTCCTTGCACATTGCGCAAAAACCGCCGAAACAACTCAATACAAAGCTACAGGGTAAGATATTCCTGTGCCCCTCAAAGTCAGCTTGACAGTATAAGCCGCAAAAACACAGTGACCTCGTTCCACTCTACCGGCGGACTACACTTCGCGAAAGCAGGTTCGGCCGACAGCATGCACTTTCTCCCGCACTGCCAGGTTGCAGATTCAACAGACCGCCTTTTTTTCGTGTATTTCTGTTGGGGCTGCATGCAGCGAGTTTGTGATTTCAATCGTTAAGTTATCGCTACCGAGTACAGAAGATAAATATACGCCAACCTCATGATACAACATACTGCCCAGCGAACACATGTACTGTACGTTCGGGTTAATAGTGACCCGCATAAATTTGAGAACAAAGCCGAATTCTGTTCCTAGCTTCAAGGTCACAGGACAAAAACCAATTCAAACAATTGGCAGGTAATTAATGACCTGCATAAAGTAGCTAGCGCTCGTTCGATAAGGACTGATCGGCGACTGCGAAGTAAGATGTCCAGGGATCAAAAAATTCCAGGTTTCCATCCCTAACTCAACTTGGATTTTTGGAGGCCGTTCCGTCCTTCACACCTACATAGTATGCGTATTTTATGTTTAGTTCGTTAGGAGCCTTCATGATTCAGATTCCACGTAAAGTTTTAGATACCAATCTAGTGGATACCGTCATTTCTTTAGGCAGAATTGTATGAAGATTAACCGTTACCACCTATCTATATACCGATCTTTCTGCAAGTTTGAGAGTAAACATCTCTCTCTGAAATAATACTATTCTGTTCCAGTGCCATCAAGTCTGATAAAGTGTTACGTGATAATTCTAGTGCTCTGGTGCAAAAATTAATTAATGTACACATTTTGACTGTATGTGTAAGTGATCCCAAGTTAACACTGGACTATTAGCTGTTAAGACCGGAAGACGAAAAATTATTGTTCTACCGCAATTCGAAGAAAAGGGAGGGGGCTCCCCAACGAGACTAGTTTCATACGATATCTGTTTTCTTTCGACATGTCTTAAAATTAAACCACAATTTGATGGCTTTTGCAAGGAATCAGATGACGGTGTGCCAAAGAAACAAAGAAAGGGCAATGGCTTTAATTACATCATATGTTACGCTCAAGTCGAGATAGACGACTATCTTTAATACCTGCCGTCATCTAAGGTAGGCGAATTTTCCGCCGCCAACAGAACTTTACAAGCGGGTCATTCGTACCACACGTCGATAATTATATCGCCTTGCTCAGCGGCCCCATTACCGTTAAATCTCATACGTTCAGCTTTTAGCCAAGTGTCCATGATTTTACCAAATAACATCGTGATCATTGCAAAACGTTTTGAAGCCTTTCTAGTGGCTGTTTTGTGACTGCTCATTCACCAGATTTTCTGTGAGGTTTAAGAGCTTTATAGAACTTTAGCTTGATGATTCCTTTTATACCATTGTAATGTCACATACAGTGAAACTATCTTGAATGTCCGCATAATAGCATAATGGTTGTTGCTGCAATTATTTCGTCAGAAAGAGGAAAAGTTCACCGTAGTTATACTGAATTGAATATTACCACTGTCGAGCCAAATCCATACACATTAACACAACAATTAATTGCAGAGTTTGGTAGACTGGTTTACGCTGCCAGAATCGGCTCATCATTAGTCTGCAAGATATACTTCCTTCCTAAGTTAGTGCCCTTCACCTGAACTACTTTCGACTCAGCAACCACTACTCAGCAGCAAAATGTGACTCTCTGTTCCAGCCGCAGAATACAAAGTTTTTAAACCATACAGCAGTGGACTGGTTAAAGCTCATGAGTAATATGTTACACTGGGAGCGTGCACAAACTACGTGGCTCGGTCCAGGAGGGGAGGGGTTGGCTGGAAGGCTACGCTGAGCTACGTGGGGGGAGGGGGGTTCCTGAGCCAGGACACGTAGCTTTCCTTTCATAATATTTTTCACAGTTAAAATAAGGAACAGAACACACAACAGCATGTGAATATTTGTTTCCCTCAGTTAATTATATCCGTATGTAATTTACGATAGTCTGACAGGAGAAAACAGTACAAAATGTCTTCTGGAATCAAGAAAGAAAAAAGCTACTTGGAGGGGGGAGGGTGGTAGAAGCAAAAAACCACGTAGGGCTACGTGAGGGGGGGGGGGAGATGGGGGTTCACAGGAGGCCAAAATGGAGCTACGTGGTTTATGGATGATCCCTAATGCTCCAAAATGAACTGCGTAAGGAAAGGAGTGGAGAGTGATGAAGTGGTAAGAGTTTATGGTTTCATCTTTGGTCTCAGATATAGAAGATACTTTGCTGCGATTTCCCATCCATGATACAAACTGTTTATTTAATAGTGACATATTTCGAGGTGATGGTGAAATATACAAAAAAATATTGTACGTTCTGAAACATTGCTATTGGAAATTGTGAGGGACAAACACTAACCTTTGCTGTCGTTAAGTATGATTGACACAATAGCCGCATCCTCAGTTCAGTGAATATCATTGCTGGTCTTTAGGTAACATTAGTTATGGGTACAATACTGTGTCTAACGTCTGAGTTCTAGAAAATCAATTCATCGATTGGCTCTTGAATTATACCAGCTATAGAGTTATATTACCAGGATATAACTGAGTGAATACAGGTGCTGATGAACTTCGAATCATTGCGATGTGTCTTTAGATGGAGGCACGCTGCGGAGAGTCCCTAGCTATTACATTTTTTATGTGTGATTGCACCTCCACAAGGTGTACAGTACCCGTCAACCTAAGGAAAGTTGGGGTTGCTTATCAGCATAGAGTGCAAAGCGATAACTCAACACTGGGATATATTAACAGCCACTAGTGGGGGGTTAACTTGGTTTTTGAGCCATTCAGTTTGAAACACCTATGGTAATCGAGTAAATTGTGATCAAATGTAGCCTAAAATAATCAGGATGGAAGATGACCAGTAGTGGGGAATCAGCCTACTCATACTGAATATGGAATAAGGGCATGCACTTTTGATGTTTAATAGTCTGCCGGATGGAAACATTAAACTTAATGACCTCTTGGTATCTTTCGGAAAACTCAATATTTGCGGTATATCCATGAAGCTACGCAAACTGAACTTTCTCCAGACATAAATAGCTTATCATAACGTAACAAACACGCATAGGTGGGGATTTCAAGTTAAGGTTCCCACTATAAATATCTTATAGATAGGTCGGACGTTAAATACATAGGTCCATAGGGCTTCAAGGTCAAGATGATAACGTGACGTACGTTATTCAGGTAGTTAAAATACACAGCCAGAATAGGAGTTCAAAGTCACATAATAAAGTCGACTATGGCTTCAAGGTCATGACGTCATCTGAATTTAGGTATTAGACTAAGCAAATCAAGAACAAGAAACTTAGCTTAACACACTGCCTTAGGTGGTCTTACATAAAACAATAAAGACTACAGGAACCGTATTGTAATTAATATTTTTGGTATGACAAACTGTAAGCCAAGACATTTTCAATTCTCATGTCTCTAGCTACGATCTCAAGGGAAGTAGGATAATAGGTTTCTAGTTGGTGCTGTACATGAAACTCTTAGACCTCATATAAAATTTAACGAATCAGCAGTCGCAAAACGGCCAGTAGAAAGACTTAAAATCATTTTGCAATGATCACAATGTTATTTGTTCAAAGGATGGGTGATTGACTACTAGCTGTAAGTGAGTTATCTAACACAATTTTCGAAGTGAGGTCCGAACGACCAATTTACAGAGTTCTCGGGATGGTGGAAAATTCTTCGACCTAAGTTTATATAACACGAAAGGTTCTGTCTCAACTTAATCGTAACATGTTGTTATAGATAGATACTCTACCCTTGCCGAAGGAAGCCGTTTCTTTTTCTTTGCTTCTTTCGCATACTGACCACTGATTCTTGCAAAATTCATCAAATGATGGGTTAGATTTTCAGACATATGGGAAGTAAACAGAATGCTCACAATATGAAACAAGTTTTATTGTAAAGGCTTGTTCGAATCGCGGTGGTATTAAAATTTTGTATTCCGGTCATAACAGTGAATAGTCTAGTTTTATCTGGGATTGTATCGCGCATCACTTACACATGCATTCAGAATATATACATAATTAATTTTTACACTGGAGCAAGTGACGTTTCTCGTAGCATCTGATGACACTGACACAGAGTAGAGTTTTGCCAGTAACAGAGACGGCTACCGACGCACAAGAAGGTAGGCATATACCGTAGGTAGAGAGGTATGGGTAGTCTACTTTTGATTCTATCGTAAGAATTGACGATTCCACCAGATGGGTATCTGAAGTTTTAATTGGAATCCGAGCCACAGTTTCTAAAGAACTTAATTTAAAGAAGCTTATTATGCTGATGTGATGGATGTATTAATAAGAGCCTTGTAAAATCCAAGCCCATTTATGGATTGGCACCTGTGATCTTCGATACCGCACAGCTTTCTTTAAAGTCGTCAAAACATTCCGTATCGATGGAAACACTATCTAACTGATATAGATCACTAATTGCAAGCTGATTGCTTAAATAATGCAGAACAAAACTGGGGTTTAGTCTGTGGCCTTGTAACTAGAAATTCTATTGAGCATTGTTCTCTAGTGTACGTAAGTCACTAACTGAATGTCGTGGGGGGACTCCTGCTCTCGTGTGAGATCTACTCCTGGGTATCGCTCTACAGAAAGACAACATTGGATGTATAATCAGAAAATTCAGAATCAAGCGTTTTCAAGGAATTAAAGAAAAGAAGTAGGAGTTGCAAGATGGAAATTCAAAAATTAGGGTGCGCTACCGGTGGTCTTGACACTTTCTGTGTCTAAACCAAGGGCACAGTGTACGGAATGACTGCTTTATTGATCCTCTGCTCCACGAGGATATTCAGACTGCCATGATATATTCAGCAGATTGGCTGCTAGTTGAACAGTTAATCCTCTAAATGCGGCATTAATCTCCTCTAATTAACTGCAACGGTCTTACTGTCAACAGGTAGGTTGGGAGTCACCCTTGGAATGATGCTCGAGTCTAATATTATCAGTTGGATTGCAAACGATGATGATGTTTTTGTGGCATTAAACACTGGCAGCGTCCCTAAATCTCCTGTCACACTGGAATTGGCTCTCGTCCCAGTCAAAACCTTGTGCAGCTCATTTGTTGTTTGGTTCTGATATGAGAAGATTGTTTGACATTAGTGGAAACAGGAAAAATCTTTACGCAGAGAACGTGATTACGGCTGGGCAAATTTTACCACAAAAAAATATTCTTTTACGGTAAAGCAGTTGGTAGAATTTTCGGAGTGGGAATACATAAAAGAGCTACTGAGTCGTCTGATTGCCGCCCCATCTTGAAGGTTTTAGCACCTAGCTCTAAGGATTGTTTACAAAACCAAGGCTGTTATCCCATGATGCTCGCGACAGGAATAACTGTAGCGATTGGCGATATTAGAGACAGTCGACGGTTTCGGTTTTCTTATTGTAGTTTGTCGTACAGAGAGCTGTGCAAACGTATGTTTTTGTGTATTACTTGCATGGAATGGATAGATGAAACCTCTGACACAGATAAGAGTAAATTGTTCATCAGCGCTGTTCCGTAGTCTCCAAGTGTTATTGCGCCTAGCAAGTTAGATCACCTCCATTGCTCTCAAATAATCTCAAACCAGGCAACTGAAATAATCGTTTTCAATGCAAACGTATACAGTTAGCGATTAACAAAAAACACAGATCAAATATTTGGCACGCCTCAGTAAAATTGCACTATTAAAGTGGATAGACGACTAAAAAAAACCTACAAAACTACAAATGTGACTTTAAAAATTTTCTGGTTGATGCGGAGTTATTATCAGAGAGCGATACAATTTGGAAATTTATATAGGAATACAGGGATCAGTTGTACCCTTCTTTCTCTTCTACATCTGTAAAGAGCAGTATCACATGATACGAATGTCAGATACAAAGATATTTGTACCAGAGTGCACAATTTAGCGTGGATGTCCCTTAAGTATTCCTTCCGTCGAAGAAGTTCAATCCCCCACGCTACATCTTCATTATTAAAACGGTAAATGCCAACTTCTAAGTACTAACAATGGCGTCTGAGAAGAAACTCACTAAGTATGTGTTGTTAGAATAAAGGTTTTCAACTCTAATAGGCGATTAAGGAGACATAGTACTTCCCAGTAGATCTAGGTTATCTCCACAATGGCGTCGAAGCTATCTCGCATCTCCCTCCTTCCCCCCGTTTGGCCTCCCAGTTTGGGAACCTATAATTTAGAGAAGCAGCAGCTTGAGTCAGACATTATCAAGAAGCAGTGTTGAGCAGGAAAATGGAATAGCGATTATACAGGGGGCCATCAATTAAGTTGGCCTGAAGACGTCTGCGCAAATGTTATGGATGCTGAGAAAAATAAAGTAAACAACTTTTTCGATTTTAGTTCTCATGGCTTACTGATGTCAAGATTATTAAACAGGAGCCTTGTTTTTACTAACACGTGAGACATTTAGCAGCAGCAAATCATTTATAGAATACATATCGCCATAGTAAAAAATTTGACGAACTATTTAGGGGCATCTACAAACCTTCTGATTGCATTGTCCAGTGACGTCATGGAAGAACTGGCTGTGTTCATACCTAATGCATACTTCTAGACAGCTGTGATAATAATGAAGCGACGTCTCAAGAAGAAGAGTAGTAAATCGAATTAATGTGAGCGAGCCATAGCTGCTAGTCCTACTGAAGTTGTGTGGCGCAGTAACTGCTAAAATAGCTTGACTCCCTAGCAGACAAAACATCCGCGCAAATCTTCCGCCCGCAATCGGATTGCTCAACTCTGCAATCAACAAAGAATTACCTCGCTCTGCTATAGTTTATTAATACTGAAACAGCTATAAACGCGGCAGTCAAAGAACAACCTTAGGACATTATTTTGGCTTGTGAAAAATCAACACTTTTAACCATCTAATTTTAGTTAGTGAAATCAAAACGCAAAGTGGATTTGCTTTCGTTTGGAGAAATGGTGGTACCCACCTTAAATGCAGATGAAACTAGCTGCATCTTCTTCAGAGATGATGAACATGAGTTCAACTTGTTGACGGCATGGTGATAATTTTTATCTTGTTTACCTTGCATTAGTGGTTTCGATCGCAGATATATATGTATACTATCCGAGCCTGATGTACTGTAAGTAATCAGATAGCTGTCCTTCAAATCGTTAACGACTCCCTTCTGAGAGTTTGTTTGATATTAATCGTATTACATGAAATATAAATCTCAAGGACGAATAATTACATTGAATTATTTCGAAGAATGGGTCAATAAAAGAGGCAGGAAAACCAGTTCTTAACAATAAAATATGCTCACTTCTCTACGATCATGTAAATAAATTCACTGTTTCAGTTGCTTATTGTGAGTCTGCTGTTCACTTCTTGCTGTGTAGTGATGAATGTAACAATAATGGTTTATATGCTCACTGTTTTACTATCATAACTTTTTATGCCACGACATGAGATTGAAGGAGAATAGGCTAGCTTTCCATATGTCAGATGTGTAAGTTCAACATATTTTGATCATTATTTGGAACTTCCTGAAAAACAAATATGTTAAACCCTGAGTTTTAAGTCAAATTTAAAATTCGAATCCGATTTATCTTTAGCGCTAGTGTTTGCTCTTAAGTTCTTGTAAAAGAAGAAAAAGAATTTTATGTAAACAATACAAAAAACTTTGTCTAAAGAGTATCTATTTTAGAAAAACTTCCCGTACAGTAATGGAGTATATATTCCCTCATTAATTTAAACACCAGAGGCTATCTGAAACAAGTCAGGTGGTTTTCATGAAGATAACTTTATTCTTGTTGCCCATTGCCATTTGCGAATTCAATAGTATTCCTTATGCGTCAACGCCCTTACGATTCTAATTTATTTCTGCTGCATTTAAGTTGAATTCGTTGAGAAAAACTAATTCGTAGCTTCAGTAAAGTTGCCAGCGAGATGTATCAAGCCTGTTTTAGGAGGAAGTGCGGAAATCCTTAGTAAGGTTAGTGCAGGAAAACTTTAATTGGTTTGCTGAGCAAATTTTCATAAAATCAGAAAAAGACCTCCTACAAGGCAGCCGTTTTGAAAATTCGAATCCTGATAAAAACATGAATATCTACTGGTGCTTAACCTGCGTTTCACTTCTGAAAATGATTTACTTTGCCGATGTTAAATTCACAAAGGACATTCAGTTGTTCGAATTCCATGTTAAATGGCCGAAGCAACCACGACAGAGGCGGAATACGTCGCAAGTTGAAACTCTGCCAATGTTTCGAGATACCAGACGAATTTTAATCTCAATGCACAGGGTTGCTCCTGAGAATTAATTCTTCTAAGTTGATTGAGTGATAGAGAATGATTATCTGGTACTGTTCTCCCAGTCGTTATTAATGCTGAAGAGAGCAGGGTATTTGATCAAAACCTAAATATCAATCTTCTGGGCTCGCTTAGAATTACTCGCACTGACGAATTACCGGTATGAGTACGGCAACGAAATGGGTGGTTTTAAATAAGCGTCCTTGTCAGTAACTTCGTAAAACCAACCCAAATCTGAGTTACAATAAATTGAAAAGAAAAAAGTAAGTTTGCGAAGTAAAAATGTGGAAAACAAATACTGAATCTAGCTGAATGGCCCCTCGTATCAAAAGAAATCATATCGTATCATATGAAGAATAAATAAATAGTCTGGAAGAATCATCATAAAGGACGGATGCTCTCACTTTATAAGTAGTGGAAATATTTAATACAGTACTTTGTTGGTCAGAAATTAAGTCACTCTACCTCTGGTGTATCGCTGACAAAATATATGATTACAAGAATTCCATCCTTTGGGCGTCAAGCACGAAACAGTCCTCTAGCTTCCTTGGCCACTGGGCTCATATGTTGTGGGCAAGGCTAAACGGTTTATAGCCATCCCGCTCCGCCGAGTCCCTTGATTACGACCGCACAGTGTATTTGTGTAGTAGCCGGAGGAAGGCATTAAGATTGCAGCGGGTCGGTTAACTGATCAACCAATCCCCACCTCTCGGCCAGTGTTACACTCCGCGTCGTGTGGCAACGCTCGTTTGGTTTGTTTGTTTCGAGTGCAGGGCACAGAACAGACGACGCAGAAGCGTCTTCCGAACCGCTTTCCCAAATTACCGCTGACCTCACATCGACCAAACTGCGCGCGCACGCGCCAATCTGGACCACGGCCACAGTTGCCAGGGCGTTCACCCATAAAAAAAAGGCTCCTCCTGCCACGGGGAAACTCCACAATTCGCTTCCGGTTGCATGTTACATCCAAGTTACAGTCATAATCATCCGTCCCTCTTCGCGTTAAGAGATACTGAAATCGATCTCTCAAAACTTCTTCCTCAACCACTTGTCTATATTTCACCACCATGGCCATTGTGTCATTTTACATCAGAACCGTTTCTTTTGTCCGTAATGTTCTGATATCCCTATTCTACTTGTACTTGTTAAACAACGTCATGTATAGCATTCTTCCATGGTTGATTCTCCAAACATTTCAATTTTCCTTACTCAGCATTTCTTCTAATATATCTACACTTATGTCCTCTCTAATGGTTTCATTCTTCATATCACTTTCTCTTATGCTTCCGTCTTCACTGCCTGTTGACTGATTTCATCTCTCTTTAGCCATTTTCCAGATATCCACGCCATATTTCAGTATGAGTCGGAAATACTCTCCCACCGAGCATGGTGGGTGAACGGTTAACGTTCTGGTCTCGCACTCTGGAGGACGCCAATTCGAATCCCCGTCCGGGTATCCAGATTTGGATTTTCCATGGTTTTCCCAAATCACTCCAGGCGAATGCTGGGGTGCTTCCTTCAAAAAGGCCATGGCCGAATTCCTTCCCGTTCCTAGTCCCCAGTCCCATCCCGCCTCTAATGACCTTAGCCGTCGACGAGGCGTAAAGCAGTAAGTAAAAAAAAAAAAAATAAAAAAAATAATACTCTTTGATGTAAGAAGACTTCTGCTTCTACAGCTGTTTTGTAATTCAAGAAGCTGTGTTTTCATCTATTGCTGCTCTTTAAGTCCCCAATTAGCCTGCCATAAGCGTGTTGGTGCATGCACACTGGCCTCGCATTGTAAAGGTCATCGGTTCGAGTGCGGCTTCTGGCATGGGTTGTTTTAACCATTGTTGTGTTTGTTTTGTGTTTTCCTCACTATAGTGTCTTGATTTACAATAAAAATGCCCGATACAATAGTTACATAAAAAAAGAAAGCTGGCTAAATAGTCGCAGAGCCCAACCGACATATTTTTTTTAAAAAAGAAGTCCCCAATTACTCAAAGAAAATAACATATACTGATAAGCCAAAACAAAGAAAGTATATAAGTGGAGCAAAGACTCATGGGGAGTCATTCAAGCGACAATACCTGTTACAAAGGGGAAATCGACTGACAAATGACTTAGACAAAGGGCAGATTATTATTGTCTGGGAACTCGCATCTCGAAATCGGCGAGGTTTGTCGGCTGCTCACGTGCTAGTGTAGTGATCATCTACAGAAATTGGTTGTACGGTGAAATCAGGAGTATGCGACAAGATGGTGGACGTCCACGCCATATAACAGAACGTGGAGGTGAATGCTTGCCCCTCTGTAAAGATAGATGGGGGCGATTTGTGACAGAGCTGAAGGCAGAGTACAATGCAGCTGCGGGCACAAGTGTTTTGGAGCACGCAGTTCACCGTACATTGTTGAACATGGGACTCCTTTGCAAACGTGTGTCCATGTTGACCCAACAACATCGTCAATTACGATTGCACTGTACAAGAGATCTTCGAGATTGGACCGTTGATCAGTGGAAACGTTTCGCCTGGTCCGATGAATAACACCGGGTCGATGGTTGTGTCTTCCAGGCGAACGGCTGCGTGAAACATGGATTGCGCCACGGACGCAGGTCAGTAGGTGATCAGGAGAATCAAATGGGCTTCCATGGGGCCTGTGGTAATGATCGAGGGCACCGTGACAGCTATGGGCTACGAGAAAATTATTGAGAACCCCCTGCATCCCTTCGTGCTTCATATCATCTTCACTGCATCTTCCAACAGGATAACTGTTCGTGTCACAAGGCCAGAACCGTGTTACAATGGCTTGAGGAACATGACATTGAACTGGCGTTGATTTTTTGCCCTTATCTCAACCCTATAGAGCGCATCTGGTACTGTATCTGCCACCAGCTCCGCGGCCACAAACCACCGGTCCATATTTTAAAAGGATATGTGTCACCTGCGCGTAGAAATCTGGAAACCTATCAAGAACTCGTCGTATCCGTGCCACGCTAGGTCACTGATTGCATTCTAAAAGTGGACCAACATGCTGTTATAATGTTTGGTACATCAGTGTATGTATTGCCATCCTACCACAGTCTAAGTAATCTAAGTTTCCTAATAGTGTCCTCTCTGTTTCAATGGTACTTGTAGGTTATTCGATGTAGTATTTTATGAAACACTTTTCCCTGCTTTCGTGAGGGTAGTTAGGAGTCCTCAATTGATTGCTGTTGTTTAATACAGTAATTATTGTTTAGGTGTTGGCTGATTCATCAGTATTAAAGTTGCTAATAATACAAGTCACTTTACCAGTATTACAAAGGTTCATTAAGTGTCAATTTAATTAGGTCGCTAATGCACATTATACAGAAAAAAGTTTGTACTTAATAATGCAAGATATAGTTACTTAAGAACTGTGAACATTGCTGGTTCAAACGAAGGTAAATAATTCAACGGGTAACTAGAAAATGTTTAACAGCTACGAAATTTTGAAAAAAATTTGGTGCAGTTGAATCAGTCACTTCATCCAACATGGTTGTAGCTAGTCAAACGTCTTAAATCATTTAGGAGTCGACAATTTAATGTCAGTTCACTCATCACGATTCATAATTATCAAGTTCTATAGCAAAATGAATTTTGAAACGTGTGCCAAAAGAATTTTTTAGTACCTTGGATGTATTCGTGGAAGGACACCAGTCCTAATTTTCCTTACATTTCTTAAGCACAGATACCGAGCACGTCACGCGCTTTAATGAAACATAGGCCTACTGTAAAGTGCTTTCTGCGGTCCGTGAAGAGTTCAGTGCATACTGGAGGACGATAATCAAATAACTAAAACAGTGCGTTACTGACTTGGGCTGTTCCCTGGCGAGTCTCTATGCTCAATCAAATATCTCGTCTGTTCCTATCTCAAGAACAAGGTAACTACTCAGTGAGTCAAAGCAACTACTGCGTTCCGCAAAAACTCGTTCAAGTTGTGTTAAGCGGTTCAATAACCAAATTAGTTTCCTCGACTGCTCAATTTTTATTTATTTATTACTTATTTTCGATCCCCGACGAAGCCGAGGATTTTTCCTCGAAGCTGAACGTCCGGAACGGCTGCCCAGGCCCATTCAACCTGCTATCCAATGAGTACTGTGGGGAAAACTCCGCGGGAAGGTAAAGAACGGCCGGAGCGTGGCGCTGACCCCGTCACATCCATTATAGTGCAGAAGGCTGTACAGGGAGTACGGAGCTCTACCTCCGTGAATCCTACGGGATGCCGCAGGAGCTGTCGGAACCCCGTGACCTTTACCATTACCTTTTACTTATGGATTTATGCCTCGTCGACTTCGAGGCCATTTGAGGAGGAATGGAACTGGCAACAAGGAATGGGTAGGAATTCGGCCATGGCCTTTTGAAGGAACCATTCCGGCATTCGTCTGGAGTGATTTGGGGAAACCATGGAAAACCCAAATCTGGATGCCCGGACGGGGATTCGAACCGCCGTCCTCCCGAATGCGAGGCCAGAACGTCGACTGCTCAAGAAAAAACAATGAATCTAAACAATTATTACATTAGATAACGGAACTTAAGTAAAATGTTAGAATCACAGGGAAAAATTAGAGTCGAATTTACAGGGCCCTATAATGCCGGTTTAAGTATGAATTTACGTAGCAACGCAGTCACGGGAACCACACATTACTATAGAAGTTATCACTACTGTGTTGTCTCGGCTCGTAAGGCAACAAATCCTTATAAAAGCGCTTAAATGTTTGTCTAAAGGCAGTAACACATGGCGATTGGAAGCACAGATTAGCTTAACTGTGACAAACGGCAAAGCGCCCATTCAATGGGCGCAAATGCTAGAGGGGTCCGAGTAAGCACAGGTTTGTAAGAGTTAGGCATGGCTCACTTCTCGAATGTTCGAAAAATTCCACAAATAGAGCGGCTGGGTCCGCGAACAAGAGAGTGCAGAGCATGCGGCTACAGAAGCTTTTTTTACGCCATTACGACGATCATAATTCACAAACTATATTAAATTGATTTTGCTTTATAACTAGGGATTTTATATTATCTATACTAATATTATAAATGCGAAAGCAACTCTGTCTCTCTGTCTGTCTGTTTGTTACGTTTCTTGGGTTAAACCGCTAATCTGATCGTGATTAAATTTGGTAAGAGATGCAATTTGGCATTAGGATGGACATTGGATACTTTTTCTGTATAAATAGTAGATATTGTCATGCAATCTCGAAAAATTACCGAAACGAACATAGGCCGACGCTGAGGATGTGTAAAACTCTGTAGTACCGTACAGTATCGCTGCCTGGTAGCCCAGTGGTTAACGCGCTGGTTTACCAATGCTTGGAACGTAGTTCCCGGTTTAAATCCCGATGGAGGCAAGTTCTTTTAAGAATTGTTTCTGATCGTATGAGCCATGATTGGACGGTCAGTTTTTCAGATTCCATATTAAACTGTAGATATCACAAATTTGGGGGTGAAATCTTGGCAAATCGTACGCGGTCTAACAATGCTGTAGGTGTGCACCTTTTTACGCTGCATTGATCACTCAGCCGCTGTTTCACTTGCCGTCAGTGTGTGTGTGTGTGTGTGATCTACACTAATAATATTATATATGCAAAAGTAAGTCTTTGTCTTTTTATAAGGTTTCTCGCCTAAATGGCTATACCGATATTGATGGAATATGACAAGGAAATACTTCATATCTGTAGGAAGGACACACGACATGAATAACTTAGTCACGATGTTTTGAGAACTTATCGAATGGTGACATACGGACGGATGCGTGTGTTAATTTGTAATGTTGCGTCGGTTGCTCAAGTTGTGCTTCTCTTGCAGTCTGTTAGTGTATGATTTGTTAGTCAATTTCGTTTAGAGACAAAACGTATTTTAGTATAGATGTCGATTTGCTCTGCACTGTACCATTACTTTGTGCCTGCCTAAATGTTTCTGGCACCAGTTTATTTTGTCTTCTTTTTTGACATGCCTTGCAGGCGTAAACCTGGCCTAAGTGGTTGCTCTAGTAGAGCATGAGCAGCTAAAGTTATTAGAAAATCCAAGAATCGGATGTTCGTGTTGAAGATGAAAAGACCAATCTGAAATAAAGCTGTTCGTAGTTAACCCCCCCCCCCCCCCTTTTTCACATCCCTGCACCTTCGTTTGATTTTCTGTTTGTAAATATGTTGGTAACTGATTCTCTTTATGAGACAGGTTCGGCGGTAGAATGATATAGTGATGGCTTTCCTGTCATATTATGCCGACTTGGTGTTGTTTGGGACTAATCATTAGTTACTAACAACTTCCTATATTCAATTCTGGAAATGAAATTCTAAGTCCACCGCAGGGCCGGCGTTAGGGGGGAGTAAGCGGGTCAAATGTACCGGGGCCCTCCGGCTGATGGGGGGCCGCGATTACAGGCTGCAGGGGCCCCCAGGCCTCCAAGCCAAGAATCCGCCTAATGTCGCCCGGCTAGTTTGTAGAGCTAAAAAAAAAAAGGTCGCCCATTTTACCCGGGCCCCGAAATTTCTAGCGCCGGCGCTGAGTCCACGCGTACGAAGTCGCGGATATCGGCTAGTAGTACATACAAATAAATCACCACTGTAGCCACGAGGCGCTGGGGCAGAAGCTGTTTGCTTTGGTCGTAATCCTCGCCGTTTGCTGCTTCCCTCGTGGCCAGCTGTATGTAGCTCTCTTAAATGTCAGTGACATGAACAATCTGTGCATGCACGAGCCAGGCACTTCAGATATTGTTTACAGACATGATTTGTGAGCAACTCTCAATTGCGTCTGGGTCATCCGCAGCAATAACAGCAATAACAGTCTCCGAAGAAATGGCAGTTTCAAGCGGAGCTAGAAACAAATGTGTTTTAAACATTCACGAATATCCTTAATTCAAAGGAAAGGGAAGGGAAGGAGCGAATGAAGAGTTAAAAAAGCGTTGCGCCTCTGATTTTTCGTCGTATCTATTAAGGCTACATCCGTTTTATAGTTTATGACTGAATTAACAGCACAATATCAAATCCGACGTTGTCGAAATCACAGGCAAACCTAGTCCTTGCGTCTAGACTACGGATTAACAACGCATGACTCGAAATTCTATGTGAGCCATCTAGGCGTCAGTTAAAACTAATAGTTCGAGACGCCAAAGCAAATTGTGCGGCAGATACTTCGTTACTTGAGCGTCTACGAAACGAAATAAAAGTGAAATCAAATTAGCAAAAAATCTTTAAACTGTCAGATTACTGTAGATAGAAATCTAGTTGTGATATCATTACCTTTGATGCCCAGTCACGTGGTCAGTTTGAGACGTCGCATGTTTGTCACGCGGTCGCCGGCAGGGAGCCAAGATGGCTGTTGTGTGTGAATACGCCACTGTTTCTTGGCGCGTGTTCGATGACGTAAACGTAGAATGGGAAACAGGTGTTCGACCATGACAAGCAACAAGTGAAAATTAAAATAACGCACAGTACGACCATTTCGCGACTTGTCAACACTCTCTCATTGTGTTTTCATGATTTAGAGTTAAGGAAGAATGAAATAATCAAAAAACATAACCCTAGAATCTGTATTGTCATCTAACACTTAACTACAAAATTTCTTTCATTTTATATTCACAAAGTGAGAAATATCTGTATATGTTTCCTCAATCAAAATTGTCGATTTCGTGTAGCTTCTCTGCTGTTCTTATGCATATACTGCCATACACATTCTCCTCATACGCTGACGTAAGAAATTTTTTTCTTATGTTTATATTGTGGATATAATCATTACAATTTTTTAAATAGTTTTACATCTTGACGGCGTGATGGTCTTTAGAGGCGGAATAGAACTGGGGCTTCTTGAAGAAAAGATCCCCTCATTTGTCTGGGGATATTTCGGCAAACCAGGGATAACCGAAATCAGGATGGATTCGAACCTGCGTTCTCCCGAATGCGAGGCCAAAGCGTTACCCCTCATTCACCGGGTTCTGTCATTAGACAATACAAATAAAATACTAGCAGTAAAGGACGTATTAATTATCTATGTTTTTCAAACATTGACATGTTATCCACTAATGCGGAACGAGAAGGTGAAATTAGGTTTTAAAACCTAAATGGAATACCAAAATGATGTATAAAACAATTAGCGACATCCATTTCCTTTTTTTTTTTTTTAGAATGCATTGCCCTTAATGTCCTTGTTTCAAAACCTCGGCAAGATCTCAGTTCCAAAGCGAACTAAACCCTCAGCCTGCTATCAGCTGATCTTGGGATACTATCCGAAATCTGATAGAGCTTGTACTTATCACATCACTTACAGTTTAATGCAGAAGTTATGTATGAGAATGATGAACTCTAGCTCCGCCAATAGACAATGCTTTCACCAATAATAAATGGACTCGAAACCTAATTAAATCCTCCAATAACACGTTTATAACAAAGTTCTTGTCGTAATGATTTCCGCCCGCCGTTTCTGTTTGTTAGGGAGCGTCCATAAAATACGTGGTTTCATTTTGGCCTCTTTTGGACCTCTCCTTTTTTCCCTATTAATTCCAGAAGACATTTTGAATTGTTTTCACTTAAAAGATTATCTTTAAAATTATTGCATACATAATGAACACAACTGATATTTGCGTTATACACTTTTTTCTAATTATAAATATTTTGGATGAAATGTTGACACTAGCAACTCTTGCAAATGATCATCTTTCTCAGGTACAGCCAGGTATCATTTTCGTCTGGAGGTGTTGCAAGAAAATTCTCCTTATCTTATTCTTCATTGTTCATTAATTGATAAAATAGAATAAACTATACCAGCCGAGTAAAAAAAAAAAAAATACCCTAAGAAGAGCTGTAGGTCTGTCACCTTT
Organism: Vandiemenella viatica; assembly: GCA_031002005.1. Classification (NCBI taxonomy): domain Eukaryota; kingdom Metazoa; phylum Arthropoda; class Insecta; order Orthoptera; family Morabidae; genus Vandiemenella; species Vandiemenella viatica. The sequence continues at coordinate 165,302,620 of JARYHS010012519.1, forward strand.
CTTTCTATATTAATACTTCGCAAAGCGTTACTGCGTCACTTCACACCACATTTTGGATTTGATATAACACTTCAGCGAGCACTAATGTATGTGTCCATCTCCTCAAAACCGATATCAAAATATAGAAATCTTTATAAAATTAATCACTTATTTTTTAAGAAAAGTTTTTGACTTTGTTCAAATGGTATCAGTCTGTACTTGAAATCGATTTTACTATCTTTCTTCACAAGATATGTTGGAATCTCCAACATCAATTCTTCCTTTTTCCAATGTGCACTATTTATCCACATGCCGCAACAGACACGCTATATATACTCAGTACACATAGCAAAGTGAGTGTGCTAATCGCGACACAGGCGCAACGTCTAATGCTATTTTAAACCATCGCCTTTGGAAAACAGACAGCTGAGAGGCAGGCTGATTCGGCCCCGTCATGGTTTGGAGATTCGCTTCACAGGATTTTCATGTCTCCAGAGTTAATTGTTTAACCAGTTAAGATCTTCAGTCTTTGGTGTTTTGAGGCATGGAGGGCAGATTCGCATGTCATCAGGCATTTTTTAATTTGGGCTATTTTTACAAGAATTGTTTTTGTGGGAACTCTTTGTAAGCGGAGCGCTTATTCTGAGTCTTCGCGCGTACGTATTGTTTCCATTTGAAAATACGTTGATAAGGAAATTTCAGAGCTCAAGTTTTATCAACATGTTCGTGTCCGATGCTGCCGTAGACTCGACCTTGGGGGTGAAATGCCCTGAACAGATCTAGTTGCTTAATTAATTGATTAATTACAAATCAGATTTTCTGTGTTTATTTTTATTTGACTTTTGACGGTATCTGTACCTATGGTTAAAGTCACAGGAGATACCGAAACGATATAAAGATAGATTATTATCCCTTAAAAAGGACTGGAGGCGTAGTAGCTGTACATCAAAATTAGAACATATCAGAAACGACACAATCAGGGATAAAAATGAATGTAGAAAACACCATTATAGAAAAACGCCTCACATGGTTCGGTCACTTTCAATTAATGAATATCAGATGGACAAAAAAAGCTCGGTAATGGACCACTCGAAAGAAACAAACAAGAAAGACCGCCGAGAAGTTGGAAGAAAGACGCAGAAGAATCTGTGTTAAACAGAAGACTTCCCACATACGACTGGTGGGACCGAGTGCAATGGAAATTGAGAAACGGAAAACGGCGACAGCAGTAAAAAAACCGCACACACACAAACACACACACACACACACACATATATATATATATTAGAATTTTATCGATTCAAGTGTCACCAAAATATTTGCCCAGTCGTGGCTAGAGCAATGCCACTTTCACAATTTATTCTTTAGCACTTGTAGAATCACTATCCTTATTTTTATTTCATTGTATTATTAATTTCTTTTAGATATTCTTTTTAATGCCTTTTGGATTAAAAAAATAACTGATTTCTGCAATCTCGGACTAATAACGCCTGTAAATGCTTCATTTCAGTTCTGGGAATATGTGGCGACGAGCTGTCAGCCTCCCTACAGCTTTGATCATGCTTAGGCGGAATATATGTTTGTGATGTGCAGGACGCTTATGTACTAATCTTTAGAGATAATACCGAGCGTGGTTGTTGAGCGGTAACGCTTTGGCCTCGCTTTCAGGAGGACGCGGGTACGAATCTCCGTCCAACCATCCAGGATTTGCACCCACGTTTCACGTCAGGCGAATAGCGGGATGGTTCCTTTACAGTCTTTACCGCCAGTAATGACGTCGACGAGGCGTAAATCTATTAGAAAAAGGAACAATGAAAATGAGTGCGATACTCATGCAGATTTTTTTCTAATTAAAGTTACCTCGTCTCACGTTAAATTAAATTAAATTAATTAAATTAAATTGCAATGGAGCGCATGCTCCGGTGGCAATTTCCCTAAACATCCATCTTACCCCTTTTCTGCATCCGCCTACATTTACCCTTTACAAATTTTAACTTTAAATTCTTTTAACGTTTTTGGCAAATTATGCATCACTTCTCTCGGTAACTTATTCCAATCCATGACACCCTTACCTATAAAAGAGAATCTTCCAACACCCTTGTGCCTGAAATCGAGTGCCAGCTAGTGGTCATAGTAATCTTTTCCCTTCCATGCATTACTTTCAATTCTTACACCAATATCTTTCCATGCCTCATCACCAATATACGCCTTGTACACTCCCATGACCCTCTTCACCCTCCTTCTGTCTTCCAATGAGTCCCATTTTATCATATCTGTTACTGGTTGCGTTCTGCGATAATTTCCAGAAACAAACCTAGTAGCCCTTCTTTGCATCTTCTCCAACTCCTGTATTTGACCCTCAAAATTTGGGTCGCAATTACTACTTGATTAATTCTTTATATATATACCACCAGAATTTTGCTAATATTCCTGGTCATTCTAAATTTGAAAAGTTATGAATATATGAGTGTGTTTTATGAGAACTTTTGTTCTGTCGGGAACCAAGCGACCATTTTTATTATTAATATCTTAAAAGAAGTTAATTAATTTAGCTGCATGTAAAGGGTAAATGTAGTAAGAGTGATTAATTCCTGCTTGGTCATGACCTACTGTGCTCTAAGCAATATTATTTATTTATTTTATGCGAATAGACCTATACAGATCACGCAAAACGTAGTCATTTTCTGCCTGAGTTTCTTTTGCCATTCCAGTATTCTCGCATCCGTTTACTGAAGGCAAGTTTTCTCTCTTCTGTCCATGTTGTGCCGGTCTTCTTGGCTTTGGTTTCTGGCATGACTACCCAGTCGTGTATTTTTTGTCTGAAGATTTTGCGATCTATGATTTCTGAACTTTTGATTTTAGCTCTGTCCAGGTCTTGTCATACTTGATCGAACCAGCTGTTAGGAATTTTTAATGGTTGCATGAGTTTGAATATATGCTTAGTTAATTTGTGATCTGGCATCCTGTAGATGTGACCGTAGAATTTTAGAGAACGTTTTCTGATGTCGTTGGCTATGTTTGAGTGTGACTCTACTGTTTTGTTTGACTTCTTCTGTTTTGGTTGGTCCTATAATTTTCCTGATTATTCTTCGTTCTTCTTTTTGGATGTTCTCGATGTCCCTCTTAGAGTTTAGTGTGAGTGTTTCTGTGGCATATAGAGCGTTGGATTTAATAACTGTATTGTAGTATCTAATTTTTGATTGAATTCTTATGTTATTTTTGTTGTAGATGTTGCAGGTCTGTTCGAAAGCCTTTTTCATTTTGTTGAGTCTGTTTTGTTGTGCCTTCTTTTCGAGTCCTGTTGGACAGATAATTTCGCCTAAGTATTTAAACTCGGTGACTCTGCTGATTTTTCCATATTTTCGTCCAGTGTTTTATGTTCAGTTTGTGTGCCAAGAAAAACCGTTTTCTCAAAGGAGATTTTTAGTACAATTTTCTCTGCTAATTCTTTGAGGGATTCTGTTTGTTTGATGGCTTGTTGTTCACTTTCTGACAGGATAGCCAGATCATCTGCGAAGGCCAAGCAGGAGATATTTAGTCGGTTTCTGCCTAGTTTCACTGGGGTGTTCGTTTTCTACCATTCTATAAGTAATTAAAGTCCCTCTTTGAAAATGATTCACTTCAAACTACTTATCACCTGGCTGAAAATGTCCTGCGTGCCGCCGCAACAATTATCAAAACATTTAATCCCGCTTTATACCTACTCCGGTTTTCTCCAGGCAAGTACTTTTCTGATTTGCTCATCGCGCTCCACTATCACTTTAAATAATGATTCCGTCAAAATGGCTCTGGTGTTTTACATCGCTGCACACAATATTGTCATTTTGCGTCTATCATAGAACTGACGCATCAATCAATTCAAAACGTCCTTGCTCGAATCTAGACGCCAACCAGCGAAAGCTGGAACTTCAGATTACCGCGATTGAAGTCACGTAAGTTGAGGTTGGGACTCAATGCAGTGTTAGCTTAAGTGGTCGGTAATTGTAAGTTAGCCGTTGATGTTGGAACGTCACTCTGAATCTCTGGAGCTTTAACGGAAAGCTGTGCAAGCGATCTGCGCTGCTTGGCTCCAGTGTACCACCTGGCGGGGGTGACTGATCCGTCCGTCCTTCACGAGAATACCCGCTGGCCTCCTGCCCATACCAGCACGCACTACAACTACTCTGCATTCATCAAGCCTACAAACTACCTGTTTCTTTACTCTCAACCTAAAACTGGGTCTTTTTTTTTATCTTACTCTCTTCCCTTAGAAGGAGCTAACATTCCATATTTTCGTTTACATTATGCTTATCCTTCGCTTAATCTTTTCTCTCTCATATCATTTATAGTACAGCGCTCTCATGTCTTCTTTGGTCTTTCTGTGTTTCTAATTACATGTGCTGTACGTGCAGGCTTGTCCCTCAATTGCAGTTCCTCGTTTTAAAATCTCACATAAATGCATTCATCCCTCTAATCCTATCTATACAAGGCTTTCTCATCGTCCACCCCCAGGATTCTCATTTATGCTGGACCCATCATCTTTTCTTGTATTTTCTCTGAAGACGATGTTGCATTATTACAAATAATGCTGTGCTGATATCTCCAGCATTATACAGTGTTTACATTTGGTTACTCCTCCATTTCTTTGGCTGTGCAACTTCCCAGTCATATTTCTCCAGCCAGCCCGAATCTTGCGGTTTACTTCGCGAAATAACCCTCCTGTTGCAGAAACGTAGCAGTTCTCAACACTACTAGAGCTGCCCTCCTCCTCTCCTCCTTCTCGGCCCAATATAATCTTCTATGAGTTGATTATATAATGCGGTGTTGTAGGCCATTTCTCCGCAGTTGCTTAATAAATTAAATGTTATTAAATAACGCCAATGCACTGTTTTTATATGGTTTAATGCCGTACATGTTTCGCCTTTCAGTAAGGATCATCAGCCACGAATTATTTACAGTGGTAGTCGCACATTTCTGTTTTTCCCCAAAGCATGTTGCCAGCTAGATGTAAACATTAGCAATAAGGCGGAATTTTTACGTCTAGCCGGCAATAATTGAGATAAATGACTAGCCGGAAAATCCTTTTTTTTTTTTTTTTTTTTTTTTTTTTTTTTTTTTTTTTTAAAAAAACCACTAGAGAGATCTGAGTACGAACCCTGATAACACCGATTTAAATAATTCGTCCCTGATAATGTCTCGATGAGAGACGAAACGTGTATGACATTATACCCTATAAAAACAGTTGCATTGGCGTTATTTATTAAAATTTAATTTGATTATATAATGGTTCTATTTAGATCTAAATATATTTATTTATTCGTATATAAAGGGGAAAAAAGGTCGAAAATATTAAAATTGCAAATAAAAGTAATAAAAAACAAAAATAGGTATAAAGAAGAGATAAAATAACATACATAAATTATTAGTGCGTATTATACATTTTCGATCAATAATTGACCACGTACAGTTAGCATGGTGTTACACGGATAGAGGCTTCATAGAATTCCATGAGGTGGTCTGCCTTTCTGCACTCATTTATAGCTTATTCACAGGGAAAGCCACCCTCCGTTCTGCTGATATTTATTCTTGTCCCTTCCGCACAAAGAGTATCTGGTAGCTATTTCCCAGATTTCGCAGCTTGGCTGTTGTACTCTGGTAAGATATGTTCGCAAAGCGTCATAGAATATCTAATCCTTTCCGTAGCGTTAGTTGGAATTCCTGAGCTAGCTCAGTCAGATCCTAGATGATATGTTGAAAACTTTCTCTGGACCTGATGGGCATGCGTGGATGCTTTAATTTTTTTTCTTGTCCTCACCTACTTCTCGCCTGATGTTGAGTGGCACTATTCCTGGCTAGGGGTGCTCCTTCATGACGTGATACGGCACGTGTCGCTCCAGGTCGGCTCAACATGACAAGGAAATTAACAAAACATCATTTCCGGGTGTTACCCAGAAAATATAAGCTACTTAACAGCCTTTCCTTCTAACCTCACAAATATAATAAAAAGCACAGGAATTTATTTTTAATAAACTTAATCCCACGCATAAACCACGAATGTGACCACCAGAGAGAAACAAAATTGACAACTTAGTTCTATGCATGCTTCCATCAAACAGTTATCCATTATTCCATTATCACGACTGTTTCACACCTCACATCTCACCTAACGAATTTTAGAACCGAAGAATCAATTTGACTAGCTTCATGCTTGTTGATTCACAGCACGTGAATTTATAAAATTATTAATAAGCTTATTATAATTATATATTTGTTTTTCCTCATTTTATACCACTACATTGCTAGGGGGAGGGGGAGGGGGAAATTCATTACCATCCTGATCTCACCTATTTTTAACTTCGGTCTTCCATAAAATCTCACCCAGATCATTATTGCTATGAATTCTATATGTCTTTGGAGTTGTTTATTCTGCACCAGTCTTAAGCCATTAAATTTTCACATTCGTTCTATAAGTGTTCATGAAACATTCTTTAGTAACCATATCAAAGCATCCAAAAGTATACAGTAATGTACACCAAGCAAATATTAATAACGGTTAGCGGTTTAATAACGATTTCACTAAATTAAATTTTAATTTTGTGATTAATAACATTTGACGTTGAAATATAGTGAATACAATAAGTCGAATGATAATATTCGGATTGGAATAAAACTTTGTTTTCACAGTTTCGGTTAGTAAGACAGTCCTGCAATTCAGCTGGCTGAGCTGCAACATCTCCTCATGCCAAGCTTAATAAAGAGATTTAAAAAAGGATTTCAAAAGGAAAAAGCGCATTCAGGCGATTGTACATAACAATCTGAAATAACAAGAATCTGAAAAAAGGCTACCGAGATCAACATTTATAGTGCAATTGTGCTGCTCTTTAGTACGAAACTCGTGGGTGACATTCAAATGGAACGCTTTTGTCGGCGATGCCTTCGTACCGTCCTCAACATCCATTAGAGTGACTGCATCATTAGAACTGAATTTCTAGACCTGGCGAAAGTTTGCGAGCTACTAAGCAATTCTACTTAGGACCCAGCTGTGCTGGGTCGAGCATGTTTCTCGGATGGAATATTACCGTGAAAAAAGGATTACGAAGTAAAGATACAAGGGTTCACTGTCGATATCTCTCAGCGCGTCCTGCATTAATCTCCTCCAGTGGTCTGCAATAGCCTCTGATCAAAATGCCTGGAGACTTACCATTCTGCTTCAATAACATATACAGATATCGTCTTTGTGGTAAAAGGATAAGGAGATAAAACTCAGATACACTTTCATTAAACTGGGAATGGTTTTCCCTTGCAGCCATTGTGATTATCTATCCCACAGTGATTTCGTCACTTACCAGCTAGCTTGTAGTTGACATGATACCGTCCGTCGTTCTTCGTGATCAAGTGTCAGTATTTTTTGCATGTTCGGATAATTTCTTTTGTAAAACTACGTTTACCTTGGCTTATTAACACTATTAGGACTACTATTTGTACACCAGCAATGGCTCTTTCTTACTCTGTTGCAGAATATGCACGCCTAGTTTTGTACTCATAACCTCACACCAATCAGGTGGATGGGGCCCTCAATCACAACTGTAGGCTGGTGACAATCTGCCTAAAGCCTCCACAGTTAATCTGCTTTATCAGCTTCGAGGGATTGCACCATTCAAAATCCGAAGAGAAGTGGCTGAGAACAAGAAGAGGACAAAAGTAGAATGGGAAAGCGCTCATCCACTGCACAGTCATGCACCACCAGCCCAGAGACTCAAGTCCAGATAAAGCTTTCTGAGGACATCGCGAGAGCTAATTGGGTCACCTGAAAAGACAAAATTACAGTTGTGTAAAGCGGAGATCCCTAACAATTCTGGACCACTGTCTCTAGTAGAGCGCTTGTCAACCGGTCATGCAGAGGACTGGAACCTCTGGAAGTCCTTGAATCGATTACAGAGAGAGGTGGGCAGATCCAAGTCAAATCTGGTGAAATGGAATTATATAGACGCTACAAACATTAAGTGTGAATGTGGTGAGGATCAAATCATGAAACATATGCTCTAGTGCACCATGTAGTCACCATCCTGCAACGATGAATTTCTTCAAACAACACTGAATACACTTTAGGTTGCGAGGTACTGGGCGAAATGTGTTTAAAGTGATAATCTGTACAATTCTTAGCTGTGCATTCGATGTTTATAACTCGAATATAACAATAAACTACTAGAACTGCATGGGCCGAATGCAATATTACGAGTGGCTTCAGTGTTTCGAATCGGGTAGAGCAGTGGTGGGCAACCCAAATGATTTTGCGGGCCTCTTTGGAAATGCGTCATAACTCCGCGGGCCGCATATAAAATTATATATTGTATATTATATTAGATGTTCCGAGATGCGCGCGCATTATGAGTTCGCAGAATATAATATAATTATTCCGTGAACTGATAACTGTAAACTCATAAATAAAACAGGCAATATCTGTCATATATTCGCAAAAATATTATTTTAAAATCAAAGTAATTTTTTTCTCATAGTTTCGACAGTTAATTTTGAAATATATTGATGCACAAAATAATTTATTTTTTTAAAATACATTGGTTTTCACTACATTGGCAATTATAAACTAAATATAATTTGAAAAAGTGTGATGAATCACGCGGGGTGGAAAAATCTTCACGGCGGCTGCGGGTTGGCCAACCATGCTCTAAACCGAGTACGATGCTTATTTTTATTAATTTTCATGATTTAAAAAAGCTGCTCATATTTATTAGTGCTTCCGAATGTGCAAATTATTTTTCGTTGGAAAACTCTCAGCTGTGGATATTTTTCGTCGGGATGGTATGTTCTGTATCTGAAATTTCTGAATCTCTCGCGGGCCGGATTGAAGCGGGCGGAGGGCCAGATCCGGGCCTGGGGTTGCCCATATATGGGGTAGAGTATCGACCAACGATGATCCTCGATTGGTACTGCAATCGACATCAAAGAGCGATAAAACAATTAATGCTGATCGATCTGTGATTCGTAAAAACGGTCGTTTAATCGTGCAGGAGATTGCATCCACAGATGAATCTCTACTAACAGGGGTGGATCCAGGATTTTGGTTTTGGGGGGGGGGGACTTGGCTTGAGTGAATTTTGGTTCAGAGGGCTTGCCTTCGGCTTGAGTCGGCCACGGGGTAGTATTTATAGCCTCCTTTATAGCCTCCTCGGACCTCGAATCCGTAGAGCTAAAAAAAAAAAAAAAAAAAAAAAAAAAAAAAAAAAAAAAAAAAAAAAAAAAAAAAAAAAAAAAATATTACAATGTCGGGGGTGGACCTAGATACTTTTGGGAGGGGATTGAGCCCCCTACCCCCCCCCCCTGGATCCGCCCCTGTCTACTAATAAACAACTCCAATTATGAAGAATGATACACTGCTAGTTAACAGTCTGCCAGCAAGAAGAGGACAGGCCGACCAGGGCACATTTTACGTCTGGGATTGAACTCATAAGGCTCATGACTCAGAAATTATCGGTGATACAGTATGCAAAAATTCATAGAATAAAAAAAATCTTTAACAGTACCAAGTTATCCTAATTACTGAATTGTTCATGGGTGACACTAAATGGCAATAAAATGAATGCCTTGAAACCACTGAACTTGAGACCTGGCGTTTATACCAAAGAAATGTAAACCTCTAACGCTACTTAATAATGGTTCCGTCGGGGGTAAAATATTTTGGGATAAAAAAAAAACCCACAGTGGGATGTATGGGTGGAAGGAATCGTCACAACGAGAGTTATCAAAGCTATTATTGTCATGCAAAATTGTCAACATAACACACACGGTTTACGGGATTCGAAGAGAGTAATGGTCTGTCCCAGTTAAATATTTAGCGGTCTGGTGAATACAGAATAATTAATCAACAAGTTACTAACAAGGTATTTATAGTGAATAGAAGTGTTGGGAAAACTACGTTATTATGGAATCGTACCGGAAAAGATGTTGTCAGTGGATGGTTTAAAGCTATTGAAATCTTCTATATGACCAGTGGAAAGAAACCATAACTAACTCACAAGAAGAATTGGCTCACTGCGAACGCCAGGTAGCACAGAAAATCGTTTGTTATTTCTATGACACTGCTGAACAATGTTCGTAAGTATACTATAGGCTAAAAAACTGTAGGACAGACTTACGAGTTTTTTTTCAGAATAGTCTTTGTTGTCTGGAGAAGGTTTAAATCTACTGAAATCCTCGAACAGAGCTGTAGAAAGTAAAACTAAATAGACAAAATATCTATTAGTATAATAGACAAGATGTAGCGTGTAGCACCTACGTCATGTCACGCGGTGACGTCAACCTATGACGTTGCGCTATGACGTCACGCTTTACGATATTATGTGTGGGAGTGCGCGTTATTTAATATCATTTGCAAGCAACAGTGAATAAATTAACTCACAGAACACTGAAATAAAAGTATGTATTGCGTTAAAATCGATATATCAATCATTAGATGCTTATATTTACGTAATATTCTTTTGATATATTGAAGTATTCCTTAAATTTTTTGTTCATAGATATTGTAAGATAAAAGCTTTGTATTTCGAGCATCAATGCTGAGAAAAATTTGGTTAAAGTATTACTTAAGATGGATCAGAATTACAACTAGCATTTGACGCTACGGCAGAGAGCATGAATAATTTAGCTTTTTTTCAAAATAATTTAAACTGTACCCTATTATTGAAATTATTAATTCGTTTGAACCGAAATAGTTGCCCACTCATCTCGAATTGTGCAGCCTACACTACAATTAATAATGTAAGTTTATCAGATTTATTTTAATCTTCTTTGATTTCACTGAGTAATTTTACTGAGGCTATTACGCATTTCCGCAATGTGTAACTATGACAGCTATTCGAACGTTGTAATATCGGTATGAATCACGTTGCAGATTTTTGGTTTATTACCTTTCCTTTTTTGTTGAATGTTTTTGATGAAATTTATGTTGTTGCGTAATGTATCTCATCAATGAATTGTCGTTTTGGTCGGAAGCTTTCATTTTGTAGTGGCAGTATTACCCGAGATTGTGGTTAGGTTGAAATCCAGCCTGGACAAAAATAAATAAAGAACCTTATCACAGCAATAGCATGTTGAATTTAGTTATTATCAGTTATTTAAGCAGGTTTCATAAGCACTATGTCACGTTTTGATATCATGAATCACGATGTAAACTACTCCCGTATGTGGTTAGTTTTAAAATGCAACCTGGACCAGGATAGCAACCGAAACCTTTTGTCATAGCGCCAGGCAATAGGAATTGCATTTATTTTATAACAATTCAATTTATTTCAACAATTGCTAAGAAAGGAATTGCTACAATACTGAAAGAAAAGTATGAATTTTGTTTAAATTGTCATATTGATTATTAGTTGCTTTTTTTTAGTGATATGATTACTTGGTTTGAATGAAAGAAGTTCCAAATTGTTCGCGATCTATGCAACCTAAACCACAATTGAAAATAATATTACATGACGTAAGAAGTTAAGATTTATTTTTAGCATCCTTCGTTTTCACTGGGGTCATTATTTCAGCCGATGTAAGCTGTGCCAGGCGTTAAAACATCCATCTTCATCATAGACAATAAGAAAGTTGTAAGAAACTGTGAAGATTTTGGATCAAGTTTGTATTGCATGATGCATGATTGGTATAGATGCATCATGACATTGACATGCGATTCAGGGAATGTATAAATTCGCGTGTGAATGAAGCTTTGATTTTCTACCAGTTATATTGGCGAAGATTGTAGTTATGCTGAAACGCAATCTGGACCAAATTGACAACTGAAACTTTTTGCTACATGTAAAATTATTATTATTTTATATATCATCTTTCAATTTTTACTTTTATTGCTGCTTCTTTACATTAACCAATACATTTATACTTTCATCCAAACTTCGCCGTACTCATACCATCTCTGCTTCTCATCTGTTATTTACCTCCGCCAAAGATTTTCTTGTCACACACACATCTTTGCTCTTGCATAGTAACTATTAACGTATCTTTTCCTTTTACAAAATGAAATAAATTAAACACACACACAAAAAACATAATCTTACCTTTAAATATACAAACATAAAACAATGAAACTGAAATAATAATAATAAAAAAAAAATGTAAGGAACTATGTTTCCTTACATACATCACAAGGGACGAGAAATTTTATAAAATTTCTATATAGGTAAACAACCAAAATGAAATCAATTGCCAGCACAGTCCGTTAAACCCGTCATTTTTGACGGGTTTTTTGGCTAGTATATATATATTTACGAAAGGCAATGTTCGTATGTGTTTCCGCTATTCGTGTTAAAATTACAAAACAACCCTTCTGTAGTACATTTTGCTATGTGTTATTGGATATTTGAATTGGGAAAATTATTTCATGGAAAATTAATCCTTATACGATCTTGCATACAAAAACTTTGTGTATATACGAAATGAAATCCCCCAAGACATCGTATTCCAAGAGAATTGCAATGAACTTAAAACTGAATAAAGTCGTTATTACAATTTATATAATCCAAAACATAAAAATAATGATGTATGTATAAATGTCGAATTTTAACAAAAGTTACTATCAAACTTTGAGTTGTGTTCATTTAATCTATATGACTAATCAAATCTAGTAATAGCAAAGCATTAAAACTGTAGAGGAAAATCAACTGACCAAGTTGTAAAATATCATTCAATGAATCTGACGGAACTTATTATGCTTAAATTTAGTAACTATGATAATATGATACAAATAATAAGTGGAAGAGATATTGTATGTAACACAATTTGTGCTTTGGAAATCTGACACAAGAAAAAGTATCCTGACATTATGGTTAATATTGTTGGGACGAATAAACGAAAATTGGGGTGCTTGTGACTTTGTAAACTTTTTTAGACAATGTAAAACAGAAATTATAGAAGTCAGCCAGAAAATTGAGGGATGAACTCTGATCAGCCAAAACATTATGACCACCTGTTTATTACTGTGTTGCTCCATCTTTGGAGCAGCGATTCGGCGTGGCATGCAGGGGCGGATCCAGGGGGGGGGGCTAGGGGGCTCTAGCCCCCCCCAAAAGTATCTAGGTCCAGCCCCGACATTGTAATTTTGGAGACCTCTTTTTTTTTTAGCTCTACGGATTAGAGGCCCGAGGAGGCTCTAAAGACTACCCCATGGCCGACTCAAGCCCCCCCTCCCCCAAAACCAAAATCCACTGAAGGCAAGCTTTCTGAACCAAAATTCACTCAAGCCATGCCCCACCAAACCAAAGTCCGCTCAAGCCCCCCCCCCCCCCCCTCCAAACCAAAATCCTGGATCCGCCCCTGGTGGCATGGATTCGAAAAGTCCTTGTTTCCGGAGTAGTCTGGCACCAGATGTCTACGCACAGGTCACGGCAGTTCCCTTAAATTACGGGCCGGTGTTTTGTGGGCGCGGAACCTGAGAACGAGCATTTCGGAAATGGCGAGGCTGGTCGGCTGTTCGCGAGCTACTGTAGTGAGCATCTATGCAGAGTGGTTGAAAGCAAGGAAGAAGGAATATATGGAGACGACGCAAGGGACTTTCACCACGCACTGGAGTGAACCCGTGTGGAGAGAAGTGGGGTGCGGTGGTTGGCTGTAAAAACATGGAGAATAGGCACATAAACCTCAAAGGAATCATACGACGACCGTGGCACCGATGTAACTCGATGAGACAGATCAAAAATGAAGAATAATTTTTTTTTGATATCCTGCTTAGCTCTCGAGATACACTGTCTCAAAAGTGAGGTGTTTTGGGTTGAAATTCGGAAGAAACATTTCCCTAATGTCAAATTTAGTATTAGATTCTTATCTAACACGGCGAGACAAATCGAAAATAAAGAATAAAAATTTTCGAAATCTTGCTTAGTTCACGAGATATACTTTCTCAAAAGTGAGGTGTTTTAGGTTGAAATTCAAAAGAAAAATATTCCCGAAGTCAAATTTGATAAAAGATTCTTATGTAACACGACGAGAGAAATTGAAAGTAAACAATAAAAAAATTCGGTATCTCGTTTAGTTCTCGAGATATGCTGTCTCCAAAAGTCAGAAGCTTAAATGGAAGTAGTATACAATGCGATACGTGATACACGTTGTGTCACTAATATGGTGCTTATGAAATTATTAACAACTAATATTAAATTTTTTGTCCCTTCTGGTACAGGCTGCATTTCAACCTGCCCACATTTCCATTAATATTGTCGCTACAAAATCAAACTATGTAGAGACACTTAAACACATGAAATGCATCGCGAACTAAATTTCGACAACAACGTGTCATCATATTTCATAGTTCGCACAGAACAAATTAACAAAATTAATTTCATCGTACACTTTCACTGTAAACTGAACTGCACTAAAGCATGCAGAATACCATACTCATTGTATCGCGATGTAAACATGACCCGTTCATATTAGTCTTGTTTACAATAGGCTAGCCTTTTAAGTTTAAAGTAATAACATTTGCTGATTGTCTACATTACACCAACAAACTGAGAACGACATTATCCTGTTGAGAGCAATGAATAAATTTATACCGATATGCCCTAATGTTACAGTTACCTATCAGACACATCAAGAACATTAATTATAATATGACTTAATTATGAAACGTTATTCCAGGTTGTTTCCCATCTTGTCTGTTTGTGCAACCGTATGCAACACAACTTGGCATAATAGAAAACTTTAGAATATTAGAAAATGAAATATTCTCAGCAGCAGACACAGTGCAAGCAGCCAAATGTTTTGGGGTTATTCCTATGGCCGCCACGCATGCACAGTAGGAGACAAGTTTTTATATGAGGTTTCACAGATTTAGCGTTATTTCGTCTTCATATATTCCTTCCTCTATGGTTGAAAGTCGGGGAAACCACGACTGGGCTCCATAAAACTTGTGCCTGACATTGTCCTCTGCTGTCAGATCTGCCCACTTTACAGAGCGGGCAAGCCTCCGACCTCCACGTTCTGTGATGGGGCGTGACGTCCACCACCTTGTCGCCAAGTCGTGGTTTCACCGTCCTTCAGCCATTCTGCATAGATGCTCACTACAGAAACACGCTAACAGCCGATCAGTCTCGCCGTTTCCAGATGCTCGTTCCCAGATGTCGCGTCGCCCCCACAAACCACCAACCCGTAATTTAAGGTAATTGCGTGACCTGTACGTAGACATTTGCTGCCAGACGACTCCGGAAACCTAACAAGGACTTTTCGAATCCATGCCACGCCGAATCGCTGCTGTATTACCCACCAAAGATGGACCAACACACTAATAAGCAGGTGGTCATAATGTTTTGGCTGATCAGTGTATGAATCTTGTGTAATTCAAGTAAAAATAAATTAGACTGAGAGAATATAATAATCTGCCAAATGGGGGTGAGGCAAGAGAACTCTATTACCACTGGTATATAACTTTTTCAGGAAAGTGAAAAGAATCAATGTGAAATAAAAATTAAAACATAAAGGTTCAATATCTCCGATTCGTTGATGACAAAGATTCTGAGGAATTTCTGTACTGCTTGCCCAAATGTTTTGAAACAGTTTTGAACGAAAAATGTATATGTACATTTACAAAACAAATTTCATGAAGCACAGCGTAAAATCCCATTATGCCAACTAATAATATATATAAAGCAAAGTGCCAATAATCACGTTTTATTAGGCTTTCTTCTCATATTCTAACGTAGTATGAATGTAACGTGGTAGTAGTTTCTGAAATGCCTTCCTTACTTGTTCAGAAACCAAGTGTTCAGATGATAAAGTCTTGCACTATTGATTTGTTCTTTAAACATTCCTTTTTTGGGAAATCGTTCTTCAGGCATTGTTGGGTGTAGTTCCGATGTTTCAAGGACCTCTTAAAAGCGAGCCTAAGAGTTTTACAACCCTTGCCAAAACAGATTGGATGTCTGCCCAACATGTGTAGATCAGCACCTGGCATCGTAAAAGAAGTGGGTGTCGTCTTAATACTACTGTTACTCGGAGACTCATTATCGAACGGCTGGCGGGTGGGCGTAGTATCTGTCCTAAGTTTTAAACACATATGCGTGGGAAAGTATATACGAAATATGACAGGAGGCGTCCATGGGCTATCTTAAGGATCCATCCCGGCTTTCGCCTGTAGTGATATGGGAAAACGATGGAAAACCCACCAACCACTGGCGTTGATCGCCAAACCATTTCCTGTCGAATTATAAGTATTCTCGCACGATAAATCCTTCCTATTCCATTCTATTATCACTCGTGAGAAAAATTAACGAAGAAAATAATCGAGTCTGGCCACAATTTCTTTTATCCTATTTTCTCAGTTGGATGATAATGCTGTTGGGAGTAATATGCCTGCTGCTATACTAAAGCAAATGTGCTATGAACTTTCCAGTTAGTTTCTCAGGAGAGTGACGCCTACGATGTTCCAGATATTTCCAACTCTACTCCTTGAACATAATACTACTTTTGATTTTCCTCCAGCGATATATACCTGTCGCTGACCAGTGGCTGTTCTTTGATCCTTTTCCAGTGCCTCTATTAACACTTTTTGATGGGACTTCGACACAGAACAATATTCCAAGTGAGGTCGCACTACGCTTTGCTTGCAATAGATTTAATGGTTTATCTAAATATGAAGCATAGCAAATGGTTCATTTTCCCAATTGCCTCCACAGCCTGTTAATTGCGTAAGGAATTATTATAAATTATTACACTTAGGTATTGTGCGAAATCTGCCCTACTCATAGCTGTATCATTAACTATATACAGTATATTCAGAGCTAACTGTTTCAGATTTTTATTTGTATGCTTGACTTTTCACATTTTAGAGTTTATCTCCAGCTGTCATTCTTCTCAGTACGCTGTTATTTTCGTAACATCGAATTGTAATTTCGTGATAAGTATCATCGGCACACAGCCTTATTTAACCGTCCACGTCACACATATCATTACTGTATATGACGAACAGCAGGAGCTCTATCGCACATCCGCGGACGGTGCCAAACATTACTTCGATTACTACACGCTGCGTTGTACCCTTCAGGAAGTCGGCAATCATTTGAATATTTGTCTTAATATGCCACAACCATAAAGTTTCTGAAGTAACCTAGTATGAGGCACAACGTCGATAGCTATATCTTATATATATATAAAAATAGACGTGTTTTTTCCTATTTTTCACTTTTCAGCCACCACTACCTTGCACAGATCACTGATGTTTGTTGGTGGAAGTAGCATGGAGTTTCCTGTCGTGCACAACGTTCGCCGAATGCCGATAGCTGTGGGGATGTGGGAGATATAATGATTAAAGTTGGTCAGTGCAGGGCGTTTTCATATTTCGACCAAAAATTCGTATCTCCGTATACTTCTCTTTCCTGCCACAACTACATAACATAGACCTTTGGTATTTGTGTGTGGTAGTAGAATCGTCTTTCCTGTCATGCACTATGGTTGTTAGATGTCGGTAGCTATGGGGGTGTGGGAGATATGGGGGTTGAAAGTGGTCGACCTGTGGCAATTTCATACTTCTGCCAAAGACAAAAGTGTCATGGTGTATCACTTTTCAGCGAAAACTATAGATCACAGTAACTGGTGTTTGTGTGTAGTAGTAGCACAGAGTCACCTTTCGATCACAACAGTGGCCGATTTTCAGAAACTGTGTTACTGTGGTAGATATGGTGGTTGTAAGTGGCCGACCAAGGATATTTTCGTATTTCGACTTTCTCCGCATATGTCTCTTTTCTGCCACAACTACATAGCATAGAGCATTGGTGTTTGTGTTTGGTAGTAGAATCGTATCTCATGTAGTGCACTATGGTTGTTAGATGTCGGTAGCTATGGGGGTGTGGGAGATATAGGGGTTGAAAGTGATCGACATGTGGCAATTTCATACTTCTGCCAAAGACAAAAGTGTCATGGTGTATCACTTTTCAGCGAAAACTATAGATCACAGATAACTGGCGTTTGTGTGTAGTAGTAGCACAGAGTCACCTTTCGATCACAACAGCGGCCGAATTTCAGAAACTGTGTTACTGTGGTAGATATGGTGGTTGTAAGTGGCCGACAAAGGATATTTTCGTATTTCGACTGTCTCCGCATATGTCACTTTTCTGCCACAACTACATAGCATAGAGCATTGGTGTTTGTGTTTGGTAGTAGAATCGTATCTCATATAGTGCACTATGGTTGTTAGATGTCGGTAGCTATGGGGGTGTGGGAGATATGGGGGTTGAAAGTGATTGAATTGTGGCAATTTCATACTTCTGCCAAAGACAAAAGTGTCATGGTGTATCACTTTTCAGCGAAAACTATAGATCGCAGATAACTGGTGTTTGTGTGTAGTAGTAGCACAGAGTCACCTTTCGATCACAACAGCGGCCGATTTTCAGAAACTGTGGTACTGTGGTAGATATGGTGGTTGTAAGTGGCCGACTAAGGATATTTTCGTATTTCGACTTTCTCCGCATATGTCTCTTTTTGCCACAACTACATAGCATAGAGCATTGGTGTTTGTGTTTGGTAGTAGAATCGTATCTCATGTAGTGCACTATAGTTGTTAGATGTCGGTAGCTATGGGGGTGTGGGAGATATGGGGGTTGAAAGTGATCGACCTGTGGCAAATTCATACTTCTGCCAAAGACAAAAGTGTCATGGTGTATCACTTTTCAGCGAAAACTATAGATCACAGATAACTGGCGTTTTTGTGTAGTAGTAGCACAGCGTCACCTTTCGATCACAACAGCGGCCGATTTTCAGAAACTGTGTTACTGTGGTAGATATGGTGGTTGTAAGTGGCCGACCAAGGATATTTTCGAATTTCGACTGTCTCCGCATATGTCACCTTTCTGCCACAACTACATAGCATAGAACATTGGTGTTTGTGTATGGTAGTAGAATTTTATCTCATGTAGTGCACTATGGTTGTTAGATGTCGGTAGCTATGGGGGTGTGGGAGATATGGGGGTTGAAAGTGATCGACCTGTGGCAATTTCATACTTCTATCAAAGACAAAAGTGTCATGGTGTATCACTTTTCAGCGAAAACTATAGATCACAGATAACTGGTGTTTGTGTGTAGTAGTAGCACAGAGTCACCTTTCGATCACAACAGCGGCCGAATTTCAGAAACTGTGTTACTGTGGTAGATATGGTGGTTGTAAGTGGCCGACCAAGGATATTTTCGTATTTCGACTGTCTCCGCATATGTCACTTTTCTGCCACAACTACATAGCATAGAACATTGGTGTTTGTGTATGGTAGTAGAATTGTATCTCATGTAGTGCACTATGGTTGTTAGATGTCGGTAGTTATGGGGGTGTGGGAGAAATGGGGGATAAAATGGTCGACCTGCGGCAATTTCATATTTCTGCCAAAGACGCATGTGTCACGTTGTATCACTTTTAAGTGAAAACTATCAATCGCAAATTACCGGCGTTTTTGTGTGGTAGTAACACAGGTCACCCATCGATCACAACGTTGGCCGAAATTCGGTAACTGTGGGAGTGTGTGAGATATGGTGTTCGAAATTGGTCAATCATGAATATTTTCGTATTTCATCCAAAGACTTGTGTGTATCCGTAAATTTTACTTTGCTGCCGGAACTACATAGCGCAGAAGACTGGTATTTGTGTGTGGTAATAGTATCGAGTCTCCCATCGTGCACTATGGTGGTTAGATGTCTACTAGCTGTCAATATGAATACTTTACAATCACGAACGAAGTTGTGGGTACCAGCTATTATATTATAACTGTGGTAAGTAAGTTTCTGTCTTTTTGTTACGTTTTGACGACTAAATGGCTATATCAATATTGATGGAATTTAACAATGAAATAGTGTAGGAAGGACACAGGACATTTTTTCGGCATGAATAACAGTTTTAGTCACGAAATTTTAAGAACTTATCGAATGATGAAAGACAGACAGATTCGTGTGTTAGTCTGTAATGTTACGTTGGTTGCTCAGTCACGCAATCTGTTAGTGTTTGATTTATTAATAAATTTCGATAAGAAACAAAACTTATTATTTAGTATAGAAGTCAATTTGCTCTGCACTGTACTATTCATTTGTGTCTGTATAAAAGTTTCTGGCACCAATTTGTCTTCCTTTTTGACATGCCTTACGGACGTAAACCTGGCCTAAGGTGCAGGTCTAGAAGACAATGTGCTGCTATTAGATTATATGATTCAGATGCTCATGTTGAATAAAGAAGAAAAAAACCACGCTGAAATAAAGATGCCATCAGTTAACCCCCCCCCCCCCTCCACACACACACACACACATACCCGCACCTTCGCTTACTTTTCTGTTTTTAAATATGTTGTAAATTGATTCTCTTCATGAGACAAATTAGATGATAGGATGATATAATGATGGCTTTCCATCATATTATGTCGACTCGGTGTTGTTTGGGACAAATCTTACGTTACTAACAGTTTTCTATATCCAATTCTGGAATTGAAACTCCAAGTCCACGCGTACGAAGTCGCGGGTAACAGCTAGTATATAATAAAGCCGGCCCTGGTATCGCAGGGGCTTGTGAGTGGGCCTCTCGGTGCACGGGTCGTCGGTTCGAATCCAGCGTAATGCATTGGCGGTTTTAATTAAGCGTTGTGTTTGTCCTATGTTGTGTTCGTTTTATATCATCCTTAAGAGACGGAAGTGTCACATGATTATGATAATTACAGATTGAAAGAAACAAAAACACATCGAGATTGCTGTATATCCATCATAACCAAACACCAACTTCAATAATAAAAATCTATAATGATTAAGTCAGCATGAGATCGCCCATCTATCATAAGGCTTAAGTTTAGGATTAAAAGTGTAAGTTGTATCTCGCAGCATTGGCCTTTCCTAAATCCATGCTGACTTAAGTTTAACAATTCTTCGTCGTTGAAAAAATCCGTGTCATTTGAATAGAAATGTTCTAAAATTCCATAAAATACAGAAGTAAACAAGAACGGACAATAATTTTCATAATCTTAACATCCCCAATCATAAACTCTGGAGTTACAATGGTTTATTCCATTCAACTGGCACGTTTCCTATTTCCAAGGAGGCGTTATGTAATTTCACAAAGCACGGTGCACTTTCCTTCGCGTACCTATAGTAGAATCGAGTAGGAATTCCATCTCGGATCCAAAGCCTTATCGCTTTTTACTTTAATATTCAGTTAAACTATTTCCCAGATGTCAAGATCGAAAACTTCCATACAACTGACAATACTATTATGGAGTTGCAAATAATCAATAAGATAAGTATGAGAGAGAAAGAGTTTAAATCGGTTGGTGCTCTTTGACAGATCGAAATTTTTTACGAATGTGTGTGTTTTTTTTTGTTTTTTTTTTGCTGTAACGTCGCTTAGACCTTCTAAGCAAATGTTAAAGTATAGATTCGAGGTACACATAACCCTAGCCGGACTTGCTTTTCGGACATTGTGTATGAAGAGGTATAACTTATCCCGGAATCCACTTCGGAGCTTTGTTACTTCTGCAGCTGACTTGTAGTTTCGTTCCCAAGGAATGCTGATTGCATAGTTCTGCTTGCTTCTAACTGGAGCAGACTGGTCATCTCTATCCTCCTTGACAGCGATTGCAGAGTGTCTGCCATCCACTAAGTTGGATTCGAAAGTGAGTCTGACTCTACTAAAATTCTGGATGATGAACGCCCGCCGTCACCAGATAGAGTGTCGTTTCTTGCGTTCATTAATTCAGAAGAAAACATGTTCCACCCTTTGTGGAGTGAAGTCCGCCGTAGCCTCTGATATAGGATAGATCCAGACCGATATCTGTAATTTTGCTTTTATTTTCCCTTTTATCTGAACGTACTTTGTCAGACTGAGATTCACATGAATAGTTTGTCCTGAACCTTTTGTTGGCGATTCATGAACCACGTTCTGTCTGCTGGTGTGGTTGGATACCAAATTATCCATCAATTTTTCCACCACTGATTTCTAATTACAGCTTTACAGTCTACAATTTCCGATCCTTTTGTTCATCTCCATTACGAGCCAGTGCTAATATCACAAATTCAAATGCTCATAAGTACAACAAGTCTGCAGACTCAGTTCTATAACGCCACATGCACCCACTTTTGACAAATCTGCTGTAGTAATCTCCATACCAGGTCCTTAAAACTATTCTTCCCATTCCTCATAAAACCGTTTGTATTTATTTCTGATTTTCTACTCTGGCCATTTGCACTGTTATAGGAAAGTCCGTGTTTTGATATTTTCAATACATTCCATGCATATTTCCGCTTTTTCATGTCATTGGTAACGGAAATAAAGTAACCTAATCCTCTCACGAAATTGTTTGAATAACAAGTGAAGTTACAGTAGTCCGTTTCAATAAAGTAGAATCGTTGAATATTCCAGTTCAAATTATCTTGTTTCCACAATTAGAAGCTTCACTATCGCGGGTGTTTTAAATTCTTCCTGGAGACAGTATCTGATGTTAGAAATATCATAAAACTGTCAAACTAACACGAACGTTCTTTTATTATTATTATTAATAACTTTTAACTGTAATGGAGCTAACACACCAGTGGCAATTCCCCGTGTCATCTAATTACCACTTTTTATTTTACTTTTTAAAATTATCTTTTATAATTGGAGCGTTAAATTCCTCCCCCATTTACTTTTCCGATTTACAAATTTTAATGTTAAATTCCTTAAGCGTTTTTGATAAATTACTCATCATCCACTAGGTAATTTGTTCCAATCCCTGACACCCTTACCAACGAAAGAAAATTTTCCCACTCCCTTATGCATGAAATCAAGTTCAAGCTTGTGGTCATGGCCGCCTTTCCCCTTCCATATACTATTCCTATTCTTTGACCAATATCTCTCCAAGCCCCATCACCAACATATTCCCTGTATATTCCCAGAACTCTCTTCACCCTCCTCCTTTCCTCCGATGACTTCCAATCCAGCTCCTTTATCATATCAGTTAGTGATTGGGTCCTTCGATAATTTGCAGAAACTAGCTGCTCTGCTTTGCACACCCTTTAACTCCTGTATTTGATAACCAAAATGTGGGTCCCAAACTACACCACCAAATTCAACCAATGGTCTGACTAAAGCTTTGTAACCCAACTCCCTATATATCCTATTCATCATCCTCTCCAGTAAATGAAGGATTTTGTAACCTTTTCCTACCACCTGCGCAATGTGCTCTGCCCAGTTGAGTTCGTTACCAAGCGTTTTGCGAAGATATTTACATTTCAAGCCTATAACAACCAATTGTGACCCCACCCTATAACCATAATTAACCTGTAGTTTATCTGATACTTCTTCATTCCATGCTGTCCTACCCATTTTGATATTCTATCTAGGTCACCCCTGCTGTTGTTGAAAATCTTCACCTGTTTTTGATCCTATTGTATATCATTATATCATCTGCAAACAATCTAAATTCTGACCGTAACCCATAAACACAGTTATTCATTAGAACAATGAACTGAAACGGTCCCAATACACTATCCTATAGCACTCCCATATTTACGTCCAGTTCTTGAATGGTGATGTAGTACGGAATTGATTTGATAGACGGAAAGATAAAAATATAGTGTTAAGCTGTGTGTGCAAATGTGAAGAATCTTGTATCTGGCTGTTGCAGATGGACGCGGTGTACCCCGAGCCGCTGTCGCGGCTTCAACACCGGCGAGCCGTCCGCAAACCCGTCCACAGACACAGCGGCCCCGGGACCTGCTCCCTGCGCTACCGCACACAGCCCGTCACCTTCGCAGAGATCAAGGTACACGCCAACTATTCAGCACCTAACACCACGAGGTTTTGCTTAAAGCCATTAACTCACTATATTCACTCCATACCGTAGATTTCAGAAAGAATTAAGACTTATTTTTCACTCGTCTACCGAAGACACCCACCACTTCACACAGGTGTTTTTTGTTTTTTTTTTTGTTTTTGTTTTTGTTGTTGTGTTTTTTTTTGTTTTTTCCCCCTTTTTATTTTTTTACTAAAAAGCTATTTATTCCTTGAATTTCTACGAAATGTACGTTCAGAATACAATACTAACAAATTGCACTGAAGGAAAATATCAAGAATTAATCTGTGGCAATCCACATTTTGAGTTTTTTGCACTTGCATAATCCGTCATCGTTATTCCCATCCGGCTAAGTAATTGGAAACCACTGAATCCTATGATGTTTTAATGCAGATGAGGTACCAGCCCGTACAAACATCAGCCTGGAGAATCCGAGGTCTTTCTGTCAGGAGCACCCATCCTTAGCCGTATGGTTACATATTTAAGGTACCAGCAGTTCGCCTACGCCCCCTCCTGTTGGCTACAAAACATGCTCTAACAGCATATTACATCGATTTTCATAGAGGTAATGATTGGGGCGTGGAAGAGGAATTTTTCTGTACGATCAAAAAAGATGCGGACATTCCTCACACTTTTGTTGCAACGTGGGCCACGACAAATGTTTTCGTCTGCCATTCCCAAAACAGATCAGAGTCATAGGGACCCCGGAAAGGTTAGATAGAGGAAGCCGAAACAAGCTAAAGTGTCTTATATTCACGAAAGGGAAGATTTTTTTTAAACATATTATGCAGGGAAGAGAGGAGGTTTTATCATAATCATCAGTTAGCTCAATTGGGAAAAGATGTGAGCTCATGAATCCAATTAGAACTTGAAAAGTCTTCTTCGGATATAATGATCTCATGTGATCCTCTGCCAGGTGACTCCAGATACCCTGCGTATGTCCCCTTGGTATCTGATGATCAATAGTGTGCCTCATCGACGTCAAATAGCGCAATACCAGCTTGTGAATGAGTTAGAACGTGGTGGAATGATTGGTCTCTGGGAGACGGGTTTGTTGTACTGCAACATTGTGGCTTGTACAGGGCGCGCTGCCACAACAGTGATGCGTGTGTTGAATCAGATGATAGAGGGTCGTACATGGCGACTAGCGATTGCTGGTTCACACAATGTGATCACAGCGCTGGATGACCGCCATCTAGTCCGCGTAGCCGTAACCGACAGAACAGCTTCGTCCATAGTGTTGGATCGACGTTGAAGCACTGATATGTATATGAACATGTCTGCGTCTACGGTTCGACGCTATTTTCTGAGGGCAGGACTGGCGGCACGCATGCAATGGCTTTCATTGATCAGTAGCCACCAACAGCTCACTCTGCAGTGAGCATGTGAACGCCGTTACAGGGAAGCAAAATGAAATGTTTCAGGTCTAATCCCGTTCCAAATTGCCCTACAGTGATGGCCGCGTACATGTTAAGTACTAGCGTGATGAATGTAATCGGGCAGACTGCATTTTTGGGTGTCGTAATGGACAAACGCCAGATGCCACGGTTTGGGGCGCCATTGACTACAACATACGATCTCATTTACTGTGTATTGAGCGCAATCTGAACAGAAACCGCTACATCAGGGAGATTTTAGAGTGCGAGGTATTGCCCCTCCTGTAGCAACTCCGCATGCCATATTTTAGGAGGACAACGCTTGGTCATGTGTGGTGAGAAATTTGCGAATCTTCTTCGAAGAGCGGCGTGTACCACTGCTTTCCTGGCCTCCACATTCGCCTGACATATTGCCAATGTCTAGGATATGGTCGGTTGGCAACTTGTTGGTTTTGGTCTTCCTGCAACCACTGTCGATAATTTGTGGACGCAGCTACAAAACGCGTGGCAGTGTATTATCCAGCAGCATGTCCAAACTCTCTTTTATTCCATGCCACGACGTCAATCATATTGTATGTTTCTATCAAATTTGGTTTTCTTCTTCGTGTATAACTATTCAAACTGTAGGCAATAAAACGATGACATTTATCGTTGGTCTATACCTCAGTCAGCTGAGTAGAAAATAACCACAAGTTAGTATACTTACACCACAAGATTTTAAGAAAAGTTGACATTAAGCACCATGTCACTCTGTCGGGTATAAATACAGTGGATGGGCCTTTAATAAAATACATCAAAGGGGAACTAGTAAAATGCCACACTTAATAAAATTAATAGCCTTTCAGCCTGACTTGATAGTACGATTTGTAACTAACGAACTCTCGAGTTCAAAAACCAGTCATTTCATGTTAAAAGCATGTACATCATAGATTCATAGGGAAACGGGCAAGGCTAAATAAGTCAATATAGGTCTCGAATAAGATAAGATATTTATTAATCCAGTTCGTTAATTTATAGTACAGGTGCACGTTTAACATTGGATAAGTCATTTAATGACTTGATTTTTTTTTCCTGTCATCAGTCTTTCGACTGTTTTGATGCAATCCTTCATCCCTTCCTACCTTGTGCTAACCTCTCCATCTCTACATATCTCTTAGAACCCACGTCCTGCTTCATATATTCTAATCTCTGTCTTCCTCTACAGTTCTTACCTTCGACTATTCCGTTCCCTCCACTAACAAAGTAACCAATCCAGCATGTCCCAAAATATGATCTGCTATCTTGTCTCTTCTTTCTGTAAGACTCTTTCACAAACTTCTTTCCTCACCCATTATTACCAAAACTCGTTCATTTCGTAGGCCTACTTTGTCTGTCCATTTAATTTTCAGCATTCTTATGTAGCACCACATTTCAAATGCTTCAATTACATAATTATAAATATAAGATGATGACAGATGACTGTTAATACAATCACAAAATAAGTATACATGAAGAAAATCTAATTACAATACAATAGTGGTTAAACACAGAAATTCAGAAATCCTAAAGCACAATTTTTTATGGTACCAACTATACCCATTTCCTGTCGACATTACTACGATTCCATTTCACACAGCATTAATCAATCTTCTACTGAGTAGCCCCTATATTTCTCTGTTTTAAATAGCTTTGTCGTGACCTAAGTCATTGACAGTAAGGAAATTATTATTATTACTTAATATCGAGTATCTATATTTAGGAAGTCATCAAGCCAGACATTCGACAAGTGTTCTAAAGGGAATGGTGTCGGTGTTTATACTACTTATCGTAGCTGGCATTGTGGGAAGTAACGCGTTCGCTGAAATTTAGCAAAGCAGGCCAGTTTGCCCTTTGAACCAAAATGGCGTGATGTGTTAGCTAAAAGCAACCCCTCCAAGAAAAACTACAGGAGGGGAGTTAAATCAAAGAAAATCGTACAGAAGAGGAGTTCCATCATTTGTTACGAATCTCCTTAGTCAGTTCCGTGGGGCTCTCGGCGTTCAGTCATGATTGGAGAGCAGATCTTCGAGGAAGGAGGAAGTCGCCCTGGTAGCACGATTGTTCTCTCACTTTTGCAATATGCAGGCGAAAGTCACTAGGCTTAATATCACTTACTTGAGATGAGGTTGACAAGGCTCTCCTAAGATAGTTAAAGTCATCAGAAGAACTCGCGCTGCCAAATTCATTTAGCTCAACGCATTCCACGAATTACATTCGATTATGAGTCTGTTGCATCTAGTAGGAGTGAGAGTTTTCTGATTTGCTCCATTCGGGCGCCTGTCACTATTGTACATACGCTACTCTTAATCAGAAGCTCTCCTACCAAATTTTTATGCATTAACGTTGTGTTGTGTATTTTCACCGAATTTACCACCTTTTGGCGAATTTATCTGATGTTTCGGTACTATAAATACCAAAACATTGACTAAAACCCATTTTGTCTCCCCGAATATGGACCTTCAGTTAATCCCTACTCATTTATTTGAACGGTAACAGACACGGCAATCTTCACAATTTTCTTACCCGTCTCTCCCACGTCATGTTTGGCATGTGACTTCAGGCATAATTGTCATTGTTCCTATATTAGTATTCATGACTACGACCGGTAACATTAACAGACAGATTTAGACAAACCATATTTAAAAACCTAACGATAACGTCTTAGTTTTCAAACAGTTGACAACAGAAGCAAAGCATTAAGTAAGTTGCGGAGTTCCTATTCCGCCGCAACTGTCCCAAGCCTCTGATCACCGCAGGATTCCGATTTTCACGACCTTAGGAACACATGTCCTCGACTTTTAGAAATAACTGTAGTTTATCCGTGGTGCAGCCATAACATTGTTGATATTGTTAACGTTTCTGCCCTTTACTTTCTTCAATGCATAATTATGTTGGGATATTCAGCAAGCCGACATACATGACTGAGACAGATGTTGGAAATAGTGAGAAGCCACGTAATATAAGACAAAAACTGAGCATGACGGTTTAGTGGATAATGGTTGGTCCTGTTATTCGAGAGGTCGGGGATTTGATCACCGGTCCGGCCATACTGCTTCCTGTTTTCCATGGTTTCCCTAAATCACTTACTAAAATTCCTGACTCCACTACCTACCAAGGCTACCCTCCTCCCCACCCCCATTGTGACAGATATAAAGTATTAATTTACGATTGACTTCCCTTCAACACAGACTGCAAATTATTCAGGTAAATCTGTAGGCTCAACGTCTTGTCAGTACACAACGTAATGTAAAAATATAGCCATGTAATGATCTTGATGTATGTTTAACCTCTCTAGTGAAATGTTCAGGTACTCCCCTTGAGTGTTGAAGGTTCCTGGTTGGAATCAGATGCTGGCCTGCCACTTAACCTTCGCCTTGAATAAAGCTTGTTTTTTTGAAGTAGCTAGGCACATTCTGTGAATCTACGCTAAAATGTAGGTAAAGTCGTTACAAAAGCGGTAGCTAGAAATTCCGTGACCCGCTTATTAGGACCATTCAAATTTATTTTCTAATTATGAATTGACGTAAACGAGAAACCCATAACAGTTGCTTTCCATTAAACGAGAGAATTAGTTGGAGCGAGGGTCTCTGATGTCATCCTAAGACAAATTTGCGCAGTACAAAATACCCTGAACTAAAGTGTGCATTCATCAATTTCGTCCCGACTTATAATATCTACAAATAATCGGCATTTCTCATTTTTAAGTTACCCACTGTACTCTTGCACATTAAACTCTGATTGCTGTTATATCAAAACAGTTGCATGGGAACTGTATTTTAAAAACACGTTATATTGAAACTACACTTCTGTCGAAACCATGTATAAGAATTATCTTCAAAAGTTTTTGAGTAAAGATATCCTAATACTGAAAAGCAGTATGCGATTTAATAGATGTTTTGCACATCATTATTATCTGTCGGATCAAGCAAAGCTTTAGCGATTCAATTTTCTGAGTTTCCATACAGCTCTCATTTTTCCTCCGTGGATTCCCTATCTTTTTTCAATCTACGGTCTCTTAGTGACGTCATTCTCCGACGGTATTTCCCATTTGTTAATTTTTTGTTCGTACTCATGACTGCCCGTGATTTCTGAAGAGTTTTTTCTAGATCTTTTTTGATCTGCTGCACCTAGGGCATAGTTCTTAGCTGTCATAATTTTGTGAATGAGTTTTGTTGCTGGGAGTCTGTGAATATGTCCATAAAATCTTTATCTTCTTTTCTTGAAGTCTGCCACGAGGTTTGGCAATGCTTCTGTTGCTTTTCGAGATTTTAGTCTGTATCCGTCAACTGTTTTTTTTTTTTTTTTTTTTTTTTTTTTTTTGGCCGAGAAACTTTCTTATAATTTTGCGTTCTTCTTTCAGAATGCTTTCTAGGTCACCTTTCCTGTGCAGTGACAAGGTTTCGCTGGCGTACAGGGCTTCAGGTTTGATAACAGTGTTGTAATATCTGACTTTTGTGTATATGGACAAACATTTTTTATAGTAGATATTGTAGGTTCTACCTTAGTCTCTCGTAAGTATTTGCATGCGAATTTTCTGTGCTTTTTTCTCTCCCCCTGTGGGTTCGAGGATTTTTCCAAAATGCTATAAGCACGGGACTCTTTCAGTTTGTGCATATTTTGTGATAAGATTTTGAGTATGGAGTTTTGATCAGATGAACTTGGTTTTGTGAAATGATATTTGTAAGCCTACTCTTTCAGCACATTCTTTAAGAGATTCTATCTGTTTAATTGCTGTGATCTCGTCGTTTGGTAGTACGGCTAAATTATCTGCGAAGGCTAGGCAGGAAATTTTAATATCATTCTTAAGTCGTCCGCTTTGTATGGATTTCAAAAAATTCTGGTCTTTAAGTTCTTTCTCTCATTCTCGGATGACTCTATCCAGAACTCGGTTGAAAATTATCGGGGATAGGCCATCGCCCTGTCGAATACCGGTATTGAACTGAAACGGTTCGGATATATCGCCCATGTGTCTGAGTGTTTATCTGATGAGGTTCGGGTTTTTAAATCAAGCCCTCGCTTTTCGAGGATGTTGAAGAGGGATTGCCGGTCGATTGAATCATATGTCTTTTTGAAATATACAAAGGAGCAAATGACTGGATTGATCCTGAATGCTTTATATTTTAGTGCGCTTTTTAAATTGAATATTTGTTCTATGCAGCTCCGATCGTGCGAAAGCCAGTTTGATATTCGCCAATTTTGTGGTAGAGTTGCTCTTGCACTATTTTGAGGACACAGGCTGAAAGAATTTTATATGTAACTTGAAGAAGGGAGATTTCTCGATAGTTGTTGACGTCCGTTTTATCTCCCTTCTTGTGTAGTGGGTGAATGAGGGCGCATTTCCAGTCTTCGGGTAATTTTTCTGTCTGCCAAATCTCTGTCTACCTTTGTGTGAGTTCTTTAAGCGAGGTCAAGATTATTCAATGGTTCCGCAGTGATACCATCCTCTCCAGATGTTTCTGAATGTAAGGATATGTCTGTGGATTTCTTCTTGTGATGGTGATTCCGGATAGGTATAGGTGTGGGTTTCGTCCATCTTGATGTTTTCACTCTATCAGAAGAGCAGTGCCAACTAATCTGTCGTCACGAACCAGCACGCGTTGCCCAACATATCATCGCAGCCGGTTGTTCCTGTCACTTCGAAACTAGGTGAGGATAGAAAAGGGGGCGTATGTTTAAAATTAAAAGCCACCGACCCAAAAATAAACACCACAACGCGACAAGGCATGTGATTCGAGAATCCACCTCTGTCTTAGCGCGTTGCAGTGGGCTCAGTGATGGCGGGACTGCCTGCGAAGGACACAAATAGTTGTCGTCGGCTATAAATACACAGCAGCGACGACCACGCATTGTTGGGCAATTTGGAGACTGCGATGTGTGAACATTCCAAAGATGATTTAATTCCAGTGCATCCCTTTGACTACCTGGTCCAGATCCTCACTCGTATACACAAACATAATTTCAGTGTCTTTCATATGCTCCCTTTCTATTAAAAATTCGTATTGCCGAGGGTGCTTCACATGGAGAAGATAGTAAGTAGGCCTATAACGTTCTTATCCTTTCTTTTCACAGAATGGATCTAATAACTTCGAAGTAGACACCCTTAAGTTTTAGATCCAGTCTAAAACCGTATTGATTCAGGTACTTTGTTTACATATCTTCTACTTTCTTTACAACTAAGACAGCGTAAAATTTCGATTTTTATGTTTCATCAAACACTTCAGCCAAACGAGTTTTCTTCTAAATACATTTTAGATGTAATAAAATTTAATGACATTAGGAGTCGGCTACACTGTAACAGGATATAATAAATGAGTTAGAAATGTAAAGATCATTGTGTATTAAACTATGGTGGATAGTAATGAGGAAAATTCTGATGCCCCTGTGTCCATTATCAAATGTTATTGGGGCAGTATTAGCGGAGTAAGGGAACTGGTGCATAAAACGTGTCCATAGCTTTGCTTGAGTTGATGGGATAGTATTTGATCTATATTATGGGCACAAAATACAGGAACAGGAGGGCTGTTGAAAAAAAGTTTTTTAGAACTCATTCATCAACTGGATCAAGGAACTTTGCTTGAGAATCAAAGAAAGAAAGGAGATGGTTGAAGAGAATCGTCAAATATGTGTACAGCATACTTTGGTGGTGAAGCTCGGATGAAGATTGGGTTAAGAAGTAAGAGTAGGATGTGGCTGGGAAAGATGACCAAAAATTAGATAGGTAATGCAGGACTTTGTGGAGATATATTCTTAATGGTTAACAAAGACTACTGCAATTTGCTGGTGTTGACAGATGATAATCATTAGCTGCTGAAGGGTCAATAATAATAATAATAATAACGGTCTTAGTACTTACGATACCTAGCAGAAGAATAATAACAAAGACAAAGTTCTTGGTGAGAAATTAAATCATATACAGAGATGAATATAGGATGAGCAGTTATTACTGGTAGGGACTAAAAAAAAGTAGGTGTGGGCCATATAGGTAATAAGATTAATAACACAAGTGAGCAGAGATTTTCATATGCCTTAGTGAGGAAATATGGCTTCCCACAAATGGTATAATGCAGTATAAGAGGAGAAAATATGTTGGATATCTTTCTAATAAAGCCTGATGATAATTTTTGGGGTCTCATGTTATGGTTTGGTATACATTGGATGAAGATAAATGCAAAGAAGAGTCAGCTTACTAGATACACAAGTAAAAAACTAAAGGTTGATTATGATTATAAGGTGGGAATGAATTACTTGTCGGAGACTTGAAATGTAAATATCTTGGTATTACATTTGATAACAAGCTTAGCTGGGCAGGACACATTGGATGGGTAGGAGGAAAAGGTTTCAAAATTCTGCACTTGTTGGAGAGAGTGATGAGGGGATGTACGAGAGAAGTAAAGGAATTGGGTTACAAAACTTTTGTCAGACCATTGCTTGAATATGGTAGTGTAGTATGGGACCCACATTTTACAAATAAAGGAGTTGCAAAGGGTGCAAAAAAGAGCTGCTAGATTTGTTTCAGGAAACTACAGCAGATTGCAATTAGTATGGTTAAGGAGCTGGAATGGGATTCATTGAAAGACAGGAGCAGGGTGAAGAGAGTCATTGGAGTGTACAAGGTGTACAGTGGTGATGAGGCATGGAAAGAAATAGGCATAAGAATTAAAAGTAATGCATGGAGGGGTAAAGATGACCATGACCACAAGCTGGTACTCGCTTTAACGCACAAGGGCGTAGGGAGATTCTTTTTATTAGGTAAGGGCAGGCCCGCCGCTAGGTGTTTGAGTGCCCGCGTGCAATACCGAATATGCCGCCCCCTGTCTAACTACAGCCAGTGGTGGAGCTAGGAAATTTCCGAACCGGGTCAAAAAACTAAAAAAACTGTGAGATTGCCGCTCCTTCGAACATTATTTGCCGCCCCCATTGTTGCCATCCTGAGTGTCGCCGGCCGCCCATCTTGCACGCCCGCTTACGGCGGACCTGGGTAAGGGTGTCAGGGATTGGAATAAGTTACCAAGAGAAATGATTTACCAAAAACTTTGAAATAATTTAAAGCTGAAATTTGTAGAGGGCAAATTGATGTGGGTGCAGGAAAGGGGGAAGAAGGATGTGTAGGAAAATTGCCACTGGAGTGTGCACTCCATTGAAATTAAATTGAGAAGGAATAATTAAACATCTAGTAGTTTCGATGGAAATAAGTGGTTCAGTAAACTTCTGGCCAAAATAGGAGGTATCTGTAAGTACAACTGCTGTAAAAGGTGCACATCCTAAAATTTGACATAAATTTTAGTGAAAGAAGTTCAGTATGAGGAATTAGATCATCAATGCAATGAAAGGGAAGTGTAAAAATTTCAAAGAAATAATAAAAATTTAAGAATAAATATTTATTTCGTAACAAAAATGAAGAAAATTCTAGTACCAACATATGAAAAAACCAAAGAGATTGGTTAAAAATGAACACAAAGAGCTATAAAATAGCAAGGTAGAGTAAATAACTAAATAAATTAAGAGCAAAGAAAAAACTGAGTATTTTGAGGATATAATGGCTGGAGGTGTAGCATTAAATGATGGAACTTTAAATTTATATGACAGTTAGAAAACTGAGAAGGTATTCACACAACTGTGGATAAGGAAGGAGAAGAATTTTTACAGATAAGAAAAAGCAGAGAAATCAAACAATTGGTTTAGTGAGACCACTAGAACTACCATGCAGGAATAGGACAGGAAACACCAGAGTATGAACTTCTTTAAGTAACTACAAATGAGCAGAATAGGAAATTAGAAATACATCCTGATAATATTACAAGGGAACCAGGTAAATTGAGATGGTATAGTCCGGTGTGGTGGGTGAAAAGGAAAGCTCGAGCTCCAATTTGAGAGAACACAGGTTTGAATCCTTGAGAGACCATCCAGATTTTGGTTTTCCACAATTCCTGAAATATTTCGAGGTGAATGCTGATATGCTTACATCAAAAGGCCATGGCCAAATTCCTTTATGTTCATTGCACCCAGTCCTTTCTGCCTCCAATGACCTCATTGTTGATGTGACATAAAACCATAAGAGAGAGAGAAAAAAAATGTGTTGAAGGTTAAACATAGGTAATACTACAGATATATTAAACATAGGGAAATATGCATCTGTACCATAACTTGAAATTTTGTTTACACTGAGTTTAGACACCAATTACAGACCACAGTAATGCTGTAATAGTATCAATTATTGCAGGAGGGAAGATAAATATGTTTGAAAGTTAGAGACCAATTAATTTACCTAAGATATAGGTAAGCTGATAGAGATAGGAAAGGGAAGGAAAAGTAGACACAATCCTTACCATATGTGAAGACAGCTGGGCTTGATGAACATATGCAAATCTCAGTTAATAGGTTATATGCAAGATATTTTGGATGAAATAGACATGGAGGCCAAATTGATAGTGTAGCACTACATCTTTCAAAGGGTTTTGGAAATGAAAACATGAAAACATGTTTATCACCATTGTTGTTCAGTACTCTAATGAATGATTTGTTGGTGGTTTACATTCAGAAGTTACATTGTTTACAGATGACCCTATGTTATATAGTAAAATTATAGTTAGAAAGAATTGTAGGTCAATATGAAATGAAAATAAATGCCACCCAGATGGAAAAATTAAGGTTTCATTTTATTAAAAGGTGGAAGTGTAATTGTTTGTTAAAGACATGTAATGTAATTATCTTGATATATCATTCCATGATAAATCCATTTTGGAAGTGCACACGCTGTAGGTGATAAGGAAAACATTTTTAAATTCTGCACTTACTGGGAAGGATCATAACATAATTACCTCTTGTCGATTTCAAAGTTATTAAAAGCGGGAAAGGACTGGGGACAATGCCTTTTGAAGGAATCATCATGGGATGGAGTGATTTTGGAATATCATGGAAAACTGAGATCTGGATGTGGATTCGAACACACATCCTTCCGAATATGAGCCAGAATGTTAGCATTCACCTGCCACATTCAATATTTGGCAATGTGCTGTAATACCCACATTATTAAATATAGGCTTTGGGGAGAGCTGCAGAGGAGGGCAGCTACAGTAGATTTTTTTAAATTTATTTTTTTATGGAAATTACCACAAACATAATCAATAAGTCATTTATTTATGTCAAAGGCACCAATAAATAAATAAAATTGGTAACTGAAATGATAAAAGAGCAGTTATGGGAGACACTTGAAGACAGAAAGTGGGTACAGAGATTAGGGAGTGTATAAGGTATATATTGGGAATTTGATTATTGGTAAAAGAGTTAAGAGTAAAATGCAAAATGGATGACCATGATCAAAAACTACCAGGCATAAAGAAATGGTTATTTGAGGTGAAGGAAGTCAGGGACTGTAATAATTACCAAAGGAAATGATGACCAATTTACGTAAAAGACCGAGGGGAATTTAAAACAAAAATACATAATAAAGCAAAAGTAGAGCAATTATGGAAAATTCAATTACAGGAAAAAATAACAATGTGTAAATTTCATAAGTATTTGAACAGGGAAATTGCCACTGCTGTATATACTCTACGCAGTTAAATAAATTTAGCTAAGAAAATTAACAGTTGATTTCAAATATGAGTGAATAGGAAGCATTTCATCTGTTGGTATAAAAATCATGTACTGAAATAAATAAGTAGTCAAAACATGTGCTGAACAATTCACAACAAAAGATTAAAAGTAAAAATCTGCACAATAGGAAACTAGTTTTTGATGAAAAGAACTTGAAGATGATTTGGTGGCTTAGTTGGTTCAGATTCCATATAAAACTGGAAAGCTCCTGTACCCAGAAAAATTACTGGGTTAGGTTGGGGAAGCCACCACAGAGGTGCATGTACAAAGAATCAAAATTTTTTCAGCTGGTGGCTGAATGACCTTTTGGGGTTTCCCAGCCAACACCACCACATGCCATTGTAATGAATAATAATTCATTATATTAATCAATTTACAATCATTTTATCCTATGGACTGTCCCTTACTGTACTGCAATGTCTCAATAATATCGTATGATATCCCTGAATCATTTTTATTCAATTCATTTGACTGCACTTTTGCTATATATCTATTTTCTCATTATTTTTTAGTATTAAATTCTTTGAATGCAATACCATCACCATCCAACTACTTTCACCATCATGAATTTTAACTTTAAGAGATTCTGATAATTTCTTATGAATTTCTCTTGGTAATTTATTCCAATGCCTATCTCCCTTACATCCAAAATAAAATTATCCCACTCCTTATGCCTATAATCAAGTGCCGATTTGTTAAAATGGTCATCTCTTTTCATTTTTGTACTTGTCTTCATGCTTCTAATAATTTCCTTCCAAGCCTCATTGCCAATATATGCCTTGTACACTTGCAGAACTCTACTCACCTGCCTCCTGTTTTTCAATGACTCCCGAACCAGCTAATTTATCATACTACCTACTAATTCTATTCTCCCATAATTTCCAAAAACTAACTAACCTAACATCATTTAGACCCATTTCAACTCTGTATTTGATACCAAAATGTGGGACATGTACTACACCACCATATTCAACAGTCTGACCACAGCATGATGGCTCAAACATCAGGTTTCAATGAATTGACGTGGTTCCACCCGGACAACCAAACCAACATTTCTGATTTGTTGCATATCAATATCTCAATTAATTTGTCTACCACTCATTGTAATTTTTGATTCTATTTGTCACACCTTATTTATGGATTGGTACTATTATCATTTTCCATTCCTTTGATAAGCATCAAGTATCCACAGTCAATCTAAATAACATTTCAAGATAAGGTACAATGTTGTATTATCCTGATAGTTTTGAGAAATCTGTAGTAAAATTATCTACACCAACCTCTTCATACTTCTTTTAGCTTTCTTAGTTCCTTCATAATATCGTCAAGATGAATTTCAAATTGTTTAGTCTGCTCATTTCTGATTGTGCTGACAAGCTCATTCTCTGATTTACACTTCCCATTCCTAAATCATAGTCCCTGATGTTCAAAACAAATGATTTATTTAATATCTTTTCAAATCCCCAAAAACTACTCCTCCATCTTTATCTATAAATTGTCTGAATATATTTCCTTCCCAGTTTTAGCAACAGAAATTTCTAAATCTTATATATAAAAATCAATGTTTGATTGTGGGTTTGTTCGTCTTCTATGCATTCCTATACCATTTATCAGATTGCAATGAAACTTTGGAGAGTTTTCGAGTGTGCATCTGCGAAGGTTCCTGTGAAAAAATTTTTCCAAAAAGTCACCTCCTATTCCCCATAACACCTCATAATTTAGGCAAAACCACATTTTTTATCAGATTTAGATAGGAATTGGTACACTTATACTTTAAAACAAACAGAAAAATACTGCCTACATACAGTTTCCGAATATTAATCCCCTCGCTCCCTTTCCACCCCCATAATTTTTTCACCCCATGATTTAGGCAATACCACATTTTTTTATCCGATTTAGATAGGAATTTGTACACTTATACTTTAAAACAAACAGAAAAATACTACCTACATATGGTTTCCAAATATTCATCCCCTCTCCCCCTTTCCACCCCCATAATTTTTTCACCCCATAATTTAGGCAATACCACATTTTTTATCTGATTTAAATAGGAATTTGTACACTTATACTTTAAAACAAACACAAAAATACTGCCAACATATGGTTTCTGAATATTCATCCCCTCTCCCCCTTTCCACCCCCATTACGTTTTTACCCCATAATTTAGGCAAACCACATTTTTTATCCGATTTAGATAAGAATTTGTACACTTATACTTTAAAAAAGAGAGAGAAATACTGTACACATTAATTTCACAAAAACCCAATCCCTCTCCTCTCTTTCCACTACCTTAATTACCCCCTCTTCCCCATAACACCCCATAATTTAAACAAACCCGCAAACTGTTCGTCCGTTTACGGTGAAGCTTTGGTAAGTTGTCGACGGGATGACAGAGAAGATTCCTGTCAAAAAAAATTAAAAAACCCACCCCTCCTCCCCATAATTTAGACAAAACCACATATTTCATCAGATTTCAATGGGAATTTGCACACTTATACTTTGGAACAAACAGAAAATACTGCCTGTGTATGTTTTCCAAAGTGCATCCCCTCTCACCCTTTCCAACTGAAAATTAATGAAACAGCAGTTTAAAATTTATATATAAATATTTTTTCATTTAATCTATGTGCCTACTCAAGTCCAGCAATAGTAAAGCATTGCCGGGTCAGCTAGTGCATCAATAATATTTTTTGTTTGCAGCCATTAATTCCTTGTTTGGTATTTTCAAGTGTTCCCTCCTGTATTGTAGTCTCTTAAATCTATTGTATTATCTTCTTATCAGAATCTTTAACCTTGTAACCTTCCTATTGAAATGTGTAACTTCTGTACTACTTGTTATTTTTTTACTTTGGTATAAACATTTCCTCTTCAATTCTTATTATCTTCTTAAACTGTTCCCACTTTGTCTCCTCCATACTTGTGCTTCCCTTCTATATACTAAATCTTCCCATCAAATATCTCTTTGGTTCTGAAATATGTGTTGTCTTTTTATAACTGTATCTATTTTAGCCACTGGTTTACTGAAAAGTCTCAGAGCAGCTCCATGATCACTTATTCCTTACCGAGCGTGGTGGGTGTGCGGTTAGCGCTCTAGACACACATTTGGAAGGATGACAGTTCAAATCCCCATCCAGATTTGGGTTTTTCCATGGTTTCCCCAAATAACTCCAGGCAAATGCCAGGATGCTTCGTTCAAAAGACCATAGCCAAATTACTTGAGGCTTTATTAGGAGCATCATCAGGCTTTATTAGGAACATATCCAACATGTTGGGTCTCTTTGTGTTCTGCTGCACCACTTGTGTGAAGCCTCCTTCCCTCACTAAGGTATTTGCAAATTTCTGTTCCCTTGTGTTAGTAGTCTAACTTCCTTCCCATTTGACACCTTGTAAATTTAAATCCTTGCCAATAATGACCATTCTAAGCTAATCTCTAAAACTCTGAATGTTTATTTAGTTTATTCCTAAGAGCCTGATCTTCATAATTTTTCCATTGGAAGAAGCAGTAAATGGCTTATTTTTTTCCTTTTTATCACACCAGAAATTTACTATAGAAACTCATGTCTACAATCTACAAGGGAAATCCAGAAAAAAAAGTTACATGTGCTCTGAAGGGTGCAGGGAAATTTTTAATTCAAAGATTGGCACATCTGCACGGAGAGGAGTCCGTAACAGTCAAACCAAGCCCCACTCCAAGTCAGTCCGTCGAGATATGTGAGGCATAAGGGTGTGAGAAAATTCTCTTTCGTAGGTAAGGGGGTCAGGGATTGAATTAAATTACCAGAAGAAATAATGAATAATTTATCAAAATGTTGAAATAATTTTAAGTTGAAATTCATTGAAGGAATAAGTAGGCAGGTACAGGAAGGGAAATTGACATCAGAGCATGCACTCTGTTGCAATTAAATTAATCATCACTGAATATTTCTATTTTATTTTGCATCTGGGATATTCTCTTTCCAAGGTTGTGATTATTTGAAATTAAGGCGGCATCGACTGCTGGTTTCCTACACCTATTGTAGTTTGGATGGAGGAGCAGATACGTTGTCATAAGTATCTGAAATGTGTAACTTGGGTTTGTACAATGAGTGCATCTTTGGGTGTGAAATGTGAAGTTTGTGAGACCCAGATTGGAGACTGTCCTAGCATTTGCCTGAGTGTTTGTGGAAAACCACTCAAAAACTGCAATCAGGATGGCCTATTCTGGGCCTGGGATTTAAACCTAGGCCTGTTGTACCATCCTGATCCAGAGCATTGGTGCCTTAACTTTATTAGCCACACTATTGGATACACAGTGATTTATAGTACTTCTTATTTCAGTTATGACAAGAACTCTCCCCTTAATTTGTGAAATTAGTTTATTTTACGCAGTGATGTTAACTGCGATGGAGATCAGGCCCAAATGACAAATTTTTCAATTGAGGTGTAACGTGCAGCAAATTTTTCAGTAACTAAAACCAGTCCATGTTCCATTATCTACAAATAAAACATTTTCCATTTCCTTATGTCCAAAATCAAATGCCAATTTATACAGTCCCCATTTACCTTCCATATCCTACTCCTAATTCTTTCCAAAATAGTAATACAGGCTTCATTGCCACTGTAGACCTGAGACATATCGACACTCTCTTTGTTCACTAGCTGTCTTCCAATGACTCCCAAACCTGCTCCTTTATTGAATCACTTACTGAATACTATCAACAGTAATTTCTAAATCATTTAATAATAAATTGTGAAAAAACCATTGCAGTAAATTTCCATACTGCTCAAAACAGGAACCCTGCCAACCCAGATATTATTTTGAACAATCAGACTTTAGCAAACAAATTAGATTCAAAATTTCTAGGTTTATGGGTTCAATCTGATCTTAAATGGAATAGACATATTCAATATTTGAACTCTAAATTAAATCAAATCTGTTAAGCATTACGTATCTTAAAATTGACCACTAGTAAACAAACTTTGAAAAATGCATACTTTTCCCATTTTCACTCACCAATAAAGTATGGAATTATATTCTGGGGTTTATCATCAGATGCACTAAGTACTTTCAAAATTCATAAGAGAGTAATAAGAATAATGACAAATCACAAATCATGGGAATCTTGTAGACCCTTATTTAAATATATGAATATTCTTCCACTACCAAGCATTTACATCTTTGAAACCATTATGTTTTTTAGAAATAATGTCATAGGTAAAGATGCAGCTCTTAAAACAGATAACGAGGTACATGATCATTTCACAAGGAAACAATCAGATTTACATATTATGCATACAAAAACAAAAATATATCAAAATGGAACATTTCACATAGGGATTAAGCTTTAAAATAAATTACCGCATAATGTAAGGGGAAATTTTGAGAAATTGTTGATGTCATACCTTCAATACCACTCCTTTTACTCTGTAGAAGAATATTTGAATTGTACGGATTAATTTAACGTAAATAATGTAATCTAAACGTTAATCATATTTTATAATTGACGTGTTTCATATCATTATGTAAAAGTACATGTATATGATTTCGAGGACAAATAAAGTAGTACCGGTACATAAGGGAGGGGTGAGAAATAGAGTTGAGAATTACAGGCCAATCAGTTTGACATCAGTGGTAGGTAAATTAATGGAAAGATTGATATGCAACCACATCAGAAATATATGTGAGGAACGTAATTGGTTTTCAAGCAGGCAACATGGTTTCAGGCAAGGATATTCATGCGAATCTCAGTTGGTGGGATATATGCAAGATATTTCAGATGAAATGGACAAGGGAGGCCAAATTGATAGTGTAGCACTAGATCTGTCTAAGGCGTTTGACAGAGTAAGCCATAAAATGGTAGTAAATAAGGTAAAAACCATTGGAGTGGATAAGAAAGTGATTTGCTGGGTAGAAGAATTTTTAAAAGGTAGAAAACAGAAAGTTAGGGTAGGAAATGTAGTATCAAAAGAAGTGGAAGTAAAAATGGGTGTGCCACAGGGTAGCGTATTGGGACCATTGCTATTCATTATTCTAATGAATAATTGTGTTGCCTGTTTACTATCTGAAATTAGATTGTTTGCAGATGACATAATGCTGTATAAAAGAATCAAAACGATAGAGGATTGTAAACAGTTGCAGGGTGATCTGGACAGGATATCTAATTGGGTTAGTAAACATGGAATGAAGATAAATGCAAAGAAGAGTCAGCTTATTAGATACACAAATAAAAAACAAAAGGTTAATTATGAATATAAGGTGGGGAAAGAATTGCTTGCTGAAGACTTGAAATGCAAATATCTTGGAATTACTTTTGATAACAAACTTAACTGGGCAGGACACATAGGACAGGTGGTAGGAAAAGGTTTCAGAGTTCTGCACTTGTTGGAGAGAGTTATGAGGGGATGTACGAGAGAAGTCAAGGAATTGGGTTACAAAACTTTGGTCAGACCATTGCTCGAATATGGTAGTGTAGTATGGGACCCTCATTTTACGTATCAAATACAGGAGTTGGAGAGGGTGCAAAGAAGGGCTGCTAGATTTGTTTCTGGAAATTATCGCAGAATGCAATCAGTGACGGATATGATAAAGGAGCTGGAATGGGATTCATTGCAAGACAGGAGGAGGATGAGGAGGGTCATGGGAGTGTACAGGGCATATACTGGTGATGAGGCATGGAAAGATATTGCAGTAGGTATGAAAAGTAGTGCATGGAAGGGAAAAGATGACCATGACCACAAGCTGGCACTCGATTTCAGGCACAAGGGTGTAGGAAGATTCTCTTTTTTAGGTAAGGGTGTCAGGGATTGGAATGAGTTACCAAGAGAAACGATGAATAATTTACCGAAAACTTTGAAGGAATTTAAAGAAAAAATTTGTAGAGGGCAAATGTAGGTGGGTGCAGGATAGGGGGAAGATAGCTGTGTAGGGAAATTGCCACCGGAGCCTGTGCTCCATTGCAATTAAATTAAATTAAATTAAATTAAATTAAATACTACTACTAGTACTACTACTACAAACACTTCAGCTGCAATCCTTTTCACCCTTTCTAACTCCTATATATGTAAAGGCCTGTCTGAAATTTCACAACCCATTTTATTTTCTAGTTTCAAACATTAACTCAAACTATATGAACTTCATTTTTATCAATAAATTTACTTTTGGTAGAATTTTGTTGATCCATCACTGTTTTATTTTGGACCTCATTGACTCTGAAATTAATATGAACTCATTATAAGGTACTTATAGAAATAATTTTAAATTTGTATGATTTAGTATGTAGGATTGTTTGTGAAGCCTCTTTATTCTGCTTTAATATACAAAATCACTTAAACACTTTAACACATTGAAATATCATGCGACTGCTAATAAACAATTCAGTTTGGTTTAATGAGCTTTGTTATTTAAAGTATTAATGAAGGAGTACTGCTTAATACTATATATACATGAGAAAACTCAGTAGGTTACTTTTTCTTAAAAAAAAAAAAAAAAAAATAAAAATAAAAATAAAAAAAAATAAAAAAAAAACCTTTTACAAAGATTTTATTATATTCAGGGAGTAAACTTAAGTGCAAAAATTTGTTATTCCACAGTGGTAAATAGAAGTTTGATGTATTTTTGTTCCAGGAAGTAGATGAAGAAAACCTAGATGAGCCATCCCCTGAACCAACAGCAGGTGCAGCAAGCAAATCCGAACTCGATCTAAATTCGAAATTCGAAGAGTTCTGGAGAGCTGGAAGAGAAAAGGCCAAAGAAAAGAAAAAAGCCAAAGAAGCAAAGAAGTCAAAAGTGATTTCCACAGACACATCTTCTCCCTCTGATGATGCAGAAAATGAAACTAACAATTTTGCACATTCTTTAACAATTCAGCGTCCATCCATCTGAAGTGTTTCTTCTTCAATCACTTGTGTGTTGACTTACTGTGGCTAGTTTTGAGAGAAGAAGCTGTGCTACTAAAGATGAGACAAACATTGGTGGAAATGGACACTGTTGCTCTGTATACATTAACAAGTGCTAAGGTCATGCCCTTGTGACTTCTTCCAGAAGTAGTGCCTAATGGTTTCTGTGGCAGTAAAGTAATTTTCTCAGAAAGCTTGAAACGAACTGAACCGAGTAAAACGAATTTTTTTGAACTAAGAATTATTTCTTGAAGTGTCTATCTATGTACTTAACTTTTGTGGTATATATTTTATAGCCTGTTTTAAAAAAGTGATAATAAATGTGTTTTCTTATACTATAAATAAGTATGGAAGCAATTTCTTCCTTCATTACTTTGTTATCAATTATTTTCCCCCAATTAAAATAAATATAAGCTTTAAATAACACACAGCTTAAAAATTAGAAAGTACTGAACCACCATTGAGATAGATAAGGAGTTTAATTCTCTACACATATCTTGCTGGGGTGACTTATAAATGTATTTCTGGAGGAAAATGAAATTAAAATATTAGCAGTACAGGAATCTAGATTTTTGGATGAAAATGTTAGGGATACAAGGAATTACAGACTTTATAAAGGTAAACCAGCAGTCAAAATAATGAAAGGAATGCACCTACTAGGAACTGTATTTTATGTACATAAACAAATGATAGATAATGTAATAAGATTTCAAATCTGCTTCTGAAAGAATCTCTTTTCTAACAGTTAGGTGCAAAAATAAGAAATAAAGCTTTGTAAATTGCCATGCACCAATAAATGAAGACTATAAAAAGAATACAAATAATGTAGAAGCATTCTGGGATCATTTGGAAAAAGAAGTATCTAAAATTCCTGTATCAAATGTCATAATATTATTAGGTGATTTTAATGCACAAATAGGTAAAGAAAGAATCTACAGAACAACAGTAGGAGAATATCTGGCACACCACAGAACAAATAGTAATAGAAAAAAATTAATTAGTCTTTGAAAATCCTTTCAAATGAATTTAATGTCAACTTTATTTAAGAAACTTCTGAGAAAAGCCAAAACATGGAAGTCACCAAATAC
This sequence comes from Vandiemenella viatica, assembly GCA_031002005.1. Classification (NCBI taxonomy): domain Eukaryota; kingdom Metazoa; phylum Arthropoda; class Insecta; order Orthoptera; family Morabidae; genus Vandiemenella; species Vandiemenella viatica. The sequence goes on from JARYHS010012519.1 coordinate 165,347,320, forward strand.
TGCATTGGGTGAATTTCAATTGGACCATGTGGCAATATCCTAAAGAAACATGAAAGAAATTATGAATGTCAAGGCGATAACACTACCTACCAAAAACTCAAATTACATCCACACAGAAATTACAAGAAAAAAGAAAGAGTAGTGAAATACAACATTTCTAAATTAACCATTTCACAAGATACAATAAATGCATTTCAGGAAGAAACTGAAATAACTTTTGAAAAGATCTTTTACTCCTTTTATTATTCTTGCTGTGTCTCACCTTTGTTCTTTGAATTGTTCATAATGGTTGCCAGTTGTTTACAAAATATTCTCCATAATTCTGCTGAAAAAGAGTAGAGAAGACTCTCGACAGTCATTTAGGTGAATATGAAGCTGGATTTCGAAAAGGTAGATCTTGTTCTGAGCAGATTTTTAATTTGAACTGCATCATTCGTCACAGACATCTGACCTCCAGAGACATAGTCATAACATTTACAGACTTTAAAAAAGCCTTTGATTCGGTGGCTTGGATAAAGTAATTCGGGAATTTGGAGTTGAATCAAAATGGACAAATTAATACGTGAAACCTTCACAGATACTATATCAAAAGTAAAATTTATGGGTGAAATGTCACAATCATTCAAAATAAATACAGATATATGCAAGGTGATGGTTTATCACCCATTCTTTTCAACTGTGTCTTGGAGAAAATACTAAGGATTTGGAAGAAAAAATTAAAAGAACATGATATTCCACCAATAACCTTGGGGAGAATAAACAAAGGTGTTGAAATACATTCTCTGGCATTTGCAGATGACTTTGTTATTACTTCAGAAAGCTTAAAAATGCTCAAACTCAAATTAATCTCTTGCAAGAAATAGCTAAGAAAGCAGGTTTGCAAATCTCAGTGGAAAAAATTAAATTAATTACAAACATAAAATATTTTCCAAAATTTTTAATGAAACATATTGGCCGAATTGAAAAGGTAAGGAATTTCAAATATTTAGGAGAGATAATTGAAGAAATTGGATTAGAAAAGTTTACAATAGAAGAAAGGATATGCAAAATGGAAAGAGCGTATGGTATTACTACGATTTTTTACAACAAAAAGTGCATGTCTAAAAGCCTTAAAATAAGACACAATAATACAGTGGTGAAACCGGAATGTCTCTGTGCAAGTGAATGCCTGGTATTAAATTATAAACTGGGTAAGCTTGAAGTATTGGAAAGGAGAATTATAAGGAAAATTTTGGGCCCATTGAAAAATACAGTACAATGGAAGTTAAGAATGAATGAGGAAATATATCATAACATTGAAAAAAATAACCGAATCATTCAGAAAAAGGAGAATGATAGTTTTTGGGCACATCTATTGCATTGATGACACCAGGCTAACAAAACAAATATTCAAATATTTTCGGGAGAAAAAAAAATCAAGTATAACCTGGATTCAAGAGATTAAGAAAGATTTGAAATTAAACAATATCAGTGAACAGGACGCTATGGAAAGAGAAAATTATCGGAAGCAGATTTCGAATATGGCAGGTAGAGAGAAGAAGAAAACAGGTGCAAAATGGTCTGAAGAGAGAAAGAGAACACACAGTGCAATAATGAAGGAGTACTGTAAAGGAAGAAAGATAAAACAACAGGAGAGGAATTGAAATAGGCAAGTGGTCCCTAGCTGGCCATAATGAAAAGAAGAAGAAAAAAAGTATCCATTATTAGTCAATGCAGTCTGCAACTATGTTACCTACTGTTATGAATACAAAATATTTATGTAGTCACAGATAACATATGACAATGCTGTTGTTAACTGATATTCTCTGTAATTCCACAACAAACTCCCTAGTTTTGCCATTTAAATTGATTCTTCCTGGATGAGCATAAAAAAGACGGATATTCAAAATGCAAACCCTTGTAACGAGAAACAGATTACAGACAACAACTAACTGTTTTTAGTTAAAACATTCCATGGTACTGATAGGTACGAAACAGAAGTTCAGTTGGTTTGAGCATAAATATTAGCAGAAATTTCTGCAGGCCTGATAATCAACACATGACAAAAAACCAATAGTTTTTTCTCAAACCTGACAATAATTTGCCTTCTTACTGTTACTGAATGAGATGAAAAAAGTGCCCAAGGAAGAATCTGAATTACATATAAACTAAACCAAGAAAAAGGTGATGAAATGTAGCAGAAAAGATGCCAATAATAGTAGATTAAATATAAAAATAGGATCAAATGCAATAGGAGAGGTAAGTGAATTCTGCCACTTGGAAAGTAAAATTACAACTGATGGCTAAAGCAGGAATGATCTTAAAAGCAGAATAGCACTATCAAAATGAGCTTTCATGGAAAAGAAAAAAAATTTAGTTTCAAGTATTGATCTGGGACTTAGAAAGAACTTTTTAAAACTCTGTGTGGAGCACAGCGCTTTATAGTAGTGAAGCATGAACTTTAGGAATAATAGAAAGAAGGAAAATTGAAGCATTTGAAATATGGTGCTATAGAAGGATGCTGAATCCCTAGTGAATGGATAAAGTACAAAATGAATGAGTTTTGGAATTGATGGATGAGGAAAGAAGTTTGTGGAAGAGGCTTACAGAAAGAAGAGACAGGAAAGTAGCTCATATTCCAAGACTTGCAGGATTGGTTAATTTGTTAGTGGAGGGAACAGGTGAAGGTAAGAACTGTATACGGCGACAGAGATTATAATATATGAAATAGATGACTGAAGATGTAGGTGAGATGAAGCGGTTAAGGCAAGATAGAAAGGGATGGAGGATAGAATCAAACCAGCCAAAAGACTGATAACAGCAAAGAAGAAAAAAGTTTATCTTTTTGGAGTTCCATAGCTAAAGAGAAATAGAATCGTATTACTGTTGCTTTGCTGTCTGTCCACAACTAATAGCTGAAGCGGGAATGATGTTAAAAACATAATAGTACTAGCAAAAAGAGTCTTGATGGAAAAGAGTAACCTTTTAGTTTCAAATATTGATCAACCATTGAAGAAAAACTTCTTAAAACTCTATGTGTGGAGCACAGCATTTTGTGGCAGTGAAGCATATAGTTTAGGAATACAAGAAAGGAGCAAACTTTAAAATGTCATGCTATAGAAACATGCTGAAACAAATAAGGTAGGAAAATTAATGGGTCTGAATGAGGAAACGAAACTCTGAGCGACTAATCCATGACTAAAGAGAACACACATGTATTCAATTCCATATAACCAACGGCAAAAGATGAGGGATACAGGAAAAGCAATGGAAATTGACAAAACAACTGCACTTGTCCCATCACAATATCTGACTAATTACAATAGTCACCAAGAAAGTCTGTGTACCTGAGTACCCTATTGCACAAATACATGCCGAAGTGTGGAAAGCAGGACCAAATTTTTTCAGACTATGGTAAGATTTTCACTTGCAATCTGTCAACAGAAGATTAGTGTAAGGTTCACATGTGATTAGTGATGAGCACCATCTGCACCACTAACTAACCTGGCAATCTGTTACATGAAATAGCTTGGAGTTTACTTCCCATTGTTGATTGGTGACATCATGGGTGGAGCAGTTATTACCATTTCAGTTATGAGATACACAACAGCACAAACTACAAACCTGTTGGGTTTTAAAACTGCTTCGTTATTTTCAACAGATGAAATTTTAAAACTCCCCAAGGCGACTTAACAAGGGGGATGACAAGCAGAAAACAAAAAAGGAGCAATTGCTTAAAAAGGTGAACCGGAGAAAGAAAAGGGTTAATTGCCTGAGGGCACAGAATTTTGAAATCAGCCCCCTTGTTCTCCTAGGATGCATAAAACCTGATGCCAACAAGAAATAAGTCTCAGAGTTTTTCAATACCTTACAAAGGTATTATAGAATGACTAGTTAAATGGCCAGTTAGAGGATCAAGAAGAAAATATATAAACACATAACACAAAAATCCTGAAGAGAGATTTCTGGCAATCATGACATATGGGCTAACTATTTTGTGCTATGTGGATGAGTAAAGTGATGTGCACTTTCATTATTTCTTACTCACAGTAGACACATATTCTAGAACATTAACATATTTTAATGTATATTGGGCAGCAACACTTATCCTGCTTAAGATGTATATAATTTTAAGGAGACAAATTTGAAAGCGATATTTGTTACAGTACCACCTGCTTCCCATAGTATGTGGAACTTGTAGTTAGTGTGTATTACTTTCTTTTGTGTATATTACATACTAGTGTGATTTCCATCTCCGGGTCTGTGTGTTTGAACGTTTGGATTAATGTTATTGTAACAGATAGTTAGCACAGAAAATTGTGCTATAAAATAGAACAACTGAGACTGCCAATAGCAACTCACAACACTAAATACACACAGATGCCAGGATGTGGCCCATTCATAATAACCCTCAATCCCGAGAGTACAGTGTGCTGTGAGGCGTGACATGGTGCTTAGGACATCAACAGATTGGTATGAGGAAGCCCATTGTAAGGTCTACCAATGGTATACACTTATCTGTTGTGCAGTGAGAAATTGACAACTTTGGGGCCACACAGGAAAAGATGAGCTAACGAGTGATACAATTCGCCTGCTCAGTCTGGGAGTAAATTCCTCCAGAGCAAACAAGGGTCAACACCTGTTACATGTTACACAAGTAACTTCAACAACAGTGTGCTAGTGTTGAGGGCACAAGCAACATTCATTCTACTATTAGACACTCAATAATACCTGAAGAGATATTTCTTTTGTGTACTTTCAATACAAACACAGTTCAGTAATATTTAGTTCATTTTTTTGTTTTAATTTAGGTAAAATATGTATAAAAGTAATTTGGAATTAATTTGGTTTAAGAAATAAATGTCATTTTGTTTAAAGATTTTTCATTCTGATTGCAAATAATTTTCCTTGAGAATCATTTTTCTACAAGTGTTTTTGAAATTTTGCCATTTATAGGAGACTAGCCTCAAAGCTCATCAAAAATGATGGGTTTAACGGAGTGTTTCAGCAATTAATTTCTTTGCAGTTGCTTACTAAATAGAACTGTTGTAAAATAAAGCTCAATATAATTTCTCATCCCTTGTGCTGTAGCAAAAAGTTTCAGTTGTCAACTTGGACCAGGCTGCATTCTAGCCTAACCACAATCCCCGCTAACATTGCCAATAGAACATGAAAGCTTCAATTACAAGCGAATTAATATATTCCCTGTATCACAAGTCAATGTCATTATGCATCGTGATATAAACTAGATCCAAAATCTTCACGGGTTCTTATCATCTGTGATGAAGACCGGTGTTTTAAAGGTTGACACAGCTTACATGCATCTGAAATAGTGACCCCAGTGAAAATGAAGGATGCTAAAAATAAATCTTAGCAACTTACATTATGCCACGTAATATTGGTTTTAATTGTGGTTTAGGCCTCACAGTCGTGATTAATTTGGAACTTCTTTCATTCAAACCAAGTAAAGAATTCAGTAAAAAAAGCATTTGATGATTAATATGCCAATTTAAACAAAATACATACTTTTCTTTCAGTGTTCTAGAAATTAATTTCTTAGCAATTGCTTAATTAAATAGGACTGTTATAAAAAGAAGCTCAATGTAATACCTAGGGCCTTGCACTGTTGACAGAAGATTTCCGTTGCCATCCTGATCCAGGCTGCATTTCATCCTAATTACATACTACGCTAAATTTGCTGTCTGAGAAACAATACTTCAATCACACGTACATTTATATGTAAATAAGATAGGATAGGGAAAATAAACAGTTACCCGTCACTTACCACAGATGAAGGCAGGAGGGCGAAACACGTAAAAACACAAAAACAAAAGAATTACACAATATTTCGACTTTTCAGTCTTACTCGTGTAGGAGGCGAGACATATGGCAGGGGGAAAGATGTGGTCACATCCGAGCCCGCCACATGAATCATGTGGCGGGCTCGGATGTGACCACATCTTTCCCCCTGCCATATGTCTCGCCTCCTACACGAGTAAGACTGAAAAGTCGAAATATTGTGTAATTCTTTTGTTTTTGTGTTTTTACGTGTTTCGCCCTCCTGCCTTCATCTGTGGTAAGTGACGGGTAACTGTTTATTTTCCCTATCCTATCTTATTTTCAGTGCCTCGCGGCAGTTTCTTTGTTTCCTTTATCCAATTGGTACATTTATATGTGTACTGCATTGCAGTTTAGTGGCAATAATTCATTGCGGTATAAACTAAATAAAAAAATCTTCAAGTTTTTAGATCTTCCTTTTTTGTTATCCGTGATTCAGATCGATATCATAATGGTTGAATGACTAAAGCATTTACATACGACTGTCATCAGTAAAAGCAAAGGAAATTTTTTTTTAAAAAAATTTCCTAACGGTTTATGTCATGACAGATTTAATTGTAGTCTAGGCCGTATAGATTGCAATCAGGGTGTAACTACTTTCATTCAAACAAAGTAATGATTTAAGTAACAGGACACTCATGAAAACAATTTAAATTATTAAAAAAGAAATTACTCAAGCAGTCTGCTTTAAAGTGCCAGTTATAATAAAAATCTAATCATTTCTAATCAGAAATTAAAAGGTTTTATCTTACATATCTATTGCCAAAATACTTTTAGTTCAAACGAATTTTAAATCAACATAAGCAACTAATAATTATTTTGTCAATTTAAATGGAATATGTGTTCTAATAATTAATTTATTTACTGATGCTTAGCTAAATAGAACTGTTGTTAAATAATGTGCATAACCCAGAACAACGTCTGGTCGTAAGTTGTACAATGAATGCGAAAAGCGTGACGTCATAGCGCGTCATTGCGTGACAGAACATGACCAAATAAGCATTTTATAAGAATAGATCATCACACTTGTTATTCTCCAATTCTGCAAGTAAGTAGAATTAAATGTTTTAGTCTGTGAGTTGATAAACTCTGAATTGATAATTAAATGCATCAATTAATTATTAATCCAAATAGTGACATTAAAATTTTATTTCTGCAAAAGTTTAGTTACTTGAAGTTCATGATTCTCTGACAATGGTGACGCTAGATAGCAATGGGACCTTTGATTATCAATTGTCAATATTACAAGTATTCAACATTATTTGCTATTCAGCAACAATATAAAACTTCTTAGAACTAACGATATAATTACTACATGAGAACAGATTTCTATTACATTATTTTCCACATATAGTGTACATCAAAAGTAAAAACTGAAACAGTGATTTTTAAAAACATTTTTTTTTCAGTGGATTATTTTTATGACTGAACAATGATACCAAACTGGTTCCAACAGGCTTACCAGACTAGTTTTTCCTTTATTGTATTAAATGTTGAAAGCTCAAGTTCTTCTCTCAATACATATTTATTTTAAAATTACAAAATAGATTTTATGTCATTTTATAAACGACAACATATTAAAGAAATGACAGTGACATCATCTTTAAAAATCTTTCAGAATTTAAAAATTATATAGTTTCAGAAAATAAATAAAAGCATGATTAAGGGCAAGGTTCCAGTCTTTTGGCTGTAACTATTAAACGTGGCATGTCCATTTGCAAAACTGAAATTGCATCATAGTCAACATTTCTACAATAATCAAGTTTCAACCTTTGGAGATGTTTCAAGTATAGAGGAAACATATCTAAGCAGAGGCCAAAAAGATCACAAGCCTCCAAAGCAAGTTCTCGAAGATTAATAAAGTCTGTCATTCGAACCATACTTCTTTCAGTAAGCTTACAGAATCCCAAATTTAGATACTTCAGTTTCTTACAAGGCATTATATAGTCCACAGCAACATCTGTAAGTTCAATGCAATAATACAAATCCAAGTATTGTAGTTGCTGACATTTATACAAGTACTTCAAACCTTCATCTCCTAGATGGGTAGAGTACCTAAGAGATAATCTGATCAAACCTTCACAGTTATTACAAATTGTATGCACAAGTTTATCACTTAAATCAGCATAATTGTTCAAATCAAGCCTCTCTAATTGAGACATTGCATTTGATTCAAAAATGTTTGATATTACATCAATACTTACACCACGTGGTATTCTGATACTAAGATCTTTTAATTTTTTAAAGGATTTTATAACAGCAAAATCATTTGGGTTAACCAAAACAAACCTGCTGTCTTCCAAGTGAAGAGTTTCCAATTTTGAATTGCAAACAGCAAGGAGTGGAATAACACAAGGACCTTCATAAACATTAGGACTAATGCTCAGAGATAAAAGTTTATCCTTCTTTTTACTTAGAAAGTATATAAGGTCATCATGACTGCATTTCATGAAAGACATATAAAAATGTTTTAAAGATGGGCTTCCATCTGCTAAAGGTTTTAAAATGATTGGATTCTCAGATCGTCCTATTAAATGAAGAGTGTGCAAGTTATTCCATTGCGCTACAAGCTCTGACAACTCAACTTTAGAAAGAACGTTTCCTGGAATTGTTAAAATTTCAATTTGTGAACAGTTTCTGACTAGGGCATTAAATATGTCATGGGCATATTCAACTTCTGGAGAGCAGATATCTAATTTACGTAACCTTACACATGTTTCTGATAAGGTTTCCATTACACGAGGTGGTGCTCTAAACCAGATACTAAAATGTGAAAGCTTGGGTGATTTTTCTAAAAATGCCATCACATAACTGTCTGTTACATTTCCTTTTACACTAAAATGACTATCTTTCCACAAATAATCACTTTCACAAATTTCTGCCCAGTAACTGCAGACAAACTGAGCATTTAGTGTTATGTCCTCAACAGTGAGATATGACAATATCTCCAGCAAAATTTCACTTGGCAAGTCATTAATATTCATCTGAATTGAATCCATGGCCTCACTCACATCCCTGAAAATAATATTAAAAATAATATTAAACAGAGATTTTGTACTGGTGATTATGGGCCAACTGTAAGCAAACAAATTAATTACCACTATCTAAAACATATTTGGTAGTGTTTTGTTTCAATTTAGTGTCTGCTTAAATATGATTGATTTCCCAGTTAACAGTAATGTTATAATGAATATTTAAGTCCATGATTTGTGGAAAATAGAAGAAATAATTATTTGTTTGGGTATGTCTTTAATCTTGGCACTACCATGATATCCGAACAGCTAAAATAGCCTAAAATCATATTAAAATAACACATTTAGAAGCTGTTAGTTAACGGTCAAAAGTAGGTATAAATATAGTACATTTAAACTAAATAATATAGAAATACCACTTTAAAATACAAAGTACTGTAATTTTCATGATTAATTTAGTTATGAAATCATCAAATTTTACAGGCGAGATTTTAACGATCTTCATTCAGCAAAATATTAAGCAGTTATTAAAAATTGCAGAATACTGTGTAAATGTTGCAATTATGACATGTTATATCCTTCCATCGTAGAAATTTAATCGACTGTTACTTTCTTTGAATTGTTCAAAAATCTTTTGCCTTCAACTAGAAAAGATAATAAAAGTAATTTCTATCATACAAATGGTAGGGTTTGTACTAAATTAGTTTCATTATACTGAATTAAAAAACAGTTTTCTTAAATTTAAGCAATTATTAAGTAATATATGTAAGGTTTTGTAATAATGTTTGGGAAGAATTTTGATTCTGCTACAAAAATCACTACAGATTGGATGAAATATGCCATTCACATGTCATTTAACTCTCAAAAGCTTGTGCAGATTAACCAGGTAGAAGTTATTACTACTACAAAAAACGAAATAAATAAATTATGCAAATGGTGCAATTTTTTAAAAAAAATAAAATAAATAAAACAGTGTCACTACTAAGTTTTATCATTTAGCTACTGTCATCAGAATTAAGTACAAATTCATCTGCAAGTGATAATTTCATCTCACAAGACCAGCAATAAACTTATACCTCAATGTTTATCACTTTCATGAGTAATTCATGATAGTATGCGCTCTCACATTTAAACTGCCATGGAGATACCATGTCATGCTTTTGATAATAATGAAGACTGCAGCAGAACACATCACATGTAATTTCCTATAAGGGCAGCTCCAGGTCCAATAAAAGAGTTTAGAAAAATGAAGCCCAACTATAGTATTCAGCCTAATTGTAATTACTATAAATGTGAAAGTTTTGATTGACCGATGTTTGGATTATGCTGTTCAATAACACCTTAATTGCTCAATTGATTTAAATGAAATTTAGTACAGAGTTATTGTATAGTCTAGATTGCAACACAGAATAGTTTTCAGCCTGCAAGAATGAATAGTTCCTTTTGGAGATGATATTGTCAATCTGTATACTGAAAACACTAAAGATTTTTTTACTTTGAATTCTGTATTGCCACATTTACTCATTACTTCTTATGGATTTCATATATACTGTTTTTCAGATACAAAAGTAAGAACATTATGACATATTCAATTCCATTTAAAATTGCAGCAATAGAGGCACCTGCTAAAGGGGAAGGAAATATAAGTCTATTATTATCCTTAATTTTTTTTAAAGTTGTATCAACTTAATTTCGGTAAGTTATCAATGAGATGTATCAGTTGCATAAATGGAAACGGACATCTCACCATAATTCCGTTTGCAGTATATGGGTACTAGTTTATGGGAAATCAAAGTATGAAAAAATGTAAATTGCTACTTATATATCAACTAAAAAAATTATTGAATTAATAGTTGACTTGTGTTACAGGACATGAGGCCTTGGGTTTCATTCCTGTTTGGGGTAAATTTTTTCCCCCTACTGTTCTTGTTTTGTAACATTAAAAAATTATTTTTTCAAAATAAATCTAAATTCATATTCACTTTTCATCATAGGCTGGAACTTTCTTAACCTTGCAAGCAGACATCTTTAGTTGTGGATATGGAAATAGGGTGAGACCCCAGGTATAGCCCATTCATATTATATAAGTCAGAATTTATGTTCACAAAAACATGCCTAAATTCATATTCATTTTTCTTCGAATACAGCGGTGACTACGATGAAACTTAGTAAAAATGTTTTTTTGGCAGGCAACTGAAAATACTATATCCTCACGGTCAACACAGCCACATGTTTCTTTCTACATGATAAAGGGTTAGCCAGGAACACAGGGAAGGTGTACAGACAGCATGGCTTACCACATGATTCTGCAGTAAGCCATGATGTGTGTGCATCTCTTTTGTCAAATGATGTGATAGTCCATACACAAATAAGATTTTAAACCAAAATATTGCACATTTGTGTTTGTCTGGTGTGCTGTATACTTGTAACAGACCTCAACTTTGATGAGCAGTGGGTTATTTTCCCTATCCTTTGTTATTTAAAGAAAATGCCAGAATTACAAAGGAATCATCATACTGAGTCGTTGTATTCAGGGGCATAGCTACTATGGGGCTAGGCGGTGCAATGCACCGGGGCCCCTACGCTCAGGGGGCCCCAAAGCGCAGTTCAGAGGCACAGATGGCAAACTGGCGATCTTTTTTTTTTTTTTAGCTCTACAGTTGTCTAGGGGTGCCCTGAGACACATGAAGCCCCTCACTAAGGGCCCTCTCACTGCTCAGGGGCCCCAACCACTGCTCAGGGGGCCCTAAGCACAACTCAAGGGCCCCATCCTCAGCTCAGAGGGCCCTTCCCAGCATCACAAAGCAAAGAAAAGGTCACCCATCTGGCCTGAGGGCCCAAAATAAATTTTTTGCACCGGGGTCCTTGTTGACCTAGCTACGCCACTGGTTGTATGAAGACATTTTTAGAAAATAATGGAATGAAGGATAAGGGCGACAGTGGAAAGTAGAGAAACAACACTGCCTCAAACAAAGGTGGCTGACAGTGGACTTAAACTTTGCAGTTATGCAGCTACAAGAGAGACGCCATACTTATGTGAAGGATCTTGACTTATGTGAAGGATCTTGTCAATGCATTTTTGGATACTAAAAATGGGTATGGACTGCATCCATAGAGAGAAAGTATGTGAAGCCTTGAGAATAAAAGGACTACCTGAAGGAATAACTGAGAGGATTAGGAGTGAAGAAAGTCTGTACATTGGAGACCACATGGTTCACATTAGAAAATAAACTTAAATAAATATAAGTATTCTTACCGTAGCTGTTTTGGATGAAATAATAAAGAAGGTGGAAAGTAAGATCAAGAGATTTTTTTTCAAAAAAAGCTAAAAAAAACCTTAGGGCTTTATGCATTGTTGATGTAATTAGAGAGAAGAGAGAATTGGGACAAGTAACAAGATGGAATTCAGTCATTCCCTTCATATGGAGTAATTCTGTGAAACTATGGAAAAACAAAATGTAACATTTTTGGCAGCCGGGTGCCAAATTTTAAAAGTAGAATTTTCAATCAGGCTGCATATACTGCTTTCTTGGGGAAAAAAATGATTGAATATTTTTATGAAGGAAAGAATTCATTAAAAATGAAACATACATATTTAATGAAGCATTAAAAATTAGTTATTTTAATGCATTGAAGTCGAAAGGAGTGTTGTAATGTCTGATATCACCATTCAAAGTTAAAGTTTATGTATATAATAATCCAGCTCCGCGGGCTACATGTTGACCTATGGTGGGCCGCAAGCGGCCTGCGGGTAGGCCATCCCTGATCTAAATGGTTGTACCAAGGATCTGAATGCCAGACCTGAACATCAACTGCTAAACAAACAGGTTTGGTTAAGATCAGGTGTCAAACCATGAAAGCTGTTTTGTTTGTTGATAATGAAATGGTATGGAGAAACTGTGGAAATTTAACAACAGCCAACTGTGAAGAATGACTATCTGAGGTGAGAAATGAAGGCTGTACATGAATTTAATTTAAGTATTTATATAGCATAACAGAATGGAATGGCAGAAACAGGAAGTAAGAAAATGATGTAGAAGAGCACAGGGGTTAAACAAGAAAGAGAATTTATATAAAATAAGGAAGGGTTACAGAAGTGTTACCTATAGGACATATTGCCATTCTGATGCTATAGTGATTAAAGAAAGGAATATTAACCATATTCAGGTTATGGAGATAAAGTTTCAGGGGAGTAGTTGGGGAGAAACCAGTCCCAAAGAAGACTGAAATTTGAAGGAGAGAGATCTCAATGATGGCCGAGAGAGAGTTGGATCAAGGAGTATGTGAAAGTATGCAAGACAGAAAAGGGAATTGAGACCGATGGAAAGGAAGGAATGGTGGAAGGATGTAGCAGGAGCTTATATTCCAACAGACCTGACCAGTGGCTAAAAAGTCCCAGATGATTCCTATTTTTATTATACTGGGATTGGAATTTGTCAATATACCTGGAGAGCCATTGGTTAAGTTATGATTGATGTCATATCAACTCCCTTACACTGATGCAACATCAGCCCTGAAACCCATGATTCAGTTCAAATGACAGCATTCACATTTTAATGGTCACCTCCCTTTCTGATAATCTCTACTTTCCTTCATAGAATCAATACTATTTGCTCAGATAAATAACAAATCAATATACTTCAAGAATTAATGGCAGGCATTATAACGGACATGGTTTGCATGTTATTGCCATCAATTAATTTACGTGCGCCAGGATGGCTGATTTATTTACACACCAACTTTTATATTATGTGAATTTTTACTTTATATTCTTTTGTTGTTTGTAGTAAACTGTCCAACACCCCTTACTACACCGATTCCCTTACACTGTCCCATGAACCTAATATCATAAGCTATTTTATGATCATGGTCATCTCTTTCTTTACTGCCACTAATCTTATGACCAGTATTCACCCAGTCGTCATACCAATATATGCCACCAACTATACTCTTAAATCATCTCCTGTACACCAGTTCTATCCACAAAAAATACAGGTGTCCTCTTTACAGCACTTCCAAATTTTCTATTTGCTAACCAAAATATGTCTCCCATATGATGAAACAATAATTGTGGTTATGGATGCCAATTCCTTCACTTCAATGGTATGTCCCATCATCACCTCTCTAATAAATGCTGTACTTTGAAACTGTTCCCAACCACTTTCCAAACATGTCCAACTAAAATGAATTAGTGAATTATATTTTGACATATTTATATTTGAAGCCTTATACAAGCCTTTACTTGTCTATTGATGTACCTAATAAGCTGACTTGTCTTGGAATTAATTATCATTTCATGCTGACGTACCCAACACTGTCACTGGGAAACAACCTAACATTTGCTTGTAAATCAACAAATAATTGTTCATTAGAATAACAACTATCCCAATACACGCACAGTCTTAATTTCCTATTCTGCTTCGTAGCTCTTAGGAATTTCTCCATGCAGCAAGACACATTATAATTCACTCCAACACTTTTAGTCTAATTCTCAACCATTCTATGGTTTACTCTGTGCTGAATTGTCACTGTGGCCTCTCTCTCTCTTGGTTATTTCATACACAAAAAACATTTCCTAAAACCATTTAACAAATCAGTTTCTACAGACATGCATGCTGTGGTTGAATATGAAACTGTTTACTAACTTGTCTAGCATTGATGTCCACACTATCTGGTCTGCAGTTTTCAACTCTACCTTGTTTAACAAGTATCACTATCCCACGCTTCCAGCAATCCGCTATGCAGAAAGTTGTAGACTAAATGTAAATATTGGTTTTTATGTTAAAAGTCTCTGTGGTTATATCATCAATACACTTTCTTCATAATTCTCTTACTTTGATGTCTGATGCCTAGTACAATACTGACTACTTTTGCACTTTTTTTCTTGCTATATTACTTTTACATCCAATTATGAGGTGAAACTATGGCATTGGCCATATTGCACTAATTGAAACAAAATTAAAATAAATATTGAAAGCCAGTATTTTTTGTTTAATTCTTAACACTAGCAGTGGAGTATATAACCACAACAATGTAATCAGTAGTGATTACTTGTGTTTGAAACAAACAGTAAAATACATAATGACAGTACTAGAATTAAACATTATTTTCACAAGGAATAAAGGATATATATTTTTTTTTAACCAAAAATTTATATTTTCAGCGATACGTATAGTTGCCAAATATATGTTAAATGTTTGAAAGAAAATTAAGTTCAGATTTTTGTTTAACAACTTCTAATCCATACATATTTTTTTCATTTCTACAAAAGATACTGACATTGCTGGTTACTTATTAGATACATGTTGGCATAATAAGTATGAAAGATATGCTGTCTAAGATTTGTTCTCAGCACAGAGATATTCTTCAAACACAGTGAAATGAAAAGTAATAGGCATAAAACTGCAATATTTCAGTAAAAAGTGGATAGGTTGATATGATCCCTAGACTAATAATTAACACATTTGTTTTGGTTTGAAAATAGATCTGTTTATGGAACCTTTTCATTTAATGCATTAGCTATGTAAAATTACCACATTATCTTCATCCAAAAGTGGATGAAACTACTAGATTTGGTGGTGTCATGTAATTCAGTGTTATCGACATTCCTTTGAATACAATAGACCTAGTTCTTCTTCTGTAGAAACCTACAGTATTACCCAAGGAAATTGTGCACAAATCTTCGGATAATTAATTCAAGAATCATTCTCATTGTGGAGCCACCCCTAATAGTTTTAACTTAATATCAATATTATTCTGTAGGAATATAGTAGGCCCTATGCTTCTGTAGGACTTTATCTCACAGAAATCCCACTGGAATATATTGAAGTATACTGTATTGTAATTTATTTCAATTATACAGATGCAGAGAGCAAAGGATATTAAGTTATTTTAATCGCGAGAAGCAATTGATACAACCTCTGTGAAGAAGGTTAAAAATTTCTAGAACTAAACCGACAGCAAAATCTTCGAAGTTGAAATTTCGAACAGCTTTCTGAGGAAGCATTTCTGGGTCAAAGTTACATCGCGATACAGTGACTGTATTAATGCGCGTGCTTTAGCCTAGTTGCAGTTCATACTGAAGGTGTATGCTTTGCACTTGTCGTAGCTGGGCATACAGAGTAAATGTAAACATCCTGGAACAGCTCATATGATTAACCAATTAAATCCTATTTTCAGGTGGATTTGAGACCGAGACCCTGTACTTAGCTCCCTGACCACTTAGCTACCAGTTTATTCAAAATAATACACTAAATAATCTGTCAATAAAAAAAAGCTATGCTAACAAATAATATTTTATACAAACACTCAGATTTGAGCAGACGATGCCAGCGTGTTAAAGTTGTGACAAATAAACAAATGGAAGTGTTTGCATTCTTTGTATTTAACTTCAGCAGCTTGATACCCATCGTAATTTTCTGATTTTAACAAAAAATCCTCTTGCCATTTTAAGTACAATGTACACCTGTACGATCAAAACATGACTCTGAATCAAATTTTATGCATGTTGTAGACATTGGACATCCCGAACTACCAAAGATATTATTCAGTATGTGTTTAACAGCTGATATTTCTCTCAACCAAAGTAGAGACATTATTGGGCCCATGGAGGAAGGAATTATATGGAGGAGAAGTGACGTTAAATCGGTGAAGCAAGCACTAAACTCTCCCGCATGGTGGCAGCACCGGCAGCGACCATATGGCGCTTCCCAACAATTAAGGTGTTCACATTGTGGTAGATGCAGTGATTATTTCATTTAGTATTGTGTATAAGTGTTTAAAAATGCCAGCTTGTGTTGCGTACGGTTGCACAAATAGGCCAGACAGGAAAGAACCTGGAATATCCTTTCATAAGTAAGTTGAATTCTAATTATCGTTGTTGAAGTGAGCGGTAGACACCGCAAACTTTGCAGCACGTCTATAAATATTTAGTCATAGCTCTCAATGGGATGACTTTGTTCTCAAATTTTTCTTGGTGTAGTGTAGAAAATCAGCAAACTTGCTATTTTGCACATAATAGACTAGCATTATTTTTTAACGAGTGTTTAAAATGAGATTTAAAGGGGCGTGTTTTACTTCGCGATTCAGTGAATTTACTATTACGATTTCTTTCGTCACGTTGCTGATTATACTGACAATGGATGATGAAATTAACTGTTATGTGAGAAGCTGTGAGTTTTATTAATTTTTTAAATAGCTATTTCAGGCCATTGACTTAGGTTATTTTTAAAGCTTCATATAAGACTTGTTTCTGTTTGTAAATACGTCTATACCTATTTTTACCGATTTTGAAATCTTTCTCATCTATTTATGTCGAAACAGGTTCATGCAGAAATAAAAATGGGCTTCATAAATAAAGAAGTTATTGGCCTTTGAACAAAATCAATTTGGGGAATGTGTTTCTAATTTAGTCTCTTTTTTTGTACAACATTCTCCCCCCCCCCCCCGTATCTAAATCTAACTGAGAGATAATTTTTTTACAATTGTCCTAATAAGTAGGGCTGTGAAACTAGACAACACATCTTGATCAAGAGAATGTTCATTAAGGTGACTGAATAAACATTTTATTTCTGGTACCAGCCTACAAAATGTCTGGGTTGCTCATCCCTAGAGTGGGTCCTCTTACTTTTTTTCTGGTCTAGGACACATTTCAGACTAACCACAAGTGGTAGTAATAAAACTGAAATATCCATTCTGCATGTCAACCATGTAATCATTGTGGCTTTGACAGAATTAATTTTTGGTCCAGCCTGCATCCAAACCTAAACCCCTCAATTTGGATGTTGTATATCCCCCAAACTAAGCAAGATATCGAAAACATTTATTCCTTATTATCGAGTTTTTTCGTCGTGTTACATAAGAATCCATCATTAAATTTGACTTTTGCGAAATTTTTCTTCTGCATTTCAACTCAAGACACCTCACTTTTGAGACAGTATATCTCGAGAACTAGGTGAAATATCGAAAAATTTTACTCTTTATTTTTTATTTGTCTCGTCTTTTTAAATAAAAATTCATCATAAAATTTGACTTTGAATAATTTTTTCTTCTGAATTTCAACCAAAACTATTTCACATTTGAGACAGAATATCTCGAAAACTAAGCAGGATATCAAAACAATTTATTCTTCATTTTTTATTTGTCTCATCGAGTTACATAATAATCCATCACCAGATTGCGGCTTCACGTTTATCCTAGAGTCCCCTTGAGGTGTTTGTACATATTCCCCGTTTTTGTTGGGAAGCGGTCAAGCCCCCACCACTCCGGCCATGCCCCCCCACTCCTCCGCCGGCCTGCTTCACTCCCATGCGTGGTAAAGGTCTCTTGCGTCGTCTCCATATTATTCCTTCCTCCATGATTGGGCCATCTAACCGTCTCTGATCTAACCCATGGTCTAACCCATGATATTCCTTCCTCCATGGTCTAACCTAAAGGAAACGGTGATACCGCATCATATTTATGTGAAGAAACAGGAAAGTACTAAGAACTGGAGGATGATAAGGAAAACAATGGATAAGACGCAATGGGATCGAATGCTCTATGATTGTAATAAACAGTAAAACCAAAAGTAATTTTATTAGGTACATGGCCTTTCCCCGCGTCATCCGTCTCCTTCAAAGGTACTAATGCTGATCTTTTTTTTTTTTTTTTTTTTTTTGGGAAAAGGTGGTGGGGAGGAGGAGGTGAGGAGCTTGAGTATTCTGCGAAACGTATAATTAGTGTTCAGTACGATAAGTATATTTTTGTTTGTGAAATCTCTGAAGCTTAGATTGCAGACCATCTCAGCATTCACCCAGGACAATGCGGGGCAACTTCGCAAATACCACAATAAAGAGGGTCAGAACGTTGGGTCCGTGATTTGAACCTTGTATTGCTATAGTGATAAATGATTGGACAAGACCAAGAAATCAAGAAAATGAGAAATAGGTTTTGTATTTGAAAGAAAAGGAGATTATAAGAAATGCTGAAGATATATCACAAATAGGCAAAGATCGCTAGGGATCCTACATGAAGGATAGAAGGAATCATTTTAAGTAGCCTTTAACCATCTTTGAAGAACTAGGTTGCTGAACAATATTATCACCTGACCATAATTTTTCATCTGAGCTAATGTCATTATTGGTTTTTGTAACCACTCATGTTTACTTAAGAAATTTAACCTAGTTATAGTATGATTAAATTACTCTTTCTCGTTCCGAAGCTTTCACATAGGAACAGTTTCAAGGTCAGAACCTACAGAAACACAAAAAGCAGTTCACGGCCACAACTAATTCATGTTGAACGCTGTACATTTATACGAATTAAAAAGTTAAATGAGGGAAGTAGCTCTTTGCTGCGTAAGTATTCTACGGTAGAAGCGCTTGAAGAATTTGTTGCAGTGAGAAGATTCCACCAGTTATGTTGTCTCCAATTTCTTTCGTTGTTCTCAATAATGACAGTGCAACAGTGGTAAGGAGGTAGATGGCGGGTATTTTATTCGCTGTCGTAATGGTTTGCATTTCACGCTTTGTAGGAATGCTGTGTGTTCTGTCAATTGGAATGGCACATATGACTTTAAGTTCTAGAACATTAATTATTTTGCGACTGAACATCAATCAAATTATGTTGTTGATTAACATAAACCATTAACATAACCAGAAATATCAACGATTCGTAGATTTATTTCTTCCATTCGAATCTTATCTGAAAGTTGGTAGCAAAACGAGTAATAAACAAAAAGTGATAGTACGAGTTGTGATCAAGATGTTGGAATATAATGGTTTTATTTTTTGCAAATAACGTTCCTCTAGCTTGCCATTCAACATCGACTGTAAAATTCTTTTTTTTAATAAATGGGACATATCTGCAACGGCAGAATACCATTGAAAGTTTGCGTTAACTTCAGGTAGTGGCTTCACCTTGTTTGTCAGCGTCAAGGATGTTAAAAGTAAAGTAAAATTTCGAAAATGGGAAAAGTTTTTGAAAAAGCATCCGAATTTTTAATTATTGTGATGGGAAATCACAGAACTGATGTAAGACAACATTTTATAAAACACATGGTTTTCGCATGGAGGAAGGAATAATATGGAGACGACGCAAGAGACCTTTACCACGCATGGGAGTGAAGCAGGCCGGCGGAGGAGTGGGGGGGCATGGCCGGAGTGGTGGGGGCTTGACCGCTTCCCAACAAACACGGGGAATATGTACAAACACCTCAAGGGGACTCTAGGATAAACGTGACGCCGCAATCTGGTGATGGATTATTATGTAACTCGATGAGACAAATAAAAAATGAAGAATAAAATTTTTTGAAATCCTGCTTAGTTTTCGAGATATTCTGTCTCAAATGTGAAATGGTTTTGATTGAAATTCAGAAGAAAAAATTATTCAAAGTCAAATTTTATGATGAATTTTTATTTAAAAAGACGAGACAAATAAAAAATAAAGAGTAAAATTTTTCGATATTTCACCTAGTTCTCGAGATATACTGTCTCAAAAGTGAGGTGTCTTGAGTTGAAATGCAGAAGAAAAATTTCGCAAAAGTCAAATTTAATGATGGATTCTTATTGAACACGACGAAAAAACTCGATAATAAGGAATAAATGTTTTTGATATCTTGCTTAGTTTGGGGGATATACAACATCCAAATTGAGGGGTTTAGGTTTGGATGCAGGCTGGACCAAAAATTAATTCTGTCAAAGCCACAATGATTACATGGTTGACATGCAGAATGGATATTTCAATTTTATTACTACCACTTGTGGTTAGTCTGAAATGTGTCCTAGAACAGAAAAAAAGTAAGAGGATCCACTCTAGGGATGAGCAACCCAGACATTTTGTAGGCTGGTACCAGAAATAAAATGTTTATTCAGTCACCTTAATGAACATTCTCTTGATCAAGATGTGTTGTCTAATTTCACAGCCCTACTTATTAGGACAATTGTAAAAAAATTATCTCTCAGTTAGATTTAGATACGGGGGGGGGGGAGAATGTTGTACAAAAAAAAAGAGACTAAATTAGAAACACATTCCCCAAATTGATTTTGTTCAAAGGCCAATAACTTCTTTATTTATGAAGCCCATTTTTATTTCTGCATGAACCTGTTTCGACATAAATAGATGAGAAAGATTTCAAAATCGGTAAAAATAGGTATAGACGTATCTACAAACAGAAACAAGTCTTATATGAAGCTTTAAAAATAACCTAAGTCAATGGCCTGAAATAGCTATTTAAAAAATTAATAAAACTCACAGCTTCTCACATAACAGTTAATTTCATCATCCATTGTCAATATAATCAGCAACGTGACGAAAGAAATCGTAATAGTAAATTCACTGAATCGCGAAGTAAAACACGCCCCTTTAAATCTCATTTTAAACACTCGTTAAAAAATAATGCTAGTCTATTATGTGCAAAATAGCAAGTTTGCTGATTTTCTACACTACACCAAGAAAAATTTGAGAACAAAGTCATCCCTTTGAGAGCTATGACTAAATATTTATAGACGTGCTGCGAAGTTTGCGGTGTCTACCGCTCACTTCAACAACGATAATTACAATTCAACTTACTTATGAAATGATATTCCAGGTTCTTTCCTGTCTGGACTATTTGTGCAACCGTACGCAACACAAGCTGGCATTTTTAAACACTTATACACAATACTAAATGAAATAATCACTGCATCTACCACAATGTGAACACCTTAATTGTTGGGAAGCGCCATATGGTCGCTGCCGGTGCTGCCACCATGCGGGAGAGTTTAGTGCTTGCTTCACCGATTTAACGTCACTTCTCCTCCATATAATTCCTTCCTCCATGGGTTTTCGTAACAGAGATGCTGTTAAATGCAAATATAAATACTTACAGTCTCGATCGGTAATCAATGTCCTTAAGGACCTTCTTTATATGTGCTGGCGGCAAAGATAACTGATCTAGGGGTTGAAGAAACCGGGCTTTTGTCTTGGCAGTTGCTGGCAAATGTGTGATGGGCAGCGAGTGGAGAGTCTATTGGAAACCATGAAGAAGAAATCGGTGTAAAAGCGAGTAAGTGACTATCTTACTCTAACCTACTTCTCCTTTTACTTCGAAAATAATTTCTTACCGTCCAGATTGATACTTCATTGCAGATTTATAAAGCAGAAACAATTTGTAACGCAAGGCAACCATTTCCATGATTTTTATAACATTGTTAGAGATATGTTTTTTGCCTAACCAGTTCAATAATTGTCAATCAATTTAATACCGTCAATAATTTCGAATGCATTTTTTGGCGTCATTTAACTAAGTTTTAGCTATAATAAATCCTCACTAGTTGTTCTCAGACGCTCGCTAGAAAATCAAAGATAGCAAATTAGTCCAGTAGCGGGGTCATAGAAAGGGAGTATCACAAACATTATATCACGTAGAAGCTTTTATTTTTAATTTAGTTTAATTTAATTGCAATGGAGCACAGGCTCCGGTGGCAATTTCCCTACACACCCATCTTCCCCCTATCCTGCACCTACCTACATTTGACCTCTACAAATTTTATCTTAAATTCTTTCAAAGTTTTCGGTAAATTATTCATCATTTCTCTTGGTAACTCATTCCAATCCCTGACACCCTTACCTAAAAAAGAGAATCTTCCCACACCCTTGTGCCTGAAATCGAGTGCCAGCTTGTGGTAATGGTCATCTTTTCCCTTCCATGCACAACTTTTCATACCTATTGCAATTTTTTTTATCTTATCTATATTGGTGAGGGTAATCAGAAATCAAGTTTTCGACCTCCAATACCCTCGGCACAATTTTTTGTGGTCAAAAGACACATATATATATTTTTTTTATCTGCTTAACGTCTCTCTAACAGCGAAGTCTTTAGAGACGGGAAAGGATGGGGGGGGGGAGGGGGGCAATGAATGGGAAGGAATTCGGCCATGGCCTTTTGAAGGAAGCATCCCGGCATTTGCCTGGAGTGTTTTGCGAAAAAATGGAAAACCCAAATCTGGATGCCCGGACGGGAATTCGAACCGCCGTCCTCCCGAATGCGAGGCCGGAACGCTAGCCGTTACACCACAATGCTCGGTCCCCAAAAAAAAAACTTTTGGTATTTTTTGTCTATAACTCCTTCCTGATTAGTGCTAGCAAGAAACAATCTATTTCCAATTTGAAAGAGGACAAAATTTCCTGCAACTTTCGTAATACAAAACTTTTTTCTTAGCTCAAAACTAAGCGAGCTACAGTTCTTCGAAAATCAGCCAAATTTCACACTTTTCATAAAAGTTGGGTTTTTTTCTACTTTGCCGCTCAAAATGACCTGCAACCCCTGTATATGTAAGTGATATATATCTATTTCTGTATGACATAGTATATATATATATATACTATACTTTGATTACTGTTGGTCAATTCAATAATCATTTAGCATTGTTGGCCGGGAGATCCCGAAGGATTGTTTGGCCGCCAGGTGACAGTGTTTTCGAAACATCGCGCAATGCGCTCCTTAGTGGTTATCTAACCTTACCAAGTAATAGTACCGGAGGTAGGGAGCCTACAGCTCAAGGTGGAATCCAAACCACAGAATCGTTCTGGCTTACTTATTGTTACACAGCAAGCTGTAGCAGAGGTGAAGGTCGGCTCAATGGTCTTTGAGAATCACTGCTGACACCGGGTTTGCGATCTCCAGTCAGATACCTTAACCACTGAGCTACCAGTCCGTATTATTACCTGATGGTATTTGTACCAGTATGAAAAACGGATTTGCAAAATTGAAAACATAATGTTATGGCACAAAGTTTATTTACGCAGTCAAAATTAAATCATAATAAGTCAAAAGTTAGTCATAAATCCATTTCTTTTCCGTTTTAATGGATTGAAACAATGTTTTCAATTTGAATTTGTTCCGTGTTTCGAGGGAACAAAATTTTCTCTATATGAACCATCAAGATGCAACACCCAACAAAAAAAGTTTTGTTGTGGACAGATGATTCCTCCTGCATAAGGTTATGTGGCATCGTAGTGAAGACCTTAGCTGTTTCTGCGGAAAATATGAAGCCTATTTGACAACGAACTATAGATCCAACATCACACTTATATTTGACGGAGACCGAAGTCATGCTGCGCAGAGAGGAACGTACGCAAAGTCATCTGAAATGTTTTGTAATCTGAAAACATCAGATACTTCAGCATACATCATTTTCAATGAGGAAACAAGTGTTGCAGTGACGCAGCAAATGAGAACAGCAAGAACCGTGTGATGTTGAAACTAATGCAAAAACTGAATAAAGGAGGCATCCAAGGCAAAACAAGGTGTTGCAAAATCCGACAGTTTAATGATTATAAGTGAGTACATTGGCTTTTTCATTTTGCTAATGTGCCTTGGTAACACGAGTTTGAACCCACACATATTCTCTTGGTCCATGCATTTGCAGGATGCGATACAACATCAGCATATTTCGGCTATTGGATAGAAAAATTCTGCTTCCTCATTCAATACCAACCATATCTGAAAGTAACATGCATGCTAACTTCTCAGAACTCCTTTCCTTCAGAGACTATCATCTGGAGAACACGCAAAGGAACAGCTCATCTTGGAATGGTACGGAAAAATTGCTTGTGGAACATTGGAAGGCTCAGATTAAGAAATCTGCCAAAAAAATGCTTGTGGAACATTGGAAGGTTCAAATACGAAATATTTAAGAAATCTACCCAAAAACATACATTCAGGCTAGAACGGTTGCCACCAAAATCAGATGCGGCAACGTTTCACTCAATATGCACGTTCCACCAAGTAAAGGATGGTTGGGTCGAGAAACGTGCCATAGGGATGAAGGAAAATCTCGTCCAGTCTCATTACAATTACAATAATAAACGCATTCAGGAGGATACCCGTTCGAATCCCCGTTTGGGCATCAAGCTTGGGTTTTTCATGGTTTCCCCAAATCATTCCAGCCGAATGCCGGGATGCGTCCTTCAAAAGGTCATGGCCGAAATCCTTCCCGTTCCTTGTCCTCAATCCCATTGTGCCTCTAATGTCCTCGACGTCGACGATGCGTAAAGCCATAAGGAAAAAACAATAATAAATACGCTGAAAATAAATTTACTCTGAAGGTTGTATCATATTCCTGCAAGAAACCTTGTACTCCACCACGCAGCTGCCGCAAATCAAGACTACTATGTTCAGCTGTTTGCAAATACTGCTCTGGTCTGTCTCATGAAAACATTCCTAAGACTGGAGAGGTAGAAGGAGAGGTAGAATCCTTCTACCTCTAAGAAGCTGGTCCTGATGCATTTGATGAATGAGACACAATTCTAGGTGAGGACATTGATAAACAAGGACAATCCAAACGTAAAATAAATTGATTTTTTTACCAATTTTAGCTTATTACGAATTTATTATGACTTAATAACTTTGCGCAATAACAATATGTAATAAATTTCGCTCGGTCTGGTATCTCAGTGGTTAAGGCGTCTGACTGGACTAATTCCCGGTCTCAGCAGTGATTTTCAAAGGCCATTGACCCGACTTTCACCTATGCAACAGCTTGCTATGTAACATGAAGTAAGCCAGAACGATTCTGTGGAATGGATTCCACCTTAAGCTTTAGGTTTCCTATATCTTAAGTATTACTTGGTCAGGTTACATAGCCACAAAGGAGACCATTGCGCGGCATATCGAAGGCACTGTCACCTGGCGGCCAAACAATCCTTCGGGATCTCCCGGCCAACAATGCTAAATGATTATTGAATGGACCATCAGTAATCAAAGTATAATTAATGTATATATATATATAGTGTGTCATATAGAAATACATATACAGTGTGGTCAAAAATTCACTCATCGGCGGGTAAGGGCAGTGTTCGGGACGTTGCACTAACGAAATAAATACAAAAAAATCTAGTAAAAGTCGTACAGTTTTTGAGTTATTCGCGTCTAAAGTTGGCCAATAAGAGCGCTGCGCGGGCGAATTCAAACAGCCTTCCACAGGCGGTGTTGCCAAGCGTACTCGAGGCATGGGTTGTCGCAACCTTACGGTGACAACTTCTTCCCTGGTGTCTCGCGACACAAACAACACCTACACTATGGCCCCCCCTCTCCCCAAACTCTCCAACTACTCCCACGCCCTGCAAAGTAAATCTAATCCCAACTCTCCCAACCGCGTTAACGACCCTCCAGCCTGCAGTAAAGTCTGGTTGCCTGTCACTCTGATCAACCCCATCACGCAACAATTAAAAAAAAAAAAAAACCTTTCAACTCTGTGCCTCCCTCCCCTCCCGCCCTAGCTTCACGCAACCCCTCTCTAATGGATGGCTTCACTGTTTCCCCACTCACAGCTCCTCTGACCTCCCATCACTGCTCTCAACTGCCTCCCCTCCCTACTCTCCCCCCCCCCCGACCTCTACATGCTTACTTTGTTTACAATATCCCCTCGAACTTCAACCAAAAATCCATAGCTCACATCTTCCAACAAAACAATCAAAAAGCCCATCGAATATATTAAGGCCACCAGAAACAGTCTAATTGTAAAAACTACAGTTCCTGACCTTACCTCTTACCTACAAAAACAACTCTCTACCGCCTGGTACTCTCTTCCTCGCTTCCCAGTCAACCAACCTGCTCGCTCACCATCCTTCTCCGTCGTCGTGAAAGGCGTGGACTATGACATCATGGATGAAGAAATTGATCAGGCAGTAAACCAGTAAGGCCTAGAATTCCACAATGTTTTTAGGATTCGTTCAAGAGCTACAAACTCCCCCACAATGATGATGAGGATCATCACATTCTCCAAGTACACAGTAGACCAGTAGTAGAAGAGGTGTTCTACTTTCAAATGTTCAGGTATCGAACAGACCCATCCAATCCCCCTCCCCTCCCAGCCCAGTGTTCGCACTGTCTTTCATATCAACACTCCTCTTCCTGCTCGAAGCGCACACCCACATGCACATATTGCGGAGGCAACCACCCCATAGCAAAATGTCCAAAAAAACAACAGGACAAACCTTGATGTATCAATTGCAAAGGCCCCCATAATGCTTCATCATTCACTTGTTGCCAACAACGTCCATATTGCTGCCCTGGTGGAAACCTATGCATCCCGAAGTCAAACATTCAAATCTCTGGATTCAATACCTTTCGCCGTGACAGGCCAGGTGAGGCCCGCGGAGGGTGGCCATATTAACTTTAAAGTCCATCTCAGCAGTGCCCCTTCCCCTCCCTTCCTGTTTTTCCGACCTAGAATGTGTTGCCGTTAAAATTATTAAGAAAAACTCACCCCAACTAATAATTGCTTCACTCTACATCCGTCCTGACCCTATTCCTGTTCTCTTATTAGAATATTTCACACCTTCCAATACTTTATTATACTAGGAGACTTCAACGCACCGCACACACTTCTCGGCGACCACCTTACCAACACCAACGGCCGCACTCTAGTTGACTGCCTTCATTCTATTCACATCTCCCACTATCCTATTCATTCCCCCACCTTCTTCTCCTTATTAGCTTCCTCCAATCGCGACCACATCCTATACAGCCTATCTCTTTACAACTCCTTATCCCCTGTGGCCCTCGCTGAGACCATCACAAGCGACCACATTCCCTTCACGTTTACAACCTCATTTGTCAGAGCTAACACTTCCAATACCTCACGCACCGTAAGAGACTACCAAAACGCTAATTGGTGAACTTTCAACTCAATTATCCTTTCCCGACTCCACCGTCCATTACATATTCTTACACAGGAAGACAAAGAATACGTCGAGCAAGAGATAGACACCACCTTTTCTACCGCCGCCGAGGAAGCAATTCCCAACAAGCTCATTCACCCCTACAAACCATCTCTTCCACCAGAGGCTATCACTCATTAAGAGTGATAGACCAAAAGACGACTGTATCGATAACTAAACCGTAATTCCAACCCCCTGCTTCGGACCGAATGGAATTGACTGAACACCAAAATTCGTAAGACCGTCATCCTTCATCGACAACGACAATGGCAACAAACCTGTGACAGTCTTGACTACAAACAGGAAGGGCTGTTCTGGAAGAGGTTCAAAATTCTGATAGGACAGTACTCTCGCCCTTCACATCCATTAACCATCAATAATCATACCTCCTCCGCCGACAATGAGAAAGCCGTTTGCCGAAACCCTGCAAGGACTCTACTCATTGCCCTCTGACCCACTCTTTGACGAAACTTTCAGACATACTGTTGACTTTTCTATGCCCTCACTTCTGGAATCTCCTTCAGTGTCCACAGAAGCCAAAGTGCTACATGAAATTACAGAGGAGGAAATTCTTTCTGGTCGGAACTCCACAACTGGACATGGTAAAATTACACTATTTCTCCTTCGCCCCCCCCCCCCCCCACCACGTCATCCTACCTCTATTTTATCACCTTTTCAACTCCATTCTCCTCCTATCACACTTCCCATCCTCCTGGAAGCGAGCATAGGTCATCATGATCCCAAAGCCTAACAAACCCACTCACGATCCCCTTTCCTACAGGCCCATCTCATTACTTCCAGTGATAGGGAAAATATTTGAAAAAATTATCCAACTCTGCCTCCTAAAATTTGCTAATTCTTTAAATATCATCTCCCCTATCCAATCCGGCTTCCATCCTCACCATTCCACCACCGACCCACTTCTCCGCCTCACCTCATACACAAAAAAAGTCTTTCAACTCGGGCTCCTGCACCCTAGCTATATTTTTTGATATCAACAGAGTCTTTGACTCTGTATGGCATAATGGGAAAATTTACAAATTACACTCCTTTGGCATTCCCCCTCGTTTTCTAAAACTAATTCGTAATTTCCTGTTAAACCGCACATGTTATGTGCAGGTCGGGGACTCCCTCTCTCCTCCCTTCTCCCCCCAAGCAGGTGTACCCCAGGGTTCAGTTCTTTCTCCCTTACTTTAAAGCTGACATCCCCATATCTAGACCCCTTGCCGTTTTCCTTGCACTCTATGCAGACGACGTTGCCTATTGGCGGTCGTACCACACAACCATAGCAATAAACTCCCGTGCTAAGCAATTCCTTCATATCCTTCTATCTTACCTGAAAAAGTGGCGCATCCGGCCGAACTCCACAAAAACACAGGCAGTGCTCTTCCAACGCAAACACAAAACCACTACCCCCTCCCAAGATAAAAAACACATATCAAATTTGGTACACTCCCATAAACTTCTACCCCAGCGCTAAATACCTCGGTGTTCACCTCGACCGTACTCTCAATTTCGGCGAACACATAGCTAACCTCAAACAGAAACTCTTATCACGTCTAAATTTATTAAAAGTTCTCGGCCCAAATCTTACTAACAGCTCCCACCCTACTATGATCGATACCTATAAAATGTTCATGCACGCCCTCATGGAATACGCCGAACCTGTAACATCCATTATCTCCCCCCGACATTCCAACAAATTGCGCCCATAGAACGCCGTATTCTTAGCACTATAATGAACCTACCACCCAAAACCCCCTCTAATGATGCCTACCTCCTAACAAAAATTCCTCCCTTCAAGATCGACTTCTTAAACTGCGGCTAAATTACGCAAAAAATCTCCTCCTCCACCGACCCTATCTTTTCCTTCTGATCACGGAGAAAACCCAACAACGTATCCAACCCAAGAAAAAATATATATACCCCCCACACATACTTGCCAAAATTCTTTCCACAGATAATTAAATAGACCCAGAAACGCAAGAGATACTGTCCTACCTAAACACAATACCATTTCCAGCACACTGCAACCCTGTTGATACTGGGTCAACAGATAATAATTCACTCCCCTAGAGAGCCATACCCCCCCCCCAATCCCCTCAATACCCCCATTCCCCAAACAATTAAACACAAATGTAAATAATCATCATCTCACTGTACATTCATCATCTCATCACACTCAATCTTGTTAGAATATAAGTCTGCTAGTAGTATTAATTAACAATCAAACTACTACAATATATATTAAACGTTCAAAACTTATCTTTCAACTTGTCTGTATAATTAATTCTTTTCCTTGTAAATATAAATGTAAAATCCTATATCTTAAGCTTCTATGTAAATATTTTATGTCATATTTCAATGTTAAAAATGAAATAAAACCTGCTGTAAAATGAGTAAATACCATTGGCTGAAAAGTGCTCATTCGGCCCTCCAAAAGTTCGTGCTTTCATTTTGTGGCTCGGAAATGTTCAGTCTGTTCGGGAGGTGGTTATTTTCATGCGACGCTGTCGCCCCCCTGGTACAGTGACCCCGACCTCCAAGCAGTTCTCTAAAGGCGCGTTCCCACGATCCCTTGTAACGAAGGGGAGACGAGACGGGACCTCATTAGCCGAAGTGTAGGGACGACCGCGGACCGCAGGTTAGTCCTAGCTTACCTTGCCGCCACCTCCGCACCACATTGCCTAGTGTCGTTTGGTACAGAGCACTTTACAGCAACAGAAGGGGTGCGCACCGCTGCTGCAAACCGATGGCAACAGCGCACCGCTACACACGCCTGTGATGTTTACCGACTCAGAGTGGGTAACTGCGTCTCGTCTCCGCTCGCAGAGGCGGCCCTGTTCCCATTGCGTGTGGTTGAGTATTCGTCCCGTCCCGTCTCGCCTTCGTTACAAAGGATCGTGGGAACGGGCCTTAACGGGACCTGGGGAGGTCTGCTGGCTCCTCACCCCTTCCTACCTGCCCTGGCGGTGTAATGGAGAGAGCCCCTATAAACGGTATTCTGAGGACAATGCCTTACTTTCCAAGCTGCACGCTGAATTTTATCCGTTTTTGCACCACAGGTATATGCACAATATTTAATTATACATTCGATTGCTAATACATTGTCTCCTCATACCCTGAGCAACCTTGAAAACTAATATAATCTATTGGATCGCCCAAGATCTAAAGTAATACACTAATTTATGGTATTAATATCAGAATAATTTGTACATAAATGGAGTATGACGAGATGCGTCATACTACAACACGTATAATTTAGACCTAACATACGAGAAACATACATCGTAGAAACAAGGTCTAGATTTGATATACAAAAGCCTAATCCCTCTCTCCCTTTACTCCCAACTCTTTTAAACTCGGATGTTCTTTATAGAAACACACAATTTTAAATCCCGTCAAAACTAATTCAGCTGCTTTTAGGTAATGCCAGAAGATTCATAAAATAAATGTATCCCATTGCCTTAATATGTTCGTCAGATTTTAACCTGCATACCAAGCTTTCACATTATGAAAACCCATTAAAAATCTGTATTTTCTGCGTGATGCCGGAACAAACAGATATATCCCAGATACAGATTTATGTATGTGGTATGTATTAATGCTTGGATGGCACATGTTTCGATTACTGAGCAGCAACTAAACACATGTTGTGAATATGATGAAATGCAGCCCCCATTCACCTGTTCTCAGAGTTGTTGAGGCATATCAGTGTTGTGCCGTGTCACTTGCCGGTATGTCAGCTTTGTTGCATTTTTCTTCTGACCTTTTATTATGTTAATTATATATTAAAATTTACTAATTACAAGTTTTTATAAACAAAATAAATAACGAAAAATGACAATAATGCTTACGATTAACTGTGAAGCTCTTACAACATGATGCAGTCTGCCAGCTGAAACTGTAGCGCCAGAGATTTGCCTTGACCACCAATGAGGCAGAGCCGCAGATTAAAATACCGACTCGGCAAAACAATTACCGCCTTATTATATGCAGTAGTGTCGCCTCGAACAGCAAATAAAATGCAGTACAGTTATTCGTTCCTCGCTACGGCTGACTGTTCGTTGAGTTACAGCTGACACTGACTTCAAAAATCACTCATTAAAGTTGAAATTTCAGTAATAGTAATGCAAAATAGTGTCAATTTAGTTTTATTTTCTTCTAAGCAATGTATAATGAAACAATTTTTTTTAAATAGATTAAGCAGTCTTGTCATTTATAAAAGAGGTTTCTCATCGTGTGGATTGCTTAACAATTTAGTTGCATCCAAATCAGACAAGTACTGCCTTCTAGTGTTTTTATGAGACTTAGTCGCGAATCTGTCCTTTTGCAAAATTCTTTTTGCCTAAATCAATTAATGCCTTATCGAGGGCTGTTCCTTGTAATTTGTGGACAGTAACAGCCCAGCTTAAGATGAGCGGTAGCATTCTGCGATCCACATCTTCATACTATTTTTCGATTGGAACGTAGTGCAAGCAGGTGATAATGCTATGCAACCATCAATTTCTTCCATTCTAAGACCAACTGTTTGCGTCATCATATTTCATTAGTACAGTTTCAGGTAAATCGCCTTCTTCTATTTGATCTCTTGGGAGAACAGGTCTTAATTTTTTTAATAATCCCTACTGCGCCATTCATGAGGCCATCAGATACGGAAATATTACGCCTCAGCATAACTCGAGATTGAACATCTAACTTTATGGTAGGTAAGAAACCACCACAGCTATTAATGTCGCTTGGAATAGCGTTGCTTGCTGGTTTCCTACCATAAGTTACTGCCCCACGAGAATCGTCTACAGCATTTAATATGTGCTGTACATATGGTACGGCCTAGAATTTTCGGCTGTCATTTTTAATTACGTGTGTTAACTTGTCTAACGGAGCATCTTGTTTGCTGTTGATCTTGGATGCATCATTTTTCAGTTTTTGCATTAGTATCAACACTACACGGTTCTCGCTGCTCTCATTTGCTGCGACACTACAGCACTTGATTCCTAATTGAAAATGATGTCTGCTGAAGTATCTGATGTTTTCAAACTACAAAAACATTTCAGACGACTTTATTCCTCTCTTCTCAGCATCACTTCGGTCTCCGTCAAATATAACTGTGATATTGGATCTATAGTTCGTTGTCAAATAGTCTTCATATTTTCCGCAGAAGCAGCCAAGGTCTTTACTACGATGCTACATAACCTTATGCAGGAGGCATCATCCGTTCATAAAAAACCTTTTTATGTTGGGTGTTGCATCTTGGAGACATTTAAATGCTTCATAAAGAGACAATTTTTTCCCTTGAAGTACGGAACAATTTCAAATGGAAAACATTGTTTCAATCTATTAAAACGGAAAAGCAATAGATTTATGATTAATGTTTTGCTTATTATGACTGCGTAAGTAAACTTTGTGCCATAACATTATGTTTTAAATTTTGCAAATCCGTTTTTCAAACTGGTACAAATACCATCAGGTAATAATACGGACTGGTAGCTCAGTGGTTAAGGTATCTGACTGGAGATCGCAAACCCGGTCTCAGCAGTGATTCTCAAAGACCATTGAGCCGACCTTCACCTCTGCTACAGCTTGCTGTTGTCAGGTAGCGCGATTGTATTTCACGCCTTGACACCAGTTGCCTGGTGTCTGGTTTCGAGTGGTCTATACTTTGTGGGCGGTTGACGACTGGGAGGACCCCGGGGTGGATTTGACTGACCTTTGGGATTTGTTAACCCTCTTGAAATCCGTCTTGCGTTATCTTCTTGCTTCAAGTGATGGCTTCGTCTGCGTCTTGATGTTACTAATAAAAGATTAAATTACGTCAGGTCTGACACCAGCTGGTTTACGTCCAGCAACGTGGATAGGAAGGCTAGTACTTGTGAAATGACTAGCTGATAATCTATCCTTTGTATGAATGACACAACGCTAACTGCTGAACAACCTGTTTATTGTAGCACTTGACTGTACATATTACAATCGTTGGCGCGCTACTGAAAGGCTATTTCCGACTCGCGTCTATGAATGATGGCTACTGATATTGACTGATAGAATGGCAGACTGGACTTAACGGAATGTATTGCTGGCTAGACTAGGCTGACGAGAAACGGCTTAGCTACAAGTTAACCCATCTTGTCAACTAAACTGCTCCTGATGAACTGAGAGCGAATAAACTGTTCCGTGGCCACACGCCACCTCGTGTTTGACGTCATTGATTCCAGTTTGATCCACTTGAAGGTGACTCCTTCAGTCAGCATGTAAGCATTATGTGGAGGAACAAACAACCTTACGCTGAATTTGCATCAGCGAAGCATGGTCTTTCCTGTGTTCCTAACACTCGAAAATATTACTTAATCTAAAATATTATATTTTTTCTTAATAAAGCCTTAAGGTTAAAAAAGGACTCTCACACTCTTCCCCTCTCCAGGAAGATGCGTCACGCAGCTTACAATTTTTGGGAAATAATATTTCAAAGTTTCGATTGAGTACGTACTCTCAAATTCCTACTACTCAAAAGTAAATAAAGAATGGGAAGTTACTTCGCTTGTCAGAATTAACCTTACAGTCGAGTATAAAATCAATTAAATACACCAGAATGAATTAATAAATAGTATGAAATTGATCACTTAAGAATTAGCCATTAGTTCACTTTATGAATCATTACAAAATAATAGCTTATGGGATGAAAATCACTAATACTGTAACTATTCTGAACATAGGCTTTCGGATACTTTGAGACACTAACAGTCACCAAACTATTTCAATACATTAATTATCGCAACACTAGAACATTGACATATTTATATTTGTTTTGCATGGAAGATGCTTTTATGTTTACTAATTATTTTTCCTTGTGTGGTATATGATCCAAGATAACATTTAAGTAGTATGAGCTTATTGCGATTGATGGTTACATTTATACCTCTATTCTATCCAAAATATTTAAATACCGTAATTATGGTTCAAAGTGAAGTTTACATTACATTGCAAAAATAAAGTTTACATTAGATTTCCTTGAATATGGTAATCGTCACTATACTGAGAGATGATTAGAATTGTATGGTTGGTATTTCAGGTTACGTAAAACCAAGTTATTCGTCATGAAATGCAATTAAAATTAGCTGAAAACAAATTAAGTGTTACTGAACAATATTGCAGTAGAGTTATCTCTGAAATATGATTTTAGTGTTCATGAAATATTCTATCCTTTGTGTTCTGAAGCTGATAGGATAATATGTGCTATCCTGTTTCATTGTTATCCTAAAACTTAAATCTAGCCAAGTATTGTAACTAATATCTTGATATTAAAATAAAAACACACATTGAAATGTTTACGATATAACCAATAAATTTGCTGAACAACTGGCTTGATAAGAAAAATTAATAGAGTCTGGTTGTACTTAATGTTTGTTCACTCGTAAACTGCACGAAGCGACCTTTGGATTGCTGAGGTGTGTAACCTGACGCTGCGTAGACAGAACTTCCGGCACATTTCTTGACCGGGTCATGGCTGTCCGACTGGTAGGTTCATCTGCAAATTCAACATCTCCAGCAGTAATGGTTCTAACATTTTCGAATAGAACTGAGTGAATTTTAAGTCACTTGCACGGCATGTGGCATTTGTAACAAAATCAATAGACTATTATTCCAATTAAATGACTCATTTATTAGTGAAATTTAGGTTTCATTCTGAATGTACAGTGATCAATGACATGAGATTTTTAGTTATAATGAAAATCAATAATAAAGTGTAGGCGAATCACGATTCATCAGTTCATGAAATCCAATATATATTCTTTGCAGTTTGGCAAATGCCTGTACTTAAATGGAGTGCACATAAATATGCTTCCAGTAGAAGGCAATACTATTAGACAATGATTTCTGAAAATTGGGTTAAGCTTAATGGCGTTTCAACTAAATACATATACTAAGATATAATTTCCCTAAAGAAAGTGAACACACTAAATTTTATCCCATATTCTCTATTTCTTGCTAAATATAAGACATCCTTTTTCACTTTTCTTCCTATGTTTACCCGATACGTTATTCTAAACCATACCCTAATTTCTTGTAGTAAAACATGGTTCGATTCTTAGCTATTTATTCTGCACTATGCTAAAGCATGACAATTTTCATCACTACTAAGTGAAAACCATTAAATATAAAGTTACCCTTCTTTTGATACCAATTCTACAAATATTTTTGTTTCTTTCAAATTCCTTTATGGGTACACAATTTTCACTTCTTTGAATTTTCCTATTGACTTACACAAGTATAATTTTTCGCCACATACTGACATAAGTTACACTCCCATAAAACTTCTGATTAAATTACCCATTCAACTAGACTTTAAATATTTCTTAAGAAATTGCGTTCTCCCGTTACCAAGTTTCTCTAAACGAAACGTTGGCGATTTATCAACACTTCCGTAACTAACACTACACTTAAGCTTAATGTAACATTTTTATATAAATTTCTTACGCATAAATCCATTGAAACTGAATCAAATCGGTCTTATAGAACACTTGTGTCAACATTAGCTGCTTAAGGCGTTTTTTCGTATTTTTCTCTTTTTTTTGTTTTAGTTATTTAGTCATTATTTAATCAGTTGCTAAAATTGTTACCGTTGTTTCATTTTTAATCAGTTACTTAGATGTTGTTCTCAACCCCTATTGTTACAGATGTTTGGTTTTTTATATGGGGTTTAACTTAGATGGGTTTTATTCGGCGAAACGACGTTATTTTTTTTACTGGGCTTTCCTTGAGAACACTTCCTTAAACTATTCTTACCAGCTGTGTGCTCCTACAGCTCCAATTTCACGTATTCCACATTACAGTGACTCCATGCTGATCCACTTACAATTACCAGTTCATCTTACAGTACTTTTTACATTACTTTCTACTCGGTGCTTAACTTTTTACCCTGGATCCTCTGACCAGTTACATGGGTGCATCAAAATACTATAGCTTGGCCATTGCTATAACCCCGGTGCTTTATTTCCAGTTGGTTTGTGACGCCAACCATTAAACCATATACTCATTGACCCAACGTTATTCCTGGAGATTTATTATTTACAAAGGCTACAGGTTTTTATTTGACCAGGATCCGATAAAAATACCGTCATCTTCCTACCGTCAAATTATTCCAGCCTTCCATTTAATTTACCGCAATTTGATTTTACACATTAATTTAGAATTATCTCCCGAACTCAATGTAGCAAATTGACCCGTTTTGCAATCCGTATAGCGATTCAGAGAATGCCTCCCCCTCATCCTGGATGCGTTTCTGGACCGAACGGTTACGCAAGCGTTTCTTCATTAGAAGACAATCTTTGGACGTGCCGTTCCTACACTAAAGTTCGCTTGATAACGATTCCCGAACAATACATATTGAAAATGTACATACTTCTCCATACAGTATCCTTCCAGAATTAACCTAGTGAGAGCTATCGTAGCTGCGATAGGTTGTCATATTCCTTCCCGATATCAACGTTGTCAATAGTAACCCGTGCATATAACCGCCGTGTTCCACGACATGCATCGTAAATTGCGTCCGTCATTACCACATGACACGCATTCCGCACCGCGCACCACATTACTTTATTTAATTTTATTCAATTGCTGCAGCTTCTTAACTTACAATCACCTATCAACAAGTGGACTATTCCAGCACGTATTTTATCAATATATACCTGTCTGTACCTGAGCACTTATTTTAAAACTTCATATCTTATTTTATACACAACAATTATTCTCATCTTTCTTTCTGTTACTTACCCCAGAACGTACAATAATATGTTCACCAGCTTACACGCATTTAATCAGCCTTATTCTTTTAATACTTCATTCACAGTGTTAACAACTCGGCAATGAAACTAGATTTAATTTTTAACTGTCCATTAATAATTCACCAATTGATATGTTACTTTTCTCAATGAAATAGCATTTCACTTCGCTCATTTCTGCGTTATATATTATGGTCCAAACTTGCTCTCTATTTGTTTAAGACAGATCTATAAAATATATTTTAATCTTATACTTAATTGTAACAAGACAATAAATTATATGTTATCCATTTTACTCGTACGCCACGTAAGCACATTTTATCTTGAGTCATTTTCTCGTAACGACATAACACAACCAAGCCAAGTTAGATTTCTGTCAACGGATTAATCCCAATGAACGCATAACCATTATTTTAACTTGGATCTCTGAAATGCATTAGTTATTGTTTACTATATCTTAAATATTTTAAACTACAGGCAAAATAATTTTTATTAACTTTGTATTACATTTAAATGAAGTGGGAATATTCCGAAAACGATAAGGTTATTTTATCTTACCGAACATTTTTGAAACATTTATGAAAACTGTTGATAAAGTTAGCCGCTCTGTTCGGCGTGCACTTCCGATCAAAGTCGCGAACTATTCAACTAGTTGTAACTTTTATAAATTAAATTTACATGCTTTCTTATCTGATAATTATTACTATAATTTTTTTTGAAGTTCCAATTTATTCGCAAAACAAGTTTGAAGAGATGATTTATTTTTCGGCTATAATTTGCCCTTTTGAGTCGATACTGCCCCACTCGACAAAACCATCAGTGTAATTAATTATGTTAAATTTATTCTTCCATTTCATTCACTGATAAACCTGTGATTTTGCCTTTCTGACACAATGTTTTTGACATGAATCGTACACTTTGAAATCTTTTAAAACTTCTATACTGAATGAACGTACTTTCTCCAGAAGGAAACCAAATATAAATTCGTGCGTTAATCATTTTGAAGCGTGCGTGTAATGAATACCATACAATTTACTGCGAAAACATTACTTTTTGCTTTAAAATGATGCAATTTTCTCGCAAAAAAACCTCGTTATACATTGCCAAGCGCGTGCGTGTGCTCAAAACTCACCGTATTTCTGCTATTTCTGAGGACTCGTTGCCGCCACAGGTCCGCTCCGCGTCGTGTTGAAATCCGCGCCGACTGTCTGCTGCCGCCGCCGTCCACTGCGAACTCGACACCCGCTGCGTCGACGAAATGTGCCGCCTCCAGCTGTTCTCCTCGTGTCGCGTCTTGCCCGTGCTGGTTAAAACTCCCCGTCGCCGATATGATATACTTTTATAGTAACTGATTATTATCGCTATCAACCGTTTCCCGCTCTTACGCCTGTCAGCCTGCAAAACTACTCATTGCCATTCTCTCTCTTTTCCGTTGCTATTCCTCTGTCAGGCCACAATGTTACGGGGTCCTGGGTTCATATCCAACTTCTGAACCACCAATTGTCAGGTAGCGCGATTGTATTTCACGCCTTGACACCAGTTGCCTGGTGTCTGGTTTCGAGTGGTCTATACTTTGTGGGCGGTTGACGACTGGGAGGACCCCGGGGTGGATTTGACTGACCTTTGGGATTTGTTAACCCTCTTGAAATCCGTCTTGCGTTATCTTCTTGCTTCAAGTGATGGCTTCGTCTGCGTCTTGATGTTACTAATAAAAGATTAAATTACGTCAGGTCTGACACCAGCTGGTTTACGTCCAGCAACGTGGATAGGAAGGCTAGTACTTGTGAAATGACTAGCTGATAATCTATCCTTTGTATGAATGACACAACGCTAACTGCTGAACAACCTGTTTATTGTAGCACTTGACTGTACATATTACAATCGTTGGCGCGCTACTGAAAGGCTATTTCCGACTCGCGTCTATGAATGATGGCTACTGATATTGACTGATAGAATGGCAGACTGGACTTAACGGAATGTATTGCTGGCTAGACTAGGCTGACGAGAAACGGCTTAGCTACAAGTTAACCCATCTTGTCAACTAAACTGCTCCTGATGAACTGAGAGCGAATAAACTGTTCCGTGGCCACACGCCACCTCGTGTTTGACGTCATTGATTCCAGTTTGATCCACTTGAAGGTGACTCCTTCAGTCAGCATGTAAGCATTATGTGGAGGAACAAACAACCTTACGCTGAATTTGCATCAGCGAAGCATGGTCTTTCCTGTGTTCCTAACACTCGAAAATATTACTTAATCTAAAATATTATATTTTTTCTTAATAAAGCCTTAAGGTTAAAAAAGGACTCTCACACTGTGTAACAAGAAGTAAGCCAGAATGATTCTGTGGTTTGGATTCCACCTTGAGCTGTAGGCTCCCTACCTCCGGTACTATTACTTGTGTAACGTGGCGACAGCGCGGCTCGTTACAATAAAAAAAACGTATCACCGCAACACAGCCGGTAATGCGATGATGCGCATTGCCAGACCAGAGATGCCTATAGCCAACTTGTGAGATAATCTCACATATCGTGGGTCCGCTACACTCATCACAGACATCAGACGCAGAACTACAATGGTAATTTATTACGACCAAGCCATGTGATTGTGCATTCCGTGAAACAGAACCCGTAAGCGACTTTGAGAGGATAGGTCCATGTTCTCACTTTGTAATTGTAAAAACCCCTGAGCTAGCGGCATAATTTGCCAGAACTAGTTATTTTCGAATGATATATTGTTCATTCTGGCGCCCATGATTTTCTTTTTAACTGTAAAGTCACAGTATTATGATGCCTTTGTCTGAGGTAGTCATAACTTGTATTTTTCATTGTTTCCAGTTGTCATTATTGCTTGCATTTTGATTCTGAGATATATTTAAAAGTAAATATATAATTGTTTGCTTGCTCATGACGGCTAATTGTAACTCTGAGCGTTCTTTTATGATTTTGCCAATTTGTGTTAATGTTAACGGTAAATTCGCTCAGACTTGTAATCGCCAGTGATAAGAAAATAAATGTCATATTGTGACAATTTTTCCTAAATTCCAACTAACGTCGAGATTCTTGCTAAATTAATAAATTTCCACTCCTTCATATAAATTAAAATTAAAAATCCATAATTATTCACCATAAAGGTATGAAAGATAATTGTAATGTGGTTTGCCCACCAAGGCATCTACCACATAATGTCGCCCAACGCTGGTGCCAGATGAGACATTACTTCTTAATGTCTGCGAATTGGTGGCACTAATTCAAATTATAAGTTTGAGCCCAAATTCGGAAAGTTTCATGGAATGTTGCACATGGTTTTTGGCTGTTTTATTATTCTTGTAGTCAATAGATATTCATACAAGATTTTATTTTGATGTTTCACTTATATTTTAATGCATAAAGTTCATTTTGTTTCAATGCATAAAATTTATTTTGTTTCAACGCATTAAAAAGAAGTTCATTTGTGTATTTCAATTGAGATGCAATACACTTTGTATTGTAACAATTTTGTGATCAGTTTAAAAAATTTTTAAATGAGTAACGCCAGTGTTGATTTCTTAATGCATGGTAGCTTGTAAGAAAATTAAAGACACGCATGTCTTGCCCATGTGTTTGAAAGTAAGTCTGCTTTCATGGTGTTGTGTTGCATGATTCATCGTTGCTTTTCTCTTGCTGTATTTTGGAGGGGTATATGTATTTGTGTATTGAAATTCGCGGTATTTTTGTTGCTAGTGAATTTAGATTTCGTCATTGCACAATTGCGGTGTAAATTCATTGTTTGTGTGTTCATATGAAGCTACGATCTCGTACGATAAAAGATTTCGATATGGAAGATCAGTCTGATAGGCAAAAAATCTCCCGAAATCATGAACGAGGTTCAGTTAACAGAATGCGGAATATTGGCTGCAGGGGAGGGGAACGTAAGTTCTGAAGTTCCGACCCACTCATATAGTTCGCAGTCTACTTTGTCGCCACAGGAAAATATGGAAAATTTTTCGTTTCCTGTAGGTGAGATGACACAGAATACGCCCGCACATTCAGAACAGACGCAACAAAT
Organism: Vandiemenella viatica; assembly: GCA_031002005.1. Taxonomy (NCBI): domain Eukaryota; kingdom Metazoa; phylum Arthropoda; class Insecta; order Orthoptera; family Morabidae; genus Vandiemenella; species Vandiemenella viatica. The sequence continues at coordinate 165,388,615 of JARYHS010012519.1, forward strand.
GACACAAATTCCTGTAGAAGCACCACCCGTCTCATCACAGCAAATGCTAAACATGTTGATGACTGCTATAGGGCAAGCGAATCAACAATTAAAGCAGGACTTAAGCCTGCAAATTAATTCACAAAAAGAGGAATTAAGAATTCAAATTAATTCACAAAAAGAGCAAGTTAAACAAGCGTTTTGATTCACAAAAGGAGGAAAATAAGAGAAATTCGGATTTGCTTAGGCAGAGTTTTGATTCGCAAGCTGCGATATTAACAAACTTGGACGAAAAATTATCCACCTTACGTTCTGAGGTCACAAAAGAAATATCTGAATTCAAGTCTGAGGTAGCTAAAAATGTTTCTAAGCTGGAAAAGGGTACGGAAGAAGTAAGATCTACCTGTGCTTCTTTGCAAACGGCCAACAAACAATTATCCAAAAGACTTGACGCCACCGACCTGTCGATTGAACAGATGCGAAACGAGAACGGCCAAAACCTAGGGCAAATTTCGGAATTTGTTCACGAGGTCAAAGACCTTACTGAACAAAACATCCGAAAACTTAACTCAGAGGTGACTTTTGTAGCAAGTTCGGTCGAGCTCGTTAAGACGGCACAAACCGAGTTAAAATTGTCACAGGACGAACTGTCGGAAGCCACTAGTTCTAAGCTCTTACGGCTAGAAACTAGAATGAAAGAACTAAGTAGTTCTAATGCCGGCAATGTTCAAATTCAAGGTAGTGGCATGTATTACGCAGCTGCCCATATTGAATTAAAGCTCCCATATTTCGGATCCCGTAAAGACATTAATCCGAAAGCATACCTCGCTGAAATGGAGAGGTACTTTCATATAAAAGGGGTTCCCGAAGCGATGAAGCTGATCCTGGTTGAGCAGTCATTATCAGAAGCCGACCGTCTTTGGTTTCAAATCACTTGCGAACCGGAAATGTCATACGACGAGTTTCGGAAAGTGTTTCTTGAAACATTCTGGTCTAGCAAGATCCAAAACCAAGCTAGAATAAAATTGTATCAGGGCAGATATGTTCCGAAGCAAAATTCATCTATGGAGAGATATGTGAATAAATTGCTAGTCCTCACTAGGCAGTTCGATGTTCGGATGTCGGACGGGGAGTTTGTGGAAATGGCCACGGCACATTTCGGTTCACAAGTCCAATCCCTAATAAATCCAGTTCTTATACGTACTGTGCCAGAGTTGCTGGACACGTTAAGGAATTTAGATCGGATAGGGCGGCAAGCATGTAACTTTGAGCGGCGGGAAACCGACAATGATAGCTCGGAACCGCAAGTAGAGATGAGGCCACACGAAACTAACGGGAAAGGACGCTCGCATAAAAATTCCCAAAGAGGAAATTTTTATAACAAGCGACAGCCCGATTGCCGAGTGAACCACGTCGTAATAACGGCGATACAAATGGAAAGCCGGGAAATTCATTTTGGAAGAACGGGAATGACCGCGGAAGTGGCAAGAATTTTGGCAAGGAACGGGCTACAATTAATGCAGTTGCCGTAGAATACGAGGATTCCAAAGTCCAAGGCCAGCAAAAGGAAGAAAAGAATATGTGCGATAGGACGGCCGCACCCGGAAACGATGCGCCGCAATGAGGCCTTCCGGGGGACACTAGAATGGTGGAATGCATCAATATAAACAATTTGGCCTACTGGCGTGGTGAGGGGCCGGAAAATAGCGAAGACGACGCTAATATGGATTCCCAAGGCGAAATAAGCAGATGCACCAAGTGTCCCCAAATATCGATCATAGCATACGGAATAAAGGCTAACGTGTTAGTCGACTCCGGATCTTCTGTCTCCGCAATCTCACAAAAATTTATGTTACAATTGAAGAGCAAAAATCCGCGGTTGAAAGTAATCCCGACCACTCAAGTTACGGTGGTGCCTGCCCTCGGGAAAAGAGAAAAGATCGTCAGCTCGCAGGTGTTCATCCCGATGAAAATCGCCAACAGCGAATTATCGCTTTCAATGCTGGTTATCCCCGGATTGACCCAAGACGTGATTATTGGTTGCGACCAACTTGAAAACGTCGGGTAATTCTGGATTGGGGGGAAGGAACCATCAAGCATTTGGTGCCAGAGGTATTGCACTGGAAAAGCGAGGCTCACTCGCAAAATCTGGAAATAAAGATTTCCGATAGAGTGCAAGATCCCGCGGAACAAAATAGCGAGCGTATTCACGGGGAAGGAGCAGCCATAAGCGCTTTAGCTGACGAACGAAGCCTCATTCTTGAGAATTTGACCGCTAAGGTCCAAGAAAAAATTAATTTGGCAGTAGCACAAAAGCGTGAGCTGTGTAAAGTCTTGGAAGAGAACTTGCAGGCGTTTTCGTACCGTCCTGGGGAGATACGCAATTATGTGCACAAGTTCCGGGTCAAGGACAATACGCCGCTGAAGGGACGCACGTATAGTATCCCACACAAGTTGCGGCAGGCAGCCCAGGTAGCTGTTGCGGAAATGGAGCGGAATGGGATCATTACCCCACGTCCTTCCATGCACCTCAACCCGGTCACTTTTGTTGTTAAGAAGGACGGGTCGGTTCGACCTTGTCTCGACGCCCGACTACTTAACCAAAGAATAGAGGCGGACGGGGAGAGAACGGAACGGATTCAGGACCTCATGACGCGGTTCCACGGGAAGCCCTGGCTGACCACTCTAGACGTGACGTCGGGTTTCAATCAGGTGGTACTAGATGAAGAGTGCCAGCCATATACTGCGTTTGTCTTCCAAGGAAGGCAGATGTGTTTTAAAAGGTTGCCATTCGGGATAAAGGACGCCGCTTCCGCTTTTATTAGGGCCATGAATTACGTGTTACCGCCCGAGGTTAAAGAGTTCTGCTCGGTGTATGTCGATGACCTTCTCATCGCGTCCGAAACGTTTCAACAACACTTGACGCATTTGGATACGTTACTGAAAGTAGTGGCAAAGAGCGGGCTCACTCTACGGCCGGACAAGGCCACTTTATGCGCTCACGAAGTCGAATATTTGGGATTCAGAATTACTCCCGAAGGGATTTCGCCTTCCCCGAACAAGATACGGGAAATCGAAGAAATGGCGCCGCCTACCAAATTAAAGGAGCTCAGGAGTTTCTTAGGAGTGTGCGCGTATTACAAAGGGAATGTGCCAAACTTTGCGCAAATCCTGCATCCCCTATATAGCCTCTTAAAAGGGGGACGGAAATGGGAATGGCGGGAGCCACAACAGGCCGCATTCCTGAGGATTAAGCAAATCTTTGCGGAACAAATTTGCCTGGCCCATGTGGATTTTCAACAACCATTTTATTTGTACACCGACGCCAGTTATCTTGGAATTGGCGCCTGTCTTCACCAAAAGGGGAGGATGGTAACATGAAAATTGTTGCAACGGCAAGTCGAACACTAAGGCCGGCAGAGGGACGATATTTTATCTGCGAACTTGAGATGCTTGGAATATTTTATGCAGTACAAAAATTTAAACATATCTATGGGGTAGTGAAACCTACTTAAGAACTGACCATCAAGCTCTCACTTTTCTCAGAAGCGCCACGTTTACGAACAACCGGATTGCTCGCTGGGCGATGTTCCTGCAGCAATTTAATATACACATCGAGTATTGTAAAGGGTCGGAAAACGTGATGGCGGATTATTTAAGTCGCAACGCTAGAGACCACCCTTCCGAGGAACAAAGACGCCTCCGGGCAAACGAGGTGCTAATCTCTGCCATAACCCTTGCCGATGGCACGACCTCGGCGGAATTGAAGGAAAAACTTATATCGGCTCAAGAGCGGCAGGCCGACATAAAACGGGTTCGTGCGTACTTGCGACGAGGAGAATACGCGGACGATGTACACATCCGCAACATAGCAATGCTGTGTACAATGGAAGGAAATGTTTGCTTCCGAAGGGAGGACGCTAACAGCCGTTGGAAGATATGGCTTCCAGAGTCGCTGAATTCCTCGATCGCGAGTACATACCACATTCAGTGCGGACACCCGGGGACAGAGCGGTTGTACCACACGATCCGCGCGGAATATTTCGCCAAGGCACTCCGGAAGAGCGTCGCGAAATGTACGCGCACGTGTGAAATTTGCCAGAAGGCAAAACACCCTAACATGAGGACGGCAGGACCATACGCGCCAATGGTACCGAAGGGGCCAAACGAATTAACTTGTGTCGACCACTTCGGCCCGATCCCGGCCGGAAGATATGGATTCCGACATGTGTTCCTCGTGCTAGATGCGTTTACAAAATATGTTAAATTGTATCCAGTTGCAAAGCTCAGCACGAGAGGATCGCTGAAAATAATGTTCGAGCGATACATACCCCATTGCGGACCAATGAAAGCCGTGTTGTCAGATCATGGTAGCGTCTTTTACAGCCCCAAATGGAGGAAGGCTTTTGAAGACAGGGGAATAAAAGTCATTTATTCTTCTATACGATGTCCTCAGGGTAACAACAGCGAGAGATTTATGCGTCAACTGAGTGTATATATGCGAACACTAATTGGGGACAATCACGCTTCATGGGTAAAGCATATTCCTACAATAGAAAACTATTTTAACTACACTGTGAACTGCGCGACGTTATATCGCCCCATTGATTTGCAGTTCGGAGCTCAGGCCGCTATGTTGGCAGAGAAAGTAGTACGTTTCCCGAAGGACCAACCTCCCAAAAACTTGGAAAATGACCTAAATAGGGCGTACGAATTTCTGATGGAGAAGGCGACTAGGCGGCAGCTCAAGCATGATCAATCCAAAACGCAGACGTTCGAGGTTGGCCAGCAGGTTTTGCTGAGAACAATAACTCCTTCCGACGCACAGCGGAAGGTGATATCGAAGTTTTTTCTGCTATATTCCGGGCCTTATTCGGTTGCCAGAGTGATCTCGAAGAATTGTTATTTGTTGACGGACGGACAAACCGAGATCGGGCCTCATAACGCCCGGAATTTAAAGCCATTTCATACAGCGTAACGGTATCGAGAGAGTGGGGAAACAGCTACCCTCGAACAGCGGAGCTCATTAGTGCAGATAAGCGGTGGCTCAACCTGCAGTTTCCGAGAATTGGCAGGTAGCGAATACCCCAGGATGAATGAGAAGGGAAACAAGTCGTTCCACGCCTCGTTCTAGCGGTATTTCGCGTACCCTAACTGTAAAGTGTAATAGTATTCTATAAATTAGATTAAAACAGTCATTGTTGGACAGCACATGTTTTGCTCAGAATTGTGTGCACCCAACGAAAATGATTTCAAAGTTTATATTTGTGCTTTATATAGATTTGTAGTATTCTGCTAGCGTGAAATCTCGAAATTGCTTTGTATTGGCAAACGGAAAACCTGAGAGCGAACCGTTCTGTGCACAAAGCTTACGACCTTTTCATACAAGCTAAAGAAGCATAAGTGTATAAAAGGAAAATATTCGCTAACTGGGATGGATTTCGGCATAAAACGTGGAGTAGACGACATGTTAAGACGGTTATAATAACTCCTAAATAAAGAGAAAATTTTAGTCATCAATAGACCCATTGTGAAGGAATCGTAATGTTACTGAGGAATGATAGTTACGCTATTCATTATCCATTCAATTTATGTGCGGAATGGTTATTTCGGGTCCGCTTGTACGCCAAAGATGCTACAGCGACTTTGGTTGACGATGATGAAAGTTCACGTCAAACCGCATAATGTGTATAATGTCTCATATGGGAATGGTAAATTTTATAGAAATTCCATTACATATACCCATGAGCAAATACAGGTACCTTTCGCCATAACATTCGCAATCACTTCACAGACGGCATGTTAAAAGTTAGAGATGTCGACCAATGAAAGACTAATTAGGAGACCACCTAACATTCAACGAGTAAGGTTCATAATTTACGTAACAAACGAAAACATGTACTTACATCGTTCATTCCACACCACGTTGAATTATAAGTAAATGCCGCGTCATTAAAATCTAAGATTACAGTTAGTGATATTGACGCTCACCTCTAGCATCTTTATGGATGTTTGTTGAAGGCCAGAATTATTTTTATGCACATGAGTAAAACATCACGCTAAATTGTAAATACAATGTATAGTTCAACCACTTTCTGCATAAGTGTTCTGACAATGTTTTGTTTTATTAATGTGTTTCATTTTATTAATTTAATGATAAGATTTGATACAAGTTATTTTCAAGATTATTATTTAAACATGTATGTAAATAATTTATTTTCATGTATATTTTAGTATTGTGTTTAATTTAACTTTGTATTTGGGAAGGCTACCTGAATTCACGTGCTTCTGTTTGTAAAGAATTGTAAGACGGCCAAAAGGACATATGCTCCCGTTATAAATTCACCTTACAAGGCAGGAATACCGATGGTTTTTGGAATCACATTTAAAATTTATGTGATTAAAAAAATGCTTCAGTTGTTGTTGAGTCACAATGGAGGTAGAATTAGGTAGTTAAAAATAAAATTATTGTACCATAATTTTATTTTCACCAACGGCCGGCCATATTGTAACGAGCCGCGCTGTCGCCACGTTACAAGGTGCATTTTTATTATATATGTAATAATATAAGGGTAATTACATAAATCTTGGGCGACCACGTGAATAGATTTTTGTTGTAATTTTATAAAGTACGCAAGATTCCAAGTGAGGACTGTAATGAAATGGTGAACTATACAGTGTATCGTAGCAAAGCGAATATTAAAGAGTTATTGAGCTATGTAGGCTTGAAGCTAATCTTGGTGTTTCCGAGCCATGGCGACAGGACGTCGCAGATTTGGGATTTGCCAGACCACACACACTGCTCCCTGGGGATGGGTCACTCACCGAGCGGGGAAAGCCTGCCGTCCGAAACCCGAATGTTCTCTCGCTCCGGCGAACTTAGCCGAATATGTCCGACCTCTGTTGGATTCTTTGGCCAAATAACACTATCGAGGATATCACGTGACATTAGGTGCCGACCTGAAGGTCCAATCAAAATGAGCGTATAACTCAAAATCCTGGGAATTTTTGTTGTATGTGAGCTTCGAGACTACAAATGGGCGGAGCAAGAAGTTTCCTCGTGGACCGAAGAGCGAGGAGCTGACATTCTAGATTTAACTTCGATCGCACCAGTCTGAGGTTGACTTGGAAAGTCGACTTCTTTCGCTAACCGCAGCTTGCCTTGCTGGAGCGAGCGTATCACCGCAACACAGCCGGTAATGCGATGATGCGCATTGCCAGACCAGAGATGCCTGTAGCGACTGTGAGATAATCTCGCATATCGTGGGTCCGCTACACTCATCACAGACATCAGATGCAGAAACTACAATGGTAATTGATTACGACCAAGCCATGTGATTGCGCATTCCGTGAAACAGAACCCGTAAGCGACTTTGAGAGGATAGGTCCGTGTTCTCACTTTGTAATTGTAAAAACCCCCTGAGCTAGCGGCATAATTGCCAGAACTAGTTATTTTCGAATGATATAGTTCATTCTGGCGCCCATGATTTTCTTGTTTAACTGTAAAGTCACAGTATTATGATACCTTGTCTGAGGTCATCATAACTTGTATTTTATTGTTCCAACTGTCATTATTTCTTGCATTTTGATTCTGAGATATTTAAAAGTAAATATACAGTTTGCTTGCTCATGACGGCTAATGTATTCACTCTGAGCGTGCTTTTATGATTTTGCCAATTTGTGTTAATGTTAACGATAAATTCGCTCAGACTTGTAATCGCCAGTGATCAGAAAAAAATGTCATATGTGACAATTTTTCCTAAATACCAACTAACGTCGAGATTCTTGCAAAATTAAATAATTTCACTCCTTCATAAAAATTAAAATTAGAAATCCACAATTATTAATCATAAAGGTATGAAATATAATTGTAACGTGGTTTGCCCACTAAGGGCACCCACCACAATTACATTTCCACATAGTTTTTTTTTTTCAGCTTCAATCCACCCTTATAGTGAAAGGTAATGTACAGAACACTATTCACTACTTTGGAATGTAATTAGCTTAAACTTTTTATAAGTTCTATTCATTCACTTCGTTCTTGGACTCATTTGAAAATAATGAGATAGAAAAGATAGTTTCATTTTATAGATGACAAACCTTTTTTCGTCAGACTTTTGCTAGTTCGATCAAATAGCTAATCTACCTTTGTCGAAAGTAAGGAGTAAGGACATATTTTGATTTGAAAGAGTAAGGGAGATTGCTTCC
>JARYHS010012519.1:165397801-165769240 GCA_031002005.1 Vandiemenella viatica
AAACATAAAATACGCATACTATGTAGGTGTGAAGGACGGAACGGCCTCCAAAAATCCAAGTTGAGTTAGGGATGGAAACCTGGAATTTTTTGATCCCTGGACATCTTACTTCGCAGTCGCCGATCAGTCCTTATCGAACGAGCGCTAGCTACTTTATGCAGGTCATTAATTACCTGCCAATTGTTTGAATTGGTTTTTGTCCTGTGACCTTGAAGCTAGGAACAGAATTCGGCTTTGTTCTCAAATTTATGCGGGTCACTATTAACCCGAACGTACAGTACATGTGTTCGCTGGGCAGTATGTTGTATCATGAGGTTGGCGTATATTTATCTTCTGTACTCGGTAGCGATAACTTAACGATTGAAATCACAAACTCGCTGCATGCAGCCCCAACAGAAATACACGAAAAAAAGGCGGTCTGTTGAATCTGCAACCTGGCAGTGCGGGAGAAAGTGCATGCTGTCGGCCGAACCTGCTTTCGCGAAGTGTAGTCCGCCGGTAGAGTGGAACGAGGTCACTGTGTTTTTGCGGCTTATACTGTCAAGCTGACTTTGAGGGGCACAGGAATATCTTACCTTGTAGCTTTGTATTGAGTTCTTTCGGCGGTTTTTGCGCAATGTGCAAGGAAAACTAAAAGCCATGTATTTAATTTTGTCTTCGACCATATGGTGGAAACAGAGACTCCAACGAAATTACTAAAGCAGAATTTTAATGACAGTATTATTCACAAGACATCAGTGGTCACATAGCAGACAATATCCCAGTTCTAGTGCGAAAGTGAATGAGCAACGACGAATGTGAGAAAGAATATGACGTTATAGGGCCTACTGCAATTTTTGCACTTATGACCATGCAACATATCCTAAACGAATCGGCCAGGAGAAATTACCTGAATATAAAATATGATCTCCTAACCAGTTACCGGTAAATATTACTTACTGTAAGTAAACAAAAATTCTTTTTAAAAAACAATTGAAGCTTACGTATTGACATTAAGCAAAAAACATAAACTACACTAATAGCTTAATACTCAGTTGAAATTGCTTATCAGCTAAACTTGTGTCATAATTCAAAATATTTTAACAATTATCCTGGAAATAGATCCAGTAAATGAACAAAATTTATTAATCATGTGGCACATAAATCTCAAATTGTTCTATGTAAGATCTCAAAAACATTCTATCTACTAAGATACGTTGAGACAATTTATATTTTAATGAATTCTATCGGGCGTTTTATTTTATCTCATTACTTGCATAGTTTGCGCCAGTCCTGACTTCAATTAAAAACGAGAAAATACATAGTTAAATCGTCTTCCTTAAAAGCTAGACTTGGTGTTGTGATATGAAAAATCACTTTAACGATGTAGTTGCTTCTATGAAAACAACAATTAAGTTCGTCGACTGATGTTTCTGACAACAACTAAAACTATCTGTGTTTTCGCAGTTTCTGCTAAATTGGTTCAAACAAGCGCCTTTAAGGCTTAAAACGCTTCCTGTTGTTGAGACCATTTTAAACCTAATAACCACCTAAGATGTTTCATAATTTTTTGTTTCTTGTATAGGTCTACAGCTCACAGGGCCGAAGAAATGAATACTCAATTTGAGTCATGAATCTGTATATAAATCAGCAAGCTCATCCACACACACAGATTCGGAACAAATGAATAATTTGGTAGTATACCGATGACGCGAAAGACTTTGAACCATATAACTAGCATAGAAACCTTTTCATTCGGCAGTAACTAGGATATTGTGGAAAGCCACTGCGATAAGAACAAAACTTGGATGCACCCACACTGTGCTATAAAAACCAATCAATAACAGTCTTCCTCCATCATCTGATTGGCCGCTCACGATATCCGCTACTTTTACTTCGAATGATTTATCAAAACAAAGAATTCCTCACTGTTTTCCCTTCTACCGTCACAACAGCACCACGTTACATATTCAACCCCATTGATGTCCTGATATTAATTAATCGGCTTAAAATCAATTACCCTGAAATTTATAGTGATAAATCAAGTTTATTCTAAATTTTTCAATACTTCAAAAAATTTCTAGCAGTAAACCAGGAGATTCGCCAACAGGTCTCTTCATTTCACTTGTTTCTACACAAAAAAGTAAAAAAGTTAACTAAGATTATTGTGTCCATAGAAACAGGAAACTACAGCTTTCTGTAGGATAAATACTTAAAGAAGGCTCCCCTGTTTTCTATGAAAGGTAATCATCAATTTTTTTCAATTAATATCTCCGTTAGTAATGAAATTAGAACTAAATTATCTAAACAAAGAAAGATTAAACGAGGTTGTAGATATTACTTATGTGCATTAAAAATAAAATTTCTCCCCTAGAATGTAAACACATACATGTGTATAGTGATTCCAAGATTCTTCACACAACAAACAAAAAACTTCAGAAGATGATTTAATTTTGTCAGAAATTGTTTATTTTTTTATGCTCCCAGAACTGTGATTTCGCAACGCCATACCTAAACAGAAATTTATCTAGGTTACCGGTATTATTCACTATCATAATCAGCTCGATAGTTCGAAGGTAGCACGCAAGTGCAGCGCGTATGAACTGAGAAGACCACCAGGTTTACGATCTCTGGCGGTTATACTTTTAATTCAGTGCGTATTAGTCACTTCACATAATTGCTCCCTACAGAGAAAGAAGACTAGTAGGCCTTAACCGGACATGGATTCACTTCGGCGGACACATCCTGCGGCAGTCGTTTGAGCGTCGAGGAGAGCTCACCTCTTGAAAACTTCTTCCTGAGCTGCGGAGTCTGCTTCGCCTCCAGACGACAGAACACTCACTGAGGAACTCGCAGCTTCCCGCGTCTGACGCCGGCAAATCTTCCGTTAGTCATGCTCGTATTTCTGCGATTCTGCGGATCGCGGTGCGCGGCTGCAGCCCGCACCGTGCGCTGTCTTCTGCCTCTCTGATGGCTCGGGAGGTGGCTATTCCTGGGAGAGTCGTTCCCTCCCGCCAGTGCCCGCGTGTAAACACCCACTTATCTCCCCCACCAACCGCACATGTCACGGCCGAATTTAATAACACACAAGCAACGCCAAACTCGTCAACCAGGTGACCATTACCTATGTAAACACACAACGGGTCACCGCTAAACTGCCAAATAGTCCACGCCGATGTCAAAATTCGTCGGATTTATAAGTTTTCCAAATCAGACGGAAAACGGAGCCCCCTTGACATCTGTCACAGGCTTGAATGAGAGTCAGACTTCAAATCTGAACATGTTACTTGTTTCATTGACGCAAAGCCGCATAACGCATTTTTTTTAATTTTTTTTTGTACACCTGCTTTGGTTGAAACCTGTCAAGTAGAGGACTAAAACTTTTTTTCGCTCTAAAATAAAAATGTAAGTGAAAGTAAAAGTTGTCTATTTTAAATAGTTTTAGTTGGCAGGTCTATTAAAAAATGCTGTTGCTTAGAAATTGAAATTTGTCCAAAACTTAGATAACAAATAACCAAAATAAGTATATCTTACTTACAAGAAAAACAAGCAATAGTTTTATTTAATTTTTTAAGTAAAAACTTCTTTAGGCGCGCTGGGGGATTTCTGGATGGTTAAAAACTTATGAGTTCGCTTTACCAGCATGCTGCAATAGCAGAATATATGTAGCTTAACTGTGACTTGTTCCGCTTGGACAGCAGTGGAAGTATAGATTATACTTGTATATAATATACCTACTGGCGCACCCACCGCGGCCTGTGCACATGGTATCTTTATATATAAAGATGAATGTATGTTTGTTTATTTGTTGGTTTGTTTGTTTGTTAGTTTGTTCTTCATACAAATCCACAGTTTTCATCCGATCTCGATGAAACTTTGCACACTTATCCTTTGAAACAAGGAGAAAAATACTGTCTACATTTGGTTGACAAATTATGTGTATAAATAACACATTTTGTCTCATAACTTCGAAATACGGCGGTAAGACACGTTGGATGTGAACGTCAACTTACCATGTTTCTGTGTACTGGACTGCTAGCTCAGTGGTTAAAGCGCTTGCTTACGAACGTCGTGCTCTCCGGTTCAAATCTCCGTGGAGGCTAAGATTTTTAAAAATTGTTTTTCATCGTAAGAGTCAGGCCTGAGCTGTAGGTTATTCGGATTGAATGTTAAACTGTAGATATTAGACAGTTAGGGGTGCAATGCGAGGCAAATCGTAGGTAGTCTTGCAATGTTGTAGGTGTACACTTTTTTACGTTATAATGATCCCTCAGGTGGTGTTCACACTCAGTGTGTGAGTGTGAACCACAGTAATATTGTTATAAATACGGAAGTAAGTCTGTCTTTTTGTTACGTTTTGACGACTAAATGGCTATATCGTTGTGATGGAATTTTATAAGGAAATCTGTATGAAGGGCACAGGATATATTTTCCAGTATGATTAACAGTTGTAGACACGAAATTTTGAGACCTTATCGAATGGTGACAGAAATATGTTGGTAATTGATTCTCTTCAAGAGACAGGTTCGACGGTACAATGATATAGTGATAGCTTTCCTGTCATATTATTCCGACTCTATATTTAATTCTGGCAAAAAAATTTCTTAATCCACGCGTACGAAGTCGCGGGTACGGGCTAGTATATCAATATATATTACCACGCGTCCTCAGTCCTCTTGAAAGGTTATACATTGTACCTATAATATCGTATCTATACAAAGTTTTTTTTTTACTAACTTGACTACATTTTTTTTTCTTCTGAAATTAGTCGTTCGAATTAGATCTTACAACTTCGCAGCAATTGGCGGCCCCGTTGGTGAAATGGTAAAGCGCTGTCCCGTAGAATGGAAGGTTACGGTATCGAATTCACAATCGGAGAAACTTTTTTTAAAGTGAAAACTTCTTTAGGTGCATTGGACGATTTTTTTACCGGATATAATCTAATGAGTTCGCATCACCGACATGTTTTTTACGATCTCGCCTATAATTTTTATTATTGTATAATTTTATGAAATTACACTGTAGAGCCAAAGAAACTGGTATAGGAATGCCTATGCTAACACAGAGATATGTAAACACTCAGTGTACAGCGCTGCGGTCGGCAACGCCTATATAAGACAACAGGTGTCTGGCGCAGACGTTAGATCGGTTACTGCCGCTACAATGGCAGGTTATCACGATTTAAGTGATTCTGAACGTTGTGTTATAGTCGGCGCACGAGAGATGGAACACAGCATCTCCGAGGTAGCGATGAGGTGGGGATTTTCCCGTACGACCATTTCACGAGTGCACCGTGAATATCGGGAATCCGGTAAAACATCAAATCTCCGACATCGCTTCGGCCGGAAAAAGATCCTGCAAGAACGGGACCCACGACGACTGAAGAGAATCGTTCATCGTGGCCGAATTGCAACCCTTCCGCAAATTGCTGCGGTTTTCAATGCTGGGCCATCAAAAAGTGTCAGTGTGCGAACCATTCAACGAAACATCATCGATATGGGCTTTCGGAGCCGAAGGCCCACTCGTGTACCCTTGGTGAGTGCACGACAAAAAGCTTTACGCCTCGCCTGGGCCCGTCAACAGCGACATTGGACTGTTGCCTGGTCTGACGAATCTCATTTACAATTGTATCGAGTGGTATGGAGACAACCTCATGAATTCATCGACCCTGCATGTCAGCAGGGGACTGTTCAAGCTGGTGGAGGTTCTGTAATGGTGTGCGGCGTGTGCAGTTGGAGTGACATGGGACCCATGACACGTCTAGATACGACCCTGACAGGTGACACGTACGTACGCATCCTAGCTGATCACCTGCATCCATTCATGTCCATTATGCATTCCGGCGGACTTCGGCAATTCTAGGAGGACAATGCTACTCCCCACACGTCCAGAATTGCTACAGAGTGGCTCCAGGAACACTCTTATGAGTTTAAACATCTCCGCTGGCCACCAAACTCCCCAGACATGAACATTATTGAGCGTATCTGGGATGCCTTGCAACGTGCCGTTCAGAAGATATCTCCAACCCCTCGTACTTTTACGGATTTATGGACAGCCCTGCAGGATGCATGGTGTCAATTCCCTCCAGCACTACTTCAGACATTAGTCGAGTCCATGTCACGTCGTGTTGCGGCACTTCTACGTGCTCGCGGGGGTCCTGCACGATATTAGGTAGGTGTACCAGTTTCTTTGGACGCATAACTTATTTCATACCACCCATGCCTGACGACTCACTCGAAACGGGAACTTACGAAAAATTGAAGCTAATGCTCTAACCAAAACGCTTAAGCAAATGTTCTGAAAGCAAAGTTTGAATAATACTGTATGAGACCAGTAGCAGTACCTTCTGTCAGAAATACGCTCCCATGATATTAAAATCAATGTTTTTTTCATCGAGAAGAATTTTATAGAATTAACTTATAAATTTCCTATTAATTTTGAAGTAATTCGGGTCATCCATAATGCATGTGATCAATTCTCAGTAATTATTTTGATCTTCATATAGCAAGTACAAGAAGCCAAGAAGTTACTACGTATTTATCGTGCATTTTACAGCTAGAAACTTTATTCACCAATCTAGTGTCACACAAGACTAATTCTCCAACAAAGATGCTTTTAGAAAGACTCTCCCGCTGTGATCATTAAGGCGATCGAGGCGGTGGCTGCCCCAACTGTTCACACGAGGCGACTTCTCGAGCGGGCACCACCTTGACCAACACGTCATCATTATCGTTGTAGACCATCTCCAGTTTCCCGGGTGTGTTTACGAGCCTTGGTTGTTGTATACAATCGTTTCCCACTGTCTCCTATCCAGAAAAGTTTCTTGGTCCGTGATATATTTCCAGTTCTGACCGACACGTGGACCGTAGATTTAGCGTGTATAGCTTAATTCCTTGTAAAATAATGGCTAATGAAGACCAGAGTGATATACTTCTGTGATTACTGTACCAATGGTGGAGCAGGAGAATAAAAAAATATAATGAAAAGTAGAACTGCACTTTTGTAGCAATTATTTATTTGTTTAGTATAATAGTTACGCATGAAAATACTTACAGCATGTTACGAAACAGGTACGAAAATTTAAAATACACTGTATGTATGACAAACTGTCAGTGACCTCAACAGAATATAACCAACCTGAACAAAATGCACACAGCATATCAACAGCTCTGTGATATGTGTTGTTGTGCAAATAAAATGTTTACGTTGGAACTGTATAGCAAAACAGAAATGTTTCTGTAACAGAACTGGAAAACTACTTATTGTATAAAAAACAGTTTATTGACATTTCTATGATATCTGCTGCTGCAATCTACGGATTTGGCACTGAACTGTCTCATACGCGCGACATCTTTAAGCATCAACTTCCGAAAAATTCTTTCTTAATTTATGATTTTACCTAATTGGAGACATTAATCTTTAAAACGATATGTCATTTACCGATTTCGGTTAGGTATCGAAGGAGATTAATGGCTCGTAATTAAAAAAAAAGACACCTTGTAGAAATAATATTGATACTTTGGCCATTTAAGGGTCGAATTCAAAAAACTTTTTTTATAAAATATATTGATACTAAAATTATATTTTATGGTTCAAAATTACGGATTAAGATAAAGTTTCGGTGCTGGATCAATAGAAAAGTATTAAGTTTCAATGTCTATAAAGTGTATTATTAAAAGAATATGAAATCTGGAAAATAATTACAAGAAAAGTAAAAAATTAAATTTGAGTTTTCATTATTTATTTAATGTAATTGTATATTTCGTGATTTAAATTTGAACACTAAAGTATAACGATTCAAAAGAAGGGGAAAAAATTTCCATTTCTGATTCATTTTCTTCAGTCAACCGTGTTGCCACGTCGCCTCCACGCCACGAGTTCAAAACGGACGATACGGGAGGATGCGGGTTCGAACCCCCGTCTGGGCATCCAGATTTGGTTTTTCCATGGTTTCACCAAATCACTCCAGGTGAATGTAAGGATGGTTCCTTCAAAAGGCCATAGCCGAATTCCATTCCTCGCCCACTGTCCTTTCCTGCCTCTAATGACCTCGACGTCGACGCCTAAATGCGCGAGACTTAACTCATAGTCACCCGGTTTATTATTTCTGTAATTAGGCTCAATAGCTGATGACAAGTGGTGGCCTTGCAGTGAACCGGAGAGCGGATAAAACGCCATTCATCGAGAGAGAGCTTTCTGGAACTCAGTGGGCCTGCGTTTACCTTCTCACCACTCAAAGCCACGCTGCTATCGACCTCGCCTGAAACGCAGTAATTTTATCGTAACATATGAAGAATAGTTCACAGCAAAAAACCAACAGTATACACACGCATTGATTAAAGTATAATATGAATCAGTGCTTACGATATTTTTGAAAGTTCATTCACATTTCATTGAATAAATAATTCGTTTCAGCATGTTTAACTGTTCAATCAAATCCTGAGCAAAGTCATTAATTTCATGTTGACCTGTTAAATTCCAGTTGATTAATTCATATCAAAATACGTCACTCAAGTAATATCGCCTTTTATACCAAAATAATTGTTGAAATATTTATAGAAATAAATCCAACCAACTAATAAATAACCAAACTTGGACCTTGTTTCATAAGTCGGAATGCCGCTGTATTACGCTTGGTTGGTGATGCATTCTGACACTATATATCTTAATGCGTAAATATTAGAATAAATAATGTGTTTTAAAGTTTTCAGAGTTGAGTAGAGACAAATATCCCGCCAGTTACGCTGTTAATGCATTCAGTAACCCACTTCCTCCTAAATGCTAAGACAGAGTTCTCTTGGTATTTCATAGCAAAAGTATTTCAGTTCAAGAGAAACCTACACATTTACCCATCCTTACCTCAATGGTTTTGTTAAATTTCTCTAATTATATTAATACTTTATCAATATTGTCGGAAACATTAACCGAAAATTGCTAAATGTTAACTATGTCAACGAATTATATTCAAAACAAGTCACTTTGAAAGTCCTTAGTAACTTCTTTTTTTTATATCTGCTTAACGTCTCTCTAACAGCGAGGTCTTTAGAGACGGGGAAGGATAGGGGGGGGGGGGGGCAAGGAATGGGAAGGAATTTGGCCATGGCCTTTTGAAGAAAGCATCCCGGCATTTGCCTGACGTGATTTGGGAAACCATGTAAAACCCAAATCTGGATGCCCGGACGGGGATTCGAGCCGCCGTCCTCCGGAATGCGAGGCCAGAACGCTAGCCGTTACATCACCACGCTCGGTTTAGTAATTTCTATGATTCTGAATTTCTCCAAAATTTTCCCTCATATCATTTCAACATTAGTGTGAAATTACACAACTTACTAACGACTTCAGGACTTCTGTCTCGTGAAATACGCAACTGCATATAAATATCTGAAAACAAAATCTATTGCTGTTTTGAATACTTCAGCGGTATGACACTCGATCGAAAACCCAAAAATAGTCATCCTTCTGTGACGCTTATGCGGAGATACCCAACAATTTTTTTAAAAAAATTATTTGTCCACGAATCTGTTTTGTGATTTATATAAATCTAATTGTGAGATTTCATCACAATTAATACACATCCAGTGGAAATACCTGGCTGCTACATACGGACTAGCGTACGTATTGTAGTGATTCAGTTTTTTTGCTATTTTATTTCCAGCACAAGAGCTCGTTCCAGTATGACATAAGCTAAAATACAATGTATAATGAAAGTGAGTTCGTTTTATTTCAAAATGAGCTATACGAGACACCATCAACTATGGTAGGCGGAAAGTTGATACTAGCTAAAGTAAAAAAAAAAAAAAAAATATACTTATATATGTCTCCGCTACTTAACCTATATCGTTAGAATACTTCACAACAATTTAGTGACTGGGTATCTAGTTATACTCTGCAATCCACTAAGTCGTGCGTGTCAGAGGGTGCTTCGTACCAAAACTCTCAAATCCAGAATAGCACGAGGGAAGAAAGAATTCATATAACCAATTGTAAGGCACATAATTTCTCTAATCTCTTCTGTCATTGCGACACGAATAGGTTGGTGGACAAAGTATTTTATCACACTTAAATGAAAGGAATTGGTCGCATGTTTACCCATAAATTAAATTGCCAGACAATCCCAGTCTAATCTACATAACAATCCTTGGACTAATAACTTTTATTTTTTGTAATAACGTCACCCAAGTATTTTTCCCCGTTATAAATTTTAAATTTTTCAGTATTTCTGTTAAGTTTTTCAACATTTACGTTGGTAATTTGTTTCAATATTTGACTCCCTAACCAAAAGGTAATTTTCCCACTCCCTTGTGCCTTAAATGACGTGCCAGGTTATGGTCATGGTCATCTCTTCCCTTTCATGTATTATTCCTAATTCTTTTGCCAATATCCAAACCGAGCGTGGTGGTGTAACGGATAGCGTTCTGGCCTCGCATTCGGGAGGACGGCGGTTCGAATCCCCGTCCGGGCATCCAGATTTGGGTTTTCCATGGTTTCCCCAAATCACTCCAGGTGAATGCCGGGATGCTTCCTTCAAAAGGCCATGGCCGAATTCCTTCCCATTCCTTGCCCCCATCCTTCCCCGTCTCTAAAGACCACGTTGTTAAAAAGGGACATTAAACTGTTACAAAAAAAAAAAAAAAAAAAAAAACCAATATCCAACCAGGCCTCATACTATTATACGCGTTACACACTCCCAGCGTGAATATCCATATTATTTCTCATTCTTAATTTTTCAGAATCTACTTTTTTAATAAACCTTTGTGTGTAGTTTTTCAGGGATAGGCGGAAGCTCCAGTGCATTAAACAGAGCAAATGGAGTGAATATTAATATTTTATTACTTTTCCGACCAGGAAAGTCATCCGATATACAGTGTATAGTATCACCAGAGCTCTCAAAAGAAATTATTATATTACAGGTTGTTGGGAATTTGTAAAAAACTGAATCAGATTAAAAAACTATGACCAAAGAACACCTAACTTAATAGTTAGTGATAACATCGACCTAGTCTGTAACAGCACTAGAAGTATGGTCAACGTCTTTTTATGTGCATAGTTTCTTAGAAATATTGTGCCATGACTAGACTTTCGAGCCATCACAATCTAGTATTTTTACTTAAAATCCAAAATTTCTGAAACATTACAAACAATAGATTGAGAATAATGTAGCGAGCTGTTTTGTAAATAAGAAAACTTATTCCCCAAACGACTCGATCAGTACTTAGTGAAAGGATGCACTGCTTGTACAGAGAGTAGTAGCTATTAAAAGCCAACATGGTGTTGGCCCAAGAGACAAGGCGACGACCTTCCAACTCTTCTCCCGGCTTGTGGAGATGTGGAAATCCATCAAAAATAGCTCAAGGATTTCTTATGTCCGATATTTAGCGGTTCCTTGTTCCTGGGGCCTCCCTGCTAAATCGAAAAATGTAGAGACGCATGAGCATAGGGACAAATTTTGAAGCTTACATTATGTAGTAGTCTTGCACATGTTTTCTTGTGAACCGCTGCAACAAGTAGGTTCCAATGAATTCGTTTTTGTGACTATCTCTCATCACAGCTTCCACACAATTAGCTTCCAACACTCAACTGAAGGATGCTTTCAGCTTATGGACTTTCACTCCATTAGGCTGGCCGTGCAGTGGACGCGTATTCGCGCGAACACAGGCGAATACGCGCGAAGAATTCGCTCCAATCCAAACAAAGGTAATTTAATGTGACTCCGTCCACTGCGAGCGCTTGAGTCGCTCGAACATGCGCGAAGGCGACGAGATCCAAAATTAATTGGATTTGTTCGCGCGATAGGATGTAGACAAAATGGTTGCTCTTGTTCACGAAAGAGCCCCTTTGTGGGATCAAAAATTATCTCAATACCACGAAAGGAATGTCCAAATGAAGATGTGAGAAAAAATGGGAACAGAAATGAATTTACCAGGTAATTAATTCTATTGTTTATTCATTTATCTAAACAAAATGCAATATTACATATCTATTATTTTTACATAGTATAGGCTTTCTTTTCTCTTTTTTTTTTTTTTTTTTTTTTTTTTTTTGCTGTCATCAGTTTTTCTACTGGTTTGATATTTGATGATTAAATAGAATCTTCCTGGCAAAAATTATGGAAACGACACAATCACATAAAAACAAAAATTAGCGGAAATCGTCATTAAACGTTTTAAGTGAAAATATAAAGCCAACACAGTTCGCGCGAATATAGGCGTATTCGCGCTAACATTTTTCGCGAGAATACGCGTCCAATGGACGGCCAGCATTAAGGCGCGTTCCCACGATCCCTTGCAACGAAGGCGAGACGGGACGGTACCTTATTAGCCGAAGTGTAGGAACGATCGCGGGCCGCAGGTTAGTCCTAGCTTACCTCGCCGCCACCTCCGCACCACGTTGCCTAGTGTCGTTTGGCAAAGAGCACTTTACAGCAACAGAAGGGGTGCGCACCTCTGCTGCAAACCGATTGCAACAGCGCACCGCTACATACGCCTGTGATGTTTACTGACTCAGAGTGGGTAGCTGCGTCTCGTCTCCGCTAGCAGAGGCGGCCCTGTTCCCATGGCGTGTGGTTGAGTATACGTCCCGTCCCGTCTCGCCTTCGTTACAAGGGATCGTGGGAACGCGCCTTTAGCGTTCACTGAGCTACATCCGGATAGAAAGCAATCCTAGGGACCCGTATCACAATTGCGCATAACACAAGTTAAGGTTGATCACATTCTATCCGATCAAGCTTAATTGCGATCGAAATTATTTAATTTAATTTGATAATTGCGATGGAGTGCACGCTCCGGTGCCAATTTCCCTGCACACCCACTTTTCCTCCTCCTTGCACCCGCCTAGTTTTGCCCTCTAAGAATTTCAACGTTTTTGATAAATTGTTCATCATTTCTCTTAGCAATTTATTTCAATCCCTGATCCCCTTACCTACGAAAGAAACGTTTCCTACACCACCTCCTGAAATCGAGTGCCACAGCTTGTGGTCATGGTCATCTTTTCCCTTCCATGAACGGTCCCCATTTACCTACAAAATTATTTGTGCTTTACAATCAATTTAAATTCTTTCACTGTAGTGTCCAACACGTTTCTCGGAACATGAGGACGATATCCGAAGAAATCAAACCCAGAAGTGTAAGAAGATTCACTAGGCATATGTTCAGAAAGGACGTGGATAGAACCGACAGAAGACTATAGGATACATCGGGTTGGACGAGAGGAAGTACAGCAACCAGATAGGAAGTTGAAATTAGGGAGGGCTGGGCAGAGATAGGGATCAAGGTGGAGGAGTGGAAGAAAAGGAGAAACAAGTATGCAATAACTAATGTATCAGAGATAAACAACTGAGGAAGTTACAAGAGCAAGATAGAGAATCAACAAACGGGAAGACAGAAGAAGGGGTAAATTTTAATCTCAGAAGATGTAAAGAGGAGGGGGAAGGAGAAAATGAAGAAGTTCTGAGAACGGAAAGGAGGAAACCTATCCATGAACGGGCTACCCGTGGTCCGTGACGAAGGAAGGAAAAGAATAGAAAAGATTGCGGGGAAACCAACTCAGGAAGCTACCATGAAAAGGGGAAGAACAAAGGAGGTGGTTGTCACTGCCCAGAGTAATCGCCCAAGGCACTCACTTTGATTTTGAGGTACAGTTGTCCATACCAGCGGCTCTAGCAGACCTGTAACATTTTATATTAAATATCTTGATATTATTCCACATCCAGCAGAGACAAAGCTCAATAGAATTGTATAAAACTCACACCTCAAATTTCACGGAAAGCAATGCTTGATAATTTTAATTCATAACTAATTGCCCTTTGCAGTAGCACTGCCGTAAATGAAGTTTGGTGAAATTGTATTTTGAAGTTCTTATTTTTTTAATCCGTAATGGGTATTAACATCTTTTTCAGACAATTCGCAGTGCCGAAATGGGGTCGAGCCGAGTCCCATCTCGAATTTCCTTGTCGTGACCTTGAATGCTCTGGGGTGTAAATATCAGCGTAACTGAGAGAGAACGAGAGCGAATTTCCGGGCGCTTAAACCGGAAGGAACCTTTAGTCTAATGGAAAGAAATCCTGACAGAAAACTAAGGTTGGTGTAAGTCACACCCATCAAAGGCGATCCACCTACAGATTGGTAACCCGAAATATTACTCAGCATACTTGAAAGCTTAAATTCGTAGCCCCAAAGCCAAGCTTAACTTGCGCAGTGCTCGACACGCGGCCAGGGGATTGTGATATTACTCGCTCTCTTCGCAATGTACGGCCTGACGGACCACGGAAATGGCTAAGTGTGTCAAGGACAAGCAATTACATACCGTGGATAGAGTAAAATTAGCTTCTTGGAATGTGGGGGGACTAGATAATAAAGAAGTGAAATTTGAGAATAACCTACATGATAAAGGAATTGATATCGCCGTTATAACTGAAATCAAGAAAAAAATTAAAAGGATCTCAGCTATTACACGATGATATACTGTGAAGTACCCCAAAATGGTCATGCAAGAGGTAGGATAGCAATACCGGTAAAAGAAAAATTATGTAAAAACAAGATAATAAAGTATTTGCTCGTAAATGAAAGTATAGTGATGTGTAAAGTTTAAATAGATAGAGAACACTTAATACTAATTGGTGTATTTGCCCCTGGGGAAAGAAAGAAATTGCTTGAAATTAATTTAATAGCAATGAAGCACATTGCTCCGTTGGCAGTTTCAATACTCATCTAACTACCTCTTTTTTATTATTTTTTATTATTAGCTTACATACTTTAAGTGTTAAATATTCCACCTTTCTACTATTATCATTTACTAATTCTAACCTGAAATGCCTTCAGTATTTTTGGTAAATTATTCATCACTAGCCTTGATAATTTATTCCAATCCCTGACACCATTATGCACACAAGCAGGAGCGCCGACTCTGTGGAAGCTCGGGGGCTCCAGCACCCACGAGGACTAAGTGGTGGGTGCGGAGCACCCATGAACATAGACATCTAAACATACCAGTAATCGACTTTGAGCGATATCTGTATCGCCGACCTCATAAACCGTGTAGCTAGTTCATGTGGCGCGAGTTATCAAAAAATAAACTTAATGATAATAAAACAACTAGGCCCCTCCCTTGACATTTGTTTCAACTCTTCATTTTTATAATGAGCGGAGGCCTAGCTGTAAGGGATCACTAGCATTAACATTCAAATTACATTCGATTGTTGAAGCTGCGATAGTTCATAGTTAAAATCGTGGTTCCAGCGCAGCACAAACTGTGTTCAATTTTGAATGACTAAGTACTGCATGGCATAATCAAAGCAGTACAAAATGCTCTCTAGTACTCAGTTTTGGTTGATGGCTCTAGTGTTATAATGAACAAGTCACATTCTGCTTTCGCTTAAAATAAATGAAACTATTATCGGCCTCTATAGAACGGTAGCAAAAAAACCTGAAAATTTGTTTGAAATTTTTAATGTCTTACCAAGAAGATTCGACATAAATATCAAGATGTGCGATGACGCTGCTAATGTTAATGCAGCGCATACTGGCCTTGAATCGTGGGTTAACGCTACCGAAGGATGTGCATTGCGTCGCTCACTCGTTACACCTGAATGTTCGAGACACAATGAAAGAAGTGCCTGCAATAAGAGAGGTTAGCTTAGTTCACCGATACGCCAAGCTTGTTTTCAATCACTACAGGCAGTTGGCGATGCTCAAAACCTTTCTCTGAGGCATTTTTTCCTCAGCAAGATGGTGTTGTCATATATCTTCCATTAAAACTGTTCAAAACAATTAATGTGTCCTGCTAGTATTGTGAACGATACAAAAAGTAAGAAAGATGATGCCGGCGCGAAATTAAAATGGTTTTTAAAAAGTCTTCAATCTTTTTTTGTTATCACATTTCTGATAGAAATTCTCGATCATGTCGAAAGTCTGAATACAAATTTATAGAAGATTTCTTTGTGCCTGCAAAAAAACTATTAATAATATTAATACAGTAGCGCATATTACATCGTTCAAAAGAACTTAGGAAAAATTTAAAAACCTTTGGAAACTGACTGTGAACTTAACTCTTATCTTGAAATTGGATGAACGTAAAACTAAAAAAATAAGGATTCCTTAAAAGATAGACGATTCATCAAGTGAACTTCACTAAATTACCTCCTCAGCAGCCTTTTATCGAAAAATATGTTTTTATGTGTTAAAAGTCGTAGGCTGTATTGACAAGCGCTTTGAGTAACATGGAATCACCGTATTTTTTACTGAGCAAGCAGCAATTATGTGAAAGAATACTAAATAGACGACTTTGATGTGATCGTTTAATTCTTCATCGCAACATTAAATATTGCACGAACAAAAAACATCAATCTGAATGATTCGGAAGTCATTGTTTCATATATAATTTTTCATTGAGAATCTACAAAAGAAATGGTACTTGAAGTCAACAAATTGTTAAAAATTGATTTAATATTTCAGAATCGACATACCGGTACATGCCCGAAACGTCATTTTCAGCATTGCGAAGGATAAAACGTATTTAAGGAGTGCTATGACTCAGTAAAGACTGAATGATCATCACATGACATGGTATTGCACGTAAGCCGAGAAATAGCGGATGATTTGTACCTTGAAGAAATCGCTAATGCGAAATAAATTTACATTGAAAAAAATGATATCATTAAATAGATTATGAAACAAAATATTCCTTCTTAAAAAGGTTTATTAATGATTACTGGTTGATTATACAATTCGTAGTACAATTTTCTAGATTTAGTAAACTAATAAATATCTCCTGTTAATAAAAGTTATGGTAATAATAATATAACTGTCTCATTTTTATATTTTTAAAATTATGACAGATATCTGTTCTTCATTGTTCACTCTAGCAATTTTTTCCCCCTATTTTTTCCTTCCCTTTTGTATCTTTGTACTAATTACTAGTGCACACAAATTAGATGCAATAATAAAATTCTAAGTTCTCCCAGGTGTACAAAAATCATTAGTTATCTATTCAATGTTATTATAAAGTTGAAAATCTCTAAGTTCGTTACCCAATAAAATCAAAATACTGAACCCATTTTAGTGCCGTGGAATAGGGTTCAGAAAATGCAAAATCTTGCTGTGCTAAGCTGCCTGTCTGTTCACTTATAATTTGAAACCTACTGGAGGGATTTGGATGCGATTTTCACGATTACGTAAGACAAACTGATGCCCGCAACACCTTTCATGTTAGTAAAAAATTTGGAAGGTTTTTATTTAATTTATTATTATTATTTGCTGCACGAAATGTTAAATTTTTCCAGGATGAAAAGTAGTCTAAGTTACTTCCTGCAAGGTCAACATCCTACCAAGGAAAGTCCTGTCAAATTCGGTTCACACACTTCGCCAATTCTTTTAAAAGAACTAAGTCATCAAATGAGCATGAGCACCCACGAGGTTTTCTGAAAGCCGGCGCTCCTGCACACAAGAACATTTTCCCACTCCCAAATGCATTAAATTGGGTACCTGCTTGCGCCCACAGTCATCTTTTCCTTTCCATGCACTACTCCTAATTCTTCAACCAATATCCTTCCAAGCCCCATCATCAACATACGCCTTGTACACTCCCAATACACTCTTCACTCTCCTCCTGTCTTCCAATGCCTCCCATTCTAGCCCATTTATGATACCAGTTAATATGTCCTGCAGTGATTTCCACTTACAAAACTTTGGTCACACTATTGTTTGTATATTGTGGTGAAGTTAGGGACCCACATTTTTGGGTATCAAATACGGGAGTTGGAGGGCATGCTAAGGAGAGCACCTAGATTTGTTTGTAGAAATTACCACAGGACTCAGTCAGTAACTGATGGATAAAAAAAGCTGGACTGGGAGTCACCAGAAGACAGGAGGAGGGTGAAGAGATTGCTGGGGGTGTATAAGTCATATGTCAGTGTTGAAGCTTGGAAGGATATTGGGGGAAAATTAGGAGTAATGCATTGCACAAGTTGGCACTCATCTTCATGAATAAGGGAGCAGGAAAATTTTCTTGTGGGTAAGGATATCAGGAACTGAAATAAATTACCAAGTGATATACAATCTACCAAAAATGTTGAGTGAATTTAAAATTAAAATTTGTAAACTGAAAAAGTAGAGAAGTGGGAGAATTTACACACTAAGTACTGGTAGTAATAAGAAGAAGGGGTAAATGGACGACTAAGAAAATCGCAATTGCCCTCTAATCATCCACTCCAATGCTATTAAATTCATTTTTTAAATATCTTGCCACTTCTGTCACACATGAAATACAACTACAGGAAGGACAATCTGCAATATTGAAAAGCTTTCTATGCTTCATTTTTACCCAGCCAGGCCTTGTTTTCATTGTGATGTGATGACATCATACGGGACAACACTCTAAAATGTCAGAGTCCATGTCAATACTTTCTAAGCCACATTTGCAGGAATCTTTGGGTCTTTCTCTGAACATGATCAAGTCAGCAGAACCGTCTCTGTTTCAGAATGGCAATACTGCTGTGGCAGTGCATCGTGAACAAAACAGTCTCACTGTTTAGTTTGTCATGTCATGTTACTCACAGTATTGTCTGCACACGAAACATGTAAAAAACGTTCAATGTCTCTGTTGCTTATCTTAAACACTCCATGTATTAGATGTTTATGGTAAGATGCTTAAGTTGCAGGTCTGGAATATGAGGATTTGGGAAGAATTTGAGTGTTTGCAGTTCGTCCAGACATGGGTGAACAGTGAAGGCTGTAGCAGATTTGGCAATGTGTGTATCAATCTCTTTGTCATTCGACTGGTTGAAGGAACTGAAGGATCCAAGGCAATGGAAGTGTTCATTGATTTCAATTGTAGAACTATCTAATATTTTTTTGGTAGACAGTCAATACCACGAATTAAGGCAACCTTCATCTTAATGTTAACATTCCTTGAGAACAGATCACATGTACAACAAAATCTGGTGACCAGCTCTTGTAGCTCTTTCTTCATAATAGTGACAGTCAATCGTCAGCACTGAGAAGTTTGCTATCAATTAGGCCAACACACTTTTTAGTAGCCTTTAAGAGACTTACACCAGGAAAGCTTATGGCTTTGCTTTTGGCTTTACACCTCATTGATGCCGAGGTCATTGGGGGCAGGAGAAGACCAGATATAGGGAATGGGAAGAAATTCGGCCATAGCCTTTTGAAGGAAGCATCTCAGCATTCACCTGGAGTAATTTGGAAAAACCATGGAAAACCAAAATCTGGATGCCCGGACAGGGATTCGAACCAGTGTTCTCCCGAATGTGAGGCTAGAGCATTACCGCTCACCTGTCATGCTCAGTAGGAAAGTTTACTATTACCGCTTGCATGTAAGTGAACTTTCAGTCACAGTTATTAAGAGCTGCACATTAGCTTATCTGCATACCATTACTCTCAGGTCTGCTCACAGCACAAAATTTAAGAAAAAATGTCCTTGTTAGAGAATTGAACGTTTCCCAGCATACAGCCGATAAAAATTCTTCACAGGTGTTCTGCCATAAACGATGTTTCAACAGCTGCCTCCACTGTCTTCATAAGGTAAAATGATAAGTTGACGTTGCTACTGCAACAACACGTCACTAACTGTTAATGCCTCACAATTCTGGCTCATATGGATTGTGAGGTAATATCATATAAGGTTCTCAACATCCAAGTACACCCAGTTTACCTCCTTCCCAAAATCCATAAGCCTGACAATCCAGGACACCCTATTGTTGCAGCTAACGGATCACCAACTAAACGCATCTTAGCCTTGGTTGACCAGTACCTACAGGCTATAGTCTGTCAGCTCCCTTTACATATCAACGATACACAACACTTCCTCTTCCATCTTTCTACTATACCCACACCGAATTCCTACCAATTCTATCCTGGTAACGATTGACGTCACAACCTTGTACATAAACATTCCACACCAGCATGGCCTCAGTGCCATGAAACATTTTCTGGATCAGTGCCTTCTCAACAGCCTCCTATGACATCTTTCCTCATCAAATTGGCCCACCTGTTACTCAACAATAAGTACTTCTCATTTAAAGGCAACATACCTTTTGGGAGAAAGTCCCCCTAATACCACACATATGGCTCAGATTCACAGACGACATTTTTATGATCTGGAAACATGGTAAAAACAACCTTCTAAATTTCCTGAATCATCTTAACACATTGAAATTCACATGGACATACTGCACCCCCAGGCCACGTTCTTGGATGTGGATTTGTCCCTCTCCAATGGCTACCCCAACTCCTCACTCAAAGTCAAACCCACCAACCTTCAACAGTATCTCCATTTTAACAGTTGCCGTCCATACCATATCAAACGATCCTTCCCCTACAGTCTTGGCATTCGGTGTTGTCGTATATGATCCAGGTAAGAGGACCTCCATACGTTACTCAAACATTTTACAAGCATTGATATCTCGCAATTGCCTTCCAGATTTGGTTCATAAGCAGCTTTCACAGGCTACAGTACAACCTGTTGGTGTTATGAGTGGTGGCATGAAGAGAAACAGGGTGGTCAGGGTTCTCAGTCCAGACCGATTGTCTGTGTCCATTCATCCGGATGGCCAGTGGATTTGTGGTCAGACCTATGTAGGAGGCTGGGCAGTGGTTGCAGGTAAGTTGATAGATCAGGTGAGAAGTTACGCAGGTAGCCGATCCAGTGATATAGAAGCTTTCCCCTGTTACGGGATTGGTGAAGGTCTGCTTCACAGTCCGCGCCATCAAAGTACTCCCAGACAAAAGCAGCATCTCAGAACTGAGAAGGTGGGAACTGGCCTTTCAGTACCAACTGGGGACCAGACAACCACCTGGACTAAATTTAAGATAGCTCCAATTTTCCTCTCTCCTCCGACCTTTGCCCCTTACCTGCCATCATTTCCCACAAAACCATCGCTCACCAGAGCTTTCTCTTTTTGTACTTAGATCCATTGCAATATACTTTTTTTCTCTCGTGTGTTTTATATTATTATATTTTTTCCTGTGTAATATTTTCAATAATTTTGCGTGTGGAATAATTTTTTATGGGGGCACTTATAGATCGTTTTCAGTAGATTCCACCCCCCCCCCCCCCCCGGGTTTCCTTGGTTTGGTTTATGCCAGTGACCTTATGACCGCAACCGCGTTTCCACTGTGCAGTCTAATTATCATTTTCGGGCTTAGGTCCTTCCACCCCCACCCCCGCCTCCCGCCATGTTGTTTCTCCCCCCTCCCTCTCCACCCCGACCAGCTGACCATGTGCACCCCATGTGGTCTCCTCAGTTGGTTGCTAGCTTCCGCGGGGCAGCCACCTCATCCTACAACCTGATGAAGAGCTAAGCTCGAAAATTTGTATTATGTTTGTGTTTGTGTGTTTTTTCGTGTTTTGACACCGCTGGAGCCCTCATCTTTGGTAAGCGGTGGTTTTTCTCCTATCCCAATGTCTAATATATCCGCTCTCAGCGCCTTTGTTTCCAAACATATATATATATATATATATATATAAAAGGATAGCGAACTGAACCACCAATTAATTACCTTAGATGATGGTTTCGTGGAGTGAGCACACAAAAAATCACAAGAACAGGAAAAACAATGTATATTTCGGGACTTGGCCCTTCGTCAACAGGAGAACATCACGGAGGATGGTGCCGGATATAGTCTCACAGAGGGCCAAGTCCAAAAATATTCATTGTTTTTCCTGTTCATGTGTTTTGTGTGTGTGTGTGTTCACCCCACGAAACCATCATCTAAGGTAAGTGGTAATTCATATCACTACCTTTTTTTGTGTTTATATATGTGTGTGTGTGTGTGTGTGTGTGTGTGTGTGTGTGTGATAATGGAAGGAAAGAAATTCCATTAGGCAATATTTATATGGACAGGACAGATAAAATACACCCAACACTCACCAAAGCTGAAGGGAGGAGGGCAGCAGCAACACAAAACAACATACAAATACAGAAAAAAAAACAATATTTCGGGTAAACACCCTTTTTCAAGTTAGCAGAAGTACATGGCTGAGCTTGTGTAAGCCCTGCGTTTGACGCAGCCACTCAAACAATGAAAATGCCCATCGGTGGTGGTGGCGGGAGCAAGATAATATAACCGAATGTATAAATCACAAGAAGATTAAAATGGGAAAAAATAATAATAATCATTAAAAATAATAAAAAATATAATAAATAAAAATGATATTTTGAAATAAGGTCTATAAATATATATGAACCTATTGTGCTGGCCAGTGATGGGTGTATAGGGTGAGGATGGAAGATATCAGAAATTAGGGCCTGGGGGATGTCTAGTCTGCAGGGTGTGTTGATATACCAATTCCCACCTGCATAGTTCAGATTGAGAGGTGGTATTTGGAGTACTCTAATGGCTCTGACTGTGAAGCAGTTATTAAGGTTGCACATGTGAGTACTGGCATGGTGAGCAACAGTGAGGTCTAGGTTTTGGGAGTAAACAGTTTGTCTGTGACCATTTACTCTGATGGATAATGAGGTAAGGCTAATGTAGGAACTTTGACAGTGGAGGCAGGTGAGCTGGTATATGAGATGGGTTGTTGTACAAGTGGCATGATCCATTATGGCGTAGGATTCACCAGTAGTAGGGTTGCAATAGGTACTAGTAGGTGGATACATAGTGCAAGTTTTGCAATGGGGTCTCTTACAAGGGAAGGATCCAAACGATGGTTTAGAAGCATCAGAGGGTTGATATTTATGTTCAAATATGTTTTGTTTTGTTTTGATTTGGCAGTCTGCTAAAGTTGACACGGGGTGTGCTGGGAACGATGGTGGGAAGAAGGCGGCACATTTCAGGAAAGGATCTGAGAAAGTCATAGCCTAAACAAAGAATTTGGTTTAGCGACTCCAGGCCAGGGAAAATTTGGTCGAGAAAAACTGGGTTCTGGTTGGTTTTGGGTTGTTTGTGTCAGTGTGGTGGACAGAACTAGCTTCATATATAGGTTTGATCACAAATCCACTCCTGTCCGTAAGAATATATGGCCACCGACAGACAGTATTCGCACAGAACCCGATACACCCAATAGCTGTCCATGACACGAATAATTTCAACTCGTGCTATCAGAGTTCTCCCTAACAGCAGCAGTGCCTCTAAACTCAGAAGGTGAGAACTTGCCTACCAGTACAAAATGGGGACAAGGCAACCACCCAGCCATTATTATTTTTATTTATGTTTACTTTTTTCCTATCCCCTTCTTACCTCTATCCCAACTACCTATTTGAACCACCACTAACCTGACATGATTTTTAACATCGTAGAGTCTTTGGTTTAATTTTTAAAAAATATATTTTTTTATCTTTGCTTATTATACTTATATTATTTTACTCTCCGCACCCACCAAAGATCCATTTTGATATTTATCAATGCTCGGGTATTAGCTCTGAATCGATGCACCTCTACCTGTTCTGTTTGATTTTCCTGGCCAACAGTCATTTTGCGAGGCAGTTTCCCACAACACCCACACCCTGTGATGTTCCCCTATTGATAAAGGGCTAGACCCAAAAATTCCTTCATAATGTGTTTTTTAGTCTTTTCTGTGTGTTCACACCCCACCTCCATCATCTTAAGGTATCCTAATTTGTATGCCAAAGTGTAAAAAGAGATCTTACCAGTGTTGAATTGAAAAGGATATGGAAAGAACAGTGAAGAAATTAAACAGATGAGCAAGAATCATATTTAGCTTTGCAATGGAAGAGAATTAACAGATTGAAAGAAAAATAACAAGAATAAATCAGAGTAGAGCATCAAGTGGGATACTTTGCAGACAGCGAAACTTCTGAAGAAACAAGAATACGAAGTGAATGAAGCAGAGTTACGATGAGTGAAGTCACCATGAACAGAACACTAGTGTGAGACAAGTGGAAAACAGAACAAATAGAAATTACAATTTAACAGGTGAAGGCTGTGATAGGTGAAAATATATGACAAACACAAGAATACAAAATATTTTGGTTTTACACCTTATTCATGCAGTAGGAAATGAGTCATATGGTTCGGGAGGTATGTACACGCCGAAGTTTAACACATGATTAAGTGCATAAGCGATATGTCGAGTGATCAGTCTCCCATCACAGCCTTCAACTTAGGTGAGTGATAAGTAGGGTTCGGATCTTTAAGAAAAGTCATATGTTTTTCCAGTCTTCTTTTTGAGCTATAATGCTGAATTAAACACTGATCAAACATTTCTGATTGTATTTAGATGTATTTTATATAGCATATAAATGCATATTTAGGCCATTTTCCTAGTTTTGGTCATATTACAATAATATTTATGGTCATATTGTCATATTTTGAGGAAAAATCTGGTAATTGTTTTAATAGTTCTGGGAATATAGATGAGAAGAAATTAAGATAATCATTCATGAACTGTACTCGTATTATACACAGGAGGAAAAACCAAGTTAATTGTCGCTGAATAGGTCAGAATTCACCAGTCGAGAATTAAAGTTATGCATTATTGTCACTCTCTTAATGTTAATGTTCCGCCCGCCTTTTAATCTCGACATGCAGCAGAAGCATGCTTGTGACGATCTGCGTCAATCAATGACGCAATGAAAATCTTTTGAAAATAATCCTCGGTCAATGTTAAATCTGCAGTGGATCAGCGAGTACCGACATGCGGAAAACAAAATTTGCTGAACATGCGAAGTCACAGAGTTACGTAAGCGAATTTGGAGAGGAGAATTTAGGACAGATGAAAGAGTTATTTCCTGTAAATTATGTGAAATTAAAATGACTTCAACAAAGTGATTTAAAATTTAATTTTGCAATGGTGCAGTGAGTGCACAGGAGCAAACTATGCTGTCTGCATAAAAGTGACATTGTTAGATAAAATAAATGATGAATAAAATTTTCTCGGGTAGCTAGCCGAGTTAGTACATCGTTTGACCACGACGTTTCGGCGGTCACAATCTCTGCCGCCATTGTCAAGTGACTGACAATGGCGGCAGAGATTGTGACTGCCGAAACGTCGTGGTCAAACGATGTACTAACTCGGCTAGCTACCCGAGAAAATTTTATTCATTTACAACGCCGAGAAAATCTCCAGTCTTAAAAAATAAATGATGTATAATTGAGCATGTTTTCATGTATAGTAGTAAATTTAAATGTTTGGTCATATTCTGTAATTTTTAGGTCATATTTACCCATTTTTAAAGTCATATTTGCTTTCATATTTCTCTAATTTTTTTTGGTCCTAAAGATACGAGCCCTAGTGATGAGTCATTCTTCCTTTCCCTGTAATTTATATTGCCTAAAGCAGTTTCCTTTTTCCTTAATTTAATTTGACAGGTGAGGCATTCTACAATAGTCCCACTGAAGAGTACAAAAAACACATACATGTTATCATTGGAAAATCGATCAGTTTTCTGGTGCCAAGAAATTCAGTAGAGAAAGCCTAGGAATGTGCTGCATGAATGGAAAAACTAATAGCATCACTAGAAGTGCCCCCACCAGAATTATTTTAATTCATGACTGGAGAAAAACTCAATTGAAGTGAGAATAAGTTCAGCTAATTTGACATATTGCACATAGTTCTATTGCACGAATAATCTAAAAGAAAATTATAAATGACCCAGAAAAAAGATAAAGATGTTAATGTGGGATTGACATGTAAATATCAGCAAAAATACCAATTTTATTGACATTTTTTCTAATTGCTTTAATATTTCTAAACTTAACTACAAATATGGTCTTCATTACTATTCCATAAGTCCAGTATGTTTTAGCATCAGAAGCTTAGCACTATATCGACCCAAATTGTCATTAGTTTAGGCATTAATTACACCCCATGAGACTTGGGTCAAGAAAGATTTTGCTGACACCTGACCCACTGATTGTCTACCCTGCAATATGGAGACAAGAATTTGGTTGCAGTAAGTACCCCAACCACCACTGCAGCTCAAAGAAAAACTGATGCCTGCATCACACATTCCTTACGCAACATGGTAGTCACTCAATCATCTTCAAACTGCATGTATCTTTTAGTGGATGTGCTTTGATTGGATGAAGCCTAGATATGCGTCTTTTTTATATAAAAAAAAAGAAAGAATGAAGAGTGTCTGCTTGTCTGTCTACAACTGTCTTAAGTGGTATACCCATGTAAATGTGCTCATCGTAAATTACAATGCTCTCAATGTAGCAGAATACTATATTGATTGTTTGACAATGCTTCCAGACACAAAAGATAAGTAACTAATTGAAATTTAAACTATATGAAATAGTTTCATTCTGATATTTAAAGGCCTACAGATTAACCTAGATCAATAAACAATAAATGTGTAACCTTATTTTTCTTGATATACCTTATACTTACTGCAGTACCAAAATCATTCCTTTAGTATTTCAGATTTTTCTTTCCCTAAGCAAAATATGGTTTGGATTTGATGTGCATGTCAGTTTCCTTCCTATTATTCCATTTAATAATTTTGAAGTTTTTTGTTTTCATAGTCTCTTATGGTAATATTGATTATGATTTTTATGTAAGTGTATGGAAAAAATTTAGAAAGTATAATAGCTTTAGTAACAAGATAGTTCAAATCTTGAAGTTGTTTAAGTAAACAAAACAAATTGAACAATTGATGATTATAATAAAAACAAGGTGTAAAAAAAAGGCATTTTTATTGTTTTAATAATTACCACATGTGGCACATAAAATGGCAACAGTATGACCATTCAGTGCAAAGTCTCATGGATAGTGTAAAGCAGTTAAGACCTGCTTCACAAAATTAATTTGTACATTCTTTGGTGACATAGTACACAATGAACACAATTCTCGTAAGTATAATTAACGTTACACAACACAATCGTTTGGCAAAATAATGCTCAAAAATAAAAATAAAAAAATAAATTATTTTTTAAAGTTAAAGCACAACCATGTGTAGTGCTTTCAAGGAAGTAACTCTGAAATGAAAAATGTTCTTTTAACTCTCACAATTGTCAGCGAAAAATGCTTAAATCTTTTGTTACATAAAACTGATTCCGAATATATAAACTTATATATTCATTAGTTGAAAGCATTTCAAAATATTTTTAAAAGTCCTCGTGTTTGCAATTAATTACTTGTGAAATATTAATATCAAACCAAAAAACACTCATTTTCTTGTTAATACAAAACATTATTCACTTCAACGAGCACAAAAACAATAATTGAATATCACAAGTCATGTACCAGGGCAGAAAAAATAAATTCATTATTGAAGACTGAGTTTTCTATTTCAGTAAACACATCAGCTAAGTAAAATTTATGTGAAATATCTGCTGTGGAAATCATTTTAAAAGGGTATAACATATCTCCACAATCACAGGACATATATTATACAAAATATCACTGGTGCGGCAATACTGTTGTACATTTATTTTTTTCCTTGGGAACTCCAAGTTTCAGGTGAACGTGGAATCCAGATGGCATTAGAGAGTTGAATGGGTCAAATCCCAGACCCCTCTGAAATTAAGAAAAAGAAAAGTAAATTAATAACATGAACAGTGCATCAGTATTAGAAATCCAGGAATTGGCACCAAAAGCACAGACAGAGATGAAACAGCACACAGTAAGGAGGGAAGTGAAGTGTTACCATCTATCTGTGAAATATGCAACTATATTTTATGTGTGTTCTTTTAGGTAAGGTAAAAAGAAGATACTCAAGTGAATGAACTAATAGAGTATAAATTTGTTACCATTCCCCATCACTACTTAGCTCAAATGTTTTAAATTTTCATTTAAGACTTTTTTTTTAAGGAGAAGAATGATTAAATAATCAAGCAAAACAATGGTAAAGGTTTAACAAAAGGTAATGGGATAAATGAGGTCTGGAGTTAAAAACTTTTCTTAAGTGTAGTTGAAAGATTATACTGTGCCTATAAAATATTGCAAGACTATTCCTTTAGAGTTAGATGTGCATATTTTCTCCTACAGAATCATACTAGCTCTAAAAATGTTGTTGGTAACAAAATGTTCATTACAAAGAATTGTTGGCCAGAAAGGGGGAGGAAACTGGCAAAAGCCTTTATTATGAAACCATACTGGTATTTTTCTGCAGTCATTTATTGCATTTCTTATGTTTGTCTCTTATGTTCATCATTCCCAGCTGCCAACATCCATGGTAGTGTTGGGTTGTATTTCCCTATAGTTCCCTAGTTTTATTGCCTTAAAGGGGTATTTATATGGAAAGACAGATGAAATACACCCAATACTCACCAAAGTTGAAGGGGGAGGGCAGCAGCAACACAAAAACAAACAAATTACGATATTTTGGGCAAAACCCTCCAAGTCAACGGATGTAAGTGGCTGGGCTTGCACAGCAACTTTGATGAGTGTTGGGTGTATTTAATTTGTCTTTCCATATAAATATTGCCTCGCAGCATTTCTTTCCTTTCATTGTTACCAACATATATACATACTAGCCTCGTACCCGCGACTTCGTACGCGTGGATTAAGAATTTTTTTGCCAGAATTAAATATAAAAAGTTGTTGGTAACGAAGGATTGGTCACAAACAATATCGAGTCGGCATAATATGACAGGAAAGCTATCACTATATCATTCTACCGTCGAACCTGCCTCTTGAAGAGAATCAATTTCCAACATATTTCTGTCACTATTCGATAAGATTTCAAAATTTCGTGACTACAACTGTTAATCATACTGGAAAAAATATCCTGTGCCCTTCATACAGCTTTCCTTATAAAATTCCATCACAACGATATAGACATATAGTCGTCAAAACGTAACAAAAAGACAGAGACTTACTTCCGTACTTATATTAGTATTACTGTGGTCCACACTCACACACTGACTGCAAACAACACCTGAGGGATCATTATAACGTAAAAAAGTGTACACCTACAAAATTGCAAGACTACCTACGATTTGCCTCTCATTGCACCCCTAACTTTATAATATCTACAGTTTAACATGCAATCCGAATAACCTACGGCCCAGGCCTGACTCTTACACTGAAAAACAATTTTTAAAAATCTTAGCCTCTATGGAGATTTGAACCGGAGACCACGACGTTCGTAAGCAAGCGCTTTAGCCACTAAGCTGCTAGCCCACTACACGGAAACACGGTACGGAGGCGACCATATCCAACGTGATGTCTATCGCCGTATTTCGAAGTTATGAGACAACTTGTGTTATTTATACAGGTAATTTGTCAACCAAATGTAGACAGTATTTTTCTCCTTGTTGCAAAGGATAAGTGTGCAAAGTTTCATCGAGATCGGATGAAAACTGTGGATTTGTATGAAGAACAAACAAACCAACAAACAAAAACCAACATACAAACAAACATACATTCATCTTTATATATAAAGATAGGGGTAAATAGATGACCAGGATAGGTGACCGGATCATGTGCTTCATCATAATTCAATTCGATTATCCATTACGCACTTCTATAGAGAAGTATAGGAGCTGAAATCCCTCAATAGCATTTTACCCATGTATTTTTACACACCCCATTTTCTAAAACAATAGCTGTTATTCAACATATAATTTGATACTTTTTCATATTATTAATATTTTCTTTACTCTGTATGTCACAATCTAGATACTTGTAGTGTGAAACTTGTTCAACCAAATGGCTATTTACCACTACTTTTGTTCCAACAGGAAGCCATTATTTTTGTTCTGTTAGTGGATATCTTAAGGTTGCATCAATCTTAAGATATTTGTAATTTATAGAGGACTCTTTGTAATTAAGTTTTTAGTATCCTCTATTACCAGTAGGTTGGCAGCAAATAGAAGCACATTAAGGGATCTAAGTGTATAACAGTGCACCCATCAAGTTAATAGCAGCACTGCCTACCCCTTTCTGAAAACAATACAGGCCACTTTTGTACCTTAATTTCTACACTCTTATTGCGCTGCATGTCCAAAATTTCTATTATATAAAGATATCAGCAATATTAGCAAACATACTAAATTTTGTTTCAGTCCTGTTCTTGGATTAAATTTTATTCATATGGAAATTTCATTGCTTTGGTATAGATTGACTGACTGACTGACTGGCTATCATCAAAATTCTAGAGTACTGTCTGCAATTGTAGAAAGCTGAAACTTGGTATATAGATGAAGTTTTATCCCCAGATCATAAGAAAAGACAAAAATTTGCAAATTTTCATATATATATATATATATATATATATGTTATTAGTGAAACAAAGGCAATGAAAGCAGATATATTAAACATTTGGATAGAAGAGAAACCGCCACTTACCATAGAAGAGGATTCCTGCGGTGTCGAGACACAGAAAAAACACGTACACACAGAGTAAAATTAGCCTATAGCCTTTCTTCAGTAATAGTGTGAGATGGGTGTATGCTGGATGCCTCCAGTGATAGTACTTTTTGTGTACGTGTTTTTTACGTGTCTCGACACGTCTGGAATCCTCTTCTATGGTAAGCGGTGGTTTTTCTCCTATCCAAATGTTTTATATATATAAACCAAAGGAAGGATAGGGAAATATGACCCAACACTTACCATAGATGAAGGCGGCTGGAATGTTGAACATAAAAAAGAACAAACACAAGAAATGCACAATATTTCGGCAGTTAGCCTTATTCTTGCTTAAAGTGAAACACCAGGCAGAGCCAGATATGCACACGACGACGGCTGTCTGGTGAAAACACACACACACACACACACACACACACACACACACACACACACACCATACTTTACAGACTATAAGATACACTTTTTTCTTCAAAAAAATGCCTCCAAATTTCAGGTGCATCTTATTACACCTGAAATTAATATAAATATGTCCAGCATTTGATTTAAAATTCCCTCCAGGATTAAAATTGGCCATATATTCAATGCCACAGGAAACCTATCTCTATCTGGCAACATGAATTCAAATGGCAGCAACAGTGCACCTATGCGATGAACATGAGTTGCGGGGATTCACAACCTTACTAACACTGTCTCCATCCCACCTTTCCATCACAAACCCAGAACATTAACTAGCCTGTGTTGCGTCATTGCAGTCTATGGTGCCAGTGAACTTGAATTGTTAAGTGATTTGTGTTATCGGTAATAGTAAAATATTTTTGTTAGTAGCTAGTTTCGCAATAGAAAAAAATAAAAGGGATTCGTATGGTACAAGCTACAAACTGAAGGTAATAGCATATGCACAAGAACATAGAGACAGAGCAGCTGAGTGGCATTTCAGCACTCCATCAACAGAAAAAATCCATTCGCGATCGGTGGGCTACGAAAGAAGAACTGAAAAAAAATGAGGAAATGCGCAAATGGAGGTATGAATGCAACATGGCCAAACCTAGAAGGTAACATACTGAAATGGATTCATGGACACCGTCAAAATGGCACTGGAATTAATACAAAAATGATTCAAATACACGAGCGCTACAGTGGAACATAACAGGCAAAGTGTGGAGTTGGTGCTTCCTACGAGTTTATGAAGCACCTGGACTCAGCATGCAAACCAAACCCAAAATATCTGAAAATGTCACAAGAGTAGGAAGAGAACATATTAATTTTCCGTCGCTCTAATATTCAACATCGAAAGAAAACCAAAGTATAACCTAACGAGGAGGACGCAAGATGAATGGCCCCATCCGACCACTATGTTTAATACTTTAATACTTTGCTAGGCACCTTAATGACCGTGATGTCATCAAGGACAGTTAGCATGTGCGTGCACGCTCCCACTGCTATGTATAGGTATCAGCAGCAACAAACACAGCAGTCCTCTGATGTAGGCCACAGCATGGTGTCCGAAACAATAGGTTTAACAAAACAACACGGCTCCACCCATAGAACCAAGTTAATAAGAGTATCTTTGTTTGTTGGTGGTTCGCAAGAGGAAGATATGGCGAAAAAAGCAAAAGGAAGTATCTCGCTTTACTCACTAGCAATAAACTGAATTGTTGTAAGGAGTTTAATCTTTATATATAAAGATGAATGAAAGTATGTTTGTTTGTTTGTTCTTCATACAAATCCACAATTTTCATCTGTTGTTTTTTTTTTTTTTTTTTTTTTTTTTTTGTAACTGCTTTACGTCTCTTTTTAACATCGAGGTCTTTAGAGACGGGAGAGGATGGGGGGCAAGGATGGGGGCAAGGAATGGGAAGGAATTCGGCCATGGCCTTTTGAAGGAAGCATCCCGGCATTTGCCTGGAGTGATTTGGGGAAACCATGGAAAACCCAAATCTGGATGCCGCCTGATGCGAGGCGAGAACGCTAACCGTTACACCGCCCAGCTCGGTGTTTTTTTTTTTTTTATCCAACCTCGATGAAACTTTGCACACTTATCCTTCGAAACAAGGAGAAAAATACTGTCTACATTTGGTGTGAAAATTATCTGTATAAATAACACATGTAGTCTCATAACTTCGAAATACGGTGATAGACAGACACGTTGGATATGGTCGTCTCCGTACCATGTTTCCGTATAGTGGACTGGCCGCTTAGTGGTTAAAGCGCTTGCTTATGAACGTCGTGGTCTCCAGTTCAAATTTCCGTGGAGGCTAAGATTTAAAAAAATTGTTTTTCATCGTAAGAGTCAGGCCTGGGCCGTAGGTTATTTGGATTGAATGTTAAACTGTAGATATTAGAAAGTTAGGGGTGCAATGCGAGGCAAATCGTAGATAGTCTTGCAATGTTGTAGGTATACATTTCTTTACGTTATAATGATCCCTCAGGTGTTGTTCGCAGTCAGTGCGTGAGTGTGAACCAAAGTAATATTATTATTATAAATACGGAAGTAAGTCTCTGTCTTTTTGTTACGTTTTGACGACTAAATGGCTATATCGTTGTGATGCAATTTCATAAGGAAATCTGTATGAAGGACACAGGATATTTTTTCCAGTATGATCAACAGTTGTAGTCACGAAAATTTGAGACCTTTTCGAATGGTGACAGAAATATGTTGGAAATTGATTCTCTTCAAGAGACAGGTTCGACGGTACAATGATATAGTGATAGCTTTCCTGTCATATTATTCCTACTTGATATTGTTTGGGACCAATCCTTCATTAGCAACTTTCTATATTTAATTCTGGCAAAAAAAAATCGTAATCCACACGTACGAAGTCGCGGGTACGGGCTAGTGTACAATAATTGCGTGAGAAAAGCAAGTGATATAAAATTTTAAACTTGCATGTGTTTGTGTTAATAAAAGAAAGGAAAAGGGAAGTATTTTCAGTGAAATATTGGTAATAAATAATTTAGCGAATCAGAAGTTGTGTGTTTTGTTGAAAGTGATTTTTCCTTTGCTCTCACTTCTCTAGCTGAATTCCCTTCATATTAGATGAAGAGTGGCAAACACTACCCCAAGAAGAAAAGTATTGAAGCTACTTATATTCACAACAAAGTATACAAGCAGTACGAAATCAAGAGATGGGTAAAATAAAAAAAGCAAATACACTTACAAAATGCTAACTCATTATTTGGTTCTATGATCTGAAAGAGATTCAGTTCAAGATCTCCATATGCTATATTAACCCAGAAAAATGTAAAGTATGAAACCCAGGTATCCTGTTTCTAAATAAAAGCATACTATATAGTTCACCCAGCTTCATTGACTATATTAAAAAACACAAAAGAATAATATGAAGGGCCACGGGGAAGAACAGTCATAGTGCATTTTTCCACAAAGTTGAGATTACATTAGGAATTGGTAGTTTGTAACAGACAGTTTGTAACTGTGATACCATTCAGGCAAGAAAGAGCATAATTCCCGAGTTATAACAGCGAAAAGATTGGAGCTGATGCGGAATAACGATCAGTCTCCATGCACCGTCTGGCAAGAATGATCAAGATCACATGGTCAATGACATAGTTTTTCCAAAAAGAGGTTACTCCTATATGGAGGGTGACATGGGTATGAGTATTCTCAATGATAAATCTTACACTGAGACACCCAATGACTGGATGTACGTCATCAGCAATAGAGTCAAATCAACACCTTTCACAGTCATCAATTGTGCCACAGACGTCAAATTTGAAACTTGGACAGACTATTATCTGGGATTTATGTTAAAAAGTGCCCTATGCCTACACGGCCAATAAGACGAAAAGAATAGATTCATTATCCACAAGGTAAACTATTTTGGAAGCAACTTTAAGTCTCTTTTTGTAGGGAACCCAGGCACAGGAAGCAAGAAACCAAGAAACAAAGAGAACCAACTGTACTCTGAGAACTATACAATGGACAACTGCTCCTGAAACCAACAAAATTGAAGGACCTATTACATTTAAAACAGTGAGTACGCAGACGACCTACCAATTAATACTACCCCATAACTGGCAAAAATGATGAAACATCCTCTTGTTTTGAAAATTTTCTGTTTATGTTCCATCCATTTAATGTCATTTTTTATTGCTGATTGTTAAATAAATGATTTATTAATATAAACAAAGCTTAAAAATTATTTGTATACCTATTTTTCAGTAATTTAATCGACTTGGAACTTAGAAAATTGAATTTCGGAAATTTTGATATGTGGGACTGTGATCGTTCTTCCCCATGGCCATTCGTATGGTAACCTTCGACGTGAATTACTGTTTTTGCAAAAAACAAAAACTTGTAAGGGCAACTGAAATCCTTAACTAAGTAAAGAATGTTTTCAGAGATGAGATATTTTCACGCAGTTTTAGTAAATATGGTTCTTACTTCTAAAACTGAAGCAGGTGGGTTCTTATTAACATCACTGTCCATGGTGACTGGTGTTGTGATGGCAGGCAAGATAGGTGCTGGAGTGGTCAGAGGTGCAGGAACAGACCCTACAGGACCTGTTGACCATGTGGAAGAAGACCACACAGAACCCGCACAATACGCATCATTGGATGCCCAAGGTGCATAAGATGCCTGCGGCCGATTGTCTGCCACTGCACATGTGTCGGAAAACAGCGAGTTGTTTGCACTTGTTACTGGCAGTGGTGGCGTGTAAAGTGGTTTCCACAAGGCATCCATCATTGGCCATGTTTCTGCAGACAAAGTTCCAAGATGTCTTAAAGATAACATTTAGTAGATTATTTTACAAGCAACTAACATAACAAACACAATTATAAAAGAACTAAAACGTACTAGTACATTCCAGTTTCATAGGATCTCTTACCCAGTATTTCAAAGAAAATTCAAAATGTAATTTTTTTATTTAAACATAAAGAAAAATACATTTCTAAATTTAATTACCTTTTTTTAATGAGACCACACCACCTCCTGCCTCTTCTAGTATTTTGTCCCCCCCCCCCCCCCACCTTCAGCCAACTGGAACAGAATTACACCCCAACTAAAACCATCATTATGTTTTCCACATACCCAGTCCCTTTCTCTCATTCTCAACCAAACCCAGTAATCAAATTATATGAAAATATAATCCAACTGGCTAAATTATGGACCATGTCTTCATACAAGGGAGCTTAGGGAATGGTTCTTGGCCCAGGAAGAGGTTGGCATAAGATGGGGCAAGTGGGTATCCATGGCAGTGCTGTGTATCTGGTGATAAACTGCCATCGGTACCAGTATGTCCCCATCTTATGGCAACCTCTTCCTATGCCATCTGGAGCAACATTTTCTTAAGAATCACCCCCCTAAGCCCCCTTGTTTGGTTTAGGTACATAGACGACATACTTGTGATCTGGGCCCAAGGTGAAAACCTCAGATTTCCTCAAGTCTCTCAAGTCATTTCATCAAGGTCATTCTGCTCAACCCTCACTCCACTGCCCTTACCCCTATATGCAATGGAGAAAGAGCTGCCGCCCAAGCGCAAATGTCATCACAACATATAACTATAATTTCATATCTTC
This sequence comes from Vandiemenella viatica, assembly GCA_031002005.1. NCBI lineage: Eukaryota > Metazoa > Arthropoda > Insecta > Orthoptera > Morabidae > Vandiemenella > Vandiemenella viatica. The sequence continues at coordinate 165,433,553 of JARYHS010012519.1, forward strand.
GGGAGCGTGCATAACCCACGTAGCTCCAATCTGACCTCCTGTAAACCCCTCATCCCCACGTGGGTTTTCTCTCTTCGACTACAAGGCAACACAAAATACTGTGCATTTATTGTCCCTCTCATTTTGTGTATTCACAAACTTTTTGCCTTCAACAGATTTACATTCCCGATACTCGTTGGAATCCATATTGCTTTATCGGATATTTTTTATTTTATTTTTAGTTCAGTAGTGACACCGATTTGTTCATGTGAAGAACATCAGAATGCCTTGCAATCAGGATTGCACAATAAACTGCAAGTCATCTTTATCATGTAGGATTATCAGCCATAGATGCCAAATGTTGCATAACAAAACACTATCCCCAGGTTATTAAGCCCATAGAATATTTATTAATTTTATTATCATTACTGAAATCAAATTATTTAGTATGACAAAACTAAAAGATGTTTTTTGACATTGTTTCAGATACTCTAGTAAACTGGTTAAAAGACATATCAATTAATGTACATGCAAAAACAATTAGACAAAAACAGTTTATTCAAACACGTACTTTATTACCATCAATATTTTCAATACCAGAGGCTAAATAACATTCTCTGCTAGAAATAAATTACTTACCATTAAGCCCACTGGATTTTGAATCCTCTTTCTGATCTTTATTTTCAAAGAATGCCATTTCAGTCCCCTGTTCCCAAGAATTATCTGTGTATGGCATTCCACCTAAACTATCATCACTCTGCAACAGTAGAATTCATGACAATATATTACAGTTTGAAAAACACTGAAAATAATATTTATTTCTGAAAACAAGCAAGTTCAACTATTGTCACTGTCTTTATACTAGAAAAATATCTGTTAATTCAGTGGCATAAGTAAATTAGTTATAATTCTTTACAGCTAACACACAATTCTTTACCTGTTGTGCTTGGTCAGCAAACGAGTCTGAAACTAAACTGGGCAGGTCTTGCCTCGAACCCTGATTCGGCTTCTGAGACTCCACCTGACTCTCCCACACTGTAGCTTGTATCTTAGAGCCAATTGGTCCTGTTTAAAAAGAGAATGAATAGTCGATTACCGAATCGGGGAAGCAATTTTCTTTAACTGCAATTGATTTTTGAACAAGTGCAGAAGCTTAAGAACAGGTATAACCAAATGAAGCAAAAATTAATGACAATTGTGATTATTTAGTGCCAACATTTATTTTCTTATTAGTTAAATGAAACATCTACTACAAATTTTATCTGGAATATGGAGCACTACAGGACCTTTACAAAGCAATGTTTTATACTTTTGTATGGAATACTTCCATGAAACAAAAATTATAAACGACCACTTTCAACCACCATATCTCCCACACTCCAAAAGTTACCGAAATTCGGCCAACGTTGTGATCAATGGGTGACTCCGTGTTATTACCACACACAAAGACCAGTAATCTGCATTTCATAGTGTTGGCTGAAAAGTGATACACAGGGACAAATATGTTTTTGGTAGAAATTTGAAAGTGCCAAAGGTTGACCAGTTTCAACCCCCATAACTCCCACACCCCCCATAGCTACCGACATCTAATAACCATAGTGCACGACAGGAGACACAATTCTACTACCACACACAAACACCAATGGTCTACGCTATGTAGTTGTGGCAGCAAAGAGAAGTATAAAGAGACACAAATTTTTGGACGAAATATGAAAACGCCCTGCATAGACCAACTTTAATCATCATATCTCCCACATCTCGACAGCTATCGGCATTCGGCCAACGTTGTGCACTACAGAAAACTCCATGCTACTTCCACACACAAAGACCAGTGAACTGTACTAGGTAATGGTGGCTGAAAAGTGAAATATAAATATATATATAAATAGAAGTGTGTTTTCATATAAGATGCACTTTACTGTGACGAAAAGTGTCGAAAAGTGACGATATGGTCTCGTAACAAAAATCTAGTGCTTACTAGCCGAACTATTGAGGATTGCAATGATTCAGGTGAGTTTAAATGTTGTTTTCTATTATTAACTGTCTGTTTATAGCTCATATTTTCTGATTTTAAATCGCCCTGTATTTGGCAACGAGCTGCAGTATCGGCTTCTATCAGATTCCCATCCCCCATATCCTGTAGTGACGAGGTGAAGAATTTAAAAATTTCTGAGATGCTTGCAACATATATAACAAAATTCCAATACTGCACTCAACAGTAGACTACACTGGTCTATCAGCGCGTTCGTACGCGGAAGTAGTCCCGTTTTAGCCCACCATGTTGAAAGTATCCACAAAATTTGGATATCTACTATTTTCAGATACCATATAAACAAAAAATATTAAGAAAGTCAGTAAAAGGAAACTGATGTCCAATAGATAAATGTTGTACACAGAGCAACTAACGATCTCAACAACTACTCAGAAATTCTCCTAATTATATGTTGTCATAACTGAGTGAGTATAATGATAAAGGAGGAACAGTTATGATGAACAGTACATGAGAAAATTCACAAAAAAGCAGTGGCCAAGAAAATTGGATATAGGTAGGAATGTTTTGAAAGTAAGAGCGTATTACATAGGAATAACTTAGAACTCTAAGGAAGATAACAAGTAAAGTTTTAAGCAATGCAGTTAAAGTGTGCAAGTCGAACTTAATACAGTAGAACTCAGTTATCTGAACCCCGACTATCCGAATAGCTTTTTTAATTAAGATGGAAACGTACTGCGAATCACAAAATAACGATGCTGCCTACATACAACATGCAACTTCTCACTGTCAAGCGGATGGGAAACTTGACTGGCTGAAAACAGATGAATACAGCCAAACAGCTTACTTTGACCGAGATGCTCAGCAAGCAATGACTTTAATTTACAGTACGTTACACACATACTGTACTAATGTATAGAACTTGCAAGTATGCTTAACATGTAAATTGTTGCCTTTTCCTTTAATTAATTAAAAGCACTTTTTCTTTAAAAATAGTTTTTTTCTCCCATTTCTGAAAAAATCCAACTATCTGAATTTTTTTATTATCCAAATGGGGTTCAGTCCCAATTGATTAGGATAACTGGAGTTCTACTGTATTAAAGCAGTTTTCACACACAAAAATCAGAATAGTACTACGTATTAAACCAAGTTAAAAAGTTGAAAACAGAATGCCACAAACTCTTTCATAGATATGATTAAAAAATAAGCATTTTGATATAAGGTTCATATGTCAGAAAATTTTATTTAAGACAGTAATTGGGTTAGAAGTTTCATTTGAGCACAAGATCACACAAGGAAAATAGAATCATTGTGATGCAACAAACTGATGATACATTATGTACCAACAATAGAATTTAAGCGTATATCTATATATTAATACGCTAAGCGAAAACTTATGATACATTTTTAAGAATATTGCACGCACGGAGAAGTGTGAGATTTGGCATAGTTAAAGTTTATATGGAGAAGAAGTGCAGGAAGCTAAAATCTATATATAATATGCATTACAAATAAATTAAATTAAATAAAACACTCGCTCGCCTACGTAGTTCGCTAAGATGCCGCCAGTTCTGGGCTTTGCTTCACCTGGCGGCTGGTAGATAGCACAGCTAGCGGCCAGAATATTGGGCAAACTGAGGAACTTAAAAACATACAGAAAGCTAAGATTTTTCGCTGATAGATTGCGTACTTTGTGGTCTTTGGTGAAACAAAACAATAAAGATTAATCTCTGAACTTACATAGAAGCAAGAAGCAACATTTCGAGATTTAGCTGATAGATGGCATACTTTGTGGTCTTTGGTGAAACAAAACAGTCGAGCTTAATCTCTGAACTTACATAGTATCTATATATTAATACGCTAAGTGAAAACTTATGATACATTTTTAAGAATATTGTGAGCACGGAGAAGTGTGAGATTTGGCATAGTTAAAGTTTATGTGGAGAAGAAGTGCAGGAATATGCTATTTTTAAGAATAAGTGCCGTGCACAAACGGAGGAACTTAAAGAAATGCATCGCACACTGAAAAGTGTACGATTTGGCATAGTTAATGTTTACATGGAGAAGAAGTGCAGAAATCTAAAATCTGTGTATAATATGTGTTACAGATATATCAAATTAAACTAAAAATTCGTTGTTTGCATTATTCTTTTTTTTTTTTTTTAGTCGTAAGCGAATCTGCCAATGTCTGTGATCTTAGTCAGCAGTAAAGAAAAAAATATAATAAGCATAGTTAATACATGTTACAAATAGATTATTCAAATAAAAAATTAATTTGCAAACGTGTGTGTGTGCATGAAATAGGATCAGAGCCAACGTTCTTACGTGAATTCCCTGCACTGAGACACTCTGTGATCTTTGGTAAAACGAAAGACTCGGATAAAGTAGAGATTAATCTTTGAAGTTATAAAAGGAATAATACTTCGAAAAGGAATGTAGCTATTCTGCCAGATACTATATGGTCATTTGATTATTTAAAATGTTAAACTTTGGTTAAGTATCTTTTGATTTTTTTAATTTCAGTAATTTCATTAGAGAGAGACAAGAAATAAGGAATACTTATTTGCGTGAAATTCAAAATGATAATAGACGAAATTTAAATAGCGAACACATAAAAAGACGAAATTACTTTGATAGATACATTCAAATGTGCACTGAATGTCATTTCACGAAATTTTTACAGTTTCGAATTTATAATGCAGGTTTCCCAATGAAAAACATTTCGATTCAGAAGTCACTTCAGGTGCAAGGACTGCATTTACTTCATGATTCATAAAGCTAAAGCAGTTTTCCGGCCTTAAGTCAAAATGAATATTTTAAATTCAAATGAACCATCGATAAATACATTTCATCATTTGCTATGGTTAGATTAGAAGCTCAAATTTAGCATACAGTCACGGGTGGAGTGTATCGTTTTATTTTTATAGGTAATGCAGAGAATTAAGCCAAACAACACATGCTAATAACGTATTGGTACACGCTCACAGCTAACGACGTCAGGGTATACAGTATATAATATATCTATGCTCACACCAAACGCAATAGAACAAATTCAAATAATGATTATTACTCTTTCATGAAAGAAACTAAACAATTTTGACCGCTGGGCGATCATTAGTTTAAATAAATAAATCAAAACAAGCTATGGAAACTTCTTGTCAGCACATAAATAGGCTTTCTAATAAAAAATCTTGAGTTACCAGTCAAATTGTAAATATGAAATTCTAACCAAAAATATTTGACTTTAGAAATAAAATAGTAACCAAGTCAAAAAAAAAGGCTTAAAAGAAAAATAATTTGAAATAAAGCAAAAATATGATAATAGTAGAGAAATAAAAATACTTTAAAGGATGAAAAAGGGCATTTTAGACATCGATTCATCCATTGCACAACACCCGTATTGATACAATCCTAATATAAAGATATTTCAGAGGGGGGATACTAATAAATAAAAACAAAGATTCAAGCAGAAAGATGAAGACGGGATTTGAATGTACGTAATAAGAAAGATGCAGATATTTAAGCATATTTCACGAAGTAGGAAGTGGTGAAACTTATTGCATATTTTAAGATATTGCACTAAATAAAAATAACAAAATATAAACGGTAAAAAGAAAGAAAGAAAAACAGAAAATTAAAAGGAGTAATCAATTTCTAACTAAAGAAACTGGAAATTTTTTAGTATGAGTAAAAATAAAAAACACAAATTTTAGTTTTTTTCCTTCCAAATAATGCAAAGCCTGTGACATGTGCATACTGACATTTGAGTAATCTAGATGGGGAGATTGTTATTTTTGTTCCTGCTCAAAGATTTTCCAATTTATTTAATCATATTTAATTATTTTTATACATGCAAAACAATGAAATTTTCACTTGACACCCCTAATATCAGTGTTATTTCACTACCTTAAAAATTGTTATACAAAAAACTATTTGAATGTGATTAATCCTTTTGAGCTGCTACCCCTAAATTTTGACAGAAAACAATATGTAGAAATGTTCTGGTGATGAGTAAAATATATTTTTCCCATTTTTCTGTTTTATTGATAGCACTGACTAACCAGATTGCATAAGTTTTATCTTTTATCTTTCCTTACCAAAAGCATTCAGACCTCCCATCAAGGGAATGTATTAATATGATGCAACGTTTGAAGGAAAGTCTCAAACTTCATCTTTTAGTGAAATTCTGGGTTCCTTATACAACCAGCACCACTCAACAATCACCATTGATATCATGGTCATATGCGCCAAACTCCTCTCTGTGCAAATATGGTGAAGTGAAAAGACCGGTTGGTTGAGTTGGGCAGCAGGGCGGGAGACATGGTGGGCCTACAGGATGCTACAGCTGGTGGTCAGAGTGTATTCTGAAACGAGCTTGATGGCACTGTCTTAACTGAATTAGTAACAGTATTCTACGCTGCACTGAGTTTAGCCCCATGTGTCTGTTTACAATGTCCTTACAATACGAATACCCACAACCTACAATTTATATTCTTTAATTTTTCCAGTGATTTCAGCAACTGATTTCTGTTTGTCCATAATTTATGATGCAGTGCGTACACTGAGTGACAAATCTATCGTTTAGATAAGATTTTGAAAACAGCATTTTTCCCCCCGACTATCCAAAGACTGCATATATTTTACATTAGCCATTTTGAAATTTTTAATACGACAGTTTTGTGTGAACTATCTTTTATTAACTTTTATGACCGATTTCTCACAGTGCAGAATGAAAACACCAAGTATTTATAATTCACTTACCTAAGACAGTGTTATTGGTACTGGCACTGGTACCTGCTCCAAACACTGCCTGAGAGGCTGAGGACAAGGCTGCCTTCTCCACAGTAGATGCTGGAGCTGTTCCAACAGGGGCTTGCACACGTCTTCGAGGTGCACAATGCTTGAATACAGAGGACTTTCGTTGCGAGCCACGACATCACTGAAGGAAGCTCGATTCTCCCCCCAACAGGGAGCAGTTACTGATGCGGACACAGAAGTTGTAACAGGAGGAGGTGGAGGAGGCTGAGGCTGGGTGGCACATACTTTCTTACTTGCAGGGAGAGGAGCAACTGTGGCAGAAGGTGACACTGAAGAGCCTGCAGGATTCGCTGATGAAGTGGTAGGAGTAGAAGACGAAGCAACGGTTGTTACTGTTGGAAATGAGAAAATAACACATATTTTAGATACAAACAATTCTTGCCTGATTTTTTCAAGTTACAATCCAAATTTTAGTAATATGAAAGTTTATGAAATGAAATCTTTACAGGAGTTCAGCCACATAGCGTCGTAAAAAGACGATTCGACAGTCTACTCTGCTGTCTTCATCAGGTCTACTGCTTCAGATATTGCTACCTGAAAATTACAAACTAGACTGTCTTAACAGCTGGCAAAAAGCAGACCAAATCAACAGGTGATGTGGTCTGCTTTTCGCCAGCTGCTAAGACAGTCTAGTTTGTGATTTTCAGGTAGTAGTATCTGAAGCAGTAGACCTGATGAAGACAGCACAGCAGGCTGTCTAAACGTTGTCTGTTTACGACGCTACCTGGCTGAACTCCTGTGAAGATTTCATTTCATCAATACGCCGGGAAAGTCTCCACTCACATATGAAAGTTTATGATTCATGCATGGTTTCTGAGTAATAATTAACTGAGATCTGCTTCTTAATAAACAATAACAAGTGCCAATCTTTCAGTTACATTAAACAGAAGTGCTTAATGCTGACTACGTAAATATGTTCAATATATACTTATTTATGTATCCTTAGGCAGCAGAAATTTTTACATACCCCCAGTAAACAAAACTAAGTGTTTTCAAAAGACCCCCTTTCTAAGAAAATGTTTTGTATAGAGGAAAATTATGATTATATATTGTAACTTCCACAATCCTTGAAACCTAATGAAACTCTTAAGACTTATGAAATATATTTGAAACGGTAAAAAAATAACAGCAAAACATTTAAATGTTAACTTTGAAATTTGAAGGTGAAAACCAACACTTTAATAATGAAGCAATTATTTTTTTTTAACTGCTTAACGACTCTTAACAGCGAGGTCTTTAGAAACGGGAAAGGATGGGGGGCAAGGAATGGGAAGGAATTCGGCCATGGCCTCTTGAAGGAAGCATCCCGGCATTTGCCTGGAGTGATTTGGGAAACCATGGAAAACCCAAATCTGGATGCCCGGACTCACAAAATCATTGTTATAATAATTGTAAAATAAAATAGGTTAAACAGACTTCACAGCATAAGTAGTTTGTTTAGACATGTGGGTAATTTTAAGTTTGTTTTATAATTTAATTATTTGTGGTTGGTACAACTGTTTGGTTGGCGGAGTGGGAGTGGATTTGTCAAGATGGCGAGAGAGGACTAAGAAAGAATGTATGGATAGGAGTGTGTTGGCAGTGTATTGTAGCAGCGAGTGTTTGAAGTATAAAATAAAGTTTGGCAAATAAATTAGTGTAATGATTGAATTATTTGACGATAATACCCGTTGCGCTAAAATTTATAACTTGTAAAGTGGTTTGTTGGCTAGTAGTAATAACACGCTAAGAGATATCGCTACCGCAAAAACCAACAGTAGGGTCATATGTTGCAAGTAGCGGGATATCTACTTACTGCTGATTAGAATTCAAAGTTAGCAGTAGGGACTTAGCAACATTAATTCAAGGTAAGATACTATAGTGCATTCCCCTAACTTTAACAAGTTTTCCTCCTTTATATCTTTTTAGCTCAATTAATTCCATTATTCTAAGAATAATATCTCAGATACTTTGTATGGAACAACAGACTACCAAACAGGGATTGTGGAGAAAGACTATCATATAAGACTAAAGCACAGTTATAACGTTCACTTTATTTGCTACTAATGTACCATGCAAACTTTAATATCTAATACCTTTGGGTATTGTGTTTCTCTCTGCAGCGGCTCGTCGCCGAAGAACATTTTTCTCCTTTCTCTCTTTGTTAGTTATTTTGGACGATTTGGGCTTATATGGAAGTTCTAGGTTTGCAGCTTTTGGCACTTCATCATTATTACTTTTTCCAGGCATTTCAGAAACATGTTTTGAGAGAGTTCTTAGGTTCGATTTCCATCGTGAACTGAATTCCTTCTTCTTATGACCATCTCGCTCATAGTCATCATCATCACAGTCACCTTCATAATTATCTCTATAATCATTGATTTTTCCTTTATCTTTTTTTGGTGATGTTTTGTGAGATTTTTCAGTGGAAGCTGGACTATTTTTTTCCTGAAATTAACATGCAAGAGACAAATTATATTGTGACCACCAAAACGTTGTGCAAGATTGTTAGTTTTGAATATTCTAAAAAATTTCATTTAATTTGTTTTAGGGATCTCTCTTTTGTGGAGGAGAGGTGGGTTCAAAACTTCATTGAATCAAAAGACTTTGGTACACAAAATACCTATAAATATCTGAATTATGCAAGTAGTCTGGTGGCTTAGTTGGTTAAGGCACAGGACCTTTTTTTTTATCTGCTTAACGTCTCTCAACAGTGAGGTCTTTAGAGACGGGAAAGGATGGGGGGCAAGGAATGGGAGGGAATTCGGCCATGGCCTTTTGAAGGAAGCATCCCGGCATTTGCCTGGAGTGATTTGGGAAACCATGGAAAACCCAAATCTGGATGCCCGGACAGGGATTCGAACCGCCGTCCTCCCGAATGCGAGGAGAGGGCACAGGACTGGGCAAGGGGAGGTCCAAGATTCGAATCCCAGTCAAGGTTGGAATTTTTAGAGGTCTTAAAATGAAAGAGCTTTGTGGTGCTCGTATGAAGTACGCTAGGGTGCCACACTGTTTGGACTTCATGTAAAACTGTAGGCCACCTTTATCTGGTACGATTACTGGCTTAGGTTAGGTTAGTCACAACAGAGATATTGCTTCATAAATAGAAACTGTCACTCAGCAACCAAACAGACCTTTGGGATCTGTTAATCAGTAATGCCATTGCATTTTATTAGTAATATTAAGGGTTGTCTCAAAATTCCCAATGCAATAGATCCGCCAGGAGAGGTGTTAGGCGAAATCTGGCAACACTGCCACACGCAGCATCTTCCCCACTCTTTATCCCTACCATTGCCATTAAGCTATACGATGCAGTGTTGGCCTGTATGCCATTTGCAATGGATTTCTCAATCACAATTACCGTCAGGTGTGAAATTCATGCAATCATTGTAAGATGGGTGAAATGTATTGTGAAAACTGCATCCCCATACAACACAGCCATGATTGGTGTAGGAAATTTATTGGTGATCGCATGAACATCCAGACCAGAGCATAACACTGTCCATTTCTGACAAGACTAATTAAAAAGTTGAGACATTAATGCTCATCGATTGGCTAGTCAGATTCCTGAGATTTCTGCCATTTCAAGTAAAAGAATTTTGTCAGAAGAACTGCACTATCACAAGGTGTGTGCATGGTGGGTACAACAAATGTTTACAGATGTCAACAAGCAGTAACACATCGATTGTATCCACCAGTTTCTTTAACAATGTGGAAAAATTGAGAGAATTGTTCGACTCCAATAACGGGCAACAAAACATGGGTACATCATTTCACTCTCTAGAAAAAATAACAATTATGCAACCATGGAATCGAAATCTGGATGGCCGGACAAGAATTTTTACCAGCATCCTCTCAAATGCAAGGCCAGAGCATTATGGATCACCCACCTTGATCAGCCTAGAAATATAGATTGCCATATGCAACATTTAGTTTTTTTTACCTATCGACGGAATGGATGTTAAGAGATTAATAAAAAATACATTCATTGCCCTTTGGGGGAAAAATCAACAACAAGCTGGATTCAAGAAGGTCAATAATGATTTGGAAATAAAAAAGAGAAAAACTATTGAAAGAAGATCTTCAGAAAGAAGGTATTAAGTATGGAAGAATCCCAAGGAGAGGAGAAAAGAAATCTGGTTTGAAGTGGTTTGAGGAGAGAGAAGAATACAGTGAAGAGATGAAGGAATATTCAATTAAACAGAAAAGGGGGGGGGGGACAAATGATGAGTTGAAATTGACACATAGTCCAAGCAGCCCCTCATCAGGAATAAGAAGAAGATGTAATAAATAAATGACAGTTCTAATGAAGAAAAAGAGGATGATTGTTTGCATATACCTTAGACTGAAATGAATCTGTTGCTGAGGATGTGATAGTAAATACAAGGTAAAATGAAAATTTCATATATGATTCTTGCTGCAAATAAAAGTATGATGATGTATTACAACAATGTAGTCAAGGTTTCAAATAAAACCCATCTGAATACAACAGACATCAGAAAGAGTTCATTGATAGCAAAACAGATAGTTGCAATAAAAAAGACACCTTTGTAGATTGAAGTGGTTACCTACAATGAATTATGAAGTATTACAATTGACCAGGTTTCTGTAGTAGTCACAATGGGGATTAATTGTTCTAGAAATTTCGAAGCTGTCCTGTAAAAAATCTTGATAATTGCTACCAGACAATTCTGGAGATAGCACTAAGATGAATTATACATCATTCGTTTAGTATAATGTGTTTTTTTTTTTTAAATCTTGGGATACGATGTAAAGTTTTATGTATGTTTTTTTAAGTGTTTCTAGGAAATGAAAATTTATCAACAATAGATTTATTTGATAACTGCTTGTCATTCACATGTATATGGAACATACTTTAGTGAAAGTATAAACCATTTGGCAACTGGACGACTCTACAATATTTAATCAATATAAAACACCTTATTCCGAGCACTTTCACATAGACTATCAACGAACCTGCTTCCCAGATATTTGCTTATTGGCAGATATGAACATTGTAGCAAAAGGACTTAACTGAATCACATTACGTATGAATTTCTGGAGTCAACCAGGCAACTTAACTATGACAAACCACTAGGGGCATTCAAAGCATGTGGAAAAACTTTGACAACCATTCCAACCAAACAACAATTGACATGTGGCATGTTGTAAGTGAAGGGAGTGTTGCTTTTGTATTATGAAGAAAAAGGTAATAAGTAGTGATAAAATTGTATTTAAAGGCAGTGAAAAATGTCCTCCCCCCACTTTTTTTCTAGTTGATGAGGAATACTACAGAAAGTTGTGAGTGCTTAATGAGAAAATATATTGTGCATGTAATCATTCCTTGTTCAGGAGTTTGTTTGTGTCAATGTTTTCTTAATGTCAGGTTTTCAGAGTTTAAGCCCGATGATGCCAAGTTCTGTGGTCCTGATAGTAATTTAAATGTGGCATAATTAATGCAAATTTTTTCTTAAAAAAAAAACTGTCAGATAGTGTGGGGAAATAGAGTATGTTTGGTTTGTAATGGGAAGTTTGTTATATCTGAAATTGTATTTAAAAAATTTGAATTTGATATAGTATCAAAATGTCCAAGAGCAAAACTATTAATAGAGTCAAATATTTGGTCTGATGAGAGTAAAAACACAAGCATGGAATGCCATATTAAAATTGGTGATGTATACTAAAGGGAAAGAAGAAGCATGTTATGATGCATCAACTGATTTTCATGATAATCTTTACAAAATTAGTAGTAGCGAGAAATTATGAAAGAATGTCTGTGATTTATGTAGAATCAAATTGGATGCAAAGGATAAACTCAGTGCAGCTCATACTAAACTTGAAAAACTCATTTATGTTAAACTTTTGAAAACTGTAGACATATAATTGTCTAATATTAAAATTGAAAAAACTGACATTAAGAACATGTGATTGCATTTAAGAATTAGGAGCATATCAGTATCAAACTACAGAACAATTAAGAAATGACTTTGGTAATTTTTTTGAATGTGCAACGTGAGAATATGATCTAAGACAGTATAATGGCAAGACCATTGTATCAAAATGCTAATGTTGGTTCAAATAGTAACAAGTCCACTGTAAATATTTCTGAACAATTCGCTTTGATAATGGTAATGAGACTAATCGAGACATAGGAGTTATTTAGCTCCTATTTAAAAAGTGAAGTTGGAGGGCCATGATAGAGATTGATTTGGAACTTCAGATTTGGTATTTTACAGTTAAAAATGCCATACACATTTATTAATATTATTTTCTTGCATTAATTATGGTTAGAAGTTGCTGCAGCAGTTAGCACCATGGCCCTACTGTGGCTGAATGTAAATTCCGACAACTCTGAAAAGCATGGGGCTATGCAGTTATATTCAGTAACTGGAGGCTCATTGCGGACTATGATTAAGATATGACATTTTAGTTTTTCCCGGCATATTGTTGAAATAAATAACTCTCGGGTTTTCTGATGGTTAATTGATTTATTTAGTTCTTTTTCTTTTAACAACGTTTCGGCAACTGCCATCGTTGCCTTCAGCAGGTTAGCTCTTACATACAAGGACAAGACACTGACTGACTTGCGAGCCATAGCCTGTTGCCAAGGGAAGCTTAAGTCAATGTTATGCGTGGTTTTTACTTGGATGGGTGACCACTCAAGATACTGCCATGGAGCTACTAAATGCCATCCAGTTGCTGAACTATGGGATGCAGCCACGAGATGCAGAGATACAACCAAACTGGTTTGACCCTGTCTATGGCCGTGTACATCGCCGACCAATCGAAGAGCAGCGTGAAGCTTCCCTTGGCAACGGGCTATTTATAGGAGCCAGGACTGGCTCGCGAGTCAGTCAGTGTCTTGTCCTTGTATGTAAGAGTTAACCTGATGAAGGCAACGATGGCAGTTGCCGAAACGTTGTTAAAAGAAAAAGAACTAAATAAATCAATTAACCGGCAGAAAACCCGAGAGTTATTTTTTATGGTTAAGATATTATGAACATAGCCATCATCTGGAATTACTATATAATGTTCAGGATATCAAGAGATCAAATTAACACAGTAAAACCAAAGGAAGACCGCATCATCTAACATGAAGGTAAATGCTATTCAGATGACAACCAACATGATAAAGTTACTCATTAGTCAAACTGTCTGAGTGAAACACTTGGCAAGCAAGTAATAGTTTGATTAGTAGCATGTATCTCAATTTCCAAGAGGACAATGTTGAGAAGTTGGTTAACTTATACACCCTATTTCAGCAGAATTACCAGTAATTTATCATTGTATGGTGAAACATTCCTTACTTTCTGAATCATCCCTTCCATTATGGGGCTTAAAATGCAATCACCAAACAATGTGTTTACAGGGCCTTCTTCAATATCAAATAACTGAAATGTGAAGAAAAAAAATTTCATTCTAAATATACCTTATCTATTTCTTCATTGTTGGAACTTTCTGTAGTTGTGGAAGATGTTTCCTCTTCATACGACACAATTGGTTCCACTGCCACTTTGCTAGATTTCTTTGTTGCCTGTACACTCTTCTTGTTTTCTTTTAATACTTCAAGACATTTTCTTGATTTGTGCGCTATTTCTGGAACACGAGTTGTTCTATTGCTCCCCGCCTTAGATTCTGCAAGATTTAGTCGTGATTTGCCAGCTTGATTAACTACAGAATTGAGTTTTATGTATTGATTACACCAGCTTTTCTTTGTGCCTACATTTTCGTGAACGGTTTCAGAAACTGATGATGCATCACTGTTATTACTGTTCTTCTTTGTTAATTTTTTCTTATTTCTAACAGAAAGAAGGGGTGTGGATGATGTAGAATAGCCGGCATCTACATCATCGTACTTTAAACTTGCCGATCGTTCCTTGGAACCCATATCTATACCAATCTGTTTTTCTTCGAAGGAATTCCACGTGCAAGATTTTGAGTTGCTATTACTTTGGGAGTGATGTGATATGTGTGGCTCTCTGTTTCGTTTCTCGCGATGGTGGTTTACATTCCACTCACCATTTAACTTCCCAACGTGGGATTTGTCAGAGCATTTTTGAACAGGATGTGTATTTGTTGATGTACCAGCATTTGAACTAGGAAGTTTTACATCTAATGAGCTTTTTGGCACTTTTTCTTGTTTTATATTTACTGCAACTGACCTAAGAATACGATGTGCTTCAATATAGGCAGCTGCAACAACACATAAGAAAAGAAAAAGCATGAAGCAGTTTGCAATGTAATACAGTAACTCTTCCCAAGACGGCCGTGCTAAAACACTGGAACAAGTGGCAAGGAAGTAAGGTGGTATAGTTGCTATAAGTGAATAATTCACAGGTATACCAAGATTAGTGTCTATATCCAACATTCTATGAACTTTTGCAAGTGTAAAATCAGGTGTAAACGCAATGTCAATTTTTCGTGTTCCATTGGGTTCTAATTGAAATGGAGCGCAGTTCAAAACGCGAAACCCAAACCCTTCACAATGGAGACCATTAATACTAAAATCTCTAACATATACAGGTAATTCACCAGTGTTCCTGGCAATGAATGATCTCTTAACAGTCAGATTTGGTGCTGGAAACTTCCTGTTTTTTTCCCCTGTAAAAAAAAGAAGAGGGAAAGAAAAGTGATCATTGTAATATTTTATAAAAAAAAAAAATATTTCACATTGATATTTAAAGTAAAAAGTACCAATTTAGATTTTTTATAAAAAATGAAAGGCTGAAAAAAAAGAAAGGCTGAAAAAAAAGAAAGGGAAATAAACTTACTTTCACAATCTCTTAAATGTTTTCTTGATAGCTCAAACATAAGAGGTTCCTCTGACCCTGGTCTCCTATTACCAAATTTGAACTGAGCTTGTGTAGCTCTGCCCGAGATTCGAATAACTTCTAATATCGTCAGATTGTTCCTGTCAATAGCAATTACAAATATTTGAAATATACCAACAATAGCAGCAGCAGTAGAAATTATTAAAATAATAAACAATGGTTTAATTCGTAATTTGAATTGTAAGTAAAGAAAAAGATTTGCCAAACTATGTCTTAAATCTAATGTTTTAATTTTTGTAGACATGACCTGTCTTTAAAACACACATTATGTAAATAAAATTGATGTCAATTAGCAGAGACAGATAAGATTTCTAAGCAGTAAGTAGGCTCTATACAATTAAAGTGATTGCAAAGGGAGATTCTTTTGATTAAACATAAAATAGAAATCTAATTTCTTTCCTGTTACCTCACAAATAAAACTGCAGAATTAGCGGCACTCTTTGTAGGGGCAAACGCAATTTTTGTTGCGAGTTTCTCACCAGGCTCAAGCAAAAATGGAAGGCTATCTGGATGGATATGAACATCAAGAAGTTTTTCTAAATTTGCTAGATGCAGTGAATTATCCTCCAGTGAAAACTGTTTTAGAAGTTTATCCAAAAATTCTGCAGTGCGCGGATAAAATCTGGAATGATAACATTTGCAGATGAGGTACCAGTTACAGATAAACAGATTACATAGCTATAAATGATCAAAAGAACATGTATATTTAAGTAATACAGCATATAAAATTTTACAAAATAGGACAGTGAATTGAACTACCACTTACCTTAGATGATAGTTGCATGCAGTGAACACACAAAAAATACAAGAACATAAAAATAACATTGTATATTTCGGGCCTTGGCCCTTTGTGAGCAGGACAACATTATGGAGGGAAGCTGTAGTAGGATACTGTCTCACAAAATGACTGTTAGTCAGGAACGTGGTGAGGGTAAACTCAAACAGAGGAGAGGGAGATGGGGACAGTGAATTGGAGTTAATACCCAAGCAACGCAAAATGAAGTGAAAAGAGCAGAATAATACAGTAAAATCTTCACAACCTAAATATGAGTATACAAAAATAAATAAATAAGTAAATAAGTAAATAAAATAAATAAAATAAATCGGGAGGGGTGGGGGGGATTTCAAAGAATCTATGTAGTTAAATATCATCTCTGGTATGTGGTGGTTCAATTTAAATAGTGGGGATGGAGACAAAGAGGATAGAGGGAAGGAAAAATAATGACTGTGTATTATCTTAAACTGAAATCGGGAGGTTGCCTTGTGCCTAGTTTGTATTGGTAGCCAAGGTCCACCTTGACTTTAGAGGAGTTGCTGTTGTCTGGGAGGACTCTGACAGTATGGACCATGAAACAAGAATTAAAATTACTGGTATTACAGGAAATGGCATGGATAGCTACTGAATGTTTTGGATTCCAAATGAATATTGTCTCTCGTTGGACATTCATTCTTATGGCTGATGGATCGGTAGTGAAACCTACACAGGAAGCCAGGCAGTGTTTCCAGTTTAGCTGGTACAAGGTTTGTTCAAAAAGTAAAGTGTTTATTTTTATCAAAAAATAATTATTTATTCATCAATATTTATGTTGCTCCCTTCAGAGTAACCCCCCTCAGATATAATACACTTGTGCCAATGTTTTTCTCCAATCCTCGAAGAACTTCTGATAAACTCTTTCAACGATGCAGTATTCATCTCCTCAATCGATGCAAATCTTGGTCCCTTCATTGGCCTCTTCACTTTTGGGATCAGGAAAAAGTCGCAGGGGGCCAATATGGTAGCTGCAACATGATTGTGGTGTTGTTATTGACCAAAAAATCACTCACAAGCAACGATGAGTGAACAGGTGTGTTGTCGTGAAGCAAAAGCCGTGAATTCTTTTCCCACAAGTCCGGACTTCTTTTAGTATTGCCTCTCACAAACGGCGCATAACTTCAAAGTAACACTCCTTATTGATCGTACAACCTAGTGGTAAAAGCTCCTGATGCACTACGCCACAGTGAGAAAATAGTGAGAAAAACCTTGAAACTCGATCAAACTTGGCATTCTTTTTTAGGTCTTGGCTCTTCTGGGCTCTTTCATTGGGATGATTGGGCCTTGGTTCCGACCTCATAACCATATACCCATGATTCATCACCAGTTATGACCCTTTTGAACAAATCAGGATTATTTTTGACATCATTCAACAGCTCCTCAGCAATGCTCATATGACAGTTCTTCTGGTCAAAATTCAGCAGTTTCAGAAAAAACTTCGCTGACACAGGTTTCATGCCCAAAACATCTGAAAAAATAGCATGGCAACAATTCTCCAGTACCATTTTCTTCACTTCTTCAATGTTTTCATCAGTTGTTGACACGCTGGAGCGTCCAGAACAAGGTTCGTCACTAACATCTCCTCAGCCATCTTGTAATAGCTTGTACCACTTACAAACATTTCTTTTACTCAGAGTAGGTTCACTGTAAGCCACTGTCAACATTTCAAGTATTTTGGAGCACTTAATTCAATTTTTTATACTATTTGATCCTTTTTCTTGTTCTTTTTTTTTTTTTTTTTTTTTACAGCAGAAAATCACTGAGCACACAAAATACTTGTAACAATTATCCCTCTCACAAACAATGTTGAAACTGTGGAGATATGTGGGACAAGTGTACCAAAATTAGAAAGGAAAAAAAAAAAAAGACGAAAATCATAAAGTCACCTTACTTTCTGAACAAACTTCATATATTACATGGGAGGTTTCACAGGTGGCATGTCCTATAATAGGAAAGCTCTCGCCAGTGATAGGGTTGGCGAAAGTGATGGAGGCATAGTGTATGTTGCATATCTCACAGTTAAGGGTTGCAATCCCGCAGTGTTTTAAATCCCGCGGGATTTTTGTGGGATTTGCACCATTTCTGTGGGATTGAGTATAACAGTTTTTCAATGCATGTTATTTAAAGTGTTAACAAATTAAATAATAAACTTCTGTTAATTAAATTAATAAATCTGTGACCGATGCAGGTTTCTATCGGATCATTCCAGTTCACACTGTAGCTCGACGCCTTCGACCCTCCCTCTACCTTCCTAATTCTGTCTGTTATTGCTGCCAGTCCAATTGTTGCAGCTGTGCGCATACTCACTGTTCAGTTATTTAGTTTCTGATCAGTTTTCAGTCACCGTGACCGCACGTGGCCTGTTGTGTCGCTCAGTTTTCAGTCAGCGTGACCGCACCTGACCTGTTGCGTGCTTAGTTGTCATTTTACCCAAACAGAAATGAATGAGAATAATTGTGAACAGATCAGAAAGTGGCTTGAAGAAGACTTGATTCCTGAAGATGGAAGTGATCCTGATGATGCCTGGAGTGATACAGAAGTAGCTGATATTCCACTTCAAGAATCTCATGATTCAGAATCTGAACAACAGGCAGATTCAGATTCAACTTCAGATGGAGAAGAGCCTACAACAAACTCCCAGGGGAGGACAGATGAAATCAGTCGAAGAGATAAAACTTATTGTAGTAAAAATAATTTTCTTTGGCATGGCTGTCCACGTAAGACTCGTAGTAGAATACGGTTGCACAACATAGTCTCCGAAACACCCGGTATTCGTCGTGAATATAGAGACCAAATAAATAGTGAATCGAGTGCAGAAGATATTTGGAATTTTTTATTTGATGAAAACATTCTGAACAAAATAATGCATCTACAATTTAGCATTTAGAAAAATATAAATGCCAGTATGAAGACAATAGTAATTGCTACGATGTAGATGTTGTAGAGTTGAGAGCATTGTTTGGGATGCTATATTACTCCGCAATTTTCAAAGAAAATCATGAAGACTTCACGAACTGGTACAGCTCCGATGGGACTGGTAGAGACATATACAGGTCAATTATTTCTAAAAATAGACTGAAAACCTTGCTGCTAGCCTTATGCTTCGACGACCACATAACAAGAGACGAAAGGTGCAAAACAGACCCTGCAGCTCCCATAACGGAGGTTTTTGATGCTTTTATTACAAATTCAAGGAGTATTTACTGTATCGGCACATCAGCGTGTGTTGACAAAATGTTAGTAGCATTTCGTGGCCGTTGCAAATTCAAAATGTTTATGCCAAAAAAATCAGCCAAGTATGGTGTAAAAATTTTATGCTTCACAGATGCTGAAACAGGATACTTACATAATGCCTACATATATGTTGGAAAAGACTCAGACGGAAAATATTTGCCAGAAGAATATAAAATATTCAAGAAACCAACTCAGGCCATTTTGAAACTTGCTGAACATATCATTGGGAGTAACAGAAACATAACAGCCGACAATTGGTTCACGTCAATAGAATTAGTACAGGAACTTCAAAGAAAAGGTCTAACATACGTGGGAACAATAAAGAAAAACCAAAAAGAAATACCAGCAGCATTCAAAGCGTCACCAACACGTTCAGTTGGCTCTTCCTTGGGTTTTCTGTGATGATCGAACGTTGGTGTCATATGTACCGAAAAAATCTAAAGCAGTGATTCTCATTTCGAGTATGCACCATGATTGTACTGTAGATAGTACAACAAAGAAACCGAATATAATTATGTACTATAATGCCAACAAGTTTGGTGTGGACTTACTGGATCAGCGTTGTGCCAGTTATAACATGGCAAGAAGAACTCAGCGATAGCCAATGGCGATTTTCTATCGACTGCTTGACATTGGTGGCTCAAACGCCTTCATCATTTACAATACAGTTCATGAGCAAAAAATACGGAGGTTTGATTTCCTAAAACAATTTGCTGGACAGCTTGCACGATCAAATATGATGCGTCGTGCATACAATCACCACATACCACGAGAACTACATGAGGTCATTCGCAGAATCCTCAAAGGTCCAGAAGAGAAACCCCAAGGTGAAGAAAAATTGGAAAAAATGAAAACATGTTATACGTGTGACCCTAAAAAAAAAGAGAAAAACTTTTCATGCTTGTTTTATGTGTCGGAAACCTATATGTGCACAATGTAGCCAAACAATGTGTAAACAGTGCCGAATTGAATTGGACTAGTCAACACCTTTTTTATTTCATGAATTTATTATGTATGAAAGGCACTTCAATTAGGAAATTGTTAAAAAAAAAATGTTCAAAACAAGTTTGTTGCTTTATTCAATAACATCTTTATTGCAGATGTATACTAAAAACGATTTGCGAATAATTCCTTCTCTTTGTTTATGGTTTATAAAATAAAAAGTATTCTCAAGTTGTCTTTTAAAGTAGCAATAAATTAGCGCGGTCACCATGACCGCACATGGCCTTTTAAGTTATAAATAATGATCTGGCCTGTAGAGGGTTAAATCTAAAGCAATTTTTAAATAAATAATAAAAATGCAAAATATTCAGTCTAGGTCATATGTATTTTATGTCGCTCTGTGAGGCAGTCTCCCAGATCACCCACCTGAATAAGGTTGTCCTGTTGACAAAGGGCTCGTCCTGAAAATTTCTTTATCAGTTGTGTTTTTGTCTTTTCTGTGTGTTCGCTCATTCCCCTATCCTAATTTAATTCTTTTTCGCTACTTAGCGCCTTTGATTTCATTGTTTACCATACCTCACAATAAATATCAGTTTGAAATCATGGTATGCATAATGGGCAAGTCACCAAAGGTTTACACACACACACACACACACACACACACCCCTAGCCACACGAGGGTTGAATGATAAATAATGCCTGCTAGGTCATAACTCGGGACTGAATGGGAATATTTTAATAAATCAAACACAGAAATAATCCTTAGTATGTCTTCTTTAATTGCCAATATTCACTTTTCCACATAATCACCAGACAATTGGATATATTTTTGCCAATGATGAACCAGTTTTCTGAAGCTGTCACGGAAGAAGTAGACACACTGTTTCCGCAACCACAGTTTCTCAGTTCTCACAAAGTCTTCATCAGCAGCATAATGTCGTCCCCACAGATCTTCTTCCATTATGGGGAACAGATGGAAGTCAGACAGTGCCAAATCTGGACTGTATGGAGGATGCCCTATGGTGGTAAGATTCAGTCTCTGAAGTTCTGCTGTGGTGGCACGTATAGTGTGTGGTCTGACATTGTCATGTTGCAGGAAAACATTTCCATTTTCCTCTTGGACCCTTGTTAGCCGTCGTTTCAAAGTTCGCAGCGTTGTGATGTAACGCTCCAAATTTATTGTCCCAAGTTCAAGGACATCAACATGGATAACACCATCTGCATCCCAGAACACTGATTCCATGATTTTTCCAGCTGAGGGCTGTGTTTTGAATTTCTTTTTCTGGGGCAAGTCTTTGTGTCGATATTCTATAGACTGGTGTTTCGTCTCTGGGTCGTAATGGTGTACCCATGTTTTGTCTCCTGTCACAATTGAATGGAGAAAGGCATCACCTTCATTCTCATAATGCGAGAGGAGTTCCTGGCAAATTTAAACTCTGTTCGCTTTCATTTCAGGCATCAGCATCCGAGGTACCCATCGTGCACAGATCTTCCGATAGCCAAGCAAGGCAATAATGTGACCCACATGTTCTTGTGAAATACCGATTAAGCATGCAATTTCTCTCCGAGTTATACGACAATTGTTCTGAATCAATCTGTCAACTTTTTGCTTCTGAAACTCGGTTGCTGTCACAGGATGTCCAACTTTTTGTTAGTCACGCGAGTCAGATGTTCCCACCTCAACATCTTTAAACTTACTCGCCCAGCAACGCACAGTACTTGCATTGGCAAAATCACCATTAACAGCTTGCATTCTTTGATGAATCTCCTTTAGGGTGACACCTTCTGCTGTCAAGAATTCAATGACTGCACATTGCTTAAATCACATTGACCGACCGTCTGCGCAGGGTTCCATACTTTACACTGTAACACTACAAACGTTCAACGCTAAAGCTTCCTGCCAACTGGAGCAGTAGAGGAGAGTCTATAGAACAAGCCAGTACCTGCTGCATACCAGTCCTGCCATCTGTTGAGGAGTTATGAAGGTGGAGGCATTATTTTATCATTCAACCCTCATATATATATCTCCTAAACAAACAATCTATAACACTGAGAGAGAGCATTCTATTTCACAAAGTGAATATACTTTGTAAAGTGTAGACTTGGCTCATAACAAGATCTCATAACTTTTTGTAATCGCACAAGCACGAGATTTGGTCTATTTTTACAAGAATTGTTTTTGTGGTATTCATTATTATGTCTCCTGATTTCTTGATTGATCTTATAGTCAATTCATTGTTATTAAACTACTCACCAAGACATAAACTGTAAACTATTTCAGTTTTAATTTAAGTGGCGTGGCGAATTTTTTAGAGTGGAAATTAATTTTTTATGTAAGAACGAAGACATTCTCGGCGTTTAATTGCAATGAAGTCCTCACGGGTTTCCATCAGACTGTGCTGCAAAAACACGAAATTTCACACGTGAGGAAGAAGGCGGGGGCAGTCGTCGAAGTATGGTGTTTTTACAACACAAATCGGCGATACACCTGTGAATACTTCATTATAACTTTTGTCGCCTTTAATCAAAATAATAAGGAGTCATGCTATTCACTCAAAAATAATGTATTGTGACAATTTACCAAATCATCCCAAGAGGAATTAACCGAAAGCCAGAGTGGCACATGTAAGCAGGCGGCTTTAGTCAAAGAACATGTTTTTCAAACACATTGAGGCGGGGTAGAGACAAAAATAAGTCACAGAATATAAATTGCCTTTCGATAACTACTAAATAAATAGGTATGCAATCATTAAAATTACAATAACATTAGTTTCGTACCAATGAATAATAAAATTTTCAGCCGCAAATACAGGAAGTTGTCACAATTACTTTATCTGCAAATACAGATGACATGTGTGACAAATAAAAGTTACTAATCGTACTAAATATGCAACATAACTCAAATTATAGAAATGTGTGCTCAAAACAAACATAAATTTGAATGAATACGTAAAAGTGGATCTATTTACTTACGAATGACATAGGTTGACAAAAACAAACATTTGTTCCCACGAGTCAAATGCCAACTTCAACGGTACAGTGCAATATATCCGATAGAGACGAGTGGGGCAGCGAGTCACACAGAATGACAAACGTTTTCACCGGATTTAGCGGATTGCGGATCCGCATAATTTTGTGCGGAGTCCGCCAGACTGCCTAAGGATACGGGATCCCGCAGGATTGCAGGATCCCACTTTGCTGGATTGTAATACCTAGCACCAATGCCCCTTTGCTATATATATTTCCATTTTATCATCGTCTGCAATATATTATCTCAGACATTGCCGATATATCAATAGTTACTCCTTAGCAGTTCACCCACCATTTCTCCTAGCCAGGCATGAGGTAACATTCTGTTTGCACACAAGTCTGGAACCCAATGGCTCGTTTCTCTACTACATGAAGAAGGTTAATACCAAAATTTGTATCTGTGTGTTAAGTATCTAAATGATAGTAAATTAATAATAAAAATAATAGTGATAATGTTAAAACAAACATTAACCAATTATCAAATAGCTATTATTATTATTTGTTGTTTTTGTTGTTGAATTATGAAGCATTTATTAATTTTAAGTATACTGAATAACTGTGTTAATGTTTGTAACTTGATTTGTAGTAATGTTTGGTTTCTACAGTTTGCAGTTTGTTTAGAAACTGTGGTAGCATACGAGGGCGGTTTGAAAAGTTCTCGGAATCACCGCTAGATGTCAGTGCTAGAGCAACGAGGTTCCCGTGCAATAATCACACATCCTTTGTGAGTGAACACGTGGCGCGTCAGTGCTCTAGCTGCAAGAGTGTGGTAGTGACGACTCTTTGTTGCTGTTCCCGCGAAGTGATTTGTGACAATGGAAAAAAACTGAGATTCGAGCAGTGATTAAATACCTTGTAAAGAAAGGTATGAAAGCAAAGGAAATTCATGCCGACTTTCAGAACACACTAGGGGACTCTGCTCCTTCATTTTCAACTGTTGCCAAGTGGACCAGCGAGTTTAAATTTGGTCAGGAGAGCTTGGATGATGATCCACGTAGTGGACGGCCAAAAAGTGCTACGACCCCAGAATTTATCGCAAAAGTGCATAAAATGGTCATGGAGGATAGTCGACTGAAAGCTGTAGGGATGTCTTCTGAACGGGTATATTAGATTTTAACCAAAGAATTGGGTATGAAAAAATTATCCGCAAGATGGGTGGCGCGGCTCTTGACACTGGACGATAAACGCACCAGATTGGAAATGTCCGAACAAAGTCTGGCCCGTTTTCAGAGCAACCAACAAGATTTTTTGTGTTGGTTTGTGACTACAGATGAAACTTGGGTCCACTACTATACCCCAGAGACAAAACAGCAGTCAAAGCAGTGGAAACATGCCGATTCGCCACCACCAAAGAAAGCAAAGGCAGTGCGTTCGGCCGGAAAGGTAATGGCCTGTTTTCTGGGATGCAAAAGGCATTCTGCTGATAGATTATCTTCCTACTGGCCAAACAATCACGAGGCAATACTATGCAAACCTCCTAGACCAATTACAGGAAAAGATACGCGAAACAAGGCCTGGTTGACAAGGAAAAACGTCATTTTTCATCAGGACAACGCTCCGCCGCACAAAAGTGTTATTGCCATGACAAAACTTCATGAACTGAGGTACGAATTGTTGCCACATCCACCTTATTCACCTGATTTGGCACCATCAGACTTTCATCTATTCCCCAAGCTGAAAAATTTCCTCGGTGGACGGAGATTTTCTACAAGGGAAGAACTGACAGCCGAATTGGAGAGGTATTTTGCAGGCCTGGAGGAATGTCATTTTCAAGAAGGGATCAAGGCATTGGAACATCACTGGACCAAATGCATTAGTCTACAGGGAGACTATGTTGAAAAATAAAAGCAGTTCCACCGAGGTAAGATACTTAATTCTAATACATTCGGAGAACTTTTCAAACCACCCAAGTTGTGTGACAGTCTTTGACACTGCAGCACAGCTATGCAGCAGTAATTGTCAATTTGGCACTGGTATTGTAGGATGGCTGAGAGCAGGCAGTCCGTGTTGTGCCGCTTCGAGGTGATTTCATGTTGCGAGCACAGCCTCTTCGTACACAAGCTAAAATAGCTTGTCAAATATATGGGAAACATGTATCAATGTAATATAAGAGTCTTAGAGGTTTTGACAATGAACATTATTAGTTAAATTCAATAATATTTCTACAAGAGCAGCGAGTTTTTCATTTCTAGACAATGTCAACACCTCTACATTTGTTTATCCAAGCTAACGACTTGCATGTGCTGAAAGAGGAGAATTTGGACCTATCTCCTCTAACTAATATGCCGAAATCCAATGTCAGGATAGCTTACATATGGCTAAACTTCAGGATAAGCTCACAATGTCACTGTTCATACAATTTAGAGAGAACAAATGTACATTGTTATGAAGAATAACAAATTTATGGTAGTGTTATTGTAGGAAGAAGACTCGTGCAAAGGCTATTTTATATTCCTTCTCCTTTTCAATGATTATCATCTTTTTCAAAATTTTGGTATTTATTCTTTGAAAACTATAAACATGATACATGTTGTAATTTTTTTATTTGAATCATAATAGCTAAGCATCCTGAATACATGACACCATATCAGCAGTGGCGTGCCACAATGTTTACCATTTTTTACTTTTCTTTCTGTCTTGAGCAATTTTTAACCTTCTGACTGAGGGTAAGAAATTTTCTGAAGTAAGTTGCACAAAATTTAAAGATTATGAACTGTATCTTTATACCATTTTCAATTTTAAACACTTTATGTAGTAAAAAAAAAAAAAAATGAAAGAAATATTACCTGCGAGATATGTTTTCAAGCATTCGAAGTGCTTGAGGATACGTTGAGTCCATTGCTAACTGAACCACTACTGGATGTATAGATGGGTTGTGCAGGATTAAATCTTTGTACACTGTCTCCCCAACTTGAGTCAAAGGAAACTCAATAGTTGGCTTCTTTGAAGATGCTGATAATACAATTCTGGGCCACACCAGGTGCACCTTGGCATGGAATATATGACCTCTCACTTCTGTTGTGTCCAACCGAAATGTAAGATTCCTATATGCCAAGTAATCCCTGGTGAGGCCCAAATAGTGACTGTATCTACTATTCAGCTGTGACAAATCTGAGTCCTGACAGTGAAATGGCAGTGCAAGGGACTGCAGCCACTGTTTACCTTCTGTAAGAAAACCATATAGTTACCACCTAAAATAGAAATAGTGACAAAATATTGATGTTAAAATATCTAACATAATTCTATTAAACATAAGAAATAAGATTGCACAGTAAAATGATAACTAAAAAATATTATCTATTTATTTATTGCTTTCTAATGTATAAAATATGAGGGTGGATTAAAAAGTAAGTTACACTTCCAATTAATGGCCATTTATGAAAACAATCTACATCTAGGCAACATGGCTATGACAACATATAATGTAAGTTCACTTTTCCACATAGTCCCCAAGAGACTGCAAACATTTCTCTGAACGGTTAACCAACGTTTCGAAAATCGCCTCCAGCGCTATGTAACCACCTGGAAATGGACAGGAAGTAAAGGAAAGCCAACATTCCCTCCAGTCACAATTAATAGAAAGGAATCACTCCCTCATATCAAAAGTTGATAAAATGAATTGTTCTCTTAAGTCATGAGTAAATGAGAGAAACAGTTCGCTTCAATCAAAGCTAGATGAAACAAATAGTTCCCTCTCATCATGAGTAGAAGAAATGAATCATTCTCTCCAATCTAAATTAACTGAAAATAGGGAAAGTATTGAATTTTCTATTAAGTCGAAGTTCGAGCTGTTAAGAGAGGACTATCAAAGATGAAGTTAGAAGAATAAAAAAGGCCGAAAATTTTAGAGCTCCTGATGTAGAAGAACAAGAAAAATTAACACAAATAAGTACTAGAGGAAAAGAGGATTTACAGGAGTATACAAGACAAGAAATGAAGGTATTGCCAATAGAAGAAATGAAAATGTGTGGAGATGAAATAACAATTTGTCCAAATTTTGCGTAAGAGTTGGAGCCTGAAGGTGTTAAACTGTTGTCATCTGTGACAGGAATCACAGACCTCCAGCCATCAATGATCACAATCAGTTCATTGCGCAGCCTACGTTACATGGGTACAGCAAGTCGAGCTGTATTTCAGCACATAACTATTGAAAATTCTTGTCAGAACTATCAGTTTGAAGGCAAAGAAGAAATGAGAAGTGGTATTTTTGATTAAGGAGAAAAGGAAGATGTTCTGTTCATTATGGAGAAGAAAACAAGGTGGAGGTTTCAGAGAAGAATAATAATTTTATTTGATGAAAGGAAGAAGGTGGACAGAAAGAAAGGAATGAGGACAATTGGAAGATACAGAAGAAGAAAAGGGGATTAGCCTTATTTGAAGAAGGAAGGAATGTATTGAAGTTTAAGTGGAAGTCTTCAGGTGGGTAGGAGTAATGAACTGACTATTCCTATTTCAAACCCCACGTTCACATGGTCTCATGATTTAATACTTTGCGGTGTCGGCAACAATCTTTACTTCGCCACAGTGAAGGACCCTTTGTTTTTATTGTCTTTTTGTTGATGCCGTGTGTGTCAGAAAACTACAATATTCTCTACTGGGTTTTTCGCGCAGGTTAGTGAACTGCCTATTCTTATTTTATTCTTTTGTTATGATTCAAGATAGTTACCAGTTTTACATTGCATGCCATGCTCTGTCAGTTTGCGCGTAGCATTCCGTGTGCAGTGATAAGTGTTTGTGCCTACACAGTGGTGGAGTGAATGACCGGTTGGCGTCAAATGCATTTGTTAGCATACAGGTCAAAGTTAGGTAATATTAGAATATGTTGGCAGTGTGTTTATGCTGAACATTCAACATGAAGTTTTTGTAGAGGTTTTTTTTTGTATAAGTGTGATTAAATCAGAGTTACAGGGTTAAAGACCCTTGAGGAGGACATAATGAAAAAAAACTAGTTATCTGATTTTTTGGATTCTCATGTTTGTTTTAGATTGATTTTGATTGAGTTTCATGTTTGTATTTTTGCTGAAAGTGTATTTTGTATTTAGGACTAAGGATATTTGTCACGAGTATGACAAAATGTAGACAAGCAGTCACCAGATACTATTCTCTTGTGTATTGTAATGGATGTTGTACATTTTCTGGTTAGTTGTTAAGATATCTAGTAAGTCATTTTGTGACGAAATGCTGGGCTTTGTCAATCCCGTCTTTCGCCCCAAAGAGACCGGACGGGATGTAACACCACAGCGAGAATTATGTGAATATTTGCATGGAAAAGTCGGTATCAACTTTTTAAGAAAATATGGATATGTTTTACGATGCGCAATATCGCAGGCGTGATACACAATATCGCAGGTTTAGACAATTGTTGGAGAGTAGCAGGGGAGTTGTGGCAAGGTGGCGAGTGTTGTGGTAAATTAGAGGGAGAGTGTGAACAAGTTAGAATGTAAATCATAAGACGCAAATGCCGCGGCATATCTATCAAGATATTTAGTAAGGATACAGTGCAGAGAGTGAAGTTATGCACTGTGTGAATGGTAGGAGAATGAGGAGAGAGTTTGTCTCAATGATACCACTGTCTTACCGAACTTGGGTCTTCGGAGTATGGTCTAAACTAAACTTTGTCTGGTGGCTTGCGTTTGGTGGGAAGTGTTAATGGGCAATAAAATATTGTGAGATTTGACGAACTACACGAGTGCAATAACCTTTCTTAGTAGATGTCCTGTAAAACCTTTCCTTTAGCTGCAACCTCCTGACGGGCGGCCGTGCCTAATCTATTAAATGTATCGTAGCTAGTACGGCAAGAACTGTACTTTCAAAATAACCACAACTACTAATAAGGACGTCACACTGGCATAGAGTTTCACTCTCTCCCTTCTTTCATCTCTCAACCACAACATAAGCAACATCACTGTCGTGCTGGGAAACCATCCCAGTTCATCTTCCCAGACATTGCTATGGAGGGATAAACAAACCCCATGGTGACCGCCTACACTTGGCAACAAGCAAGGCGGTGTAACATCAAAAGGAAAAAAAATATTCTTGTTTATATTTCTTAAATAGTTGATTAATCACACAAGTTTGAACCTGGTCGCCACCAACGGAATGTTGGAAATTGTTCTGAAATGTTTTAGGTTCCAAATAAGAAGTAAGAAGCATCTGCAAGACAACAAACACTTTTAACCATCTTCAATGCTTGCTGTGACCAACACTTTACAGTAGGACCATCAATTTTTGTATCAGAGCTTCGTATTTCCAAGATGCAGGTTCCTGCGTTTGTTAACACTTCCACCAGCTCGACCGTTATTAATTACGCGAGACGACGCACACTGTTCCTTACAATGAAGGGGCTGTCATTTTTTCTGTTTCACCACCTATTTTTACCGTTCTGAACTGTTTAATATCCCGCACTAATTAAATCACACTTCGCGTTTTATTGTCAGAGCCGGACACAACAAGACGCGCTTCACCGCAATCACGCCCGCTCCTTCCCGAATCTTGCTCCTGACTGCCGAAACTCGTCACGTGATACTCCCAACACAGATATACCCCATATACTTACACCCCAACACAAAAAACTGTGGCAAAGGATCTGTTTATAAACCAAGAATTTTATATTGGAAAAAAAAAAGAATGGGGTACCTGAGGAAAATCCCTACCACCATTGAATTACCCTAAACTAATACAAAACATATCTATAGTGGTGGTCACTACATATTCATAACACTCGTTGCAAAATAAACTATTCTAAACATGGAAGTAAATATTCAAAACACAAATAGACCCAATTCCCAACACAATTTAATACAGTCAGTACAAAACAATTTGTTACTGTCATATTTTAGCGAACAGACATTAATAGATTACTTTACAAGAGCAGGCTATAAATTCAACTGGTTCCCTGAAACTTCTTTTCTTACAATACCATCACCAAATTACCTTAGCAACTTCGTAAGCAAAGTCGTCCTCGAAGTGTAGGTCAACATAACTTCCCACCTATTCAAACATTCTCCAAAACTACTAACCCAACATGTTACCAAATCACACAAAATCAATATATCTTACATCTTGCCATCCGTGGAAGTCGCATTTGTTCTGATGCTCATTCCCTCCATAAATACTCACAGAACCTATCCCAAGCCCTTATTTCCTGTTGTTACCCCAGGGATCCTGTACATAAACAGATCTCCTGTGCGATCACCCACCCTCCATGTAACCACTCTCACTTGTCTCCTACAAACTAACCACAGCCCTGCCTTTGTCACCCAGTTCTCTCCTGGCCTTGAGTCCATCAACCATATCTTGTGACAGGGGTATGACTTCTTTTGCACCTTTCCAGAAATAAGTACTGTCCTACCCAGTGTCCCCCGTGCATGTTTTAGCAGACCACACAATCTTAAGAACATCTTACTCCACAAATACCCTCCGTCAGACTGTCAAAAGCACCATACGGATCTTATCCTTGCAATAGACCCCGCTGTAAAACCTACACTACATATTCCAAACCCACCACAGGGAAAACTTTCCCCATTATCAGACATGCCACCTGTTCTACAACTCACATAATAAACCAACTAACTTCCCGCCATTGCACTAGTTCCTACAAAGGCCTCACCACACAGCAACTCTCAGAATGAATGGCCACAGAGAAACAGTCTACACCCGCAACTTGCACCTTCCAATACCAAAACATGCCAATAGCCACAATTCCAACAATCTCAATGACTGTTTTACTGTGATAGCAGTCAGAGTTTTCCCCGACAGCACCACTGCAGCAGAACTCCGGAGATGGGATCTAGCGTACCAGAATATCCTTGATACCAGACACTCAACTGGCCTTAACCACCGTTAAAATCCAACCATTTAACCCATCACATTTTTTTGTACTAGATATAACTTACCCTTCTACCCTTTCTACAGATGTCAATTTTACCACCGCCTGCAATATGTCAGACACTGTCGATATATCGATAGTCTACTCCTTAGCCATTCCCCCACCATTCCCCCACTACCCAGTTAGTCATTGGGTTACATTCGTTGTGTACACACATACGGAGCCTAATGGCCCGTTTATCTACCACCGAAGAAGGCAGGAAATATTGTGTATTTGTTTCTCACTTTGGACATTTATGACACTTTTACATACTTACTCCAGCACAGCCACTTCAGGGTAACGTACCTCCCTCAGGAGATGGCTTCGGGAAGTAGAGATGTCCTCCTTTGACGCACTGGGAGTTTCTTTCTTCGGGAATGATCACTGCTCGGTCATTGGTCACTGTCGGTTGAAACTGGTTGTCAGTTTAGACTGTTTCTAAGTGCCAAGAACCTTTCTTTGGCTGCTTGTGAGGCCAGATTGCAAGCTGCATCAAGAAAGTACCATAATTCCCGGTTGCGCTACATGTCAAAAATGCGCCTGCCCTGTAATATTTGCTGGTATGGTGCTCTTTGTACTGCTGTTGAAAAACATTCCCATACAACATGTTCTGGAGTGCCCTCGTTTCCGCAGTCACAGCTACCGCTGTCCATTATTCCTCTTCTTTGAAGTTCACAGTTGTAAGGTCCATGACCCGTTATGTAATGTACCAGCCCAGGCGATGGGAGAAGATGCGACATTTTGAGTCTTTCACAGACACTTGGAAACATATCACACGTCCTTCTTCCTGTTGTGCTAACATTCCACCTTTGCTTTCATTCTTCCAATAACATTTTGTTTATCTCTGCAGCTGTTGTTGCTGGTGCTACCGTGATTTTCTCTACCTGTTCCAGAATTCCTTTCCTGCTCCCTGCTTGCGAACTTCCAAATCCAGTGGCAGTTGCTGTTGGTTTGTAAGCACCACTCAGCCTGAGTAGAATACTTTGCTGTGTCCTCCTCAAAAGTTTGCTGGGTCTTACTTTCCCGAAGTGTATTGCCCAGACGCTGGCTGCATACCCTACGATTGACGTCAATATTGTATTGTGGTATATTCAAATAACAAGTGGTGAAAGTTGGAAACGCCTTTGCCCTATACTGATTATTTTGTGCTTCGTATTTCCAAGATGCAGGTTCTTGTGTTTGTTAACACTTCCACCAGCTTGATAATGAGTTTGACTGTTATTAATTACGTGAGATCTCACACAAAGTTTCTCATAATGAAGTGGCCGTCTTTTTTTCTGTTTCACTGCCTACTTTAATATCCTGCACTAATTAAATCACACTTCGCATTTCTTTGTCGGAGCCGGACACAACACGACGCGCTTCCTGGCAATCGTGCCCGCTCCTTCCCGAGTCTTGCTCCTGAATGCCGAAACTCGTCACGTGATGCTCCTGGCACAAATATACCGTGTACTTACACGCTCATAAGAAAGGTTCAAGCCATTTAATATGGGCTCCGATACACATACTGTTT
Source organism: Vandiemenella viatica (assembly GCA_031002005.1). Classification (NCBI taxonomy): domain Eukaryota; kingdom Metazoa; phylum Arthropoda; class Insecta; order Orthoptera; family Morabidae; genus Vandiemenella; species Vandiemenella viatica. The sequence goes on from JARYHS010012519.1 coordinate 165,466,547, forward strand.
TTTATTTTTTTATTTTATAATGACAGTTGAGAGTTGTCCTAGATAGTACAGTGCCAGGAAAAAAAATGTGGATCCCACAATTCCAGTAACAGCAAACACTGGCTTGGATAGTAATTAGATAAACAGGAAACATTTTGTGCATGGACTTCAGATTTCATTTAGTATATGCAATGACCTCAGAACACAATGTGATTTGTTTCCAATCGTGGAGACTATTTAACATCAGCACTTTTCGGCCTTAGCATATTCTTTGTAGTTAGTTTGCTGAAATAGGACCTAAAAAGCTAACTCCAATAGTAAGAGAGCAGCATACTGATGTCACATACATACTTTCATGACTGGCTGGAGGCATGATGGCTGCCACCAAGTCTTCCCATTAACATGGCTTACCTAGTGCTTAAAACACCTATGCTACACTTGGACATTTCATGTAGACGCAGCAACGACGTAGGCAACCACTTGTTTTAGAAGCATCGGTACATTCATGTAAGTAGTGGTACAACCATACAAGCTTTACACCTTTTCTAATATTTCATACATAACAGCTATTTAGAAATATTTTCTTAATTTAGGAGTAACTTTGAGACAGTTCAATTGTAATAAAGATATTCAATTATACATATTAAAATGTTGGGTTGACTAGAATATTGAGAAGGTTTAAAACAAGTCGAGAAAGGGTGACAAGTGCAAGTTTTCAAAGTTTTCATCTGATTGACCGAGGTAATCTGAAATAGTCAATGAGGTAACCAAAACAAACTAGCAATCTTCAAAGCATATAACTGCACGACATTAAACACTCCAATATATCAATAAATTTAACTACCAATTTAATAATAACGATAACTCTCAAATTGTCACTAAAGAGTGTTTTTCTGTTGCCACATGCTTCTTAAATTATAAATTGTTTTGTAATATATTACCACCTTACAATGTTTGTTGCCTTACAATTTATCTTCAACTAGTGAAGTTCTCATTTTTTAAATGATTTTTCATTCTGGTAATGTTAGTAATATGTTCAAAAGATCATAATATGTTAGTTTAGGATTTGAGTCATTGATTAAAATGTTATGTCAATTTCTCTATTGTCACACTATTTGGATAATGGACTGCCTGCAAATGTTAGATTATTGCAATACAGTGTTCATTGGATCTTGCATACTGTTTTGAATGTAATTTAACACTCTTGGTTAAGAATCCATATAATCTACCCTGTTGACATTTATTTACTAGTTACAGGAATAGTACCAAACCACCAAAAATGTAATCCAATAAACCCCCACAGAAAATATTTAATCTGATGGGAACATCCCAATTATTTGATTACATTACATCTGCCATAATGATAAGAATCTTGTGAAATTAAGTCTTTCTACCATTCTTTCACAACATTCTGTTACCTGCCCATCAACACAACAACAAAATTTACAAGTTGCTGATTTTTTTTTTACTTATTGCTTTACACCTCGTCTAAGTCATTAGAGGCGGGATGGGACTGGGGACAAGGAACAGGAAGAAATTCGGCCATGGCATTTTTAAAGGAAGCATCCCAGCATTTGCCTGGAGTGATTTGGGGAAACCATCGAAAACCCAAATCTGGATACCCGGACGGGGATTCGAACCCGCGTCCTCCTGAATGAGAGGCCAGAACGTTAACCATTCACTCATCACACTCAGTTGGTGATCATAATTCTTTACAAACTAACTAGGTTTTTTATTACAACCTATAAATGAATTTATCATTAAATTAATAAACTATGGTTGAAACTAAGAATTTTAGAGGCCACAACTGTAGTGATGGAGTTTTGATCTTTTTCTTGAGTTCATGGTGTAAAATGCTATTTGCACTGCTACGAAGAAGTTTCATTCATGTTTACCCGATTTGGCATAGTGAAATTTCATTTTACATGCTCTCAGTTGCTGGTTTTATCCTTCCTTCCAGGTTAAAAGTATCTTCCTGGAACTCAAAAATGTCCGATAGATGTTTAACTACTATTACAAATAACAAATTAGTCAGAATTAATTTTCAACACTTACATATTTTATACCATTTTGTTTTTAATGGTACAATCAACTGCTAACACAAATGAAAGTTTCTCTCTGAAGATTCTGAACTGCTCTCTTCAACTCTTCACTCCAAAAGTTCCTGCTCTCTTTGAGCAGTTATAATTTTTTAACAGGATTTCCTACTTGTCTCTATACACTCTTCTCATTAACTTCTTCCATGTAATATTTCGGCTCGTACCTTCAAAAATCTGGCCTCAGTTTTGAACTAATGATGAACAATTTAAAATGGGCTGTTTAATTTAGTTATAGGCATCTCTGGCCCCTTAACTCAAAACAACAATTTGCCGAAGAACAAAAGAGAATCAATTACTGAAAATGGGCACTTGGAAAAAATATGATTTGGAAGAAGTAAAACTTATTACTGAACCTCTAAAGACCTTATCAAGTAACCACCACTCAAAAAATAGGACAAGTGATCAAAACATTGTCCCCTTACCAATAATGACAAATGTCCAGTAATCTACACTCTTCCTGCAAAAATTATTGAATGCGTAATTCGGTCTACAATTTTACGAAGCAAACGCACTCTTTATCCAACAAAGAAATGATGAGAGGTCTCAGTTTTGAAAAATGGTACCTTTATATGGATTTGGCACTATCAGTAATAAGACTGGGGTGAATGTATTGATTGCACAAATGTCACTTTAATTGGATAACTTCAAATGCTTCAATATACAGCTGCACAATGATTTTGTATTGGTACTTCAGAAGTAAAAGTGCTGCTACTTTTGAGCTCTTGTTCATTTTACATGCTTGTGGAAATACGCTCTAGTCAAAGTTATTACCTAATTAAAAGATATGTTTACAAACCTGGACTGTTGTGAGGAATACCAGTGTAGCATTTGATAATGCCACATCTTAAGCCAGGCTCAAAGTGAAGTTCACCTAGTGGACTAGTTAGAAGTTCAGTGACACGGGCAGGACCACCAATTAATTCTGGAGGAATGTACTGAATTCGTGGATCAGGAGGAACACTTGTGATACTTGTCACAACCATTGCACGGCTAAAAAGTGACCTTACATGTAGCTGCTGCACACACAGCTTTCCCTGTGAACAAATAAAGAGTTTTCATACAACCACTGAACCTTTATATTTCATTGCAGAAGATCTGATTGGCGCTCCCGTACAGTGTTTTCCCAAGCAGACACGACCATGTTTTTTCAAGTTGTAGTCTTCTGTCTGCATTTGTATTATAAGGTCTTTTTTCTTTTCTTCTTTTTAAGAAACAACAAAAAAAGGAAAGTAAAATAGATCAAATGCTTGTGTTACTCACTTGAGCCACCATTTCTTCTCCTAAGAAACAAAAAAAAAAAGAATGGGAAAAGAAAGGGGGATCAAATGCTTGTCTGATTCGCATGGGCCACACAAATGTCATTGAATTAAGCATCAGCTGAATGCTGTACTACAGCCGATTTGCTTACATTATTATTTTTAAGATGAATTTGTTCATTCAACCTTTACCCAGTGGTGTTTCCTCTCTTGTAGGTATATAGCTGGTCACAGGTGCAGGATATTTGATATGTCCATAATTTCTCCACACTTTCACCCTTACAAATGTATCAGAAATCTTCCTAGGTGACTTGTATATTGGGGAATAGTTGTTCTTGGTAGAAAGGAGAAAATCGAATCTGTCATCCCCTGGACATATTAAAATATCTGTTGGTCTCCTACTCTTTTCTTCCAGTGCTGGAGCACAAAACAATGTTTGAGGTTCAAGTGCTGTGATGGCCTTATTGATAACAGTACTGTAACCATCAGCCAGAAATGTTTCCTTTAAAATTTGTCTTACTGCAACTATGCTCACTTCTTACAAAACACACATGCATAGATAGTTTTAAATTTCCACGTTTTACTGCCAGATGGTGGTTGCAGGCTGTAGGCAGATATCCTGGCAGGCAGACATCATTCTACCTTTCACAATCGTAATTGTAAAAGGGAGCTATTTGTCCACCTTAACTATCACTGTGAAATAGATTTTTCCATGAGAAACATTTAAATGCTTGAAAAATGCTTGGAGGGATTCTTTCATGAGGGCAGATGACACAAGTGTCTTCTCTTAAATGTAAAGAAGGTTTCTAATTATAATAGTTGATACCTCATCCTCAAAAGAATCCACACACACATTGGGCACAATTGGAGACAGTGGACAATCCACCACTGCTCCCTCATTGTGTTGGTAGAAATTGTTCTTATACTGAAGGTAGATTCTCTTTAGATATAATTCAGTATGTGTCGCCTATACTAGCAGTACATGGAGATCTTCCAGTCATGCCACGATTATGTCAACAGCTTCATCAACTAGTACATTTGTAGATGGCAAAGCATGTTAAAAGTCGTTCTCTTCAAAACGTTTATTCTTACATATTTTACACAAAACCATTGGCTTATAATAGTACAAGCAGAGTTTCTTAAATTCTTAAGCTAGTCTGTCAGATATCTTGCCAGCAGATGCATCAGAGGTTGAAACATGCTAACAACTGGTCATCACAGTACACCATGTTTGTGAATTTTTGGCAAATAATACAATCATAGCATCAGATGATTAAATGTAGTTACTTTTCACTTGGCCACTCCCTGAAAGACACATTTTTAAGGAGACGTTTCTGGCCAACGGCAGCAGTCTTAATGTTGTCAATAAAGCCACTACAGCATTTGAACTTCAAATATTGCCTTGTGCCCAAGTACCAGCAGAAGAGACCCACAGGCTAAAGGACATGCCAATGGTAGTGTTAACCTATGTTCAGGAGATGACAGATAAGACTGGCCACCTAATAAAGAAATATACAAGGCACATAGGAACATTTCTGATATACTTTTAAGGATGTAAGACAGCAGTGAGAAATTACAGACACCTGACGTATACCAAATATCCTGTAGCCATGGGCAGGTATGTATGAGCAAGATAGGATGCACCATTGAGTAAAGAACGAATGTCTACGAAATTTTTAAAAAAATGACATGAACATATCAGCTGTGGTATAGCATTCAGCTGACAATGGGCACTATTTTATTCAGTACCACTAGTGTTCTGGCTAAAGAAAGCACGTGTAGACTATGGCAAGTCAGAAAAGAGTTAGAAATCATTATTTAACTGAACAATATGAATATGGACAGGAAGCTATAACTTGACCAAATATGGTCAAATCTACTCAGAAAAACATGGAACATGAGCCCCCATAAACTGCTTGCACAGGCTGCTGGAGCTTACCTGATGTCACTCCAAACAGTTGGTGCTTCAGGAGCTATAGTGGTAGTGGCAGGCAATTTTTATCATGAAAGACACTACAAGAAGGCTGAAATACTAGATTTCTAATATATATATATAGTTGTGTTCCCAACTGGATAACCAAGAAAGCATTAACAACTACCACAGATACCTAAGCGAACAAAATGATGTTTCTTCTTAGGGAGTCACTAAAAGATGCAGAAAGAACATAGACCACAAGTAACTAGATTTTACACACACTTTGATGCTACATCTGAAAGTGTCAGTGTAATAAGGCTGACTCCCATCACTGAAGCTGTGGTGAAAAAAGCCATTCCTCCAGTTCCCCAGCCATGATATTTCTTTTTATCAACCAAGTTTAATAACTTGAACAGCAGCAATTTTTGGGCAATATCCAAAACACCATAACCCAACAGCTGAAAGATGTTCCAACAGAATTCCTCTTAGCATTGCTATGAATAATGGAACCAATGCTTCGTTTTTAGTTGTTCTCAAGAACTAGTTTGTAGGGATAACATACTTTTAAAAAGGACTAAAATCATTCTTAAAATAAAAACCACATAATTACTTTTCTACTTCACCACTATTGAAGGGTTTCCAGTAACTTTCATAATGGTTATACTTCCCACAGCATATCTTCGCCACATTTCAATTTTTCTTTTGCGTCCTTGATTACTTTCTCTATATAGTTGAATATTAGTAGGGTTAGTACTCAAACTTGCTTCACAATATTTTAAGTGATTCTTGTCTCATGACTATTTTTCTTACAGCCACCTGCTCTCTTGCAATCAAGAATTTTTTTAAGTTCAACAATAGCATAGAAATTTCCTTATTTTCTTTATATGTCCTTCAAATAATAATAATAAGCCTGAATTGCTTTTCTTGCATTCTGGTTTGTTCAGAACACAAACTGATCTTACCTAATATCTCTTAAACTTTAATTTCTATTCTTTTCTAATACCGTCTTGGAAGTAATTCTCAGCTGTGTGATGTTAGACCTCATCAGTAACAATTTTTACATTTGTCAGCTTGTGTATTCTTAAGGAGTATGAAGATGGTAGCTTTATTAATACCCACTGGAATCTCCCATTTCAGAATTTGTTAATATCAGCTTCAATAATTTTAAAGTTCCATTTTTCCTAGAAATTATTGGTATTTTTTCAGGAATCTAGTAAATTTGTACTGCCTTACTGAATTCAAATTTTTCAAAGCAAAGTCCCCTTTAAAACAAAATCTCCTTCATCATCTCATTTCAATACATTGTTGTTCAGATTATCACCATCACACAGTTTCTCAATACATTCAATAGATTCCTACCATCCTTTGCTAATAAAGCAAACAGATGTCTACACATAAAAAATAACAATCACAATCAAGTTTAATTAACTCTATGTTTTAAAATAATTCAAGCAAACTTTTAACTACTTCTGTCAAAGTAAGATCTACAATAAGAGATGTAAACATTCTCTATAAATGGCCAACAAACTAATCATTTAGGTAACTACGTAAATGAAACCATTCTGTTAAACAACATAAATTTGGTTAAAATTTATTATTTCAAATTAATTAATCTAGTCTGCAGTTGTTTATAATTAAATTAGCCATGCAACAGTGATAATCAAATCAATAAAATTACAAGTACTATATCTATATGTATTTAGAATAAAACCATTCACCAACAATAATCCTAACAAATTAGAACATAAATAGCCAATAATATTTAGTTACTAACAGAATAAAATGCAAATCAAAAGTGCATAGTCACAGGAATAACCCAAAACTTGGCAAAGTTTAGAACAATAGACAAAAGATCAATTTATAAAGATTGTTATTATTCTAAAGATTATATATAAATAATAACAATGAGCAGGAACATGCTTTAATGCAATAAAAATAAGGAAAGATAGGGAAATATGACCCAACACTAACCACAGATGAAGGCGGCTGGGAACAAAAAAGAACAAACAGAATAAACACACAATATTTTGGCATATAGCCCTATTCATGCATAAGTGAGACACCAGGCGGAACCAGACATGTACACCAGACGGCCATCATTGCTCCACCTGGTGTCTCACTTACGCAAGAATAAGGCTATGCGCCGAAATATTGCAAGTTTCTTGTGTTTGTTCTTTTTTGTGTGTTCGTCGTTCCTAGCTGCCTACATCTGTGGAAAGTGTTGGGTCGTATTTCCTTATCCTTCCTTAGTTATATATAAAACACTGGAACTTGAGGAATCTCTCTCTCTCTCTGTTTTATGTAGTTTAGATATTCTAACATCTCTGGCAAGTAAGGCTTTCACTACCCATCTCTATAGAATGAAAGTCAATAATTATATATAAAAAAAGAAACTTATTGCCACTGCCATCCTCTTAATATTACTATTCTTGTAAAATAATGTTTTTATATATAAAAGTCATGCTATACCGGAAAGCAGTCATCAAAAACTACTGGGTCAGGAAGCACTTCCAATTTCCCATGGGCCACTCTCATTTTGGCCGGCACCACCACTTTTTCAAAATGTGTGTTGACAAACACCTCTGCTTCTATGGTGCCTTCCATTTCTGGTGCAATTACGAGAACACGAAACACAGCAAAGAAACCTGGTTGCAACACTGACTGAAAGAAATACAAAATACCTAAAATGATAGCGTAATGTTATAAAAATAAAATATTGCAAAAATGTGTTGTTTAACTATTACAGCGATTTTTATTAGTATCACAGATCAGACAAAATTCCATTACAAAAATCCAACATTATGTGATTATGTGCTCGATGAGAGAAGTTATCAACAACTGGGATAAATTTTTTTTTAATGAATTATAAATTTGCTGTATAGAACAAAAATTTATATCACAACACATCTCTCAGATCGCACAAATGTTAGTTGATCAGTATCCCCTACTTTCTTCTAATTATAAGCTTTTGAATTACAAAGGCAATTTATGAGTGAAAGAGGAATTCTGGAGGCTGGTAACACACTGATTCAAATTAGAAAATTACTTACCACAAATGTTTCCAGGAAATAGAGGAAAAATAACAGATTCTACTAACAATTAAACTTTCCTGTGTAAAGTCTTTGAAAGAAGAATATGGTGTATATCAGGTGGAGAAACTAATAAATATGGTTCAGTGGGAAACTGGGAAGAGAATGGGTAGCGAGTTCAAGCAATGCAAAAATTGGGGGCAGGGTGGAATGTTTCTAAATACGAAAGAGAATACACCCACTAAAAATCAAATACTGCCACACTAATCCATTCTTGAGGCCATTTGGCACCATTCAATTTGAACTTAGTCAAAACTAAGGGGTTGAGCGGGACAGCCAATTGCGTGACAGTGCACATCACTTGTTCTTCATAACACTTTGTCAACCTGGAAGGAATTTTGAACTTGCTTGCATGGGCCATTTAAAATTCGTCCGTGCGCCACATGGTAGCCCAAAGGCCTGCGGTTGAGCAGCCAAGTAATAAACTGACAACTCCTCAAGGGTTTCGGTAAGCTTCCTTTCTACCTCTTTGAATGTTTTGACTAGGGCAGTGATAGCGGTTGGTCGTTTGTAGACACTTTGACAAGTAATGGTGACAACACTCTCCCAAGGGGTAGTCCCTTTTTCTGCTCTCTCCATCTACTTTTCTTGCCCTGTAGCCACAGAGAAACTCCTATTGCATTTTATTGGTTTGTGCAAGTAGATAATCTTTTTTAATGAGTATACTTCAGAGATTAATTAATGATAATCAATCGTGTTATATGCAGCAGTAAGATCTATGAATATTGCTCCAGTGTCGAGTTTTCTTTCATAGCTATTTTCTGTGTTGGGTTAAATTCAAAACCTTATTATTGCATATCTTTCCTGCTCTGAAACTTGCTTGCTCGAGGATGAGTTTTGCATCAACAACAGCTCCTATCTGCTCCAGAATCATTCATTCGAAAGCCTTGTACAAGTGGCAGAGGAGCACGATTGGTTCAAAGATTTTAGCATTGTTTAGCCTATTTTTCAGATATGGTGTTATAGTATGGGATACACATTTTGAGTACCAAATACAAGAGTTGGAGGGACTGCAAAGAAGGGCTGTTAGATTTATCTCTGAAAATAACCACAGAACAAAATCAGTAACTGATATGATAAAGGAGATGGAATGGGATTCATTGAAAGAGAGGAGGGCGAAGAGAGTCATGGGAGTGTACAAGGCGTATACTGGTGATAAGGTGTGGAAGATATTGGTAGAAGAATTAAGATACGTGCATGGAAGGGAAAAGATTACCACAATCACAAGCTGGCGCTCGATTTCAGACATAAGGGTGTGGGAAGATTTTTTTTTTCATAGGTAAGGGGGAAAAGGACTGGAATAAATTTCCAAGAGAGATGATGAATAATTCACAAAAATGCTGAAAAATTTTAAAGTTGAAATTTGTAGAGGACAAAAGGACCCGTACAGGAAAGGGGGGGGGGGGAAATGGGTGTGTAGGGAAATTGCCACCAGAACATGCACTCCATCACAATTAAATTAAATTCTCCTGCAACATACTTACAGTTTTATTCATATTTATGAAGTCATGTTTCTTCAGAATTGTGGATATATTGCCTTCCTCTACTCCAATTAGTTCTACAGAAGCCCCTGTTAGGTTTGTCCCCCAGGTATCCAAGTTTACTGCTACTGGATTGTTATTCAATAAGGCAAAATGAGTTTCCCTATGACTAGTACTACCAACAGTACCAAAATTAAGTCCAGACTCATTCTGCCCATTCAATATAACCTGAAATATTAAAAAAAAAAGAGTCATTCACAATCTGTTTAAAAACCGTATGTTACACACACTATTATGAAATTAGGAAAAGCAAGTATGCATGTATACACATGAATATAGTGTGTAGAAACTTTTTTAATAATTCTAGGCTACGAAAATAAGGTATCATGTTATAAATGTTTCTTAAAATAAACAGAAAAAAAAAAATGTTTGACAAATAATACATTTAGCATGAACTTCAAAATACTAAATTAGTAATCGATATATGTATGAACTGCCCTACTGAGGTGTCACAAGAACAATTTTCTTCAAAGTTATGTGCCCTATTTTTAGAGCTAAATGTTTGGCTGGGCAATGGTTGCAGAGTAGCTGATATATTAGATGGGAGTATTCACAAGTAGCAAGTCACATGATGGGGAAACTTTCCTCAGTTACTGGGTCAGTTAAGATGGTGGAGGCATGGTGCATGTCGCACAATTTGTGAACTACAAGTCAGCTGAGGTTTGGAGGCTTACTGAAGGAAGTTCTCAAAGGATGAGGGAGGATTCTTAGAAGAAGGGACCTCATTTCCAGGCAGGCTCAAAGGAGGTCAAAACCTCGCCGAAGAACTTTCAGAGCTTGGGAGATGTTACTTGAATACAGCGTGAGGGCCTGATGGTTAGATCATAAGCACCTCCCACAAATGTCAGGCCATAGTGGAGGGAGAGTTTGATGTAATGAGGACGGCTGCTGTCAAATTGAAGGTACTGTTGTAGGTTTAGTGTGGACAGATGAGCTGAGGTGGCCATCCCATTTAATTTATCAACTAACCTGCAATAATTGCCCAGACTCATACATAGGCGTGACCACGAATACACTGGCAATCAGAATGAACAGTGACAGAGCAAGCAATATACTTCCAGAACCCTCGTCACCCCGTATGTCGTCAGGTCACCACACACGAGACCAACAATTTCAATTCTTGTTATCTTGGTTGTCTGGGTGGAACTGCATCGATTTATCATAACTTAACATTTCAGCCATCATTTTGTGGCTTTCTTCAGAGGACTGACATGTTTGGAATTGCTGTGCCTATATATAGCTCCTGAAGAGCGTGCCAACATGTCACTGAAGCTCCCGATGTCAGCAAATCAGCTGTAGCACAACATTCTGCTGACATTGGGCACGGTATTTTATTCAGTGACAGTGTTCAGTGACAGTTTACTAGTTCAGGAAAGCAGATGGTAGCCCAGGTGAATCAGAGAAGCACTGGAAATAAAAAAAGAACAGATAGTATGAACGCAGGTAGCAGGCTACAACTTAACCAAATATAGTCATGCTTGCTTAGGAAAACACGGGACATAAGCTGCCATCAGACCGGCCACGCTGGCGGCGGGAGCTTCAGTGATATCACTCCAAATCGTTTGGCGCACTCTTCGTGAGCTATATATAGGCGGCAGCAATTCCAGACGTGACAGTCCTCTTAAGAGAGGCACAAAATGATGGCTGAAGCGTTAGGTTTCGATAAATTGATGCGGTTTCACCCAGACAACTAAGATAAAATCGACTGTGGAAATCTGCGCACCCAATTTCAATTTCTTGCTTACCGATCCATGTCATCAGAGTCCTCTAAGACAGAAGCAACATCTCTGAACTCAGAAGCTGTGAACCGGTTACCAGTATAAATTAGGTACCAGACAGCTGCTGTGTCTTAAAGACAACTTCTTCTTTACCATACCCGCCCCCCCTCTCTCTCTCTCTCTCTCTCTCTCTCCCCACATGAATCACAGAGCTGATTTTTAAGTAGCTACCCAGCTGGACCCACAATTTAGCTCTGCTATGGAACAGAGGTGACAGTAGCAGCAGAAAATGCAATTAAATAGACACCTGATCATCAGATGCTGATGAACCAAGAAAGTACTGGAACCAACTGCAGCTTTAGGACTGGTCACAGTGTTTTGCAGAGCATACTGCCACACTCCATGCTGTGCATTTTATGACAATGAATGGATATATTCCCTTGTTATTGCATATGAGAAACAATAAAATCTGTTTCTGTGAATCCCATGAAGAGGAATGCATTTACCCTAACCGGTAATGATGATTACAAACATCAAAACTGCCAAACAATGAATATCAAACAATGCTGAAAAATGGTAGCCTGAATGGGTTCCAAGCAGCAGTGTGTGCAGTGGTTCCATTAGCAATAATCATTATAGGGAATGGTATCGACCCCGAAATTTGTTGTTAATGTGTTGCCCACAAACTATCTTCATCAACATACTACCTTCACAAGTGTAATTTGTCAATTCCTTTAATGTCTCTAAGTTCAAATTGTAACTAATTATTTTCTCATTCCAAAAGTGTTTATGTACAGTTCTTGATAAAACCAATTATTTGCATCCAAGAATTAATACACTATTACTGCAGCACTGACTAAAAACCACTGTAAAATAGTGAATTTCTGCACAGTAAAAAATGAAATAAAAAGAAGAATTTGTGGATATAGATGCAGAGAAACAGTGTATAAACACTTGATTTATAGCTTTACGGATCATTCAGTATGAACACTATTTATTCTAAGCAATTAGCATCTCTTAGTCAAACTTCTAAGTGCAACTACCTTAATTAATTTTCCATTGTAACATAACAATGGTACTTTAACTGTTGATATATTTGTATGGATCATTAAGTTGGTATCCAGCATTAAATTGTTTTGTAAAGAATCCTTCCTTAATATCAACTGAAACAGAATTGCTGTTTTTCCTGGAGCCAATATTGTAGGAGTAAAATGATGTACCTGCAAGATAAAAGTAGTTCATTAAATACAGCAAAAACTTTGGATTCATAATTATAAAATATTATCAGTTATTTATATTAAAAATGGTGACCTCTTATGTTTTTGAACAAGGAAATAAGAAATGAAGCCATCTAATAGAAATAACATGGGAAGGAACTAATTTTCTAATTTATGTATTGCTGTTTCTATTACTGATGGAAATCGAAAATTTATATCTGTAGTGATTCCAGTTTCAGGTACAGTGTGCAGAATGTTTATTGGTACATTATTAAATCTCAGAAGAAAATAATGACATATCTATTATTATTCCTCAAAATAAAATACCTTTCATTAATAAACACTCGCATTAACTTATTTCCACATTGATATAACCATTCTGTAACTGATCACGATACTGTGCAAAATATTCACAGGAGTTGGCTAGCAGCCCAAAAAGCTCACTGTCAAGAAAACTCGTGCTACCATGCTCGCTCAATTATTTGTGATGTTTCAATGTCTTACCTTTGCAATCAAACTCTTTTCCATAACATACTGTCAGTGGTCAATAAATATTGTAAAATCTGGGCTAGCAGTCTTTGTTTATGTTTAATATTTAATTTACTCCCAGTAACAGTCCACAACCATGTTGATATTTAATGTGTCATATTTATTAATGATAAAAACTAAAAATATGGTAATTAAATTAAATACACCAGAAATCCAGATATTACAATGTGCTACCATTTTAAAATAGCCTTCCCTTTCCTGTTACTATAATAAATGCACCTGCCACTGGAAGTGTATTTACATTACGCTATGCATCTGTAGTGATCAACAGATAAACTCTACAGAAGAACAAGTATTTCCCAAGTATGAATTGAGGAAACGTGGATGGAGGCATCGACCTGGGATTTGGAGCATTTAAAGTTAGTTAACAATGTACAATTTTCGGTCAAAGCAACAGGACCACATCGACAGAACTCACAATTTGACTATCACTGTCCCTGCGATCACTGGAAACATACTGCGAGAGGAAGATTAAAACACTGTGAAATGATCTCTCATCTTTCTTCCCCAGTCCCATTGCACCAGTTGCAGTTGGAGCAGACAGCAAATATTGACTATGTTCGCCAGTAGTGGCAGTGGTTGGTTGGCAACCACAACAGCATCAGATTGACGTCAAACAGGCTGGCTCTAGGAAACTGCTGGATCTGGAGAAGCATGGATCTATTATAGATCGGGAGATAGGTTTGCCCTCCCCCCACCCCCTCAATAGACGGAGGTAACTGGGGTCAATTGAGTGCCCACAGCCTTCAGGCTCACTCAACAAAATTATAGTCAGACAGTTATAATGTAATCAATCACTTTCATTTATGTTCTAATTGCAACTTTAGAAGGTAGCAGCAGAACACATTATATTGTACTTCAGTCATCACTATAAATCCTTCGCATACAGCTTTATATAGTTGCACAGTGCCACATTCACACTGAGCCGCAACATTAAAGAATGTAAACAGGAGATCATTTGGAAGTAATTTCATCTTGATGATCTTAACATAAATATCTCAACCCAATCCCAGATCGACTCAAGCTTTATACTTACTCAATTGCTATCTTTATCTATCTTCATGGCACTGACCCATAGCCTGTTTCTTACTCCTGTGGATGTTGGGAAACTGAGTGGTTAATACTTTGGAAAATCAATGGCTTTATATAACAGGAGAAATTGATGTCCATTGACATGGAGCCTCCGCATCGTGCTATAGCTCTGAGATTCAACAGTGTTAATCTCATCATCTATTCATCTACTTCACATGTTACCCTTTCCTACCACTAAGCCAAGATGACCACTCTCCATGGCACACAACATTTGATGATCATGCTCTACAGTGGTTTTAAACAATGTTACAAAACTGGCAGCACATGCCCATATTCAACCACATCACTGTGGATCTTTGATTCAAGTAAATCAATATACTATCAAATTTCCACTTATTTTCAATTAACATATTTACATAAGTAAGATGTAGCTACTAGCCAATTACAGCACACGCTCAGAACATGAATAAGCATGGGAATTTTGTGTTCTACATTCTTACTGAATCCAATGTATGTTATCACTTCCAATTTCATTTGATTTATTCAGATATTTTGTATTTTTGCCAGAACTTCACATGTTCACTTAGTTTATATAATGCAGTAAAAAAATAAACAAGTACACCTTGCATGAACCAATGAGTGACTGCTCGTGAAAGAAAAAAAGAAAAAAAAGAGTTACAGGATGTGTAGTAATTATTTAGAAGTAACAAAACAGTAAGAGCTGTTTTTGAATGAGCCTGCGAAAAGTTGAGACTTTCATTACTAAACCACACATCTGAGGAATTTTTACAAGCCTACTGAGTTCCAGAAAAGATAAGTAGAAGGAGCAGGTTGACTTAATGTTTCTTAATTTCAATGTTGAGGATAAGTTGCATAACTGGATGAAGAACTGAAAGTATCTTCTAAAATGCTGCATCTTTTCTTCCTTCAAGGCAACTTTGAACACAACAATGAAAAATTTATTGCTGTCACTCTGGAGGAAGCATTTTAACCTGCTTTAAGCTATTTCAGAAGAAATTTAGTTTTAATTGGTCCATCAATTACATTGTGGTGATTATTAAACAAAAATGTGATTTTGAGACCTACAACCTGGAAAAATCTTTATATCAATACAGAGAATTAACTAATTACAGCTTACCATAAAGTGAGCTTGTGCTTCCTTGTGAAGAGTAATGTTTATTAAAGCTATAGGAACACTGAATGTATTTCGCACAGTGAAATTCCTAATACTGCTTCTTTCACCAACATCAAGGCAGTATTGAGTTACAGAAGCATTGAAGTCCAATCCACCATCCAATACTTGAGCAACATATGGTATTACAAGGTCATGATATACATCTTGTTTGCTTTTGATTACTATCCTTCCATTATAATCTTTGTTCTCAAATGCTGCTTTCCCTGCAAAGACATAACCAAGGAACATAACCAATGAACACAAAATAAAGGTAACTATTAATTAGGGCAATAAAAATAAACTCAAAGTAGCTTTAGTCAATAACATTAAGTTATGTGTTTTTAGATAAATGAAAATTGTGCTAAATTGTTGTTAAAGACATATGGATTCATTCAAAGAATGAGCTAATACTTTTGATTCATAATTCAAAAGTGAAAAAGTGCTCCAATATTTATGTAATTTAGAAACCTTCAAAAGCACAAGGTTAGAAATAACATGCATGATAATGAAATCACTCAAAGAACTGTGAGAGCATTCCTAATATAAGAGTTATGAAAAAAACAAAAACAAAGAAAAATAATCCTTACCAAAGATGTTGGTAGCTTATTGGAGGATCCAGATACCTAATAATTCTTCAGAAAGATGGATCCAGCCTATGCCACGATTATCGATTTTTTTACTACTGTGGACCAGATATGAAAATCTCTATTGTCACAGAAAGCTTGGACTGTGGGGCTTGATAATTTGTTTATGGTTATGTGAGCTATGCCCATGCCTATGTTGTACCCGATTTTATATGAAATTTAGCAGTTTCATTTAAAAATAATTCCTTCTTAATAAAAGCAGTCGCCAACTCCTCGGAACACCTTACTATTACTACTAAATCAAAATTGTAAGGAGTAACAGTAATGAAGATTCAATTCAGAACAATGTTCAAAACACAAAATATAGATCACAGAATCTATTGCAACAAAGTTAAAGTCTTTCTCTAGTGCCAGTTTACAGCACAGTATTGAAAACGAATTTACATTGGCTTCGATCCTATATGAGAGATTCAGGTTACCTTCGGGTTATTGGGACGCCTCTAAGGCTTTACAAAGTGTAATAAGGGTTTTATTAGGATTTTTTACAGAAAGTTTCGTGGATTGCATGCATGATACAATATCAGATTCACAGCAAGTGGAAAATTATCGCAACAGACATGTACCACTGATGAAACGCACCTTGGGGAATAAACTAAGTTATCAGTCACTTGTTATTTGTATCTGGGTTAACACTGTGCTCCGTACTTTCAAAGAGTAAGTGAGAACGAAGGATTGAGACCATGGAAAACATGGGCCTGTCCAAAAATAGCCGAAAGGCATGCCAATTTCTGAAAAGACTTAGCCGTGACCCACGTGTAACCAATACACATGCTAATGCAACACCCAACCAAATGGCACATCAATTATTACTGAATGTCAAAGGAGGAAGACTCAGAAGAAGAGACAGGACTAAGATGGTAAGACAATCACAAGTAGAAAAAAAGATCTCTCCATGTAATTTCAAATGAATGAGTTGATGAAAGCTTTTAAAATGTGCAAAACTGGTAAAGCAACAGGAATTGACGATATAACTGTGGAGCAGCTAAAACATTTTGGTGCCATTGCAATGGAATGGCTTTTGCATCTTTACAACAAGTGCCTCCGAGGTAAACAGATACCTAAAATTTGGTATAAGTTATTGCCATATTGAAACCTGGGAAAGACTTCTACCGCCAAAAACTATCGCCCTATTTCTCTGTTTCTACAAGATATTTGAAAGGATGCTGCTTAATCGACTGGGCCCAAAAATTGAGCCGAAACTGATTAACCAGCAATCGGGTATCAGATCTAAAAAAAACTGCACTGCACAAGTCCTCAACCTGACTCAGCATATTGAGGATGGTTTCGAGTTAGGGTTGATCACAGGAGTGGCCTTCGTAGATCTCTCTGCAGCATATGACACTGTACAGCATAACATCCTGTTGTGTAAACTATATCATCTTACACATGATTTTGAGTTTACAGAAATCAACTGTATTTTACTACAGAACCGAAGTTTTTATGTCAAATTTCAAGACAACAAAAGTCAATGGAGAACACAAGAAAAAATGGGCTGCTCCAAACATGTGTCCTGGCACCAACCTTATTCAACATTTAACCTAATGATCAACCCCAGCCACCAATGACTTGAAGTTTTGTCTTTGCAGATGATCTAACACTAGCAGTACAAGCCAAAGATATGGAACAGTGGAGGAGTGTTTAAGTAATGGTTTACAATCTTTCACCACTATGAAGACAATCAGTTGAAACTGAATCCATCCAAAATTCAACTATACGCCTTCCATTTATGAAACAGACATGCCAACAGTAAACAAAGTCAGATCGGAAGGCTTAGAATTAGATCACTGTTTCAATCCAAAATATCTCTGGAGTTACACTAGATCGCGCCCTCACTTACAAAAAGCACTGCTTGAATACAAAAGGCAAAGTTTCAGCCCACTACAATATCCTGCAGAAACTCTCAGGAAACACGTCTATCAGTGCTCCAAACATCAGCTCTTGCATTGTGTTATTCTGCTGCAGAACATGCCTGTCCCGTTTGGTACAAGTCTGTTTATGCCAAACAAGTAGATTTAGCATTGCATAAAACCTGCAGAATTTTAACGGATTGCCTCAGAGCCACGCCAATTGAAACACTACTTGGTCAGGCAGAAATCGCTCCCCGATATAAGACGGAACGTAGCTGCAATGTCAGAAAGAAACAAGGCTAATCTAAACAAGGCTAATCAAAACACATCTCATCCCTTATTCGGGCATCAACTTCCCAGACAAAGGATGCTTTTTTTTTAACCGCTTAACGTCTCTTAACAGTGAGGTTTTTAGAGATGGGAAAGGATGGGGGGCAAGGAATGGGAAGGAATTCAGCCATGGCCTTTTGAAGGAAGCATCTCGGCATTTGCCTGGAGTGATTTGGGAAACCATGGAAAACCCGAATCTGGATGCCCGGATAGGGATTCAAACCGGTGTCCTCACGAGTGCGTAGTGAGAACGCTAACCGTTACTCCACCACGCTCGGTGCAAAGGATGCATTAGATGTATCAACGAAAGTTGCCCAGCTGTACCTACTGCAGAGGCACTACCACCAGATGGCAATTTCAACTGGAAGACCTGAAGAGCACTAAATCGGCTGAGAAGTGGAGTGGGCAGGACCAAGGATAACCTGGCAAAATGGTTTTATCTTGAGGAACCAGATAACGTGTGCGAGTGTGGGGCAGAACAGATCATTCAGCATTTATATAATTGCCTGCAGTGCCCAATAACTGGTACTCTGCAAGATCTCCTTCGCGCCAGTGACAATGCCATACACGTTGCCGACTTTTGGTCATCCATTATATTAACTTAATTAGTGTTGATTGATATAATTTTCTTTCTATCTTTCCGATATTGTTAATGCTGTTTCTAAAAATTGTAAAAGCAGCAGGTGCCAAATCTTGAGTGTGTAGTGGAAAGACATGAATCCAAATGCCTGTTGCCAATGTTAACACAACCAACAATTTTGATAGACGCCACAAACTGTATGAAAATAGAACACAAGATAAAAATAGTTATTAATTATGGTAATAAAAATAAATTCAATTTCACTGTCAAAAACAGGCAGTGCAGTGAAAGTATAGCAGGCATAAATGTTTCAACTGCCAAATTTTAAGAGTGGAGACCCATTGCAGTTGAGCTCCATCCGTACATAACGCACTGGCTAAGTACGTATAGTGTTCTGAACTACCACTTTCAATTTTTACTTACTCTAGACAAGAAACAACTGATTTATTGGTTTCCTTTCTTCTCCTCCCAGAATTTGTTCATTGTTTTACTGAGGTTCCTCCTTCATTTAGACCACGTGATCCTCCCTTTCTACATTGTTACTGGAACCCCTTGAATTTATCAATTCAGTTTGAAACACTTTTTTTTTAGTCTCCTCAACCCTTTCTGAAGAGTCATTAAGTATCTGAATCTTCCAATAACTGTGTTAGTAACATTTTTGTTGATAATTATTTTTCTGCATTTTTTGCATAACTTGAATTCACTTTTAATGTGGTAATATAGTTTAAAATTCTTTTTGTAAACCTACTCTCTCTCATTCTCATAAGGTGTCCATAAAATTTAAGCCTTATCTTGTGTATTGTGTGTAATTTTCTCTGCATGCCTACATAAATTTAATTTTTTCCCTTCCACCAGGTACCACTTTTCCCTTAACTGGTCCCAGGATTTTCCTTTTTCTCTAACTCATCAATCTCAATTTTCTTATTAAATATCAAGCATTCTGAACTAAACATTGCCTCTGTCTTGACAACTGTTGTATAATTTCCAACCTTAGCTTTTTAGGAGACTGCTTTCTTGTTGTATCTGTTCTGTTTTAGCCTATATGTTAGTTCAATATTTCTAGCTCTTCCTTTATTCACTTCCTTATCACACCCTTTAAGTTGGATCCATTCAATCAGATATTTAAGTTTGTTGACTCTTAACTTTTCCAAATTTAGTTTTCAGATTTTTATTATTATTATTATTATTGTGTTTATAGTACATTCTTCTATATGAGGCCATAAATCCTGATTTTTTTCTGCAATTTCATGGAATTTTTTGAGCTTCCTATTTATTTTCTGCTAGTAATACAAGCTCATCAGCAAAAGTGAGACATTCCACCTTCAGACCCTGCTAGTTTGGGCCTAAACATATCCCTTCCATTCTTTTTTTTTTCAATTTTCCATGTTCCGATTATTTTTTTCTCAATAACTTCTGAAACTTCACCTAGAAACTGTTCTGAAAGTAATCAAGGGTATAATACGAAAGATAGAGGAAATATTTATTCCAAAACAGAAAATAAAGAAAAGTACAAAACCTATATACTACAACTAGCTGATACCCTCGACTTTGTACACGTGTATTAAGAATTTCTTTGCCATAATTTATTATAAAAAATTGTTGGTAGCGAAGGATTGGTCCCTAACAACACCGAGTCGGCATAATATGACCGGAAACCCATCACTCTACCATCGAAACTGTCTCTTGAAAAGAATCAATTTCCAACATATTTAAAAAAAGAAAAACGAACGAATGAGAGGGGATGTGTGTGTGTGTGTGGGGGGGGGGGGGTGTTAACTAAGGGCAGCTTTATTTCAGCTTGGACTTTTCTTCAGCATGAACATCCGATTCTTGGGTTCTAATAACTTAAGCTGCTCGTGCTCTGTTAGAGCTACAACTTAGGCCAGTTTACGCCCGCAAGGCATGTCAAAAAAGAAGGCAAAATAAATTGGTGCCAGAAACATTTAAGCAGACACAAAGTAATAGGACAGAAAATCAAAATCTATACTAAATAATACATTTTTTTCTCTAAACGAAACTTATTAACAAATTATACACTAACATAATGCACGAGAAGCATAGCTTGAGCAAGCGACGTAACATTACAGACTAACACACACATCTGTCTCTCCGTCACTATTCGATAAGTTCTCAAAATTTTCATGACTACAAGTGTTAATCACACCAAAAAAATGTCCTGTGCCCTCCCTACAGATTTTCTCATCAAATTCCATCAATATCGGTATAGGCATTTAGTTGTCAAAACGTAACATAAGACACAGACTTACTTCCACATGTATAGTATTAGTACTGCAATTCACACACACACTGACTACGAATCACTCCTGTTGGATCAGTATAACGTAAAAAAGTGTAGATCTACAGCATTGCAAGACTACCTACGAATTGCCTCACATTGCACCCCTAACTTTGTGATATCTACAGTTTAACATTCAATCCGAATAACCGACGGCCCAGGCGTGACTCTTACGATCAAAAACAATTTTTAAAAATCTTAGTCTCCATGGGGATTTGAACCCGAGACCACAACCCAAACATTAGTAATCAAGCACTTTAAACAATGAGCTAACTGACCGCTACACGGAAGAATAGTACAAAAACCTCCATATCCAACGCGTCTATCGCCTTTCAGTAATGTTTCGAAATTATAAGACAACATGTATTATTTTTACAGATAATTTTTCAACCAAATGTAGACAGTATTTTTCTCCTCATTTCAAAGGATAAGTGTGCAAAGTTTCATCGAGATCGGATGAAAACTGTGGATTTGTATGAAAAACAAACACATACATTCATCTTTATATATATAGATAGGAAGGTAAGGAGGTTAAATATGTTACAGGGAAGAGAACAATACAGAGTTAAGAGACAGCTAGGCAATAGGGAATACTTAAAACATCTAAACAAGAAATTAATAACAGCTAATATGGAAGCTAAAGGTGGTTTTATGCAGTGGCGGCTCTTGGCGTAGTAACACAACAAAATAAACATAGTAAATTAAATTAAAAATAAATCTAAATATGAATATGCTAAGCGAAAACTTCGGATCCCTTTTTAAGAATATTGCGCAAATGGAGGAGTGTGATATTTGGCATAGTTAAAGTTTACATGGAGAAGAAATGTAGAAAGCTAAAATTTATAAATAACGTGTGTTAAAAATACATTAAATTAAATAAAACGAAAAATTCTTTGTTTACATTCAATTGTTTCTTAATGGCAACGACGCTCAGCAATTCTGCCAATGTCTAGTTTATATGATACTCTGCGATTTTTGATCAAACGGAATAACAAGCATACTTAAAGTTTATATAGGAAGAAGAAATGCAGAAAGGTAAAATCTATTTCTTCTTCTATATGCTAATACGTGAAGCGATAACTTTGGGTTTTTAAGCATATTGCACGCATTGAGGAGTGTGAGATTTGGCATAGTTAAAGTTTATACGGAGAAGAAGTGCAGAAAGCTAAAATTTATATATAATATAAGTTACATATAGATTAAATTAAACAAAATAAAACATTAATTGTTTACTTTCAATTGTTTGTTTTTAATGGTGGCGACACTTAGCGATTCTGCCAATGTCTATGGTCTTTGGTCAACAATAAAGAAAAAAAATAATAAGCATAGTTAATATATGTGTTACAAATACATTATTAAATAAAAAATTAATTCGCGAGCGTGTCTGCGCGTGAAATCAGATCGGAGACAACTATCTGATGTGTATTGCCAGCAATGATATATTCTGTGGTCTTTGGTGAAACAAAACAGTTGCATAATCTTTGAACTAATAAAAGGAAATTTCCAAAAGGAATATTTTCTATATTACAGAGAATTTGACATCCTAACGGACAATTTCAATTGACTTTATCTCCTTCAGATATTTGCCCCTGCTTCCATTATGTCTCGACATAGAACACTGATAGGTCTGAGTGAAATTATGGTAATAGAAAAAATTTATACAGTGAACATAGTACACAAAACGATGAAATTATCTATATATTAATACGCTAAGCGAAAATTTCGGATTCCTTTTAAGAATATTGCGCGCAAGGAGAAGTGAGAGATTTGGCATAGTTAAAGTTTATACGGAGAAGAAGTGCAGAAAGCTAAAATCTATATATGTGTTACAAATACATTAAATTAAATAAAACAAAAATCTGATCGGAGTCAACTATCTGATATGTATTTTCGGCATTAAGATACTTTGTGGTCTTTGGTGAAACAAAACAGTCGAGATTAATCTCTGAACTTATAGAAGCAAGAAGCAACATTTTGAATTGTCTCTGTTCGAAAAGGAGCTTGTTCGGAATGCCTTCATTTGTGATGATAATAAATAAGTCTCAAGGACAAACATTCAAAAAAGTAGGAATTTTATAGAGGCAGCCAGTCTTTACACATGGTTAACTGTACGTCGTAGCAAGTAGAGTTCGATCATTCGATGGTTTGAGATTTTATATTTCAGAATATAATGGTCAAGGGCATTTAGCAAATGATGAAAGAGTTTACACAAAAAAAAAACATCATTTACACAGAAGTTTTGAATCATTTAATTTCAAACTATTTGATGTTCAATGACATTTATTTTAGTTATTTTTTATTTGATCCAATAATAATTTTAAAAAATTTAACAGACAAATAATTGTATCAAAAAATAAATGCAAATAATAGCTGCTAGTTGTGCTTTTTTTTACTGTTACATTAAATTTTTTATTAAAGTGAAACTTTAATTCTATTGCCTAAAATTTTTCCGTAATATATCGCATGTCTCATTACAGTCGGCAAGGCGCATGCGCGTAGGTATGACATGACCTAGTGCGGAGGAATCATGTCCTTTAACACTCACAAGGGGAGGTTTTCAGTGTGGAAATTGCAATCGTAGAACGAACAAGTCTGGGAAATAGTACGTCACCTCTGGTTTCTCGCCCTAAAGCAGTTCAGCCTGGTGGGTCTCCGATTAAGAGAAATCTGAGATTAAAAAGTGTTTAAATTGTATGTAAATGAGCTATACTTGTATGAAAGACCATTAGTTCATAATGTCTATTTAGCCATGCTCGTTGAGGTGGTGTGATCAGATGTGATGGGTCTGAGGTTCGATACCCCCACCCGCAAAATTATTATTTTTTTTTCTATTTGTATTTTTTTTTTTTTTTTTTTTTTTAATTGCTATTCTATGTTGTAGCATTAAAAACTGTTTTGAAACAAATTCTACAAGTTTTTTATTTTCCTTTTACAAATATGCAAATATTAGGATGATACAACCGAAATGTACGCATTTATGTCAGCCATGTGATGTGTATTTCTATCATCAGGTAAAAATACTAATAAGAAACCTCCAAAATGCACCGGAACTGTTGCAAGATAACCGTGCAATATCTTCTCGTGAAGATATATTCTCTTATTCACCACATTTTGCGACACCTGTATTTTATGACATCATAAAATATTCCTGGTATGGTTCAAATTTAACGAATAAAAGGCCGAAATTTACAAATGTTAATGAAGCCTGCTTTCCTAAATCAATAATAAATACTGTATGCGACTGTCGAAACATATCCTTCATAAAATGTTCTTGGTGTGGACGTAATTTTTGTTTCAAATGTTTTTATGATTTATACCATCCTAATATTTGCGTATTTGTCAAAGGAAAATAATTTTTTTTAGATTTTGTTTCAAAACAAATTTTTAATGATACTAGATGGAATGGCAATATTACTGGTGCATGGAGACCGCTGAACAATGTATCCAGAAATTTATATGGTTATGTTAGAAAACAAAGAGGGAAGGGAAGATATGAAATCTTCTCTTTCTGTATAGAGGAATTCTTAATATGCAGAAAGCAAACAGAGTAGGAAATGCAGAATCAAAAGAGGTGGCAGTGTCACAGGGTAATGTATTGGCAACATTTTCTGTTTGGAATAAATATTTATAATTGTAGATAAGAATGAAGAAGTTACTGAGGATTTTGAAATATCAGAGATATTGTGTGACTGGTTTAATGAGACCATTAGGGATTATCATCCTAGGAAGGGAGGAAATAAATAATCATCTCCATACAAATACGAATGAGGAAACTACAAAATTTGTAATATGTGCACAGGAAATTTGATGGAACCAAGAAAGCTAAAAAAAAGTGCAAAAGGGTCAGTGTGGATAATACTACCACAGGTGTATTACAAGATGGTGGGATGTGATACCTTGAAATATTATTTATAATGAGTCTGGAGTCTTGCTCCTTAGCAGAGGACTGGAAAGTAGTGATAGTAGTACCAGTTCATAAAGGGTTCAAAATTATAGGCTGTTCAGTGAATGATGGAGAGAATAACATGCAACTACATCAGAAATATCCGAGACAAGAAACTGGTTTGCAAAACAACAACATGGCTTTAGGCAAGAATATTAAAGTGAATCTGAGCTGTGAGTTATATGCAAGATATTTCAGATAAATTGCACAAGGACAAATTGATAGTGTAGAACTAAATCTTTCTAAAGTATATGGATAATGGAAACAAACTGCCGTTGGCACTAAGAATTAGATAGGACAGGGAAAAAATACTCGTCACTTACCACAGATGAAGGCAGGAGGGCGAGAGGAACACGTAAAAAACACAAAAATAAACAAATTGCACAATATTTCGGCATGAGCCTCAATCATGTGAGAGGCGAGACATATAGCAAGGGGAAAGTTGTGGTCATATCCCGACCTACCACTTGAATGAAACAAAGGAAGAAACATGGGGTGGGGGTGGAATTACAGGGGGTGGAGGGATATGGTTAACCAGCGATAAAAGTGAAACAAAATGATCTTTGTGTAGCATAATTCAAAAAGTTATTATTATAATGTTATTTAGATCGGTTATTGGTGAAAACAAATGGAGGTAGAAATATATATATAAAAATTTAATTTGAATAAATGAAATATACATATATAAGAAACGGATTGTTTTTTTTTTTTTTTTTTTTTTTTGGGGGGGGTGTCTCTAGTGTCAAGGATATGTTGGTAGGCTAGTTCCCATTTGCGGAGTTCTGAAGGGGTGGTGGTATTAGGAAAAACTCTAATAGCTCTAACTGTGAAACAGGTGTTGAGGGTGTTCGAATAACGTGTGCTGGCATGAATTGCCACTGGATGGTCTGGGTTGGAAGTATAAACTTTTTGCCTGTGGCCATTCATCCTGTAGGATAGTTGTTGAGTGGTGAGACCAATGTAGGAGGCAGTGCAATGGAGACAGGTGAGTTGGTAAATAAGGCGAGTGGTAGCACACGTAGCAAGTCCAATTATAGGGAAAGATTCACCTGTGACAGGATTAAAGTAGTGGTGGCAGGGTGCATGCTGCAAGTATTGCAGTGGACCCCACTTTCAAGGGAAAGATCCCTGTGGAGGTCTAGGAGAGTCGGCAGTTAAATACTTGTGGACCAAGATGTTTTACAGATTGGGTGGTCTGCTGAAGCAAGTGCGGGGAGCAGTGGGTAGGATTTTAGGAAGAAGAGACGCATTTCAGGGAAAGACTGTAGGAAATCATGACCAAAGCGGAGAATCTGGTTGATGGATTCCAAGCCAGGAAAGAACTGGGTGACGAGTGTTGATCCAGTTTTAGGGGGTGCAGAACGAGGGTTGTGGGAGATTTGTTTTTCCACAAGATCGTGGAGGTATCGGCAGGAAACGAGGGCATGGGATAGTTTTTGGGAGTAACTGGAAATTGATTCCTGATCGGAACAGATGTTTCTGCAATGGATTGCAAGGCTGTATGGGAGGGAACGTTTGGTGGGGAAGTATTAGATAATGGTGACAGTGAAAACAACTGTTAGGCAATGATAATGAGGAAGGGTAAGGAAAGTTAACCCATACTCAAAACAGATAAAGGCTGGAGCAGCATGACAAACATAAAAACTCACTTTACTATATTTTGGTAAAAACCTTAGTCATTTTAGAGAGAAACATATTTCAAAGAGATCAGATGTGTACACATCAAGACCTACCATATGACTCCACAAATACAAATGATACGCAACAAGTACCAATTATTAAGATTATAGTCATATGAGAATAAATCATATCAGTTTATAATACTGGTAAAAATATACAAAAAAGTTGACATATACTTACAATCAAATGTTAATACTGCTACTTTTGTTGGTACTTTTGACTCGGGTGGAACTTTTACTGGTTGAAATTCTATTTTAACGGCCTCAGAAGGAGAAGCTGTGGTGACAGACTGAAACCAAAGAGCAAGACTTTGATACAGTAATTATCTAATTACAATAAACTAATACAAAACTGAATAATTAACAAAACTTAAACTGTAAAAGAAAGCACCACTTACCTGGATCCTAATTACCTTCTTCCCAGAGTTTAATAGGTACAAAGGCAATGTTTTGGGTTTATCTTTTCTACCTCCAATGCCAAAATCAATTAAATCATCAGGAGAATATATTCCTGCTTGTGCACCAACTTCAACTTCCAATGGCACAACAAGTATTTCATCAGTCTTATTCAATTTTATCCTACAAAATAGGGTGATAATACTAAATAAGAAGTTTAGAGAATTGTAGTTAAACTCTAACTTTATACTCGAGTACTGACCTTACATAAGCTGTATGGTTCTTTTCAGCTCTTGCTACAAATCTAATCCGTATAATAGCTTTTGTGTTGAATGGTGGTATCTCCCATAAATGTTTTGGCCCCTCCATTTCCCCTGAAGGAAGCTCAAGGTGAAAATCACCTCCACTGCTGTAGACCTCTGTCAACTAAAATATAAAAAAAGAAATAATTTACAAATGTAATACTACTGTGTTTAATATTGAACGACTGCTGCAGATATTAAGATATATATATGCTCCTAGTTTGGCAACAGAGTACCCAAACGTTAACCTTTCACCCGGCTTTAATCAGAATCAAATACAGGAGTTGCAGGTGGTGCAAAGAAGGCTGCTAGATTTCTCTCTGGAAATAATCACAGAACACAATCAGTAACATATGATAAAAGGAGCTGGAATGGGAAACATTGGAAGACAGGTGGAGGATGAAGAGAGAGCTGGGAGTGTACAAGGTATATGTTGGTGATGAGGCATGGAAAGATATTGATGGAATAATTAGGAGTGATGCATGGAAGGGAAAAGATGACCACAACCACAAGCTGGCACTCAACTTTAGGGATTAGGATGCGAGAAAATTTTCTTTCTTAAGTGATGAAGTTATGCATTGTAATAAATTACCAAGTAAAATGGTTAATAATTTACCAAAAGCTTTTAAATAATTCAAAATTAAAATTTTTAGAGGACAAAGGCAAGCAGGTGTAGGAAAGACGAAAAAAGGGTGTGTAAGGCAACTGCCACCAGAGCATGTGTTCCATCACAAATTAAAATCTCAACTCCGTCCTCAAGCAATAGAAAGTAACAATCACCCATGATCACTATTATTTAGCATAAATATTTTTTTAAAATGATAGCTAATTGTGATATCAAGATGATGATGTAAACAGAAAGCATAAGACTGGAATTAATGATGGCATTTTCTGCGTTCAATCCGTAGTCTGCATTAGAATATGATGTACAATGGGTGACAATCAAAGGCAGCTTGTAAAAGTGCTCAGTGCTGGCTGACTGGGTAAAATGATTGATTATGATCCATAATTGGGGAGGAGGGGAGGAATAATTTCTGTATATACCAATTTGTTGTCCGAGTGTCTGCTTATTCCGCCACAATGCAAAAAATTGCTACAGATTTTGGGGTTTTCAAAATATGAAAATTTACACAGCGGCTTAAAATTTGCACCTCATAACCAGCTACCAGAGCAGAACACTTTTAGGGCCATAATTAGCTTCTTTCTGCAAAGGGAACATCTGTGTTTACATGGGAATAATATGACCACTTGGGTATATGACACCAATGCCAATCGTCCTGTAATTCTTTGTTTACAAGAGATTGAGATTAAATATTGTAAATTAAAAAAAAAAAACTGAGGCATTAAGAAGTTATTTTTTCTAGTTTAAGGATTGTAAATTAGATTCCCATTCAAATTTTTTTTTTTTTTGCATTTTTCTTTGCTGTTATTCACGTTTGAAGCATTACAAATTTATTTTTGCAAAAATTAACACACATACTTTTTTTTGCATCAGGAACATTTAAATAAAGCATATTTCCTACAAATTACAATACCAGACATATTTTAAATCCACTAACACACCTAGGGACATGCAGGCAAAGTTATTATGTACATAGAATAACAAGAATATTGTTTATTTTATAAGAATAAATGGCCACCGACAGACAGTGTTCACATGGAACCTAAAGCACCCAGTTTCTGTCCATGCCATGACTCAAATAATTTCAACTCTTGTTACACGGTCCGGGCTATCAAGAGTCCTCCCAAATAGCAGCAGCTACTATGAACTCAGAAGGTGGGAACTTGCCTACCAGTACAAACCGGGCACAAGGCAACCACCTGGTCTCAACTTCAGATAACACCCCATTATTATTTTTATTATTATTATTATTACTTATGTTTACCCTTTTTTAATTCTCTCTTTGGCTCCATCACCACTACCTATATCGTACCACCACTAAACTAAGGTGTGTTTACTTCATAGAGTCTTTGGTTTAAAAATTTAAAAATAATTACTACTGTCTTATTATTTTTTAATATATATTAAAATATATAGTTACCAGGAAATAATAGGAGCTAATTAGCGAATGGATTTACAAAAAAGGGATAGTGAAATGAAACACCACTTACCTTAGATGGTGGTATCATGGGGTGAACACATAAATAAGCACAAAACACAGGAAAAACATTGAATATTTCGGGACTTGGCCGTTGGTGCAGGATACGGTCTCACCGTATCACGGAGATTATATCAAGCAACACCCTCCCTCCATGATGTTCTCCTGTTGACCAAGGGCCAAGTCCCGAAATATTCATTGTTTTTCCTGTGTTTTGTGTTTATTTATGTGTTCACCCCATGATACCTTCATCTAAGGTAAGTGGTGGTTCATTTCGCTATCCCTTTCATGTATATTTATACACCACAGATGAAGGCGGCTACATCCCCTTTATCTGCGGTAATTCTTGGGTCATATTTCCCTATCCTTCCTTAGTTGTACTGTAAATATATATATATTTCAAATTGTTCATATTTGGTTTTAATTATATTTTGCTCTTCCACCGACCAGAGATCATTTTCGATATTTATCTATGCTCGGGTATTCACTGTGAATCACTACCCCTACCTTTCCTCTGTTTGAATTTACCCCCACCATTTTCCTGGCCAACAGTCTTTCTCCTGTTGATAAAGGACTTGTCCCGAAAATTTCTTTATCAGTTGCTCCTGAATTGGGGAAAAGCACCGCGCCCGGATGTAATTCCTGTAAAAGTATTTTCAGAGCATGCGGCAGAAATCGGGCCATTTCTGTCTGATATATTCAGTAAATCATTAGAAGAGCAAAAAGTACCTTCAGACTGGAAAATCGCGCAAGTAATTCAGATTTTCAAGAAAGGTGATCTAAGTGATCCTGGAAACTATCGTCCCATATCTATAACATCTGTTTGTAGTAGATGTCACAGAGCATATTATATGCTCGAACATTATGAATTTTCTAGATGAAAATAATTTGTTTACAACAAATCAACACGGATTTCAGAAGAAAAGATCATGTGAAACACAGATGGCCCTATTTACACATGACGTAATGAAAGTTATTGATGCAGGTTCACAAGTAGATGCAATTTTTTAGATTTTCAGTAAGCCTTTGACTCTGTGCCAAACAACCACCTTTTACCAAAGCTTCGAATATACGGTATATCGGATATCTTTGTGAATGGATAAAGGATTTTCTAACTGGTTGGTCACAGTATGTCGTTGTTGAAGGAGAAAGTTCTTCTAATCTAGATGTTACATCGGGTGTACCTCAAGGAAGTGTAATAGGACAACTTCTTTTCTTAATTTTTATAAACGATCTCGGAGACAAAGTGAAAAGCCATTTTAGATTGTTTGCTGATGATGCGGTTATTTATAGGGAAGTAAGGAATTTGGCAGATTGGTTAGAAATTCAGCATGATCTGGATGTTATTTTGGCATGGTGCGCTGATTGGCAACTTACGCTAAATTGTAAAAAGTGCAAGACAATGAGCATAACTAACAAAAATAATCCAGTTGTTCAGAAATACAAGTTAAACAATTCAGTTATTGATATGGTTGATTCTATGAAATATTTGGGAGTAACAGTACAAAGGAACATGAAATGGGACTTATTCTAGGCTGCGATTCATAGGTCGAATTTTGAAAAATTGTAATGAACAAACAAAGGAGACAGCGTACAGATCTCTTATGCGTCCACATTTGGACTATTGTTGTGCCATCTGGGATCTGTTTCGTAAGGGGTTGATCGAAAGTATAGAGAAAGTACAGAGAAGAGCCGCTCGATTCGTGACCGCTTGCTACAGTCCTTATGATAGTGTCACAGAACTGATTAGTAGACTAGGCTGGGAGTCTCTGGTAGATAGACGACGCACGTTTCATTTGAACTTATTGGTAAACATGTGTACTACCATTTTCACTTACGAGTGTAGTGAAATACTTCGTCCACCAACCAATTTGAGCCGGAATGACAGGAAAGATAAGATTAGAGAAATAAGATGCCGCAATGATTCTTATATTAATTCTTTTTTCTCTCGTACCATTAGGGATTGGAATGCACAACAAAAAGATTAGCATTGGTGCTGAGCACCCTCTGCCACCCACAATTTTGTGAATTGTAGAGTATATATGTAGATTTAGTTGTGTTTTTTGTATTTCCTGTGTGTTCGTGCCCCACATCCATCATCTTAAGGTAAGTGGTGGCTCATTTCCCTATTCTATATATAGTAACCAGGAACCAATAGGAGCTAAGTAGCGAAAGGGCTAATTGGATGACTAGGGGAATTGCCACCAGACTGTTAGCTCCATATTAATTAAATTAATTAATAAAGAAACATCACCTCAACACGGCTAAAATAGTTAAAATGATTTTAGGTAGTTGTACTTTCACAATAAAATATTTTTTAGCTCACCTGCAATAATGTATTGTGTGGATTATGCATATAAATAAGAGGTGAATATGTTGCATTGATAGGAATTTTCACTCCCACCAGTGGCCTCAACCTGTAAGGGCTACTAATACTTGCCCCTTTCACCTGTAATAAAAAACAAACAACATTTATATTAGTCACAATAATATAATATGAAATGCACATATAAGTTCGCTAAACAAAATACAACCTGACCTGATACTTAAAGCTGCCTTCTGATGTATGAATAAATAAATTACTTTCTATTTCACCTTCTTCTCGGCCCAAGAAAACAACATTAAAGCTTGTATTTCCCAAAGGTGGGATAGTCTAAGAAAATGAAAAAAACTCCAAGTTAATCTATCAAAAAGTATTGACTCAATAATTAAATAGCTTGTAAAATTACACTTCAAAGAATTACATGTAAGCACCCAACATTTTAAACACACTCACCTTATCTTCAAAAAATGAACTATGAAAATGAACAGTGTTTCCTGATATAGAAGACATGTGGATTGTTTTGTTACTATTTACATTAAAGAGTGTTACTTTTTCATGATGAGGTATTCCCAAATGCCTGCAACAAAAAATTTAAAACAGAAATGTTGGCAGTTTCAGATGGTTGCAAGTGAAAGGATGCCACTTACTGTAGCATAATAAATAATTAAGATGCTTAACATAACTACAGCAAGCATAATTTACTATCAAACATTGTAAATAAAACTCATAAGAATTAGGAAATTAATCCATTGAGCAATGCAGGTTAGAGGAAACCTGGGAAAGCTGGCAAAACTGATCTGGGAGTAGGAACACACAGGTTTCAAACGTAGGGGGAATACTGAGACAGTAATGTTTAACCCTTCCAAAAGTCATTTTCAGAATTTTTTTATGGACTCTTGCACTTTTGTAAGTAATCTTGACACTTTCTCTTCTGGAGGTCGTGTTTATATGAAAGCACATTCTTAGTCAAACTAATAGCTTGCTAGGCCTGTCATATATGGGGCCAGTTATGTGACCATCTATTTGTGAAACTTACCAATATGTTCTGCATTTGGTAATTTTATTTTTGTTTACGTAACGTGTAGTTTATGAGGCAGAAACTGGAGACCATCACAGCGTTCATCTTTATCATTGTGGAAAACTGCCTAAAAACCACGATCAGAACTGCTGGTATGCAGGGACCATGACTCATTCCCAGTGCTGTTGTACCTCACCAATCCAGTGGTGGTGCCTTAATGCGAGTAGCGATCCTGGCAGGTCCCTTTCGTATGTGACTGTACTAAACAGTACTGCAATGTTTACCTACAACATGTCAGCTATTTGATTATATAAATAGTGCTCGACCTGACTGTCCATTCTTGAACCATTAGATCAGCCAATTAAAGCACTTTTTAAAATATTCTACAAATCAACAATCAGCAAACTTTTCAAATTCGCGCTGGATAGTGTTCCAGTAAGGGTAATGAGTATTATATTTGAAATTAGGACTACTTGGTTAGTTTCAAGGGGTTTTCGTAATTTTTGTGTACATCCTTTTGTTCACTGTTATATGAGATTGGGATTTTTCAGCACCTTCAATTGCTAATACGTAAGGGTTAATAACAAGGAATTAACTTTTTTTAAGTAAACAGAAAAATTGGGAAGATTGTACAAAAAAAATCTACAGTTTATATAAATCAATTAAAACTAAATTTGAAAAAAATAATGATATGACCAATGGATTCAGTAATAACAAATATGTTAAATTAAGGTTCAGGAGATCCCAATGAACAGTTTCGCTGCCTAGTTGACAGTGTTTCAATTTACCATACAATTCTATCATGGCTACCCGTAACTAAATCAACTTGGTACACCTTTACATTGAATCCGAACCACAGATTCTCATATACTTCATATGAAGCTATTTCCATGATCAAATTCAGTTTAAAAGCACGTAAAAATTCTGGCCAAGACCAGAATTTGAAAAGATGATGTCTCGAACCCCATTTAGGTACCTCAACACAAAGTCAACACACCACTGAGCTTCAATGAACATTTGAATGGAACAACACTTATTTTTCAATTGTATATTAAATCCAGAGCTGCTTGAAGATGTAAACTATTTTCAGAACAGCAGACCAGAAACTATTCCTCAGAATAAATATATCCATCGCCAGCAGTGGAAACTGAGGAAATACCACTTAAGGTTGCTTTCTATTGCACAAGTTGCAGGTTGCTATTTAAGGCTTTGATGTTGGCTTTCCAGTTGTAACACTGAGTAAAGCTATATAGATGTTATGCTATAGAGATCACTGAGATAATGTTAATATTTCCAAGCATTTTTTTCAACCCAGAGTTGACGGTCTACACTCATATTAGTTATTGTTGATCAGCTGTGCTACAGCGAAATGAAAGGTAACTAAATGAATATACGTATAAACGATGAAATAATAGGTGCTAATTTGTGAAAAGGAGTTACAAATTAGTATAGGGATGCTTAGACGATGCTTGTGAGGCATGAACACAAATAAAAGAAGAAAACACACATGCTATAGTAATTTTTGGGTCTTATCCTTCTATCAACAAGAGAACATGGTGGAGGGTGGGTGTTGCAGCTGACTGCCTCACAGAATGATTGCTAGCCAGGAACATAGTGAAGGAAAAATTTAAACAGAGGACAAGTAGAGGGGTAGTGATTTAAAGCTAAATAACAAAATTGACAGGTGAAAAGAGCAAAACAAAATATAATAATTTAACATAGTAAAATATAATAAAATTAAATTAAATAAAAAATTAAACCGAACATCTATGAAGTTAATAATCACCACTGATTAGTGGTGGCTCAATTTAGGTAGTGGGGATGGAAGCAAGGAGAGAATGGGTAAGAAAGAAAAAAAAAGAGAGAAAAAAAAAGAGAAAAACAAAGAAAAAAGAGAAAAATTAAATTAAGATAAATAATAATAATAATAATAATAATTACTGGGTATCATCTTAAACTGGCCCTGTGCCCTATTTGTATTGGTAGGCAAGTTCCCACCAACTGACTTCAGAGGAGCTGCTGCTATTTGGAAGGACTCTGATAAAACAGACCGTGAAATAAATCAAAGTTGAAATTGTAAGAATGATTACAATGAAGTCTTCTAGGTTGTACTGCCGGACTGTGTTTTGAAAACATGTTATTTCGACAACTAGGTCTTTCATCTTCCTCTCCGACCCATAAGATACCAGTATCTGTCAGTCAGCCGACCTGTACAAATATCACCACACCTGCAGAAAACAGGAGAGCTAGTCGTCGACATATCGTGTTTTTGAAACACAATCCGGCAGTACACCCGGGAAGACTTCATTGCAAGAGCTGAAATTATTCATGTCATGGGAGATGGCATCTACAGCTACCAAGTGCTTTGGGTTCTGTATGACTACTGTCTACAACAATAGGGCATCCTGGATTGGCAGGATTATGGATGTTTGGAAGGAGGTAAAGAGTAGGAGTGTATGCATTTTGAGGAGTAAGAAGTGAAACGAACTGTACTTGGAAGGTCTGAACTGTATATATTCCTGCATTTTCTTGTTGACAGCAGGTGTAGTATCTTCAGTGAGGTGGCAATAAGTGCTGGCATCTAATAACTGAAGTAGGATTTCTGCCACATAGTCACTCCAATTCATAACTACAGTGGTTGAGCCCCTGTCAGCAGGTAGAATGACGAGGTACAGGTTGGTTAAGTTTTTCCCTGGCACAGGTTTCAGTTGGGTTATGTAGGATTAAAAGTTTTTGCCAAGGATTTCAGGAAACTTTGTGAAGCCAAACTGGTGGATAAGAATTCCACAAAAATTTGGATAGAATGGTTATGGAGAAAAGGTGGTGGGTCAAATGTGATAATGATTTGAATTTCTGGAGACTGGGTTCCAGGTAGCCTGAGGCACAGTTTCATTGACACGAGTGACAAAGTGGTACTGCCGGTGGAGTGTTTGGCAGAATGAAAGAGTCATAGATCAGTAGAAAAGGTCAAATGTAGGGGTAGATGGAAAGGCGAGGCCTCTGGGAAGGAGAGTTGGGGTTCAGATAGTGGTGAAGAGGACAGGTTCACAACTGACAGTTTAGGCTTGCGAGCATGGGTTGAGTGTAGAGAGAGAGGTGTGCGTTTTAAAGGGGGAGGAGTAGGGCAATGGATGGTTTAGAGGAAATCAGGGGTCTGCAGTTTTTATTAGTGGGCAACTAGCTGGCAGGGAAGAAGTTGCCCCAATGCAAGATGGGACTTCAACAATTTGGACAACTTATACATACAGTTCTGGGCATGCCCACAGCTGGAATTAACTGATTGCTGTAAAATCTGCTGTGTAAGTTAAATTACTTGTGGGGATGAGAGCACGAGTGTTTTGTAAAGGGATATGAGGCGTCTGGAATGTTGGTTTGCCAGGTAGGTATACTGTTGCACAACAATGTGGGTAAGGGGCCAAAGACTATAGCAGAAGGTATGTAGGGCAGGGTGAGCTTGCAGAGGATAACCAAATATTGGCAGTTTGACTGTGAGACAATTTGGGGGTTTTAAGAAAGAAACATGTGATTGAAGTTTGGAGAGTTGAAACGCACGATATCTGAATGTGGACAGGTATTTATCAATAGATTACCTGAAAGGGAAAGTTAGTGGAGGCAATTTGAAGGCAAAAAATGTTTCTATTGAATGCAAATTGGGTGCATTGTCTATACTGAGTTTAAAATAAAAAAAAAAATCGTTTGGTGAGAAATGTTTAAACATATTCGAAATATGAGTGCGTGGCTAACAATGACATGGTACTATGATGGGCAGCTGTATGGCCCTCTGTTATGCTAACCTCTTCATGGGTCACCTGGAACAGACATTTTTGGAGAGAGTGTCTCTCAAACCCTTCATGGTGCCAGATTTATAGATGATATTTTTATGATCTGGACACATAGGGAAAACTACCTTCCAAATTTTCTCAACAACCTTAATACCTTCAACATGCTGATTTTCACATGGACCTACTCCAACACCCAGGCCACATTCTTGCACGTAGATCTATCCCTCTCCAATGGCCACCTCAACTCTTCAGTCCACACCATACCGACCAAACTACAGCAGTATCTCCATTTTGACAGTTGCCATCCATATCATAACAAAAGTCCCCTTCCCTACAGTCTTGGCATTCGGGGCAGTTGTATATGTTCCAATCAGCAATCCCTCATGCAGTATTCAAACATCTCACAAGCATTTAAATCTCGCAATTACCCACCAGCTTTGGTTCAAAACAAATTTCACAGGCCACTTCACTAATGCTCAATCTATTGACAAACTACCACAGTTCACTGGCGTTCATAGATCAAGAGGATGAGTTACTTGGGGTAGATTTCTGGGGTAGTAAAAAAGAAAAAATCAGAGTGTTGGCTGTTTACTGCAGTGGAAGAATGACAGAAGAGGATGAGGCTCTTGGGGAGAAACTAAATTCATACTCAGATTTCAGAGGTGAGAATAGAATGATTATCATCGGCGGGGATTTAAATTTACCAGGTGTAAACTGGGAAGGGAATAAGATAAATAAACACAAGGGAACAAAGATTTGCAAATATCTTAATAAGGGAAGGAGGATTTACGCAAGTGGTTGAGCAAAACACTAGGGGACAAAATATTTTGGATATATTTCTAATTAAGCCCGATGAAAACCTTTTGAGGTATCAAGTAACTGAAGGAATAAGTAATCATGAAGCAGTTCTGATGGATATTAGAGGATTCAGTAAACCAGCAGCCAAAATTGAAGGGGGAAATAGGTACAATTATAAAAAGGCACAGGTTTCAAATTTGAAGAGATATTTCAGAGAACAATACAGCAAATGGAAGGAAGGCTCAGGTACAGTAGAGTCAAGGTGGGAAGAGTTCAAGGAGATAATAAGAAAGGGGGAAGAAAAATTTATTCCAAAGCAGAAAATAAAGAGAAGTAGAGAACCTATGTACTATAATAGGGAAGTGAGGAGGTTAAAGAGGGTGGTAAGAAAAGAACATAACAGAGTTAAGAGACAGCAGGGTAATAGGGAGTATTTAAAACAACTAAACAAGGACTTAATAACAGCAAAGAAAATGGCTAAAGATTGGTTTATGAAGAGTATTGTCAGTGCAGGAGGACCATTGACTGATGCATCTAGAAATTTCTATGGCTATATCAGGAAACTGAGGGGAAGGGAGGGTGTAGACACACTTATAGATAAGGATGGAGAAGAAGTTACTGAAGATTTTAAAAAGGCAGAGATTTTAAGTAACTGGTTCAGTGAAAGCATTAGGGACAATGAATCAGAAATAAGAGGGTCTAATTCGGAGAACGAGCTTAACAACACAATTAGAAATGACGATAGTAAAAAATTTGTATCCATCCTGAGGAAATCATGAAGGAAATAAGAAAGCTGAAAAAAAAATTAAAGGGGCTGGTGAAGATATTATTACTACAGATATCTTAAAGATAGCCAGATGTGACATTGTACCTTATCTTGAAATATCATTTAAATTGAGTCTAGACACTTGCAGCTTACCACAGGACTGGACAAGTGCAATAGTAGTACCGGTACAAAAGGGAGGGGTGAGAAATAGAGTTGAGAATTACAGGCCAATCAGTTTGACATCAGTGGTAGGTAAATTAATGGAAAGATTGATATGCAACCACATCAGAAATATATGTGAGGAATGTAAGTGGTTTTCAAACAGGCAACATGGTTTCAGGCAAGGATATTCATGCGAATCTCAGTTGGTGGAATATATGCAAGATATTACAGATGAAATGGACAAGGGAGGCCAAATTGATGGTGTAGCACCAGATCTGTCTAAGGCGTTTGACAGAGTAAGCCATAAAATGGTAGTAAATAAGGTAAAAAACCATTGGAGTGGATAAGAAAGTCATTTGCTGGGTAGAAGAATTTTTAAAAGGTAGAAAAACTGAAAGTTAGGGTAGGAAATGTAGTATCAAAAGAAGTGGAAGTAAAAATGGGTGTGCCACAGGGTAGCGTATTGGGACCATTGCTATTCATTATTCTAATGAATAATTGTGTTGATTGTTTACTATCTGAAATTAGATTGTTTGCAGATGACATAATGCTGTATAAAAGAATCAAAACGATAGAGGATTGTAAACGGTTGCAGGGTGATCTGGACAGGATATCTAGTTGGGTTGGTAAACATGGAATGAAGATAAATGCAAAGAAGAGGCAGCTTATTAGATACACAAATAAAAAACAATAGGTTAATTATGAATATAAGGTGGGGAAAGAATTGCTTGCTGAAGACTTGAAAAGTAAATATCTTGGAATTACTTTTGATAACAAACTTAACTGGGCAGGACACATAGGACAGGTGGTAGGAAAAGGTTTCAAAGTTCTGCACTTGTTGGAGAGAGTGATGAGGGGATGTACGAGAGAAGTCAAGGAATTGGGTTACAAAACTTTGGTCAGACCATTGCTCGAATATGGTAGTGTAGTATGGGGACCCTCATTTTACGTATCAAATACAGGAGTTTGGAGAGGGTGCAAAAAAGGGCTGCTAGATTTGTTTCTGGAAATTATCGCAGAATGCAATCAGTGACGGATATTATAAAGGAGCTGGAATGGGATTCATTGCAAGACAGGAGGAGGATGAGGAGGGTCATGGGAGTGTACAGGGAAGGGAAGGGAAAAGATGACCATGACCACAAGCTGGCACTCGATTTCAGGCACAAGGGTGTGGGAAATTCTCTTTTTAAGGTAAGGGTGTCATGGATTGGAATGAGTTACCAAGAGAAATGATGAATAATTTATCGAAAACTTTGAAAGAATTTAAAGATAAAATTTGTAGAGGGCAAATGTAGGTAGGTAGAGGATAGGTGGAAGATGGGTGTGTAGGGAAATTGCCACCGGAGCCTGTGCTCCATTGCAATTAAATTAAATTAAATTAAACCCCAAAATCCGCTAAAATCAATCATACTCCAGCCCTGGTCAGACAGTTCTTCCCTTCTATAGAATCCTTCTGCAGGGTTATGATTTCCTGCTATCCTGTTCACAAAAGAGATCAATTCTTCCCAAAATTCTCCCTGCCCCTTGTATTTCTTCGCTATGTTGCATTTCATGACCATATTGGATATATTATCTTATGCTTGTGTTAGCCGCCAGAGGGTATTTTATCACCCTCTTCTACTCTTCTCAAAGAGTGAATGAACTTGAGCAAGATAAGTTTTATTGTAGTTTTTTCGGATTTCAACACAAATTAACTTAAAATTCAGGTTCTTTGTCAACAATGACTACTCTATACATCAACTATAGACTTTCTTTACTTCTCTCAAACTCAATCACTAGGAATAACAACTGACCATTAGATTTATTACATGGAATACAAAATACGTAATTTTGTTTGAATAACTATTATATATAAATTAGGAACTATTGCTATTATGCCACCTCCCAGAAATTGTTTTAGGAGGCAACTTCTAGACCACAATCATAGTCCACCTTGGCCTATCAGACAGTCCCAAGGCTATTTTCCAAACAAAAGAACCCACTGTAATATGTACCTCCACCACATTCACAAACACTATCACTGTGGAGAGGTTTCCCTTCATGGTACACACCAACTGCAAAACCTCTCATGTAATATACCAGCTAACCTGCAAACACTGCCTCTTTTCCTATATAGGGTTAACCACCAATTTGCTAAAAATAAGAATGAATGGCCACCGACAGACAGCATTCACACAGAATCCCAAAACATCCATGCCATCTCCATGATACCAATAATTTTAATTCTTATTTCACAGTGCCTCCTATCTGAGTACTCCCAAACAGCAACTCCTCTGGACTCTGAAGGTGTAAGCTAGCCTACCAATACAAATTGGGCACAAAGTAACCTCCTGGTCTCAATTTAAGAAACTACAGTCATTTCTTTTCCTTTCCTCTATCCTCATCTTACCTCCATCCCCTCTATTTAAACTGAATCTCCCCTAACCAGGGATGATGTTTAACTTCATTGATTCTTTGGTTTAAAATTCTTTTTTTTATTTATTTACTTACCTATTTATTTTTGCTTACTCAGAGTTATGTTTTTCAGATTTTATTATATTATTCTGCTCTTTTCTAATATTTTTCAATCCTCAGGCATTAGCTCCAAATCACTACCCCTAGAAGAAACTAGAAGGGAAGAGTAATTTTCTGATACGAAAAGCTTTCAGAGGGATTAAGCATTTTTGGACTGAAGGAACGATAAGTTAGATTAACAACTCTTCTATTAAAATAATCAATAAATACTAAACTACTAAAGTACTGGAGAATATATGTCATAACTAAAAATGATGGAAATAATTTAGTCTGCAACATGTAAAATTTTGCTAAAGAGCCGTTAAATTTTTAGTACCATGAGAACAAGGATTTTCGTATTTTGCAGTAGAAAAGTGTTTCAATGTGGGCATTAACCACTGTTCCAAACGTTTTCAAGATGAGGCTATAAAAAGAGGACAGGAAACTTCCTGGTAAGTCAGTGAACAAATTTTGAACAGATATGTCACTCAGTGTGATGATAATGCAATGTAGGAATTAGATTTATTTTCAAAGAAGCATTTGTAGGTGACAGAATATTTTCGAGTACAACTGGAACTTGGAAAATTTTCGGTAGCGAACTTCTTGCAGTAACCATGTGACTTGCTACTATGGAACATTTCAAATTTTCTGGGGGAAGTGAACTTTTAAAATAAATTGTTTCCGTCACTCCACAAACTGTTGTTAACAATATCAAATATATTTTTGGAGTGCTTCAGGAACGAGTGCTCAGGATTGAATGTTGTAATCATTGTGAATGTATCTCATTAAGTATCTCATCTTCATAGAAGTGTGACATAATATATATGATCAGTACCAGGCTACTTTGTAACTCTGATACAAGCAACTCATTCTATCTTGTTTCACAATAAACTCAAGGAAACTATATTTTGTGGTGGACTGTCAATTTTACTACCTACCTTTCAAATTGCTGCTCCTTGCAGTTCAGGATTAACTATTAAAAGGGAGCTGGTGATCATCTTAGTAAAACAACACTGTCCTTTGGTGACATTTTAGAAAGTCTCGTAGATTAACAACAGCTGCTGTTAATATCATCTTTCTCTACTAGTATCGCTGTTACAACACCTATTTTTATTCATACATCCCAATTCCTTACACAGTGGCGTATTTATGCACATTTGGGGATAACAAAACAAAGGTAATCTGAAGAGTGGAGAGGAAAGGTGAGGCAGTTGTAACTCAGAGACCATAGATAATATGTTTAATGAAGTAACAAGCTATGATGATCAGACAACAAAGCTTAACTTACCTTTGCTTAAAATCTAGCAGTGGAGGTTCAAATTTCAAATGAGACTTAGAACTGTAAATAGATCTTTCATCTAAACCTGGCACCCTGGAAAATAAAAAAAAAGTCTTCAACAACTTTATAAAAAAGGGCCCATAGAGATATTGCAATGACTGCATAATATACGGGGTATTTGAAGGGTTTTTTTTATCATAATTTACCATTGATTTAGATATAGGGATACACAAACAGGTAAAAATGTTAGCAAATTTCATTAAGTATTTTTAATAACAAAAATTATAATTTATATTATTTATTGGTGACACTGGCAGTGTGGCTTTCTGCAAGAGATTTCTATGTGTAACATGCAAAGAGAGAATAAAAAATTAATCTTCTGTAACCTGCTGCAGTACAGACCCTAAAGACGACAGAACTGAAGTTTTCTACTAGGTAGATGTAAAATTACCAACCAAACTGAAGAAAACAATACAGTACACTATATATATATATATATATATATATAGGAAAAAAAATCTTCGCCAACAAGAGAACATTAAGGGAGGTGGGTGCAGCTGGCGATTGCCTCACAGAAAGACCGCCGGTCGAGAAAATGGTGGAGGTAAATTCAAACATCCGAAAAGTAGAGGGGCAGTGAATCAGAGCTCATACCCAAGCAAAAATAAATATCCAAACTAATTTCTGGTTGGTGGGAAGATCAAAATATAATTAGAACTAAATATATATTGAAAAAAATTATATAAAATATTATACAAATAAAAAAAATAATAATATTAATAATATTTATGAAGTAAACATCACCTCAGGTTAGTGGTGGTTCAATATAGGTAATGGAAAGGAGAGGAATAAAAAAAGGTTAAAAATCATATGTACTGCTAATAATAATGACCGGGTACTATCTTAAGTTGAGACCAGGTGGTTGCCTTGTGCCAAGTTTATACTGGTAGGCAAGTTCCCACCTTCTGAGTTCAGAGAAACTGCTGCTATTAGGGAGAACTCTGATAGCACGGACTGTGTAACAAGAGTTGAAATTATTCAAGTCGTGGGTTATGGCATGGGCAGCAACTGGGTGCTTTGGGTTCTGTGTGAACACCGTCTGTCGGTTCATTCTTATGGAGAGTTGATTTGTGGTAAAACCTATATATGAAGCCAGGCAGTGGTAGCATGTTAACTGGTATATTACATGCGTGGTTTCACAGGTGGCGTGTCCTATGATATGGAAGCTTTCTCCTGTGACCGGGTTGATGAAAGTGGTGGAAGCATGGTGTAT
Source organism: Vandiemenella viatica (assembly GCA_031002005.1). NCBI lineage: Eukaryota > Metazoa > Arthropoda > Insecta > Orthoptera > Morabidae > Vandiemenella > Vandiemenella viatica. The sequence goes on from JARYHS010012519.1 coordinate 165,510,126, forward strand.
GTCACACATCTTGCAGCGGGGTCTATTATATGGGAAAGAGCCTTGTGGCCGACTGTTAGGAAGAGGAAGACTGTGGACTAGAAGTTCGCTGAGGTTAGGAGGTCTGCTAAAACAAGTTCTAGGAGGGACTGGGAGGATTTTAGGAAGTATGTATCTCATTTCAGGGAATGTTTGAAAGAAATCATAGCCCTGCTGGAGGATTCTGTTGATGGATTTGAGGCCTGGGTAATACTGTGTGACCAAGACAGAATTGTGGTTGGTTTTTGCGGGTTTGGGATGATTGATAGGCTGATTCAGTTGTGACGTTGCACGTGAAAGCTGTTTGTTCACCAAAGCTGGAGGGTAATTGTGAGATAATAATGCTTCTGAAATACTGTTTGAATAATCCATGAGAGACTGATAATTGGAGCATATGCAACTACCTCGAATGCCAAGACTGTAGGGGAGAGAACATTTGGTATGGTACGGGTGGCAACTGTTGAAATGGAGATACTGTTGAAGGTTGGTTGGTTTGACGTGGACTGAAGAATTGAGATAGCCATTGGATAGGGTCAAATCCACATCCAAGAATGTGGCATGGGTGTGGGAGTAGGACCAAGTGAATTTCAGCATGCTAAAGTTATTGAGATGGTTCAGGAAATTTAGCAGTTCATTTTCTCCATGCGTCCAAATCATAAATATTTCATCAATGAAACGAAGCCAAATGAGGAGTATGAGAAGGACTTCCTCCAGAAATGTCTGTTCCAGACGGCCCATGAACAGATTAGCATAAGAGGGGGCCATGCGGGTACCCATAGCACTTCCGCAGGTTTGGTGATAGATGTTGCCTTCGAAGGAGAAGTAGTTATTATTAAGGATAAGGTGGGCTAATTTGATGAGGAAGGATGTCATAGGAAGGCTGTTGTGAGGGCGCTGGTCCATAAAGTGTTCCATGGCCCTGAGGCCATGCCAGTGTGGAATGTTTGTATACAAGGACGTGACGTCAATGGTAACCAGTATTGAGTCGGAAGGAAGAGGTGTGGGTAAGGTAGAAAGCCGGAAGAGAAAGTGCTGGGTGTCCTTTATATGAGAAGGGAGCTGATTAACAATGGGCTATAGGTACTGGTCAACCAAGGCAGAGATGCGCTCAGTTGGTGATCCGTAGACTGCAATGATAGGGCGTCCTGGATTGCCAGGTTTATGGATTTTGGGCAATAGATAAAGGGTGGGTGTACGTGGATTTTGAAGAGTGAAAAGCGAAATGGATTGTGGGGTGAGACCTTGGAGAGGTCTACAAAAATGTACATATTCTTGTATTTTTTTGTTGACAGCAGGAGTTGGATCTTCCGATAGGCAGCAGTAGGTTTTGGTGTCTGATAGCTGACGAAGAGCTTCAGCCACATAGTCATTCCTGTTCATGACTACAGTGGTTCAGCCCTTGTCAGCTGGAAGGATAATGAGATCTAAATTGCTGGAGAGTTGTTTTCTGGCACGGCTTTCAGCTGGGCTAAGATTATCGGTGTTTGCTAAAGATTTAAGGAAAGTGGGTGAGGCCAAACTGGTGGAAAGGAAATCTTCAAAAATTTGGAGGGGATGGTTCTGGGGAAGAGGTGGAGGGTCAAGTGTAGATGATGGTTTGAATTTCTCTAGACTTGGTTCTAGGTTGTCCTGCTATCCCTGTTCACTGCTATGAGTGGCAAAGTGATACCGCCAGCGGACTGTACGGCAGAACGATAGAGAGTCACGGACTAGTTTGGCGTGGTCAAATGTGGGGGTGGGTGAGAAGGTGAGTCCTTTGGAGAGTACAGAGCTGAGATTCAGATAATGGTGATATATATATATAGTAACAATGAAATCAAGCTGCTAAGTAGTGGAAAGGAATCAAATTATAATAGGGAAATGAGCCACCAGTTACCTTTAGATGATAAATGTGGGGCGCTAACAGACAGAAAAGACAAAACACAAATAATAAAGCAATTTTCGGGATAAACCCTTCGTCAATGGGAGAACATTATGAGAGGTGGGCGCAGCTGGAGACTGCCCCACAGAAAGACCGCCGGTCAGGAAAATGGTGGGGGTGCATTCAAACATCGGAAAAGTAGAGGGGCAGTGAATCAGAATTAATACCCGGGCATAGATATACATCCAAACTAATCTCTGGTTGGTGGGAAGATCAAAATATAACTAGAACTAAATATGGAAAAAAATAATTATATAAAATATTATACAAGTAGAAATTTAAAAAAAATAATAATAATTTTTATGAAGTAAACATCACCTAATGTTAGTGGTGGTTCAATATAAGTAATGGAAAAGAGGATTAAAAAGGTTAAACATATGTAATAACTGGATATTATCTCAAGTTGAGACCAGGTGGTTGCCTTCTGCCAAGTTGGTACTGGTAGGCAATTTCCCACCTTCTGAGTTCAGAGAAACTGCTGCTATTAGGGAGAACTCTGATAACACGGACTGTGAAACATGAGTTGAAATGATTCAAGTCGTGGGTTATGGCATGGGCAGCAACTGGGTGCTTTGGGTTCTGTGTGAACACCGTCTGTCGGTTCATTCTTATGGAGAGTTGATTTGTGGTAAAACCTATATATGAAGCCAGGCAGTGGTTGCATGCTAACTGGTAAATTACGTGGGTGGTTTCACAAGTGGTGTGTCCTATTATAGGGAAGTTTTCCCCTGTGACAGGGTTGATGAAAGTGGTGGAAGCATGGTGTATGTCACACATCTTGCAGCGGGGTCTATTACATGGGAAAGAGCCTTGTGGCCGACTGTTAGGAAGAGGAAGACTGTGGACTAGAAGTTCGCTGAGGTTAGGAGGTCTGCTAAAACAAGTTCTAGGAGGGACTGGGAGGATTTTAGGAAGTATGTATCTCATTTCAGGGCATGTTTGAAAGAAATCATAGCCCTGCTGGAGGATTCTGTTGCTGGATTTGAGGCCTGGGTAGTACTGTGTGACCAAGACAGGATTGTGGTTGGTTTTTGTGGGTTTGGGATGATTTGTAACACATCTTAGAATTTCGCATAACGAAATTAGTTGCTGAGATAGCAGGTTCAGTTGAAGTATATGGGACCACCCTTTTAAAGACATTTTTATAGTTAATTTTTGATAATATTTCCCAGTAATATGTCCTAAATAAGTATTTGTTCAAGTATAAGCAGTAAATTCAATAGTTAAATTCATTTAAACAGCTGATCAGAAACTTAACCTCAGATTGGTATAGGTAGTGTTTGACTTTCATTTAGTTTCAATAAACCAAGATATTTCGTTAGTTTAAAAGATGTTTAGGTAGATATATAGCCAGTAGATAATTAGTTTTGTTATTAAAAGATCTTACTTAGAGTCTGAATATGTTTGAAAGTGATTTGCCGGTTTTGAATTTTATCACGTAATTTTTCCACTCTAAACACGAAGCATTTAGCTATCAGGAAAACAGTTAAGAAGTCAAGTGATAGAGATAAAGTATCGTAATTTCGGTTTAGATAACATATTAAAGTTTTAGAAAGATTCATGTAACCTAAAGATCGTTTTTGAATATAATTTGATATAGTCTTTTTGGTGATTCATGGAAAGAAATTATATTCAGAGTAAAGTTTATTTAAAATTAAAGACTTCTGTAAAAGATTAATTTCAAAATATTAAAGCATTTTATAGTAATAAAATAAAATGGGTTTTGGCGCGAGTAAGCAATGATGCAATCGCTCGACATTCGCCGAGGGTGATATCTACAAAAATTCGTAATAAATCAGGGAATTAACTTAGAGATTCCAAATTTTTACAGTAATAGTTTTTCATTAGGGAAATTTGTTTAGAGGTATTTTCAAGTCAATATTCGAAATATTTCAAGACATTAAATTTTATTTTCGAGTTTTAGATCATTTTAAAAAATAGGTAAAATTCTTTATTTGAAATCAGGTAATAGATGAGCAATAGGAGAATAGAGTTAAATTTGTTTTAGCTCGATAGAAGCAATATTTCGGTAGTTATGGCAATCACATCTTTACGACTCTTTTCTGGCTAAACTATTAAAGTAACAACATTTTTTTATAATAACTTAATTTGACGTTTGTAATAATATCTTGCTACTATCAAAATTTCAGAGAGCTAGGATTATTTTTACTGTCGTGGTCAAATTGGATTTCGCAACAGTTGTCAGAAACTGATCAGCTATCACATCAAATCCTTGGGAAAGTCGAAACAAGGAAGTTCTCACGGTCCGATTCTATATATACCTCCCCCTTAGCCTAAGCTCGCCCCCATTCGTGAAGACCCATTCGTAAAGACGCATTCGAGAAGAGGCCATTCTAGAAGCAGCAGTTGGTCAATGTAGGCGCGTTATGTCGGGTGGCTAGCTCTGGGCTCGTGGCGCGGCAAACTTTTAGTTTAACATCAGTAGAAATTTGGTCAGCATAGGGAAGTCTTATTCTGAAGATTCATGTAACTGAGAAGTAATAGTAACGTGGGGTTTCGGTCGTGCTCGAGTGGTCAGTCGAATCTGTAAATAAATTTGGAAAAGGTTGTCTGAATGCCTATGCAGTACTTTAACTTTGTAATGTTTTGAAGAATATACTCATCATATCAGAAGTGAACCTTTATCATTGAACTTGAACCTTTTCCTTAGTTTCTGGTCAAAACTATGGTGGCGACTGTGTGAAGAACTTAGTACTGCAATTCATTAGGTTTGCACGATCAAAGTTAAGATGCAGTTTGTGTACCAACCCCAGTGCACATCTAAGTCTTACAGATTGATAGGCTGATTCAGTTGTGACGTTGCACGTGAAAGCTGTTTGTTCACCAAAGCTGGAGGGTAATTGTGAGATATTAATGCTTCTGAAATACTGTTTGAATAATCCATGAGAGACTGATGATTGGAGCATATGCAACTACCTCGAATGCCAAGACTGTAGGGGAGAGAACATTTGGTATGGTACGGGTGGCAACTGTCGAAATGGAGATACTGTTGAAGGTTGGTTGGTTTGACGTGGACTGAAGAATTGAGATAGCCATTGGATAGGTTCAAATCCACATCCAAGAATGCGTCCAAATCATAAATATATCATCAATGAAACGAAGCCAAATGAGGAGTATGAGAAGGACTTCCTCCAGAAATGTCTGTTCCAGGCGGCCCATGAACAGATTAGCATAAGAGGGGGCCATGCGGGTGCCCATGGCAGTTCCGCAGGTTTGCTGATAGATGTTGCCTTCGAAGGATAAGTAATTTTTATTAAGGATAAGGTGGGCTAATTTAATGAGGGAGGATGTCATAGGAAGGCTGTTGGGAAGGCGGTGGTCCAGAAAATGTTCCATGGCCCGGAGGGTGTCCCAGTGTGAAATGTTTGTGTACAAGGACATGACGTCAATGGTAACCAGTATTGAGTTGGAAGGAAGAGGGGTGGGTATGGTAGAAAGCCAGAAGAGAAATTGTTGAGTGTCCTTTATATGAGAAGGGAGCAGATTAACTATGGGCTGCAGGTACTGGTCAACCAAGGCAGAGATGCGCTCAGTTGGCGATCCGTAAGCTGCAATGATAGGGCGTCCTGGGTTGCCAGGTTTATGGATTTTGGGGTTAGAGATAAAGGGTGGGTGTACGTGGATTTTGGAGAGTAAGAAGCGTAATGGATTGTGGGGTGAGACCTTGGAGATTTCCACTAAACTGTGCATATTCATGTATTTTTTTGTTGACAGCAGGAGTTGGATCTTCCGATAGGCGACAGTAAGGATTGGTGTCTGATAGCTGCAAAGAGCTTCAGCCACATAGTCATTCCTGTTCATGACTACAGTGGTTGAGCCCTTGTCAGCTGGAAGGATAGTGAGATCTGAATGCTGGAGAGTTGTTTTCTGGCACGGGTTTCAGCTGGGCTTAGATTACCGGTGTTTGCTAAAGATTTAAGGAAATTGGGAGAATCCAAACTGGTGGAAAGGAAATCCTCAAAAATTTGAGGGGATGGTTCTGAGGAAGAGGCGGAGGATCAAGTGTGGATGATGGTTTGAATTTCTCTAGACTTGGTTCTAGGTTGTCCTGATACCCCTATTCACTGCTGTCAGTGGTAAAGTGATAACGCCAATGGAGTGTACGGCAGAACGACAGAGAGTCACGGACTAGTTTGGCATGGTCAAATGTGGGGGTGGGTGAGAAGGTGAGTCCTTTGGAGAGTACAGCGAGTTGGGATTCTGATAATGGTGATGAGGATAGATTTGTAACTGACAGTTTAGGCTTGGGAGTAGGGCTTGAGTGCAGAGAGCGAGGTGTAGGTTTTAAAGGGGGATGTTGAGGTATGTTGAGGAGCTGGGCAATGGACGGTTTTGAGGAAATATATGGATATATATAAAACTAAGGATGGATAGGGAAATAAACAGGGTGGGGCATTTAATATGTTTTCTGGAAATATTTTGGAAAGAAAGCATTTTAACAAACAATAACCTATATAAAAAATAATCGTACAGTAGGGGGCTACAATTATGTGATATTGGTTTTTTCACAGGTGGCGCTGTTGTCGTTACAACAAGGTCAACTTAATTCTTTTAAATGGGAACCCCTATTTTTTTTTTTTTTTTTTTTTTTTTTTTTTTTTTTTTGAAGATTCCGATTCCTCATGATAACATAAAAATAGTTAGCTTAACTCACTTTACTGTTAGCCTCACAGATGGCGCTGTAATCGCGAAAAATGAATATTCGCTTTTTTTGTGTATAATTTTAATTATTGTTTAAATAATTACATGTAATTTTCATTCTGTAAACATGGAAGGTAATTTTAAAGGATAATGACGAAATTGATTTTTTAAATGCTTTTTCTTACTTGTTTGCAGCCATGTCTACAGCAGGTGCTCAAAAAGGTGACCATTTACTTCCAGACATTTTCTGACACACTTCGAGCTGTTCAGGCATCATTTCTGCAAAGGGTCAGAAAATGTCTGGAAGTAAATGGTCACCGTTTTGAGCACCTGCTGCAGACATGGGCTGCAAATAAGTAAGAAAAATCATTTAAAAAATCAATTTCGTCATTATCCTTTAAAATTACCTTCCATGTTTACAGAATGAAAATTACATGCAATTATTTAAACAATAATTAAAATTATACACAAAAAACGCGAATATTCATTTTTCGCGATTACAGCGCCATCGGTGAGGCTAACAGAAAGTGAGTTAAGCAAACTATTTTTATTTTTTCATGAGGAATCGGAATCTTCAAAAAAAAAAAAAAAATAGGGATTCCCATTTAAAAGAATTAAGTTGACCTTGTTGTAACGACAACAGCGCCACCTGTGAAAAAACCAATATGACATAATTGTAGCCCCCTACTGTACGATTATTTTTTATATAGGTTATTGTTTGTTAAAATGCTTTCTTTCCGAAATATTTCCAGAAAACATATTAAATGCCCCACCCTGTATATTGTATACACATACAGTTAACTCAGCTTTTCTTTCCTTGAGCACGGAAGCACAAAAACATAAAACAATGATATGTTACAAGAACAGTAATTTAAAGTACTATTCAGCCATCAAAGTACTCATCATTATTATTGGTTCTCTAAAAAAGATAAGTACACAAATCCATAGGTAAATGGAGAATAACCTATTCAAAAATGCACGAGAAATCCCTCACCTGTCTTAATGGATGAAAACAGCTTTTATCCAACTACATAGGTTCGCTGAACATTATTTTGCTCAGCTATAGTTATTTCCTTTTGCCCTCCAGTTGATATTTCTCTTTGGAACCAAAGTAAGTTCAGATTTTGAAAACAAAATTAAATCTGCCTGGTTCATGTAGCAGGCATTTCGCAGTCCAGTTCACATGTGACTCCAAACAGAAGGGTTACTGGAGAAGACTAATCAGGCTAAATGAATTAAAACAAATGATGCATTTAGAATTCCATGCAATTTGTTTCTTGTAGTGTAATATCGTTGATATAGACGAAGCCTGGCAACTCGCCTCTACCTGTTACATTATATTTGTAGATAAATGTCACTCAGATCACTGTGATGCTTAGTCTTGTTTAATGAGAAATATTTACTGAATTGCTTTTCTAAGAAAAATTCCAATAAATCTTTACCTCATTAAGGACAGTCACTCAGACTGAGACTTCACTCTAATTTGTTCATATCCATATAAACTGTCTTTTTAAGGACTCTAAAATGGTTTAGCTGCTCCAATCTTGCTGGCACAAGTGCAAGTGACTGAATTTTGAATGTGCATATGGCAGAACTGACTAAGTTAACACAGACATATTCCACTGTTTCACCATGAGAGAGCAATGCTTTTCCTACAACCCCAAACATGTGTGTTATAAGCATACCACAAATTTGCTCCCTCTCCCTAACCGACAGTCCATTTTGAGGTACCAATATCTCTTGATGTAGAATCTTAATAAATAATACCATCAATATAAATTTCTAATAACTTTTCAAACAAAAACTTTTAAATATTCAGATACTTCAGTATCCTAGTTCTGAAATAAAAGTGCAGTAATCATTGAAAATTTGATTTGGAATTCTCTCGAAGTCAATAGTAGTTCTACTAATGTAATTTTACAGTATGTAGGAACAATCTTGTTTTTCTCTGAAGAAAATGGGTATAAACTTCAATTAATGCCAATGGGGACTTTTTAAAATGGAACAGATGCAGATAATGTACAAATCATCTGTAGAGAGGGATTACAACCCCATTATTTAATTTCTTGATGCGTGTTTGTAACAGTTTGTATATCATTGCTAATAACATGTTTGATGAATATTAATTTTGTAATAAACGTCAGTGTCAAAATGTAGGCAAAATGGTATTGTTAATGTACAAGGCAACATCCCGATTCATCCCGTCATTAATTTGCATCATTGATACAGTTATTTTGAAAATTTATGCAAGACAAATAATATTTATCACACGGAAGAACAGTTCATTTGTATCACCAGCTAACCACCATTATGCTACTGTCCTCATCAACTGTCTGTGCGGGTTACACATCCAGATCGCACAAATTTATTTAATTTTATGATGGACTGTGCCTGTACATTCAGTAAACTACAGTATCCAGGCATATTTTCTCCCCCCCCCCCCCTCCAGAAACTCCTCTCCCTTCAAATGCAAGTGCTGCAAGTGTTCAGAGATTGGTTCTCTTGTCTCTTTATTCTAGTCGGTTAACATTCTTGGTACCCACCGTGAACAAACTTTTGAAAATGCCAGTTGTTGAATAATCATTATCAGAATGCCTTTGCTGAGGGAGAGAATGCAAAACAATTCAATCTGTTGTCACCCAACCAGGGTTCACCATGTATGATGTCATCAACTTGCTGAATGTTGTGTCGAATCACTGCAGTCACCGGCCTGCTGCTCCACTTTTCGTCTGCCAATGGTGTTTAGCCTTCAGCTTCGTTACAACAATGAAACCGTCATGTAACGGTGCTGGCATCCACTGTTGCATCATTGTACACATTTTTCAACCTTTCAGTAATGCTAATGGGCGATTTCTCTCTCGCATTCAAGAATTAAATCACAGAAGCTGTCTAAAACGAACATCAATGTCAGCCATTTTGCAAGCAGATGCAGTGCTGCCACCTGTTGATGCAGTATTTTCCTTTGCAGTGACTTGGAGAAGGTTTGAGAAATTGTGCCAAAATCAAGTTTTCTACTAGAGTATCTTATTTAAGTAGAAAAAAATAGGATAATTAGTTTTCGACTGATCCTCGTATTGTCATTAGTTGGTTGTTCAGAAATCTCTCATTGATCTTGTGCATTAATTAGCATTTATGGTAGACTGATATCGCTGAAAATGAAACACTACAACATTAAAAAAAAAAAAATACAAACAAAGTATAAAATTTCCCAATATGTACACACAGTATCAACATTATAAATCACTTTCAACCAATAAGTATAGCATGCAATCATCCATCTCCAACCCTGCAGCACGCATAATCAACACCACTCTCATTACTGTTCATTATTATTCAATGCATCAGATACTTTCTGGATCAACATTTGACAAGTTTTAAGACATCCGATATTGCATGTTGCTCTTCAAGCTTCTCAAATTTAGCATATATAAATTATTAGCATTCCATTTCTACATGAAGTATACATACATCTCAATTCTTCCTGCTTCAAATAGCTTAGAAATCTTTTTTCAGCAGCAAGGATAATAATTAATTCCTTCAATGTAAATAATGCACTGAGCAATCCAACAAGCGGGCCACACTTAACTCGAGTCAATTCCTTGGATGTCCACATGAGATGAAACTCTTTATTTCATGAGACTGCTAAGTCCATGTACTCATGTTGTTTATTGGACCATAAAAAAAATGTATCTACTTCAAAGGCAAAGGCTTTCGCCCTCAAAAAGTACAATTCATCCCAAATCACTTGAAGTGATGAGTCAGTTACAAACCACACTTGTATATAAGTGTCAAAAAGATAATTGAGCTTGAATCAACATAAAAAAAACACACACAAATAACATACTGATTAAATATGAAAGGTTTTATGGAGAAAAATGAGCTGATATCAAATAATAATATAAACAAGGAGAGAAGAATGATCACCTTCAAAAGTTGATCGCAGGACAGGATATAAACAAAAAATTAACGTAGAATTACATAGAATTTTTTTCTGAACGTTTGATTAATCTATTCTCTCCCTCCACCCTCCTTCAACAGCTTTCTCTCGCATTGTTGCCCTAAAATGAATTTCATCCCACCATAATCGCTAACCTACACAAACTTAAGTGCCATTTAGTTGCTCTTTGCCTACCACCCTGTTCATTTCATGTTCCAGGTTTGCACACTTCATCTTTCTAGAACTTTGCACCATCAACTATCTTAAACAATAGTTCCTCTCTTTCCTTATTTGTGAGATTAAAAATTAATAAGTCTGTGTATTATACGCGCACTATCAGTTCATTAAATTTTATAAAAGATCAATAAAATTTACACAGAGCATACATTCAAATACAATGATAGTGAACTATCCAAGATGAAACTGAGATGTCATATTAATTTGTCCAAGGCATCTGTACGAGCTATAGAATGGTATTGAACAATGTTAATGTTTTGGAGTTGATCATATTGTGTATTGCTTGGTGGAGAAATTAAGTAACAAAGAGTTGCCCAAGGAAATGTGAAATGAGAAGAGTTGGAAATGAGGAGTACCTCAAGAAAGTTTAAAGTGACTGCTTTTTCTAATTACTGAGTGTATTGGTTCAGTCAAAAGTTATGTTGTTTGCAGATGAGAATTATGCATAACAGGATTGAAATCAGAAAGGCCTGTCAACAGATATCTGGAAAGGATATCTAGTTTGGAATAAAAATAAATGCCCCAAAGGATTTGCTTGTTAATTACATAGAGAAAAATAAGATTTCAAGATTATAAAGAGAAGGGGAAATTGTTTCTTGAAGAGACAATATGTAAAAATATTGTCATATCATTTGATCAAAAACTCAACAAAACAAACTGGTTAAGTGATACAGAAAGATTTTTTAAAAAAATGGTCCATAATTTTTATATTATGATTATGTTGCATCCAATGCTAAAGTTATGATGATATCTGAATGTTATGGAAGTATGTGGAAAGGAATAGAGAGCCATTATCATGAATTAGCATTTGATATCTAATACAGTTGTTGAAAAGCTTTCATTTGTAGGCAAAGGAGTCAGTGATTGGAATATATTATCAAGAGAGGTGGTGAACAATTCATCTCAAATAGTGAAAGAATTTATGGAAAAATTCATGTCATGGAAAAGTAGGTGTGCAAGAAGTTGAGAATAAGCTTCTTCGTAACTCATAATAGTAATTATATTAAAGCATCAATTCAATGTGACAGACACTATACTTGTATAGAGACAATGGCAATTATCTGCAAAAAGTTGGTGTCAGAGGTAACACATTCTGATTTCATTTAGTTGCACTTCGGTCTGGGAAACAACAGATCTTGCAAGAACACTCAACTGACCATTTTTTTGATCTGAAGCATTTTTCTGTGCCACATAAAAAAATATGATGAAAGTGTTAGTAAGTAAAAATAATGGCAATTTTTACCAAGAATGAAGCACAACATTCCTATCATAATATCAATCTCTTAAATCATAAAATTATCACTGAGCACAAAAAAATCATACTACAAAAATTTGTTTAAAATTAGATCCGAGTATAGCTAGAAATAAAAGGATTGTCTCACCTGACAACTGACACGCCAGATAAGTCCTGGAAGAAAAATAATAAAAATCACATTAAATGGCAAAATAAAACAGGAATAATATTACAACAATAGAATTAACATGTTTTAATAGAAGAAATCTCTACATTTCTAAGAGTTTTTACACTTAATTTTTTTATGGTCATTTTCTGGAATATTCATTTATTATTATTCTGTAACAATTTGATGAGGACATTTGTTTCTTTAAACTTACACATGAAAAATTTGTATTCTGAATAGTTCCATCTGTGATGAGAAGGAAAACCATAAATATTATGTATTTTGGAACACTGATATCCTTTCTTATTTCCACATCATCTGTGCTATGTGTGATTGACAGAACTTGTACTAGTTACAATAAAAGTGTCATCTCCCACACTTCATCTCATCCAAGCCTATTCCTCTAATATCAAACTAACCTGTCACAATTTCCTAATGGTTAATGAAGCCACCAAGTTTCTCATCAATATCACTTAAAAAAAAAAGTAAATGTGTAACACCACGGGTGCCAGCAGGATTACTTTAAGGAAGATGCATCTGTATCTTTTTTTATACATTATATATAATACTTATTAACTAAGGATACCAAAATTATTTACAAGGTGTTGGAACAAATTTGGACAACGACCTAGGCACCTTAATCTATTATCAAAACAGTGAATTTAATAACAAAATTTTTGTATCTTAATCTTATTCTGTGTATTTTCTTCCATAGCAGGGGGAGGGGGGGGGGTTGCACTTGCCCCCTCCCGGCGTCCATGTGTAACACTGAAATAATACAACATTGAACACACAAAAGTGAGTCCCTGAGACTCCAAGATTATGTAACCTTACCCTCAAAATTATCTAAAATAATAGGGTTAATAAATATTATATACACTTTTTGAAGAAAAAAAAGAAGAAGAAAAAAAGAAAACGAAACAGAAAAGGGAAATGAAATGTCATGGGTTGAGAAGGTGTGTGATGTTACTTCAGGGATTATAAAATCAAGTCAAATTTACAAAGAACCCACTTATCAGTATGACATTGCACCCCCTATAGCCCCACTGATCCATTGGGAAGGATATCACAAAGCTGCTATAACCTCTCATGAGGCATCTGGCTCACAACTGTTGTATCTGGTCCTTGATATTCAGGATACAGGCACTGGGACAGAGTAGATATTACAGCTTGGTCGCACGTTTTATCAGGGACAAATCTGGAGAGCATGCTGACCACAGAGTACCTCAACAACAGCATACAGCACATAGACATGTGCCATGTATGGAAAAGCATTGCTACATGAGAGGTATCACGTAAGGAAATGGGATGCCATACCTGCCAACTTTTAAAATTATGTTTCTGTAAAGATCCTGGATCCCAAAAATTGTAAAATCTACATTTAATCGACCATGAACCTAACGTCCAGAAATTTGTAAACAGCATATTTAACTGAAGTCTTACGCACTTACTTTATATTATTCATTGACAAATATAACATTGAAGGCAAACTTTGCAGCCGGTAACTTTAAAATTTATAAAACTAAGCAAAAAAGTGTTGATTTTGTCACCCTCCACCTTTGATTTTAAACTCTTAATGAGTTTACCACATTTCACGTGATTGGCCAAATAATTTCTTTCACTATTTGCCATTTTAATATCAGACCCACACACCAAAAAAAAAAAACCTCAAATGTTCCCCTTTTTATTGATTCTAAGGAATATGCTTCCCTAACGCCTAAAAGAGACAGGCGCTCGAATTGGTGGCTGCCTCAACTGTACACACGACGCGACTTCTGGACCAATAGTATCAGAACGGAGTGAAAAAGTTTAAACACTCTTTGCCCTCAGTGAAAGAGAGATGATGTAATGTTTTTCAACCTGACAAAGATGTCTAAAACCTCTTTGAATGAGCTGTAAACGAGTTGGTTGAAGAAATCACCATGATGAGAAGCAGCATTCCTCAATTAGAAGGGAAGAAAGAATCATTTGAATTATTTTGTTGATACCATCTCAACATGCCACACTTCTTGGAACCAAACAGATTCTGAAACTGTATTTTATGGTTCAAAAGCAATTATAATAATGTGATTAAGACAAATTTTAAAATGAAAATGCGGTGATGTATCAACAGAAAAATAGTACATTTCATGACTAAAAATTGTATTAAGCTAACTTGAAATAGGGGAATAAATGCAAGTAACAATAATTAAATTTTGAAATTTCATGATTTATTTAATGTATTTGCATATTAACTGATGTAGAAATGAACAATAGATTAGGAAAGTTATAATGGCACTTAATATTAAAAATCGACATTTCTGATTCATTTTCCAGTTGGCCGACTCGACACGCAGCACCGCCTCCACACCGCAAGAGCAAAACATACAAAGCAGTGCCGCATGTAAAACAGGCCATACACGTTTGGGGGCGTCTATTAATAACGTGAGATGTTTTTCCGGAATTCCGGACCCCCCCCCCCCCCTCCTGGTAGTTTTTTTAGACTTTTTCTTTTAGCTTTCCTGCTTCCCCCCCCCCTAAATCGCTATCCTCATCGTTTTTACCCCCCTTATAGTCGACATCCGTGTCTTTTGGTAAACCTTTTTCTTTAGTTCTGTCATTTCTAGAATTTCAAAACCTCATGTGAAATTTCCATTGTCCTCCCCCCCTCCCTTTTCCCCTTGGTAAGATTTGGTGAGATTTCGCTGTACCCCCACCCCCATTTCATTTCGCGTAATTAATGGACACCCCCTTAAGACGGTCATATACACTATCAATCGAACAATAGGAACGACAGTCCTATTACCATGCACACATTGCGAACCATCTATACGACGCTTCTACAAAAATTCAGCACATTAGTATGATGTTTTTAGTGCGAAGTGGAGTTCTCTTGATTTGATACATCACTATGAATATTATGAGTAAAAAGATACGGTTATAAAAATATCTGCTTATCAAACACTATGTTCTGAAGTTACTCCAGCTCTTCAGACTTAATCTTCAGCTGTGAAAAGTAATAAATCGTAGTACCAAAGTGTAGGTTTATATATTTCATCTGGTCCCCTTCCCGTTTTCTTTGATTTAGCCACTTATCATAGTTCCTTATGGAATGCAGACCCTTTGTTGGCAATTTTTGTGATAACATCTCTCTTACTGGCTGCCGCATAATATTCTTTGGCTCTTTTTTTTATTAATTCTTCATATGCCAAGTTGTTTACTTTCATAGGCTGAACTTCGAGCAGACCACAAACACTAATGCCGTTCGTATAGTGACAAACTCTGGAAAAAAACTTATTTTTTGCCTCCACTTTGATGCCTCGATGGCTCATTACAGACTTATTAGCTCGGTCGCAATGACCGTCTCAAACAACAACATTCATGACAGATGCGATCATGTACGACCGGAGCGTGTCATGTCCCAAGGCTCGATGACAATTTCAACGGACCTGCACCATGACCTTGGTCGTACAGTCTGCTTTACGACCAATTTATTCACAATCGGATTTGTCACATATGACCGAAGTCCATGGGACAGTCCATGCGACCGTCGTAATCGCCCTGCAGCAGAAACTGTTCTGTCTGTTTTAGACCTAAATGTGTCCAGTTACTTGGGTCATTAGAGGCAGTAAAGGACTGGGGGCAAGGAATTCTGCCATGACCTTTTGAAGGAGCCATCCCGACATTCGTCTGGAGTGATTTGGGAAAAACCATAATAAACCCAAATATTGATCGCATGATGAGAATTCGAATATAAGGAAGGATCCATTGACATAGAAAGTTTGGGAACCACTGCTGTAAAGATTTAAAGTAATTGTAAATAATTTTTGTACAGCCACATACTTAACTGTATGGCGATTTATTGTGTAAAATGATGGGTGTGTGGATGTAATCCTAAGTACCAAATAAAAAACAGGTATAAGAGAAAACTTGCAAACTGCAAGAGCAAATGGATAAAATGTATTAAGTCTATTTTAAATAAAAATTATTGGTTATTAATTAATTCTATGTGTTAGTCCAATTTTCTTGGCAAAAACATGTTTAGCATTCAAGATATTTTCAATTGGAAATTTTGCATAAATAGCAGGTATATGACCAACATTGAATTCAAATTGGTTTCCTGTAAAATAACTAAAAGTGGAATTGATACATTTTATCCACTGGCTCATGAAATGGTGTGGCGCTACTCAAATTAACAGCCGTGTCTGATATGTTGATCACAAACTTCTTCATTAGAAAACTAAATATTAAAATTTAATTCAAGAGGGGGTGTCTCATGCAAAACAGGTGGTTATTATTATTGTATGCCAAGTACAACAAAATACATGTACAATCAAATAACTATATCTATAGATTCAAGCCATCTTCTAACAGCTGGTCCAGCTTGATGCAGAGTGAGAAGGCCTCCAGATAATCTTGCGGTACAGTCTATCACAATGTGGTCAGCAGTTTGTACACCACCACAGTCACACAACGCATCTTCACGGAGACCCCATTTATGCAATGTTGCATTGCACACTCCATGACGCGTACAAAATCTGTTCAATCGACACCAAAGACGCCTAGGCAAGTCAAACCCTGGAACACAGGTTGTCGGGTCTTTTATAAGCTCACAATTATGTGGGCTGTTGGCTTCCCACTCCTTACTCCACTCTTAATAAAAGTTAAAGTTGTTATGTCTGAGACTGGCTGCTTCAATGTAGGCATGTCTCCTTGATTTAAAATGTGTGCGAGACAGGTGAAGTAGGTCATCATGAAGAAGAATCATGTTTCCTCCACTACTTCCAATTCTCTAAGCAATATCGATTTTCTCCTCAAATGTGGAGGAGGAATGTTGGAAAATACAGGCAGCCAGGATACTGGGGTAGACCTAATGACATTACTCACTATTCTCATAGCAGCATTAAGCTGGGTGTCAACTTTGACAGTATGAGAACTACCAAGCCATATAGAGCAACAGTATTCTGATGGGGAGAATGCCAAACCAAGGACTGCTCGCTGAAGATCTTGAGCGCCTGCACCCCATGACATACCAACCAGTTTCTTTACAAGGTTCACACGGGTCTTCACTTTCTCTGGAGTCTTAGATAAATGCTAATGAAAAGTGAGGGCTCGATCCAAGGTTACTCCCAGATATTTGGGGTGGTCTTTGTGTTCTACTCTTCCAAGGGGTCTGAAGGTTGGTCTTATTCTGACGTAGGCGAGCTGGTTTGAAAGGTGGAAGCAACAAGACTGTGCCTTTATCAGATTTGGTTTTAGTCTCCACTTATAGAAGTGGTTAAGACTCTCAGAGAGTCTATCTTCACAAATCTGGAAGTTTCTATCCTGGAAAGTAATTGCCAGGTCATCAGCATTCTGAAATTTCCTGCAATTTAGTCGAGGTATGTAAGCAATATATAAATTAAAAAGCACAGGCGCCAGCACCAAACCCAGAGGCAGTTCATAGTTGAGAACACACCAGCGACTCTTTTGGGCCCCACAGTGGATCTGGATTTTGTGATTACTCGGCATGTTGTTGAAGAGTTCAGCTATTTTTTTACACGTTACAGCATTTAGGAATTTGAGAAGGAAACCCTCACGCCAGACAGTATCATAGGCTGCTGATAGGTCAATGAACACAGCTCAAGTTTTAAGTTTCTTTTGAAATCCAGTCTCAGTGTAGGTCACGAGAGTCAGAACCTGCTTGGCACAGCTACACTTTGGCCTGAACCCAGCCTACTCTGGGGGAATGACTTTATTAATGGCATTGTGAATCCAAGCCAGCACCATTCTTTCAAGCAGCTTATATGCTGTGCTGAGGAGAGAAATTGGTCTAAAGTGTTCTGTTGCAGTTCCTTCTTTACCCGGTTTTACAATGGCTATAACCTTAGCTTTTTTAAAGGCAGGAGGCAACTTTGACGTCTGTAATATTTCATTGAAAAGTGCAAGCAACCATTTTTTGCGATAGGGCCTGTATTAACAAGGAATTCTGGGTACAGGTCATCATGTCCAGCGGCTTTGCGAAGTCTAGTATACTTCAATGCAGCATCCAGTTCAGACAAAGTGAAGGGGTTCGAATATTTTGCATTTGGTTTTTTTTTAATTATTTTTTATCTGCTTAACGTCTCTCTAACAGCGAGGTCTTTAGAGATGGGAAAGGAGGGTGGGGGGCAAGGAATGGGAAGGAATTCGGCCATGACCTTTTGAAGGAAGCATCCCGGCATTTGCCTGGAGTGATTTGGGAACCCATGGAAAACCCAAATCTGGATGCCCGGACGGGGATTCGAACCGCCATCCTCCCGAATGATAGGCCAGAATTCCATATGGTTTATTAAGCTTCTTGACTTCATGAAGTTCACTTTTCACAGATCGAATTGTATCTCTATTACCTGGCACCTTAGAGGTTCTTAGCAGATGACTGGCTATGACATTACAGCATGTTCCCCCTTTTGTATCTTTCTGGTTGTAGTGAACATCTAGTTTTCGGATTAAAGACCAAGCATTTCTGCTCGAGTGTGTGAAGTCTAACTTCTCAGTTGTTTCCTGTCAGAGTTGTTTTCGACGATGGTTAAGAGACTCCAGCAACCTTTTCACTAAGGCGTGGTCTCCACTTCTTTCGAACTCCTTGAGTATATTGGTGCACTTGTGTTCCCAACCAGGGATATAGTCAGATCTGTAGCCTCTAGGTATGTTATGTTTTGCTGCTGTTTCCACAGCTTTCAGAAATTTCTTGTAAAATGTTACAGCCCTTGGGATATTTTTCAAGGAGTCTATCCAATGTCCTAGTAAGTTCTTCCCAATTTGTTTTCTTAAAGTTCCAGTGAGAGGATGGGGCAGATCTTATGACTTTTATATGTTACCATCGATGGGGGGAGGAAGAGTACAAGATTTGATCAAAAAATAATGAGAATTCATGGACCAAACTTGCAGATCTGCTCAACAACATGTTGAGCAATAGATACGGTACTTCCGTATCCACTCTGATAATGATAGAAGTAGAAGGTTTAAACTAAATGACGGCTTATCGCAAGGTTATTCAAGTTGTACACATGATTTACTGGAAACATCTTCAAGAACACTTATTTGCACTGATGACATCTGTTTGGTGAACCAGAACCTCAACTTTTCTAATGCTCAAACAACTTCATCCATTCATCTGGAAACCTTAGATGTATACTTCAAGGAATGGTGTCTCCATCAAAATCCTCATAAAACAGTTATATCGTAATTGCTTTTATGCAACAGACAATCGCACTATAAACCAAAAGTAAAATTCAGAGAATAAATGTTGCCATATTACAACACACCACAATATCTGGTTATAACATTGAACAGAACTCCGACTTTCAAGCAGCATTTCTCAACTGTGGCTGCTTAAGCCAAAATGAGAAATAATATTCTTCAAAAGCTTGCTGGTACTTCACGAGGTGCCAGTGCTCACATTCTAAGATCCACAGCCTTAGCTCTGTCATACTCTATTGGTGAATACCGTTGGCTGACCTGTATCAATCATGCCCCCATGAAGAAGTTATTTATGCAACTTAATCAGGCAATTCAGATAGTTACAGGATACATTCAGAGCACGATCACCCTATGGCTCGCATTTCTCTAACATTTAACCTTCAATACTAAGGGAGCGTCAAAAAAACTACATGGCTTGGATGGGGGGGGGGGGGGGGGGGGTTCCAATCCAGGCCGTAGCTTCCATTCATATTATTTTTCACAGTTAAAATGAGGTACAGAACCATCACCACCTACAGGAGAAGGCCTGACCTCTCAGTTCATGACGTCACGCAAGTCAGGCATGAGCTCCCGTCAGACGCAACCGAAGCGTACGAGAAATGTGAATTACAGTACAGACCATAGGTTCCCAACCATTTTTGGCCTAATACCCCCTTTTCAGAGGGGGGGGGGATACTCAACACCATTTTTCAGGAAAAAATACCGTACCAACTTCTTTTCTTGTAATAAATAATGTAACTCATAGTACTCAAACTTTTTGAAACAGTGATTCACTGGTGTTCCTATCAGGTGACATGTACAACATGTATAGAAAAATGACAGATTTCTAAAATAACATTATTAACAGATATTAACAGATATTAACAATGTTGGTATATGGTTCACAGTTTTATTAAGAAATGCATGTTATCAAAAAAATATTAGAGTGGCAACCTCTGTGTAATGATGCTAACTTTTCAATATTTGGGCCTTATTTGTCATTTGCAACTTTAAATAGTCCTGTTCCACTATTGAAAATTGTTTCTTTTTTCTTAGCTAAAACACTGCTGATTACACTAAATCCTCTTTTGATCATGGGAATACAATTAAAAACTTGCTTGATGCAGCCCTTAAAACCAGATCCACTGTAAAACAGGGAGTGGTGGTTAGTCCTCAATGGCTCCTAAATTTGCCTGGAACACGAAATGTGCCCTATCATCTCTTTAACATCCACTGGTGAGCAATACCATCATGTTGGGAAACACTAGTATATACAGTGACCCAAGAAAGGTGATGATTAGGGTTCGGATCTTTAGGAAAAGTCATATTTTTTTCCTGCCTTCTTTTTGACCTGAAATGCAGAAATAAACACTGATTCGACATTTCTGATTGTATTTAAATGTATTTTATATAGCCTATAAATGCATATTTGGGCCATTTTCCTAATTATGGTCATATTTCAGCAATTTTTATGGTCATATGGTCATATTTTGAGAAAAAAACTGGTAATTTTTGATTGAAGTTGTAGATGAAAAGAAATTATGATAATTATTCAGAGAAATATATTCCTGTTATACATTGGAGAAAGAAACGAAACTAATTGTAACTAAATTGTTCAGAATTCCCCAGCCAAGAATTAAAGTTATAAATTATTCTCACTCTCTAAACTTTAATGTTCCGCCCGCTTTTTAAATTCGACTATGCAGCAGCAGCATGCCTGTGTCGAGCCGCGTCAATCAATGTCTCACTTCCGACGGTATCGCGGGAATTGAGTCTACTGCAGTGACCCACCGATGAGTTGAGAGGAATCAATTGTCTTCCTATGATTCAGTACGGCGAAACTGCTGCTTAACGGGAAACCCGTCCCTACCTGGGTCAGGTATTCCCCACATACCAGACTCTCCGCGTCGAAACAAACACAAAGCCTTCAGCCACTCACGCACTGTCACCAATGCTTTTGAAAATAATCCTGAACCAGTGTTAAATCTGCAGTGGATCAGATCTGCCATGCCGAAAACAAAACTTTCTGAAAGTGTAAAGTTACGGAGTTACGTAAAGGAATTTGGAGAGGAGTATTTTAGCACAGATGAAAGAGTTCTTTTCTGTAAATTATGTGAAACTAAAATGAATGCAACAAAGCGATTTCATGTGCAGCAGCACTGCAATACATCAAGACACAAGAATAACGTAATACGACATTCAACTCGGCAAAGCAAACAGCGACTTTTCTTGGATACATCTACAGCTTCGTCATCTTCCAAATTATCAATTTTTTCTAAAGAACTCTGTGAAATGATGGTATCAACCAACATCCCACTTAATAAAGTGAACAATGAGCATTTCAAATCGTTCTTGGAGAAATACACAACACAGACGATTCCAACCGAATCAACATTGAGGAAGAACTATTTACCCTCTTGTTATGAAAATGTATTGCAGGCAATCAGAACTAAGATAGGCACCAATAAGATCTGGGTATCAATGGATGAAAGTACTGATGCTTGTGGGAGATACGTTGTAAATGTTATCGTTGGAACCCTACTTTCTGACAGACCGGGTGATATATTTTTACTGGACTGTGAAGCTCTTGAATCAGTAAACCATTCAACAATTGCCGTCCGTTTCGACAACGCTATGAAACTGTTATGGAGCGGTGAAGTTAAGCGAGAACATGTCTTACTATTTGTGACCGACGCTGCTCCGTACATGGTAAAGGCTGGGAAATGTCTGAAGATGTTGTATCCTTCGATGGTGCATTTAACCTGTCTCGCTCATGGATTACATAGAGTTGCCGAGGAAGTAAGACTAAATTTCCCTGATGTTGATAGGTTAATATCAAATGTAAAAAAGATTTTTGTTAAAGCTCCAATGAGAGTGGCAAAATTTAAAGAAGACGCACCTTCCATCCCTCTTCCACCACAACCAGTACTTACTCGTTGGGGCGCATGGCTCGATGCAGTTAGCTATTACTGTGAATATTATGAAAACATACGGAAAATAGTTTCTAATTTTGATAGCAGTGAAGCATCTTCCATAAAAATTGTCCAAGAACTCTTTTCCAGTAATTTGTTCAGAAACTTGGCGTACATAAAGTCAAGTTTTTCAGGTATCACAACTGCGATTTCGCGTCTTGAAAAAATTGGTCTAGAACTGAATGAAAGTTTGGCGGTCGTTAAAAGTGTGGAAACCGAAATAGGCCAAGCAGGGGGCACTGTGGCTAGTTTGCTGAAAAACAAATTCGATAAAGTGTTGTGTGGGAATAAAGGATATAAAACAATTTGTAAAATTAGTGAAATTTTACATGGTGGCGAATCTGTTTTGACTGAAGACGACCCACAATTAAATTGCAGTGACCTGACTCTGTTTAAGTACGCTCCCGTCACATCTTGCGATGTCGAACGAAGCTTCTCACACTACAAGACAGTTTTAAGTGACAACCGGAGAAAATTCCTCTTCGAGAACTAGAAGATGCATGTGGTGATATACTGCAATGCTGGCATCAAACAAGAATAAAAAATGGTATGTACACTAATTCGCAACAAATGTATAGTAAATTTCCATTTTTAAAAGTAAAATTCTAGTAATCCATTCTTTTACAGGAACAAGAAAATAACTTTCAATAAAATTAATTTGCCAATCGTACAGTGAGTGCATAGAAGCAAATTATGCTGTCTACTTGAAAGCGACACAGCTACATAAAATAAATTATGTACATTTGAGCATTTTTAATGAATAAAACATTTAATGTTTGGTCATATTTTGTCTCTTTTAGGTCATATTTACCCATTTTTAAGGTCATATTTGCCTGCATATTTCGCGATTTTTTGGGTCCTAAAGATCCGAACCCTAGTGATGATGGGCCCACAGATCACCGGGATAGAGCTCCCATAGGCCCAAGTCGGCATGACTGGCCTCAGTTGAACCATGCTGTGAAGGTGATAAACATGGAGAAAAAGATGCTGCTTGAGAAAGGCATCTGTTTTGACTTGGGGAGTTGTGCCTGTGGACACCAATGGTAGGTGAGGTTTCACGAGCCATGACTCACTCTTAAGTAGAAGGTGTAATGAGCCCACTTTGAATCATGTTGGGGTCATGACTGTGCTTTTTATGACAGGGGCTGATGATGTGAGTAAGGGGTTCATACGTGGGAATAAAATGAAAAGTGAAAAGATGAATAATTTACCAAAAATGCTGAAAGAATTTAAGATGAAAATTCATAAATAACGAAAGTAGACATGTTAATGAATATGAAAAATGAGTAGACTATGTAGGTATTTTGCCAGTAGAGCATGTGCTTCAGCACGAATTAAATGAGCATTTACAGAGGGCACCTGTCTCAACCTTTTGCTGTGTCACCCACAAATAAGATCACTTTATATACTAATACAATGATTTTGTGCAAATCAAAATGCAACAAAATACCAAAATTTTCTATCTAACTCTAGTTTTATGATAATAAATACAAAACTAGTAGGTATCAAATTGTGGATGTATTTGAACAATCTAAGTACTAATAGTTTGAGCTTAATTACAGGTTTTGATTAATTACTTGAAAAAACATCCAATATATATTTTTGAAACACCATACTGAATAAATAGGTAAACCATATTAGCTATGGAACTGAAGCAGTACATCCAGGGTCGGATCCACGATTTTGGTTCGGGAGGGGCTTGAGTGGACTTTGGTTTGGGGGGGGGGGCTTGGCTTGAGTGGATTTTTGTTTTTTGGGTGGGAGTCCTCGGATTAGTAGAGCTAAGTAAGAAAAAAAGTCTCCAAAATTAAAATTTCGGGGGTGGACCTATACACTTTGGGGGGGGGGCCTTGAGCCCCCCCCCCCCCCCCCGCTGGATCTGCTTCCACTCATGTTCTCACTCAGCCATATCATATGTAAAGTAGTAGTGATTAATCCTGTAGGGCTACCAGGACACATAAAATTAATAGAAATTATTGATGCAATAAACAAGGATATTCAAATATCCAAAAGAAGAAACATATTCTTTGTAGGCTATGTTAGAAGATTAGTTACTACCTATCCATATGAATTTAACAGTGAACTAGCAAAAAATTTAAAAAAGATCATTTATTAAAAATCTATTAATTTGAACAAACAAGAAACTAATTAATCAACATGACTGCAGAAATCGACAATAAAAATCTGTTATTTAAAAATCGGCGCCCAAGATGAATTGAAGCATACTAAACTAAAATGAACATGCAGAAACACATTGACTGCCGACAGATTCGAAATAATACTTCATATGATTGCTGCAAAGGCATACACGAACGAAAAATTCATTGATGAACATATCTGAAACTGACAACTGCAATTTTTCATACCATTAGCACTACATCCATCACCAGTAAACACTAGCTACAAAATTAATGTCATCGTGTTTGATAAACATTAATACACATAGTATTACGGTATAAAATATTTATTAATACCTGATACTACAAAATAGAATATCTTACTCTCGTAAGTGCAATGTCAATTTAAATACCTTGTGCATTGTTACAGGTAAGCCATCTGCCAGGTACCTGACATCGCTGTCAGCTTGGGCATAAGCTGCGAACAATCAACAATATTCAGTTAAACATGCGAATAGATACTACTAAACACATGTGATGGTTTGCTGTCAAAAATTTCAGATTCGTAAAGAAACTGAATAGTTATTCTACATGACACCTCATGATTATAAATAAGCTTAAACTGAATATCACTAATATTCCTTACCATGAGTGTTTCCTTGTACCGAGAGTCTTGTTTTTGGGATCAGTTCGAATAATGTTACAAAAAATAAAACTCCCCAAACTGCCCGATCTACCATCCTTGTTTCCATATTTTGCTACTACTTTGCCTACTACCTATGCTTCTCACGGCAGCCATAACACTCGATACTTAGTGTAAGCGATACATCGATTTTACTAGTCTCGTAAGTCGTTTTAATTCATTAGCTAATCGAGATTTTCAGTTCTATTGAACAGTTGCGGACTTGTGGTGATGTGATTATGTGGAATTGTTGTTAGTTTGTTCCAATATTTTTTGGAAGCCTAATTGTAAGTCTGTCGATAACACGCCATGTACATTACGTAGGGTTTCCACGATGATAAAATATCAGTATTCTTCTATTAATATATATATATTATTTTTTAAAAGTATTTTAACGTATCCCAACTGTGTAAGTATCTTCAATGATAATTTTAGGTCTACAAAACTGCGTACTGTTGTACTAGACTCCTTAGTATTAAACGATAGCAATAGGCCCCATGAATTCTGCAGGGCATGCGGCGTATGTGGTAGCGAAAGGATTGAAAATCCTGAATTTCTAGTAGAAGAAATTAGGGAAAGCATAGAAAAACTATAGGAATTTGATTATGAAACCCAAGTGTGGTCTAAAGGGTTAGTATGATCGTTCAGTGGAAGGGGGGTTGGTTGCTGAGGGAGTAAAATGAAAATACCCTGGAATATGAGTTGACAATAAGCTACATTGGGAAGATTGTAGATAACGGTTCAGAGCACTGCATCTGTTGGAGAGGATGTACCCGGAAGTAAGAGATGGATTACAAAACTTTGGTCTGGCCCTTGTACTATTATGGGAGATGATAGGGTACCCCCGTTATGAGTATCAAATACTGCAGAGGAGGGCAGCTAGACTTTTCTGCCGAAATTACCAGTGGATGCACTGGGTAACTGAAATAATAGATTTTGGGTGAGAATCATTGTAGGTTAGAAGGCAAGTGAAAAGAATTATTGGCATGAACAGTGCATATGCTGTCAGTCAGACTTGGATAAGTATTGGTGGAAGATTTAGAAATGGGTTGTGGAAGGAGGCATAGGATCATGACAATAAATTCAATAGGTCTCAGACATAAAGAAGTGTGAAGGTTTTTCATTTGTCTGTAGGGGAGTGAGACACTGGTACAAATTGTATAATGATTTATCTGATAAAAGTAACTCAGACTGTTAAGGTAAAAATATGTAAGAATCGTAAGCAGGTATGCAGGGATATTGCCACAGTGACATTAGCTCCATTGCAATTAATAATAATAAACAATTCATCCTGTACCATACAGTCACATAAAATCTTTATTTTCTAGCTTCATGCATAATAAATTTCCATTCAGTGCTGTCCTCCATAAGTAAATATCCTGTCCAGATCCTTGTGGATGCTTGGAACCATCTTTCATTGTAATCTTATTATAAAGCATTATGCACTTCTGGCTGATTCAACAGCAGAACAGTTTATTAGAAATAGCAGTAGTCCTAGAAGCTATCCTGTAACATTAAGAAGGAAAATTAAATCCATTGCTTACCAGAAATTAATGCAGGAGGACAGTGAAAAATACATTTCCAATATTTCAGTAGGAAATCTGGTTACTGTGCAAAGTACGGCCAGTAGAAAAAACTGTTAATTCTGGTTGAAAATACTACTAGCTTCTTCCTTGGCGCTTACTCTTCAAGGAAAAGTGTACCTGAAAGCCGTAAATATGTAACAAATGTGTAATCCGCGCCGAAATATACGTTTACGCACATTACTAACTTGGCGTTAATAGAGATCTTGAGCCGCCTGTGACGTAATTATATTCAGAATTTGGCGTAGCCGTTGTCTTCTTCACTCAAAATTCTCTAAGCACCATGCAATATTAGTAGTCTTTTGGGTCCAGGCTGCCATTCAGCCTAAACACAACACGGGTACGCATATTGCGGCATTAGCGGCAATAGACGTGTGTGACGTCATTATAGTCAGAATGCGGCATGGCGGTCTCCTTAGTCGTTCAAAATCCACTATACACTACGGAATATTAGTCGTATACCGGTCCAGGCTGCATTTCAACCTAACCACAACGTACACCAATACAGCTATTTGAAAATCAACATGTGTACAGCTTGAGGAATAGCACATTCGCGGTAAAAATGGCTGCTACACATCGGCTAATACCGCACGTAACCCGACGATTTTCACTATGTTACTTCTTTCCTACCTGTTTTATCGGCTTCGGGTACACTTTTTCTTAAATAGAAATGCCTAAGGAATGCGTCAATCACATTTTCATCAAGAAATAACAGTTTTTTCTACTGGCCGTACTTTGCACAGCACCCGGAAATCTTATTCATGCATAGAGACAAGACATATGGCAATGGGACTGGATGTGCATACATGGTTTCACCAAAGGTAAGTGACTTGCTGAAAACCACTGTTCAAGAGCTATGCTTCACTGTTGAATGCATCTGCCCAGTGTGGTCCATATCAGACCATGCTGGAAAAGTGGATATAAGCCTCTGAGACAAGCAGGCTAATTACAAAATGTATGAAATGTACTCCACTGGATAATCTCCACAGTGCAGCTGGGTGTGCAAGACCTGTCTCTTACAGAAATTTAATATACTGAGAGATTAAAAACCTTTTTGACAAATGCTACCCTCATTTTAAAGCTGAATGCAGAAAATTGGGATAGAAAAATTTTGATGTACCTATTCTGAAGTGGATAAAAGTTCCTGTGAGTGGTGAATTATCGTACTGTACAATGTATAGATGAGGACAGAAGTGCTGTTGGGTCTACAGTTATTGAGTATTCTGATTAATATAATTTTAATAGGGTAAAAATTTGAGGTGGTTGATGGTGTTGCTATTACTAGGATGTAGTTTTATGGGAGGAATGTAGGAATCTCAGGATACTTTGCCTGTAGGGGCCTACTGAAAATAAGTGCAAAAAAGTTCTGCTTATCAGGTATACTGTATGAAAGAATAACAAATAGGTACTATTAAAATTTGTAGGAGAATTTGAACTTGACAATTATAAATGTAGATTTATTTAGCTTGGTGGGGATTACAGGAGAATGCAATTCTGCAAGGAATTGGCATCATAATACTGCAGTAGTAAAATACAAGGCACCGCTAGAAATATTTTCCCAAGTACATTTAACAGTGTCATGCTGGCTCAGGGTGTATTACAACCTAATATCATTTTGACAATAATGGTTCAGGCTTTATTACAATGGAATTACTATGTGAAAATAATTCAGCTTGTGATTGATTACAGCAGTATTATGACATCATTTGTGAATATTGTTGTAGCGGAATACTGATCTCCAGTAGACCCAATGGGTGAAATATAAATTACACTGAGAGCAAAAATTGTGAATAATTAGAAGGGTGGCCTATGGACGTATACGGCAAGGGGCTGCTGCCCCCCCCCCCCCCCCCCAGAAGAAAAGCCATGTTGCCTTCAGTGAAGAACTGGCTCAGAAGCACATTTGAGAGGAAAGATTGACTGGATTATGCTTAATGAGTGTGCATAGAAATTTCATGAAAGAACATCGCGAGATATTGACAAACAAAGTTATTAGAAAAAAAAATTGAGAATGAGACTATTATTAATTACATAGAAAACTGTAACTGAGTTACGATCTTAAGTAACTACATAGTAGGTCCTTAAATTAGGTGGTTGGATTACTGTGTTAATCAGTTATAATAATAGTTTCATCAATAGGTTTGAGTTTCATTTTGGAAGAAATCGTCATGTTTCAATCCCACTTCCTCGAAACCAATGCGAGTTCCCCCCCCCCTTCCCCTATATCTGATCCTTGGGGTGACATGAAAATCTGTCTCTTGGAGATGGCAGTGCTATTTACAGTCTATTAAGTTTCATCTATCAGCATGCTGAAATAAAAATTACTTGTGGTAATTTAGTCATTATCCTTACCCATTATAAAATTCATTTTTTTTTTAACTCAAGACCACTGATCTCATTTGCATGAATTTTTTGTAATTTGTAGGTTCATCACACAATAAGGTTTCATAATGTTGGTATTTTCTCTCTACTATCAATTGCAGCTACTGTGGTGGCAGTTTATGTACACATCTAATTTTTATAATACATGATTTTTAATCCTCAGTTCAATAGAAGTGAGGTAACAAAAATATCTGTGGTAAAAGCTTACTTGGCATGCATTGCCTAATTGTTGGAGATACACCAGTGAAATGTATGGGATACTAGATGGGTATAATAACCATAGCCTACATATTCTAAAATGCAGTATTTGTGTGGTGATGATGATAAGAAAAATGCTTTTAGAAATTATGAAAACAGGAATGTTAGGGAACTAAACGCACCACTTATACAAAATGAAAGCAGGAAAGAAACAGCGGCACAAAAAAAAGACAAATATTTAATGATAAACTATAATCATGCTTAAGAATGAGATATTTGGCAAAGGGATCAGAGTTGCATGAGCTGTCACCACATGACCAAAACAAAAGTTGACCTTTATGGGTAAAGTGAGGATGATGGGGCTAGAATACAAATCAAAAAGTATTGCCATTGGATAAGATGGTAAGTAGTAATAATGATGCAGAAATTAATAATTAAAAATATATTAAGAAGAAATGGAAGTGATGGATTTACCAATAGGTATTACTGGAGTTTAAGGTCAAGTAGCCGCTTGGTGTCTTGGAAATGATGGTAAGCTAGTTACCACCTTTTGTTATTTCTGGAAAGACTGATTGCTGTAATAATTGTTGGAATGTGGGAACTGTAGTGGGCAGCCACTAGATAGTGTAGTGTCCAATGGGGTACTTGACACTAAAAAGAGAACTATGAAATTATTTTTGATAAAATAAAAATGCAGAAAAGTCACGTGACACAAATGGTAATGGCACATCCCAGCACGCATTAGTTTTACACCGTGTGTTAAATATCTGTTGCCATATAGTCCTATATTTCTCTGTCATATATTTAAGATTTTAAGTCAATCTATTCCTTTGTTCTGGTCACCAAACCATAAAACAAATATTATCTGCAATGAAAACTGGATTTACCAAAGCAAACAGCTCTGATTTGTGACAATGCTTGGAAAGTTTTTCACATAAAACAGTGATTTTTACAAATTGGAATTCAAGAATGTCATAATTTACCTCAAAGCATACCTACTGAAAAACTGAATGCATAGCTTTGTGTACGTATGTGTATTATTAAGAAGGGTTATATAAAAATGAAGTATTTCTCAGTGTTGTGTTTGAATGCTAGGCATTAGACTCAGTTTAGAGGAAAGATTTCAGAAACTTATATAGGCCTAGAAAGATTTGTTGTTATAAGCTAAATATTGTTCTATAGGACCAATATTAGCAGAGGCAGTAGTTTTAAAATATAGCTTAATTGCTGTGCACATAAGTGGATAAAGAACTAACAGCAAGCATTCTTCGTGGCAATGTACCAATATTCGTATGAGATGATATATTAATTGTGATGATAAAGTATAGCTAAACCTAACAAAATGTAACTGTATTTGTATTAGCCATAGGCTTTTAGAAAATAATAAATAAATTGCAGACAATTTTAATGATGAACTGCACACTCTTAACAATAGCATTTGCTAGATGTGTTATCTAGGCCTACTTGTATTCCTTTTTAAATCAGATCATATAGATGATGATGTCTGACTAATTTAAACAGGTTATAAAGACATTGTGTTTACGGGAGCACACATTACTCAACTTCGAAAGTGATAATTCATTTTCTTGATAAAAATTTAAGTTTATGACATAACTAAATATTGAGGTACATAGCTTATTAAACATGATAAATTTTAAGTAAATACTAATGTCAAAGTAGTCTTCACAAAAGTATATTGAAAACTTTGTAGACAAATATGCTGGCTCATGTTGTGCAGTTTTAACCATTTTTTCACATATCTTCCTTGTGTGAAACTTGAATAAACAATTTGTTTGATTTTTACATGGGGTGATACATACTGAGGCATTATACACCACTTGTAAATAGTAAAACTCATTTTAGCCAACAAAATAATCAAACTACCGCTTTGCTTGCATCCGCAAGTCACAAGAAACAACAGCTTCAGGTGTTTTGTCTCCATATTCATTTCTCTGTTTGTTTTTTCAAGTCCAACAATAATTGTAGTAAATATAATCTCTGTTAATTATATATATGTATTGAACCTGTTTGTATTTTTTTTTTTTTTTCTGTCCTGGCCTCCCTGCCTTCATCTGTCATAATTGACGGGTTAAGTTCCCTACTGCCCCTTGTTTGAATTGCCTAACAATAGTTTGCCACTCGTGTTGAATCAGTTAGGTTTTAGTTTATATTTGATCATGCCAAGTAAAAGGAAGATTTACTAGTATCAAGTTTATTGAAAAATTTCATTACTTAGTTTCAGTTTAGAGATTTCTAAATGAGAGACAAAAATTATAGCGAACCTAGAGAATATTGTCAACTAAAGAACAATATAATATTGATAGACTATATGGATCTGTTGTAAAACTGAAATTTCATTTATAAACTCATCAGCTATATTACATATTGGAGCAGGGTATTAGGACTGAAAATGGATTTAAACTATTATTCAGTATGGAAGAGGTTTTTTTTTTTTTTTTTTTTTAGCCTCATGTAATGATTGCCTTCATACTACTAGTTTTACTTTAATTTTTTCAGAATTTTATTTCTTTAATAAGTATATAACATATAATCTATCTAAAGACACTAGTTTCCACTCCAAGCGTCTTACCGAATATACATTATATCCAACAGATTGCAACAAAAATGTACTTCTTGGAAATATACAAAATAATCTTCATAAATTATTTAAGCTGTGTATGCACCTCTTTATAGCCAATCTGTCCGTGCATCATTAGTGCACATTCACAACCTCAGTAACTTATTTAGTCAGAACCTATTGATCATGAGATTTGTTTGTGGAACCAAACTTGATATGTAATTTTCCTCCACACCAAGTTTCTTATGCCAATAATATCAGTAAAATAACAATAATACAAAGTATTGAATCATGTTGTATGGTAAAAGGCATGGATAAGGCTAAACATGAATTGCTTAATTGCTTCTCAAGTTATTGTGGACTGACTTTCCAGTGTGTTGTGCTCATGCGCATGAACTTAAAGCTGAAACTAATGAATTAGATATCTTTCATCCATTTTCAGAGTAGAAAATGCAATAAAATTTGTTAATGGTGTAAAAAAAAAAAAAAAAAAAATCCCAAGTTGATGATTACAGTGTACTGTCCAATTTTACTTACATAAAGCGTAGTGTTTAACTTTAGTAACACATTTTTTTTACTTATGGCTTTACACCTCGTCGGGGTAATTAAAAGCGGGATGGGACTGAGGGACAAGGAATGGGAAGAAGTTTGGCCATGGCCTTTTGAAGGAAGCATCCCGGCATTCGCCTGGAGTGATTTGGGGAAACCATGGAGAACCCAAATCCGGATGCCCGAATGGGGATCAGAACTGGCGTCCTCCCAAATGTGAGGCCAGAGTGTTAACCTCTAACCCACCACGTTCAGTTTTAGAAACCCAGTTGCCATGTGAATTCCAATAAAAGGTTTTATAATACTTACATAAATGTTTATTTTCCAAATTCTAGTACTTAAACTCTAAAATGTATGTACAGTTTTCAAAACATGGAGCTGGAAACCAATTTGAAGTAAAATTTGTCCATGCTGATGTCTAGAAATAATTCAGTTTGAAATATCTACTAGGTGTGGCCAAGACTATGTCAACATAGAATTTAAGGTTTGTGCTATTAGTTTCTCTGAAAACTATTAAGGATCTATTGAGAAGCAGCCCTAAGTTTTTCCTTCTTTCTTCTCCCTCTTCCTTTCTTTCTGAATTGTAGTTGTATGTAAATGTTGTAAACAATTTGAGCACATCATTCTTTTCTACCAACATTTGATACTGCCGCTGCCACTTGGAAGGTATAATGGCATTGGATAACCCACAGTTTAAATTGGGTATTTGTGTTTTTGTAGTTAAAAAGTTAAATTTTGTCTCGTAAGGTAGTTAATTCGTTGAATAATATCATTTTCTAGTAGTGTGAGTGCTAGTGGAACGTTTTATTCAGTATAAATCCGTCAGTTGTAAATTCAGTGTTTCGTGCTTTGTTTACATCCGGTATAAACGTTTAGTATTAATATTATTGTTATAGCGTAGCAGCAGTTCATTGTAAGATTTAATAGCATTAGTTTTGTTTCAAAGTAGATTGGCAAGTTCTCAAGTGATAGTGAACCGTTTTATTTAATACATAATCAGTACAGTGTAAACGCAGTTTTTTTTTTTTTTTTTTTTTTTTTTTACATTTGAGGTTAGTTGTGATTCAGAGTTCTAGGGTATCAAATTTCATAGTAATTGTTTAAAAAGTTCTTTTGTTTGCATTTGTGCAGTTTTATTGTAAATCTTGTAGTTGACAGGTGTTGTAATTCACTTTTAGGAAAAGTTTCGAGTGATATACATAGGTTTTTAACATTTTTTGTAGAAGGCTACTTTTGCATTTCTTTGGCATTTGACACACAAGTAGTTTATTAAAAAGTAAAAGTTTTTAAAGTTCCTTTGCTTGTAAATTCTTAAGTTGTTTTGAAAGTATCACAATGGATACAAAGTGTGGAAACTGCCGAAGGATAGTAAAAGAAGGAGTGACATGCCGGGACTGCGGGCGCTGGTTTCACTGGGGGTGCAGCGATGTATCTAACAGTGACTCTTGTGTCAGTATTTCCTGGAACTGTCACTCCTGCAGAATTAGTGATCAGGAGCAGCGGATTCTGAAACTCCAGTCAGATTTGGCATCTGCAGAGAGGGATTTAAAGGCCCTGAAGGCAGAAAACTCTGTTCTTAGGCATAGGCGGAACAGTGAATGGAAGGAAGTCAGCTCTGGCAGGAGAGGTAGGAGACGCTGTCTGTCTGATGGTTTCCAGCTGGAGACATCCAATGTGTTTCGGCCATTGGAGGATCTAGATGGTGACTCTGAGGACCGTCAGGTTGGACTGAACGATCTGGGTTCTTGCAAAGTAAAAGGGAAAAGTTTTCAGGGTGTATCTAAAAGTAAACGCAGGAAGGTACTGTTACTTGGGAGCAGTCACGGGAGGGGAATCAGTGAGATGGTTCAGTCTGACTTGGGGCCAGATTATGAAGTCTGCAGTATTTTCAAACCAAATGCAGATCTTGGAAGTGTGGTAGCAAATGTGAAAGACCTAGTTAAAGATTTTTCAGATGAGGATTGTGTTGTAATTGTTGGGGGACCAGGAAATAGCCTTGATAAAGACCTCAATTATTCAATTGAGGGAGACATTGCCCACATTTCCAAGAACACACGTCAGACAAGTGTGAGATTTGTTGGTTTGCTTGAGCATTACGATAAACCCTGGATGTGGCATAACATCAGGCATACAAATGCATCCTTGGAAAGGGTTCTCTGGCAGCCGGCTAATTCACACATTGGTTTGATTGATGTGGCCTGCATTGGTAGGGACAGTTATACTCGCCATGGACTCCATCTGAATGTCAGAGGTAAGAGGAAGCTTTCCCTTCTTATTGCTGATGAGGTCAGAGGATGCCAGGTGAGTGAAAGAGGTATTCCTGTAATAAATGTTGTTAAGTCGCGGCCTTTTTTAGGGTAAATAAAATAGATTTATTAAGATGTCAAGGAAATTAATGTCTCTGATGATCATAATTTGTTGAAATTAAAAATTCCAACTGATATACCAGTATGTAATAATAAAATAAACAATTCAAAGTCATTGCGTCAAAGTGTTCAGACCAGTATTTTCCACCAAAATATAAGAGGGATATTTAGTAAAACTGATGACATTACCTTAAGCCTAGAAGAGATTCAAAATTCCAGAAATTTTAATGTAGACGTTTTGTGTATATCTGAGCATCATTTGTCTGATACAGGAATATCTCAGCTGTCCATCCCAAATTATAAATTAAGCTCTCATTTCTGCAGATGTAAAATGGAGAAAGGGGGAGTTGCCATTTTGTTAAAAATAATATTGAATGCAGTAGTGTAGTTGTAAGTAAGTATTGTATAGAACAACACTTTGAATGTTGTGTTACTAAACTAGAATATGATAAGGAAGAGCTGATAGTGATAGCAATTTACAGGGCCCCCTCAGGTAATTTCAGACTGTTTTTATCTCATTTAGAGTCTTTGCTACTAAGTTTTACAAATAGCAAACACAGTGGCGTAGCTTAGGGGGGGGCGGTCCGCCCCGGGTGTCACCCGTTTGGGGGGTGACACCCGCATTTCGAAAATAGTAATCGAAATTAGTGAGACACAAAAAAAATTAATATTCTTTTATCTTTTGATGTCGAAAAACGTTCTACTTTTATTATTATGAATATTTGTTTCTAAGTTGATCTAGCGCTTTTACAAATGGGATCCGGGGGGGCTGTGCTCTTTTATTTAGTAGAGTATAATTGTTGGCAATACTATGCGCTCGGCTTAAGCAAAGGGAGCATCGCTCTCTAGCTCTAACAATCACAAGAAATCGTTGATTGTTGTGTTTGCCGCCCGTCACTGTTTGGTTTGTTACAAGCGGCGCTGGATATAATGTAAGTTTGCTTGTATAAAAAGAGGGACGTTATAAAATTAAAGTATATAATTATAATGTTAGATTTTCTTTTGAAATTGAAAAAGTAACCAAGCATATGTCCGAATACGCGTAGTCTTGGATTCAAAATTGTTTTGCTTATTTAGAATTCCATTAGCTTTCAAGCTAAGATTTTCAAGTGCCTTGAAGTATTTTCTAGTAATTTTTTAATTTATTATCTGACAGATTCGTATTGTATAAACCGAGTACATTCCACGTTGTACGATTTACACTCTACGTGCCTACCTATTGTCGACATAAAATCTTATCATGTTCGAATTTATGTAAATAAAAACTGCGCATTAAACTAGCAATACTGTCAGGTTTCAAGTCAATACGAACGGGTCCAAGTGTTCGTTGATGGTACCGTCTGTCGTTGGTAATCAGTTTTTGTAAAGCATGTGTTTAAAACAGTCGGATCCGCTTATCTTGCAAACGAAATCGTAACATTAGTAAGCACTAAGCACTTAAATTCTAGGTTCATGTAAGTTTGCTATGCTTTCTACTGCTGTGGAATATGCAATATGATCGCGATGAAATAAATAAGCGAATGATTCTCTAAGAATTTTCCATAATAAATTTAGAGAAGAAGAAAATTTGTATTATAGGTAACCTCTCTGTCGGATACAGGTACTGTACCTAAATTATTCCGGGTTACTTAAATCGACAGGGATGTCGAACTTCTGTTCCTGAACAAAAATTGAGCTTTAATTATAAACTGAACGAACATTCAAGCCGTTTACAACATTTTTATTTATACGCTACAGAGCGGCGCTAGAAATCTCAAATTTACGCGTGGAGACGGTCTTCTGTACATGCAATGTCATATTTAGGAGTATGTAGCTACGTGTATCTTGGGCGGGTAGTAAAATACTTCACTTTTTAAGTACTTCATGTAAAGACGGCAGATATAGCATAGGCTTGTTCTTATGTTACCTGACCCGTTGTTTGTTTAATTACGTTGTTTTTATATTAAATTTATTCTTCTATTTTTATGAAGGAACTTAATGTAGAGTTGCTTCTCTGACTATGCAGTATCCCCCTGAGTCTCACGGACTTGTGGGATCCGGGTTCTGGGTTTGCACCGATGGAACCCTATCTGGGTCTGGAATTGTTACTACTTGGATCAAGCCACTTCTGTTAACTTTCCTCTCGATATCCCTTGGTCCTGCAAATACAAAGGTTGCGAAGTCATTTAAATACAGCCTATATTAACGTTTCAATAACATGTGATTGGGTGGGTAGTTTTCGGCTTTTTTAAATTTAAGCGAAATATTATGGTCGTCCTATAGTTACACTGGCTAAAATTAAAATCTCAGCATGCATACAGGAATGGTAGAATTTTTGAAAACTTGAAGATATATCCAGGGCCGTACCCAGAAGAAAAAACAAATGGAAATGGATCAGGCTAAGTTATTACCATTAGATACAGTTGTCCAGTAAGAAATGTGCCCAACTTGAGCACCAATACATTCATGGATCCTTGCCAGCATAGAATCAAAAAGTGTTCGGATGTCTTCTTGGGGTATGTCTCTTTACGCCTGCATGTTTTTACAGTCATTTGTTGCCTCAGTTTGTGCTGGGTGACCATGTGATCTAATGTGTCTATTCCTGGTATCCCAGAGGTGCTCTATTGGGGACAAATCTGGGGACGTGCTGTTCAAATTGTGATGGAAACTGCTTGCAAGACTTGTGTAACGATGGCCTCAGTATGAAGACGGGCATTATCTTGTTGGAGGATGTGATTTGAAGGTTAAACATCAAGGGTATCACAATAAGATGCAGTACCCCGTCCACATAGAGGTGGGCTGTCATTGTGCCATCAACCGCCGACGCAGTCATGCTGTCGAAACTGATTGCCGCCAAAAATGCCACGGTGCTGCACTTGGGTGATGTTCTGAAATCACAGCAGATAATACGTTTGTTCCACTACGCCTGCGAACATGTCGTCAATTATCACTTGCCACAGACAGAATCGAGACTCGTCTCTAAACACAAATGTACGCCATTCACGTGTCCATTTTTGTTTTGCATTACACAGGTTAGATGATGCTGGCAATGAAATCAGATTAATGGAAAACATTGCACAGGGGTCAGAAAGTGTAACCCAGCTTCAAGCAATTGTTTACAATCGTCCGGGTTGGGGTGGGGGGGGGGAGGGTGACTATCTGCAACCACTGCTTGGATCTGACCTGCAGTCAACCATCTGCCAGCAACAACCACCCACACAATTTGGTGGTCTTCACGTGCTAACAGGTGCTGTTATCAATCTGTATGAACCTGCGCCTGCTCTAGGAGTATTAGAGCTTTCTTTCACCATCTGTGTAACAAGTCTGCATACTGACATTGCACTACGGCCAATCCTTCGGGAGATTTCACGATATGGTTCACCTTTTTAAAACACGTCAATCCTCCAACCTCTCTCACAGTGAGACATTTGGTGTAGAATTGTCACTCTTCACCTTGACATACTTAGCCAACAACAACTCGTGGACAACAAAGTGTCATGTTACACCACACTGTTCGCCACTAGTACGTTAAAAAAAAGCACCGTAATTCTCATATTATTACATATAAAACTTTCATTTTAAATCTTTTAATACTCTTCATGTGGGCATACTTGGGGCCAAATTTCATTCATTTATCACAACACCGTCTGGGTGTTGGGATTTTAATTTGCACCAGTTGGTGTATCAGTTGCTACGTGTAAAGGTCGAGCTGCACTTTGCCATTACTGGTCTGTACCGTCACCGCAACGACAGTCGGCCGAGTGACGACTCGCCCCCTCGCGTCCACACTTTTCCATAGCTGGCCCGTGTCCCCACGTCGTCTTTAGTCTCCTTTAAGGTTTTCAGGTGATTGTTTCAGGGAATCAGTGTTGGGGATGACAGGTAGGTTTGACACCCTACTTTATTATACTGTATTTTGCACAGTTTTGGTACGAAAGTACATTAAAATACTTTTTTATCTGACTCATAATCACCTAACTGGTTGATCTTTTATGTACAAAAAAGTATCCCAGCGCAGTATTAACAAATCATCACCACACTGTACCGGAATGAAAGATTCCCGCGTGTTTCAACGCAATCACAATGAAATGTCAGTCACTTCGCACTTGACGTTTTAGTTTTGTTTGAGGTTCTTTTCGATTCACTCAGTATTTTTGTTAGTAAAGAGCGAGATTATAACATATTTTAATTTAAATATAGGTCGTAAAGATTTTGATAGTAAAAATAATAATTTCATGTTATCTCAAAGTTCTAGTCACAGAGTTTCTTATTGGGAAACTCGCAGTGCACCTATATCGTAGTCACCTAACTTGAAAATAAGTAATAAAAAGACCCCGTTTGTCAGTGCTGCCAGCCACTTGGCTTTGAATATCCGTAGATGGCCGCTAAAATTTCCGTAAATTCGGTACAAAACTCCGGAGACTCGCTAACCGAAAGACTGAAACAATTATTGACAATAGAGTGAAAATTAAAAATACTTTTTATTTCCAGGTGTTTAAAATTCGAAATACAAAATAATTATTCTACATTGAAAGTAAGAAATATCTCTGAACATGGTGTCACTTTCATCGCTGCTGCTGTGCCTACTCTTTTATTTTTTTCTGAGACCATATATTAAATTTAGTTCTATAACAGGAAATGTTAAAACGCCGTGCCAAGGAGCGTGTCACCGTGCATAAAGAGTGCGCCGAGTTCTGTGTTACGGTCTTTTAAGATCTATAAAATCTATAATCAAACGAAATATGAGCTTTATTTCATTTCCACGCGAGCGGTTGCTAGGAAACGAATCACAATTATTGTAAATTCTGTAATGCATTAACACTATACGCTCAAAGTCTAAAAACACGAATATAAGGAAAAATCAACAACTAATAAAACGTAGCAAAAATCCGTAGATATTTTAACAAAATCTGAAAATCCTAACTTTTTATAAAAATCCGTAGCAGCACTGCCGTTTGCTCACGAGTACAAAGTAAACAATTCACCTGTTGACACGGTAGACTCCCTGAAGTATCTAGGCGTAACAGTACAAGCAACATGAAATGGGACTTGCACATA
This sequence comes from Vandiemenella viatica, assembly GCA_031002005.1. Lineage (NCBI taxonomy): Eukaryota > Metazoa > Arthropoda > Insecta > Orthoptera > Morabidae > Vandiemenella > Vandiemenella viatica. Next base: position 165,549,944 of record JARYHS010012519.1, read on the forward strand.
ACTTCCGTCGTAGGCAAAACTAATTCTAAACTACATTTTATAGGTCGTATTTTGAGAAGTTGTAATGCTCATTCAAAGGAAATAGCGTACAAAACACTAGTGCGTCCGCATTTGGAATACTGTTGTGGAATTTGGGATCCGTATCGCAAGAGATTGATTGACACGTTAGAGAAAGTACAGAGGAGAGCCGCTCGATTCGTGACTGCTAGTTACAGTCCTTACGTAAGTGTCACAGAGATGATACGTGGGTTGGGCTGGGATTATTTGGCGGACAGACGACGTCGTTTTCGTTTGAATTTGTTGGAGAATATGCGAAAATCTTTAATTTACGAGTGCAACGAAATACTTCTTCCGCCAACCTATTTAGGTCGCAATGACAGGAGGGATAAGATTCGAGAAATAAGATGCCGTACTGATACATTTATTTATTCTTCTTTCCTCGTTCTGTTCGGGATTGGAATGCACTGAATTAGGATTGGTGCTCAGCCTCTGCCACCCACAGTAATTGTGAATTGCAGAGAATAGATGTAGAAGTAGATGTAGAAAATGAGACCTACAGATTAACCTGAAATTCGAACCACGGAGCGTCCTAGAATCCTCGCATTAACAGATAAAAGCTTACCAGAGGTAAATGTCAATTTTTAGGTCCGCAAAAATTACAGTCGAGGCCGGGATTTGAGCCGGGCCCGTACCCAAATCGCACGCAGTCATTTGAGTCACCAGTCCGAATGTAGGTGTAATGAAAAATAAGTTTGGAAACATGATAAAATGAACATACTTTTTTTCTATACCATCTAGATTTGCTATCAAAAAACACGAATCCACTTTGTGTGTTTGAAAACATATGAGATTTTTCAGTACTTCTAGATTAGTCTGGCGTATGGTTACGGCGTGCGATTCGGGTGTGGGAGGTCCCCGTTACAAATTCAGATCTCGGCTGCAATTTTTGTAAGTCTTAAAATTGATCTTCAACTCTGGCATATATATATATATATATATATTTAATGCGAAGTGGCTAGAATTCCTACATTTTAAGAACATCGATAAAAAAAAGACATTTGTTTTAAGACAAACAATAACATGAAAGCAACATTTGGTCGTAAGGGAAGGGAAATTTCCGAACTCTCTATGCGCTTCTCCACATCCAGCAGCCGACACTGATCCACACCGTCAAAACATAAACCAATCCAATGATGTGCATGTCGGCCGAGTGTCGGACGACACGTGTCATTATGGAGTGTGCATAAACTACGTTGCTCGGTCTAGGGGGGAGGGGCTGGCTGGTAAGCTACGCTGGGCTACGAGGGGGGAGGGGGGGATTCCGAGCCAGGCCACGTAGCTTTTCGTTCATATTATTTGTCACAGTTAAAATGAGATACAGAACACACAACAGCATGTAATATTTATTTCCGCCATTTATTATCTCCATATGTGATTTACGATAGTCTGGCGAGAGAAAACAGTACGAAATGTTTTCTGGAATCAATAGGCAAAAAGGCTACGTGCTACGTGAGGGGGGGAGGGGGGGGGTAGAGACAAAAGCCACGTCGGGCTATGGGGGGAGGGAGGGTTTACAGGAGACCAAAATGGGGCTACGTGGTTTATGGACGCTCCCTTAGGAAAACTTCGATCGATTGAGTGCCAACAGTAAGAAACGTGTTGGTGCGGTGACGGTGCGGAACAGTATCAGGCAAGTGAGGTCCGATCAGAGGAGTTAAAATTAATCTAAAACCACTTTCGATCACCAGTGAGCACACGTGTCTAAAATCTTGCCATATTGACTATTGAACATGTAGTAACTCAAATTGTTAATTTTGAAAAATGTGATTTACGAGTTTGCAGCAGTGAAAGCTAGAAAAGGAGATTGTGAAAGCAATTGCTTTTAGATTATTTGTATATCTTTTAAATTTTATTAATATTACAATTTATTAACTTATTTTTGAATAACAATAAATTTTTATTTAATTATGTATTATAATATCATATTTTACACTTACAAAATGATATATTTTACTTAATTTTGAATTTAAGCTTTCGAGGGGTGACACCACCGATATCCGCCCCGGGTGTCACCCACGCTAGCTACGCCACTGAGCAAACAAATAGTATTATGTGGAGATTTCAATGTTGACTTTCTGAATCACAGCAATGATAGATTAGATATGGAAGCCTTGATGTTGTCTTTTAACTTAACAGCACTTGTAAATTTTCCTACGAGAATACAAAATAATAGCAGGACTGCAATTGATAATTTTTTATGGATATTTCTCAGTGCAGTAATTACAGCATACATCCAGTAATAAATGGTATCTCAGATCATGATGCCCAGCTATTATGTATCGAGTCCAGGAACACTGTTAAACAGATAAAGAAAAGCTGGGTTTATAGAAGAAATATTAGTGAAAATAATATAAAACACTTCATAGATACCTTAAACAATGAAAACTGGTTAGAAGTATATAATGCGCAGGGTGTTAATGCGAAATTTGATTCCTTTCTGAATATATTTCTAACACTTTTTGAAGGTAGTTTCAAAAAAAGGAAAATTCTCAACACTCCAAACAATGAACTGGGCATGGGATGGATAACAAAGGGTATTAGAATCTCTAGTAAAACAAAGAGGGACCTTTATTTAAAAATGAGAGAATCAGATAACTATGCGCTGAAAGTTCACTATAAACTTTATTCTAAAATACTAAGAAATGTAATAAGGAAGGCCAAGAACAGTACATATCGGCGAAAATAGAAAATTCAGACAATAAAATGAGAACAATATGGAATATAATAAAGACTGAAACAGGAAAAACTGTAAATCACTCTAAAGACATAAAAATAGAACAAAATGGACATGTGTATAGCGAAGTAGGGGAAGTTTGTGAAATATTTAACAAACATTTTACGTCAGTAGTAGATAAATTAGGCATAGAAAAGCAATCCCCACATAGTGCTCTAAGGCTTCTTGAGACTGCTTTCCCAAATAGCTTTGTGGAGATGAAATTGCCACCAGTAACAGTCTCAGAAATAAATAAACTCATTAAACAATTAAAACCTAAAAATTCTTCCAGCTATGACAATATTTCAAGTAAATTACTGAAAAGATGTTCAGACTGTATCAGTCATGTACTTGCTCACATTTGTGATGAATCCTTAATACAAGTGTGTTTTTCCCGATAGACTAAAATATGCAGTTGTAAAACCATTATTTAAAAAAGGAGACGTAACATGTGTAGACAACTATCGTCCCATTTCATTACTTTCAACATTCTCAAAGGTTTTTGAAAAAGTCATGTATAGTAGAGTAATAAAACATGTTAGACACTATAATATCCTAACTAATTCACAATTTGGGTTCAAAAAAGGATCATCCATAGAAATGGCTATATATTCATTTTTAAATAACACATTTGAGGAACTGAATAATAAAATGAATCCTGTAGGAATATTTTGTGATCTTGCAAAAGCATTTGACTGTGTAAATCATGAATTACTTTTGAAAAAAATTGAATACTATGGTATTTTTGGGACCGCAGGTAAATGGTTTTAAATCATACATTGAAAGCCGAATGCAAAAAGTTTCAATTTTTGATTCTAAAATAAGTAAAGATGCTTCATCAGACTGGGAGAAAATAAAACATGGAATTCCACAAGGCTCTGTCTTAGGTCCCCTCCTCTTTCTGTTATACATCAATGACCTTCCTGGAAATTTATCCGACAAAGTTAAGAGTGTTTTATTTGCAGATGACACTAACCTGACTGTGCGTAAAACACCAAACAGTACTATAGAATTTAATGTAAATGAAGTACTTAGAGTAGTAGCAAATTGGTTTAAGGCAAATTCATTAAAATTAAATTTTGAAAAAACACATTATATTAGGTTTAAAACAAAAACTATGCACAGCCAGATATATGTATAAACTATAAAAACAACAAAATCTTAGAAACAGAGAGTATAAAATTTCTTGGTATTAAAATAGATCAGAAACTCTGTTGGCATGATCATATCACTACACTACTGGCAAAGTTAAGTAGTGCCACCTTCGCAATACGAACACTTTCTCTAACAGCAGATCTAGAATTAATGAAACAGGTGTACTCCTCATATTTTCATTCAGTAATGTCATATGGCATAATTTTTTGGGGAAACTCTTCACAAAGTAAAAAAGTTTTCATAGCACAGAAAAGAGCTATTAGGTTTCTGTGTAGGGTAAAACCAAGAACTTCTTGCAGACAACTCTTTAAGAAACTCAATATTCTTACAATGTATTCTCAGTATATATATTCTCTCATGAGCTTTGTCATAGAAAATTTTAACCTGTTTACACCTAATTCACAGGTACACAGTTTCAATACAAGAAACAGAAATAACTTGCATAAAACACAAACATCTCTGTCATTAGTACAAAGAGGAGTTAATTATTCTGGGATACATCTGTTTAATAAACTACCTAATCGTATAAAACAGCTTTCAGATAATAAAGATGTATTCAAACAAAAACTTAGAGATTATCTTATTGGCAACTCCTTCTACTCCATTCAAGAATTTGAAGAAAATAATTAATTGTACTCATTATGACGTTAGCAAAACTCAGTTGCAAAAATGTATGTTTATTATTATTTCTTGTATTTGTAAAATATGTATATATATTTACTATGATATGACTCATATTATGTGTATATGTATCAACAATGACATGTTTCACATCCCAGAGGTACTTCCTCAGCAGGGATCCATGGAACAAGATTGATAAATAAATAAATAAAATTTTGACTACTTCTTGAAAATGGTTTTAAATTGTTTATTGGTACACCTTATTCACCGAGTGAAGAGATTTTTTGACGGCAGTGCATTATTTTGCGTAAAATTCAAAGTTAAAATTTAAAAGCCCGCCAAAAACGCTCCTTCGCTGCCTGGCGCGTAAAACGACAGCCGTGACCATCACACGTCTGTAAACGCTGCCGCTGCGAATAGAGCGTTTCCTGTTACCCAAGTTTTCAACTACCGGTATTTTTATTGTTTGTTGCTGGTTACTTCTTTCTATTAATGAAAGTTCGTTTTGAATATAAAACCGAAAACAATTTGTAAAAGCCTACAGCGGAAACATATTGAAATTAGACGCCTTATTTGTGGGGCTAGCTGTAGAAACAACCACTGAGATTTATTCTGTGGAGCTTAAAAATGTAACAACTTCAATTTGATGTTGCAACAAAGTCACTTATGATTTTCTGTGAAGCTCATTTAGACCGCGATTTCGTAGAGTTAAATGTAATACGTTGTTTAAGGCGAGAATTATTAGGGTTAGGGTCCTAAGGTTCGATCCTAGCTTCGGAATATATTCAATTTGTTTTCGTTTGTCATTTTCTTCGGATACTACTTGCTGATGGTTGCATCGTATATTTTTTTATATATTACTTTCACATTAAAAGTAAATACCGCCTAATAGACCCAGTTATTGTCAGGATGGTAACCTGCAGTTGTATCGCCAGGTAAAAATTCCAACGAAAAGGATACAACGCGTTCCGGAACTGTTGCAAGATTATAAAATTTCTACAACTGATGTCTAAAATAAATTCCATTATTCGCCGCCGCACACCTGTATTTTTTGCATGATATTCTCTCTCTGGTAAGTTTAAAAATGAAAAGTTTTCATGTATGGTAGCAATTTGTTTCAAACGCTTGTATGACGCTTAGCAACTATTATGAATTCTTCGAATAAAAACATAGTAGTGCAAAAAACTGTAAAAAAGCACGCAAAAAATATTATCCTAACCAAGGTTCGAACGTAGGACGTTCTGAATTCTATTACCACTCTTCAGTCACACAGCTATCATGACTACTTCTTAATTGCTTCTATTTATGTTAATAGTGAACACTTCACAGTTTCTTCGTGTGAGATGAAGTGAAACGAGGTAGGTAAATGAATAAACAAACAAATTAAGTTTTATTTACAAAAACAAAATCATTTATCTATAAGCCTTAATCTGCAATTAAGAAAAATGGCCCACAACATCCAATTGTTCCGAGCGTGGTGAGTGAGCGGTTAACGCTCTGTCCTCGCATCCGGGAGGACGCCGCACAATGTGATATTTTCTAAATCTAGAGGGACAAAAGTCAGTTTTGATAACAGTCCACGCAGGCAAAATAGTTATTTATATTCAAAGTAGATAAACGATATTACTCGGAAAAAAGGTTTATTTTCCACGAATTCACTCCTAACAATAGAAAAAATAGTTTGAACAATGGGCATCATGTGATCCACCTATCAAGCGCTCCAGTCGGCTGCGCCATTTGACTGAGTTTGGTCGATGATTACGCTGTTTTTCTGCGTGTTAGTAGTGACGGGTGTGTTTCTGTTGCTTTTGGCGATCTTCAAGGTAAGTTTACGCATGCTTTTTCCGTGATACATTAGCATCATTAAAGCAGAGCGAGATTATTTTTAGTTAAAAAAAAATTCTGAGCCAATTTCATGTTGAATTTAGTTCATTATATCGGTCTCTTGCTATATTTCTTTGAAAGAGCTGCTTATTAGCTACAAGAAATACCTTCATTTGTTTGCGCATATTTGCGACACCCGTACAACTTTTCTTTATTTTCACTGCACAAATTTCGCGTACAGAATTTTTAGACGTATGGTTTTCTAACGCAAAACAATCAAACTTTTAATTTAAATATAAATGAGTCTCAAATTGAAGCTGTTACATTTTTAAGCTCAGCAGAATAAAAGTCAGGTTTTTTTTTCTATAGCTAGCCCCACAAATAAGGGGCCTATTTTCGATATTTTTCCGCTGTAGGCTTTTACAAATTGTTCTCTATTTCGTATTCAAAATGAAATTTCATTAATAACAAGAAATGACCAGCAACAAACAATAAAAATAGTTGAAAAATTGGATAATAGGAAACGCTCCTTTCCCAGCCACAGCGTTTACAGACGTGTGACGTCACTCAAGCGACCACCAATCCTAGAGCGTTTTCTGTCACTTGACCAGAGGTGAGAAAAGTATAATTTTTATTTCGCTTTTTTATTAAAAATAATCCACTTTTCTTTTCAAAATTGAAAAAATTAGCTTCCTGAAGCATTAATCTACGAGAATGAGTTCAATTTATAATATTTTTTTAATACTGTCAAATAGCCTATTCTGCATTGTTAACACAGATTTTCTTAAAACATCTAAAGTACTGTTTCCTCGCATGTGTACAAACAGATTGTTTAGTCATTTGCATACATGGGAGCAGAATGAGATGTCTGTGACCATAGCATGTAGAATTTGCTCCTGCAGTTTGCTACGATTTTTTTTCTGTGAGATCTTATCAGTATGTTTGTAAATTGTCATATAAAATCCCCAATTATATTGCAAAGTCAATCCAGCTTTAGTTTCAGTGGAATCTTTATGTGCGTGTCCAACTGTGTGCTGTCATGAAAACACATCTCTTCATTTGGATCTATTGTCTTCATCTGGTGTCACTTCCCTTCTGGTAGTTGTAAGCCTGTTGCTACTGCCACCTTTTCGTTCTTTTCCTTTTCTTCTGAATTGAGATTGTATGTAAATGTTTTAAACAATTTGAGCACAGGCAGTAACAGCAGAATTGCAGCCTCCATATGCCATGCAGCATCTGATCACACCATCCGACTGGACACTGGTAAAGATTACCGCAACAACGCCGGGAAAGTCTCCACTCCCTATTTAGCTTGTATAATTTAATGCACTGCACTGCATATAATAGGTCAGAGATGCTGTCCTTTGGTAGATAAGCACACTATTTCTGCTTATATGAGATAAAAGAACTGTAAATGCCAATACAAATTAAAAATTACCATTACATTTTTCTTTGATTGCATAGATTTTATAATGATTAACATTGCCTCTTATTAGTATGTATATTAACAATCACTGCACTATATTTCATTAAAACCAGTACTGTTTTTTTAGTTAAGTATCAAGACTCAGAAAGGGGGGGGGGGGCTATTTACGAACGGGCCTGCCGTAAGCGGCATAATCGGTATTGCACACGGGCGTTGAAACAGCTAGTGGTGGGCCTGTTTACGACACTTGAGATGAAGCCAGTAGTGTACTAGTACATGGAACTCTGACATCCATTTCATCTAATATTATATAAAAAAAAAGAAGGAAAAGTAGAGAAATAACACATCACTTGCCACAGACGTTTGTGGTGACAGCGTCACCCACAATGACTATAATTAAATTATTATTAATTATATTCATAATTCCTTTTTTTTTTATTATATTCAAATTTATTAATTATTTAGTCTTGCAACGTGTAATTAATTGTAAATAATGAGGGTTGTCTGGATAGGTTAAATGTATGATTAAAACCAGGGCGGCCAAAGTATATTTTATTGTAAATCAATTTTTCTGTAAACGCATGGCTCAGAAGGGTTTGAATTCGAAGGCTAGAAACTGCCATTTCGGCGGTTGAGAGGGAACAATGGAGCAGGCGAGGCGACTCGATGGCGCCGGGACAGCCCGGCTTGAGTCCCTTCGAAATCGGGCGGTGACCTACCCCTAACCCCCGCTACTACCCCCGAAGGCCACGTAGGAAACGCGCGAAGGAGGCGGCGAATGCGACGCATGATATTAAACACGTGACGACGGAAATGTGTAGATAGCCAATCCTGAACATTTATTGGGTCTACAATACTAATTCCGTGGAGTTCTTTTACATGTGGCGAGCAACTAGCCGAGGAAGAAGAAGGAGCCATTTTAAGACACATCTTCTGTCCAAGACGAGCTGATGAACGGACGTGACTTGGGTCCAAGGCGAGCTGGTGAATAGACGTGTCAGCCCGGCACGCTCTCTGATGATCATTGTGGTTGATCATTTCTTGCTTTGGGAAAGCGAGATGTCGAGTGGCGTGCTTGCCATATTCGGAAGTTATGCTAATAACGCGGTCGTAGCCGCTTATTTAGCTTCCTTGCTGCAGTGGCATTGTGTTTGTCGCTCACCATCACGGCGATGATTCTATGGTAATGTACCAGAAACGACGGTCACTATTCAGTGGATTTTAACAGACTTATGTGCCCTTAAGCGACGCCTGGGTTGAGACTCTGCTCCCGTCACTTAAATTCTGAGCTAGCTGAATTTATATTTCGATTCAATTTTTTTTTTCTTAAGCATCTTGCTGTTTGTTAATTCAATTTTGATGCTTTTCATTCACTTTATACGGCGCCCCCTGGGATTTTCCTTTGTACAGTAAAATGTTAGCTTCAATTTGATGGCCTGTGTTGCCATGTTATTTTAATGTTAACTTTGCTGTTTTTATTACTTGTTTGAGATATTTTCATTCAGTTTTTGTTTGCTTGCTCCGGCGAATTGTAAACGTCGGGTATTGCTTGTTTTTGCTGATCTAATTGTGTTTAACGTAACGTTTAATTACTACCCGACCTTGTAAGGCCATAAGACTCAATAATGAGGTTTTTATTTTGTGTCTGAAATTCATGGTTCTAGTTATGTAACCTATTAGATCCCCTTATAGCATCATTATTATATGTATTTTCCATTTTTTCAGAATTAATATTAATTCCCCCCTCCCTTTTTTCTGAGCACCCAAGATTGAATTTTTTACAACGTAGACAGGATAACCAAACAAGCATGAAAGCTCCCTCCTGCCTTCATATTGGGTAAGTGATGGGTTATTTCCCTGTCCTCTTTAATCTCCTTTCTTAACGGTACTTCGTCACCAGTATCTAATATTGTAATCAATGTCACATGACTGCTCAACTCATAGTTTTTATTCATTATCAGCTCTCCTGAGTGCTTAAATTATTATTATTTATTACATAGTGTACTTCTAGGTACTAATCTCACAAATGATTTGAATTGGTACTCGTGGACAAGTGGATTCCTTTTCCTCATTATAGGCATTTCCTTGAATTTTATCTGCTATTTACCGAACCATGTTAAAATGCGAGTGTTGATCAAATATAGACGAAACGTTTTTAATTGTGTGTCCGTCGATGGCGTGAGGAGTCTGAAACGAGTTGTACAGTAAAGGGAGTCACGTTGAAGGCTGTAATTACGTCGGTGCACCAAATGCTACGTACCTATTATTAGCAACAATGACGATGAATGAGAAAGAGGTACATCCTGCGTAGTATGTCGCAAGGTTCGTCAGCAAGAAATCCAGGTCGACGAGCTACAGCTATGGAAGCTAGGCTCGTGGAGAAGGTTCCAGAAAAGCTAGCTGTCAGGTTATTGGCCATAGAACGGGGACAGGCTACGCAACTGTTGAGATATAAGCGCGGGCTCGCCGAGGCCCGGGGTCAAGTCAAATCGGAGGCAAGTCGGACTACGCAGCCACTATGCTGTTCTAAAGACGATCGGGAATCGAAGGCAGCCGCCTCGCTAGCCAGCCAATCAGCCAGCCGAAGCCATTGTAAGTCCATCAATCTTTCATATTGACTAAGTGCTTGGAATCTTGCTCGTGGCAGTTGGATAACTGTAACAGCCTGCCTAGCAAAGAATAAAACTATGTATGCACTTAGCCTCTTTCCTTGAAGCAAGCCCGAGATATTCAGATCCAAGTAAATAGACTAGTATGCTAGCCAAAGCCAAGACCGGAGTACCAGCGACGGGAAGAGTAGCCATATTCGCCCAAGTAAGTAACTGGCTAACGCCCACAGTAACCAACATAACTTATCCATCCTGACGCATAAGCAGCGGGTCTAAATAATAAAGGGGACACCACATCGGTTTGAGTCTAGGCATTCCAATTATTTTTTGCATTTATTTTAAACAAGTCGTACCTACAACGGGCTTATGCGTAAAATACAACATCGACTCTTACCTGCTTGCGTCAGGAAATAACATACTTAAGGCAAGAGTTATAACTGAGTGCTTCTTAGTAAACTGCACATGTAACTATGAAAGCTTTCACAGAGGTAACACTGAAAGAAAGCTTCTCGGGCTTCAACATCGTCGAAATCGCGTCGACTGGTTACGTTAAGTGGACTATAACGAGTTCGCACCATCATCAAGGAGAAGAAAAATTAAATAATATTACTATACCAATTTCTTATTAGCGTCTGGATTTACAATTCGTCGACTTCTAGGTCATTAAAGGTGGGAAGGGAATGGAGACAAGGTATTGGAAGGAATTCGGACCATGGGTTTTCGAAGAAATAATCCCGCCATTCACACGAAGTGACTTGGAGAAAAACGAAGGAAAATCCAAATTTGGATAGCCGGATAGGAATTCAAACCCGCTTCCTCCCGAATGCGGAGCCATAGCGTTAACGCTCAGCCATTAGATTCATTTTTTAAATATTTTTTGTATTTGGTCTATGGTGCCTTCCATAAAATTATTTAAAATATCTATTTAAAACAAAGTTAAAAATCGTAAATTAAAATATATGTGCAGAAGTGAGTTCATCTGATGAGACAGGGGATATCAAAAAAATCTGTGAAATCAGAAACGCAATTCAAATTTTATTTTCTCTCTATTCTATTCGCCCCTCACTCCCTTTTTTTTTTTTTTCTTGGACTTTACGCCTCGTCGATGGCAAGGTCATTAGAGGCAGGATCGGATTGGGGTAAGAAAGGGGCAGGAACTCGGCCATGGCCTTTTAAAGGAAGCATCCGGGCATTCGCCGGGAGTGATTTGGGGAAACCATGGAAAACCCAGATCTGGATGCCCAGACTGGGATTCGAACCCACGTCCTCCCGAATACTAGGTCAGAACGTTAACTGTTCACGAACCACGCACGGTACTTTTTTTTTTAATTTTTAGCAGCTATCAAATTCAAACTGAATATAAGCTCCCTCTTATATGGAAGATATTGTCATATTAATTCCGTTGTTTAATGAAGTAGTATTATACCAAAAATGACGAGCAAAATTGATCGGTTTGCTAGTAACCAAATAGGTAACATTTCACTCTTTTCGTTGAAATGTTTAAAAAAAAAAAGTGAATTCTACTTCACATTCTACTTGAGCAAAAACCTCAAACTGGATGCTAAACTAAAGAAATTTGCAGTCTCAATAAAATGTGGTAAAATAAGAAATTTCAATGTAGTTATGATGTAATCTCTATAATGTTTTTTCAAGTATGTCTTTCAGTAAAGATTAAGAGTTAGTTGGAATGAAATTATCACGCTGAGCAATAACACAGCTAATTGTTACAAAATTTTATAAATCGGTAGTACTACTCTCCGCAGCTAGAGTGTAATTCTAAAATATCGTAGTAATTTAATTTAATTTAATTTAATTGCAATGGAGCAGACTGAAATGTAGTGTTTAATTCTGGTTTCCTTTTTTCTTTCCACACTGACCTTCCCGAACTGAATTTTAATTTTATGCCTCAGTTTTCCTCCTACAATGATCTGATTGCCGATGCTACACATTTGTGTAGGTAAGCATTTTAATGCAAAACACCGTATTACTCAAACGACTGCATACAGTACGGAGTCACTTCATTGTGTAGGTGATGTTAAGAGCTCATTGTTTGCGTTCCCGCCAGTAGTGAGCGTGCTGTTTCATATTTACAGTTGAGTATATGCGTTTGGCTGTGTTGCTGTGTTCATTGTTGTACAGACCAAAAGTAAGTACTGTCGTATTTTTGTTCCTACAATAAAGCTATTGATTGCTTCGATAAAATATGTTTCTTCAAACATTTATCTTAACGTTTGTATGTTTTGTTTTTGGTTATGATGTAATCAACTATTCCTTTTGGTCCTAAACTTGTCGCCTACACATTTGTGTTGCTCAGTCACCACGTGGTTCTCATTTTGTGGCCTACACAATTGTGTAGCCTAGAAAACGTACTTTTTATCTTGTTTAAAATCATCGATAAATTAAGTTATTTGAAACAGTGTCGCAATAAAATTAAATCATATATTCTGTTTGAATTGTGGGTGCTGCCTTTGAACAATAACCTCCGAAAACAGTTGTTAACTTAGTATTTTGTTCATTGCAGATGAAGCCACATAGGCCCCTTACTGATAGTGAGATCTTAAAATTGTTGGAGGAGGACATTACGGAAATTAGTGACATTGAAGACGACGACGATGACGTCCAAGACCCTAATTCTTCTTTATATGATGAAGACCGTGAAACCAGTGATAGTGAAAGAGAGCTAGTAGATCCGGATCCGCAACCTCAAAAGAAAACAAAATTCACTTCGATTCCAAAAGTCACTTGGACCGAAAAGCGGTTTGAGGGACGACCTATTCCAAGTCGAACTCGGGGAGCTCCACAGCCTTTGAGAGGTGTACTGGAGTATTTTCAAGACTATCTTGATTACAAATCGCAAAAAATCAATAAAATCAATAAAATCTTTAGCCAAATGAGCTGATAGCGATGAATTATTACGTGTTATTTATTGTTATAAAGGTATTCTTCTTGGCCGAAGGAAATAGGAAAGTTCGCACATATTTCCTCTTCGACGTTGCCACAACTACTTCCTCCAATGTTGCCACGATTTCTGACTTCTGGCAGTGTTGTGGTAATTTCCTATTCAAGGAACAGCTAGGCGGTATCAAAAGAACAGACACATTGCCGAAATAGAAAATTACTTTCCTTCACCGTCTATCATATTTTTATTTGACTGATTATTTCTGTTATAACAGTTTGATTCTTTATATATATCATCATTAACTATTCAACTTGAAATGTTGTATCTTTATATATATATATATACTTTTGTTATATAATGGACAAGGCACGTTTCTGTGTAAGGCAGAGTGGCTGAACTGTTGCGCAATGGCCTGCGCGAGTGAGAGTACTGCGTTCGAGCCCATGTCAAGTTGAATACTTTTTTCATTGATTATCCCGTTCTCACTTGTTGTAAAATGCACATCATATATGTAAAAATGAACATTATTATATTTTACATCAAATTGTTTAAAAATAAACTCTTATGAAAACATTTTTTTATTAGTTCATAGGCCACATTGGCGGTTAAAGGTGTGTTTGTGGAATTTAAAATATTGTTCATCATGGGGTATATGTACAAAAACCAGAAGGGGACTCTAGGATAACATAACGCCGCAATCTGGTTATGGATTATTATGTAACTCGATGAGACAAATAAAAAATGAAGAATAATTTTTTTTTATATCCTGCCTAGTTTCCGAGATATTCTGTCTCAAATGTGAAATGTTTTTGGTTGAAACTCAGAAGAAAACATTGGTCAAAGTCAAATTTGATGATGGATTCTTATTTAAAAGACGAGAAATAAAAAATAAAGAATAAAAATTTTCGATATCTCGCCTAGTTCTCGAGATATACCGTCTCAAAAGTGAGGTGTCTTGAATTGAAATGCAGAAGAAAAATTTCACAAAGGTTAAATTTGATGATTGATTCTTATGTAACACGACGAGACAAATAGAAAAAAAAGAATAAAATTTTTCGATATCATGTTTAGTTTTCGGAACATAGTCTCTAAATTGAGGGGATTGGGTTGATATGCGGCCCGGACCAAAAATTAATTCTGCCAAAGCCACAATGAATTACATGGTGGACATGCAGAATGGATATTTCAGTTTTATTACTACCACTTGTGGTTAGGTTGAAATGCGGCCTAGACCAGAATAAAAATAGTTCTCTTGTTACCACACATCGTAAGTTTAGTTGGGAATAGCTGGAAGTAGTTTACATCGCGATACACGTTTTGTCACTAACATGGTTCTCATGAAATTACTAACAATAATAGATAAATTCTTTGTCCCTTATATATGCAACAACAAAACCATTCTGGTACAGACTGCATTTAGACCTAACCACAATCTCCACTAAATTGCCGGTATAGAATCAAACTATGCAGACACATCCACACACGCGTATTTGAATCTCAAACTGCCTTTGGGGTAACAACATCGTTTGCTTCATCAAGATTCCTAGATGGCATTATAAAATACATAGACCCATTATAAAATGGAATAATCACAGCATCAAACACAATGTGAACTTTGCATTTGTATGGATTCGCAATATGGCCGCTGCCACCACCGCGTATGCGCAGTATCAGCCGAGAGTTTAGAGGTGGCGTCACAGATTTAAAGTCATTTCTCCTCCATATATTTCCTTCCTCCGTGCTAAGAACAGTAACAAAATAAAATTTAGTATCTTTGTTAAGATTGCTAATATCTATGCATAACAGAAATTTGAGACATGTAGCATGAAAACGACCGAAGAAATTGAGGTTCAAAAATGGCCTGAATCGGTTCGAGAAAAGGGTAGGCAGTGCCGCCTTTGACTCGATTGATGGGTGCACGGTAGTGCACCTAAATGTTGGGGAACATAGTATGAAAGTATTACCAGAGTGTAGTGAAAGAGACAAGGAGCAATTCAGACTAATCAGGCCAACTTTTATAAAAAAAAATGTGTCGGCGAATCTTTCAAAAGATTTCCGGTGAAAGACAATCTCTTTAAGAATATATCATTTCTTGTTCCAAGTAATGCATTGAACCAAAATGTTGAGAAAAAGTGTGACGTTTCGGAAATTGCGACGAGATTTGAATCTAAAATAAACAAACAGCAAGTGATAAAAGAGCTCGGCAAGCTTCCATACTAGGGACCGTGCACAAACTACGTGGCTCGGTCCAGGGGGGGGAGGGGTTTGCCGGAAGACTACGCTGGGCTACGTGGGGGGAGGGGGGGTTCTGAGCCAGGCCACGTAGCTTTCCTTTCATAACAGTTTTCACAGTTAAAATGAGGAACAGAACCCACAATTGCATGTGAATACTTATTTCCCACAGTTAATTATCTATTTACAATAGTCTGACAAGAGAAAACAGCACAAAATGTCTTCTGGAATCGATAGGGAAAAAAGCTACGTGCTTCGTGGAGGGGGGGGGGGGTAGAGGCAAAAGCTACGTAGGGCTACGTGGGGGGGGAGGGGGGGTTCACAGGAGGGCAAAATGGAGCTACGTGGTTTATGCACGCTCCCCTACTTTTCAGAAGAAGAAAAAGAAAGTTTTTAAAATTAAACGGTGTTGACATTTGCAAGTTAGCAAAATTGTTGATAGTGTTACCGCAAGGAAATGCAGAAGTAGAAAGAGTTTTATCTATGATGGGTGATATAAAGACCAAAAAAGAATGCAGCGGAATGTAGCTGAATTACTCACTCGTGCCGGTTTTGCCGTAACAGTTCTTGCGTTATTTATAATCTTGCTTTACTTTAAAATCATTTTCAACTATGGAATAAGAAAAATTGATTAAACTGACGCGTAACCACCTTGCGATTCACAATACCAGTCATACTAAATACATAAAAATTAAATTTAAACAAGAAATTTGGACAAGGATCACCAATGAACACAAGTGGCCAGTAAATTCAGCATTTATTTATCGTACAATTGTTCACTTAGAAGTTTCACGTTTATTTTCTCTTTTTGAATTCATTTTTAACAAAACTTAAAGATTGATATGTAGGCTATTATTACATTATTTGTTTTCTTATTATTTGGACTACATCATTCAATGGTGTTCCCTAGAAACGCTTCTTTTCTTTTCTATCCGTGGCGCACGTCCGACTGAATAGGGTATTTGACTACTTCTTGGAGAAGGTTTTAAATTGTTTATTGGTGCACCTCATTCACCGAGTGAAGAGATTTTTTGACGAAATTGCCTTATTGTGCCTAAAATTTAAAGAATTTAAAAGCCCGCCAAAAAGCTCCTTTGCTGCCTGGCGCGTGCAACGACAGTCGTGACGTCACACGACTGTAAACGCTGCTGCTGCGAATGGAGCGTTTCCTATTACACAAGTTTCCAACTGTTTTTATTATTTGTTGCTGGTTATTTCTTGTTATTAATGAAATTTCGATTTGAATATAAAATCGAAAACAATTTGTAAAAGCCTATAGCGGAAAAATATTGAAAGTAGACACCTTATTTGTGGGGTTAGCTGTAGAAACAACCACTGAGTTTTATTCTGTGGAGCTTAAAAATGTAATAACTTAATTTGATATTGCGACAAAGTCACTTACGATTTTCCGTGAAGCTCATTTACACTGCAATTTCATAGAGTTAAATGTAACACGTACTTTAAGGGGAGAATTATTAGGCCTAGTGTCCTAAGGTTCAATCATCGCTTCGAAAAATGTTCAATTTGTTTTCTTTTGTCATTTTCTTTGGATACTAGCTGCTGTTGGTTGCATCGCATAATAATCTTTCCCCGAAAATCCACCAAAACATCAATTTAATTTTTTTTTTTTTTTTTTTTTTTTTTTTTTGAAGGCTTCACAACTTTTTGGGTAAAAAGCGAATTACACCCATTTGAAGCAACCAAAGAAGATTTCAAAATGATATTGGACGTTTCCTGCACACCGAAAAACAGCGTTAATAAAAAATACTTGCACATTAATAGTAAATACCGCCCAATAGGCGCATTTATGTCAGGAATGTAATCTGCAGTTGTATCGTCACGTAAAAATTCCTACGAAAAGGACACAAAGTGTTCCGGAACTGTTGCAAGATTAGCATGAAATTTCTACAAGTGATGTCACTTCTAAAATAAATTCCATTATTCACCGTTGTGCACCTGTATTTTTTGCATGATATTCTATATTTGGTAAGTTTTAAAATTAAAAGTTTTGATGTATGGTAGCAATATGTTTCAAACCCTTGTATGACGCTTAGTAGATTCGCTCGATTCTGTCGCCAGTTCTCTGTTGTTGTTTGTGCCAGAAAGAACAGTAGCAATGCCTTTCTCTCAATTGTTGGAATTATACGCATTGGAATCAACAATTATAGCAAGAATAAGGACTGCAGAAAGCGGAGAGGAATGGATGAGTAACATTTTTGCCAAAAGAAAGGAGTTTTCCATTTGGTTGAACTAGGGCCACTGTTTTGCTCCAATTATTTTCTTAATTCTCTTCTTAAGGTATCCGTCAACCCTTTTCATTTCAGCGACTACAACAAAAGAAATAAGAACAAAAACTCCTTAGTACATACTTGTTTAGTTTTTTTAATGAAGTAAGAATAAATGTAAATTCCCAATTATACGTCCTAGTAAACAGGGAAGGAAATAAGATTAATAACACACGGGAACAAAGATTTGCAAATACCTTAATAAGGAAAGTAGGATTTACACAAGTGGTAGAGCAAAACACTAGGGGAGAAAATATTTTGGATATATTCCTTATAAAGCCCTATGATAACCATGTGGGGTGTCAAGGAACGGAAGGAATAAGTGATCAAGACGCAGTTCTGATGGATGTTAGAGGATTCAGTGACCCAGCAGCTAAAATTGAGGGGGGAAATAGGTACAATTATAAAAAGGCACAGATTTCAAATTTGAAGAGATATTTCAGAGAACAATTCAGCAAATGGAAGGAAGGCACAAGTACAGTAGAGTCAAGGTGGGAAGAGTTCATGGAGATAATAAGAAAGGGGGAAGAAAAATTCATTCCAAAGCAGAAAATAAAAGAGAAGTAGAGAACCTGTGTACTATAATAGGGAAGTGAGGAGGTAAAAGAGGTTGGTATGAAGAGAACATAACAGAGTTCAGAGACAGCAGGGTAGTAGGGAATATTTGAAACAACTAAACCAGAACTTAATAACAGCAAAGAAAGTGGCTAAAGATGGGTTTATGAAGAGTATTGTCGCACCGACAGGACCACTGACTGATGCATCTAGAAATTTCTATGGCTATATCAGGAAACTGAGGGGAAGGGAGGTGTAGAGACGCTTATAGATAAGGATGGAGAAGTAGTTACTGAGGATTTGAAAAAGGCAGAGATTTTAAATAACTGGTTTAGTGAGAGCATTAAGGACAATTAATCAGAAACGGGAAGGTCTAACTCAGAGAACGAGCTTAACAATACGATTAGAAATGAAGATACTAAAACATTTGAAATTCATCCTGAAAAAATCATGAAGGAAATAAGCAAGCTGAAAAAACATAAAGGGGCTGGTGCAAATAATATTTCTAAGATATCTTAAAGATAGCCGGATGTGACATTGTACCTTATCTTGAAATATTATTTAAATTGAGTCTGGATACTTGCTGCTTACCACAAGACTAGAAAAGTGCAATAGTATTACCGGTACATAAAGGAGGGGTGAGAAATAGAGTCTAAAATTACAGGCCAATCAGTTTGACTTCAGTGGTAGGTAAATTAATGGAAAGATTGATATGCAACCACATCAGAAATGTATGTGAGGTACGTAAGTGGTTTTCAGGTAAGCAAGGATATAAATGCGAATCTCAGTTGGTGGGATATATGCAAGGTATTTCAGATGAAATGGACAAGGGAGGCCAAATTGATAGTGTAGCACTAGATCTTTCAAAGGCATTTGACAGAGTAAGCAACAAAATTGTAGTAAATAAGGTAAAAAACTATTGGAGTGGATGAGAAAGTGATTTGCTGGGTAGAAGAATTTTTAAAGGGTAGAAATCAGAAAGTTAGGGTAGGAAATGCGGTATCAAAGGACGTGGAAGTAAAAATGGGCGTGCCGCAGGGTAGCGTATTGGGACCATTGCTATTCATTATTCTAATGAATAATTGTGTTGATTTTTAACTATCGAAAATTAGATTGTTTGCAGATGACTTAATGCTGTACAAAACGATAGAGGACTGTAAACAGTTGCAGGGTGATCTGGACAGGATATCTAGTTGGGTTGGTAAACATGGGATGAAGATAAATGCAAAGAAGAGTCAGCTAATTAGATACACAAATAAAAAGCAAAAGGTTAATTATGAATATAAGGTGGGGAAAGAATTGCTTGCTGGAGACTTGAGATATAAATATCTTGGCATTACATTTGATAACAAGCTTAACTGGGCAGGACACATTGGACAGTTAGGCCCGCCGTAAGCGGGCGTGCAAAGCGTGCACCGCACGCGGGCGGCACGTCCAGGGGGCGGCAAATCGAGAGATCGACTATAGCCGCCCCGATAGTTGCCACTCCATTGCCGCCGCCGGGACAGTAGCAGAGCTAAAACGTCGCCGCGAAATAAATTTGCATTGCCGGATATAGGGGGCGGCAACAATTTTCGAAAGGGCATCAATCTTACTGTTTTTTTACCCGGTTCGGGAAATTCCTAGATCCACCACTGGCTGTAGTTAAACAGGGGGCGGCATAATCGGTATTGTACAAGGGCCTTCAAACAGCTAGCGGCGGGCCTGTGGACAGGTGGTAGGAAAAGGTTTCAAAATTCTTCACTTGTTGGAGAGAGTATTGAGGGGATGCACGAGAGAAGTATAGGAATTGGGTTACAAAACTTTGGTCAGACCATTGCTCGAATATGGTAGTGTAGTATGGGACCCACATTTTGCGTATCAAATACAGGAATTAGAGAGGGTGCAAAAAAGGGCTGCTAGGTTTGTTTCTGGAAATTATCGCGGAATGCAATCAGTGACGGATATGATAAAGGAGCTGGAATGGGATTCATTGCAAGACAGGAGGAGGATGTGGAGGGTCATGGGAGTGTACAGGGCATATACTGGCGATGAGACATGGAAAGATATTGCAATAGGTATGAAAAGTAGTGCCTGGAAGGGAAAAGATGACCATGGCCACAAGCTGGCACTCGATTTCAGGCACAAGTGTGTGGGAAGATTCTCTTTTTAAGGTAAGGGTGTCAGGGATTGGAATGAGTTATCAAGAGAAATGATGAATAATTTACCGAAAACTTTGAAAGAATTTAAAGATAAAATTTGTAGAGGGTAAATGTAGGTAGGTGCAGGATAGGGGTAAGATGGGTGTGTAGGGAAATTGCCACCGGAGCCTGTGCTCCATTGCAATTAAAAATTAAATTAAATTAAAATAATCGAGTAAAAGATCGTGGTGTGAAAGAGACTGCAGTGTAGTAGAGAAAGGCGAAGAATATCAGCCGTACGTTATCATCCATTTTGGAGTAATCAGTTTTTCATCATAAATGTTCATCCTCGTGAACAAACCGCACTGTTTCTAATTTTCACTTGTTTATTTTGTTCGATATTTAACGCCTTAGATCAAAGATTGTGAATGTCAAAATCGACAAGAGTTTGAAATTGAACAAGACCTTTTACAATCTAGACTTACCGATTTTTTGGGAAGTCTTAAAAATTATCGTTTTATGGAGCAGTGGCGTAGCTAGGTCAACAAAGGCCCCGGTGCTAAAAATTTATTTTGGGCCCTCAGGTCAGATGCGCACTCTTTTTTTTTTTTTTTTTTTTTTTTGCTTTGTGTTGCTGGTAGGGACCAGTGGCGTTGCTAGGTCAACAAGGGCCCCGGTGCAAAACATTTATTTTGGGCCCTCAGGCCAGACGGGCGACCTTTTTTTTTGCTTTGTGTGCTGGTAGGGGCCCCCTGAACTGAGGATGAGGGCCCTTGAATTGTTCTTTAGGGGCCCCCCTGAGCACAGCGAGGGCCCTTAGTGAGGGGCTCTTGTACTCTCAGGGGCCCCTTAGGCGACGGTAGAGCTAAAAAAAAAAAAAAAAAGGTCGCCTGTTTGCCGTGAAGGCTCGTGGGCCCTCTAAACTGCGCTTCAAGGCCCCTAGAGGTGCGCTTTGGGGCCCCTTGAGGTATGCTTGGGGGCCCCCTGAGCGTGAGGGCCCCGGTGCACTGCACCGCCTAGCCCCATAGTAGCTACGCCCCTGGTAGGGACCCCCTGAGCAGAGTTGTGGCCCCTGAGTTGTGCTTGGGGTCCCCCTGAGCAGTGAGGGGTACGGTAGAACCAGTTTGCCGTGAAGGCCCGCGGGTTCTCTGAACTGCGCTTGGGGGTCCCCAGAGGTGTGATTGGGGGCCCCCTGAGGTATGCTTGGGGGTCCCCTGCGCGTATAGCCCCCGGTGCAGTGCAGTGCCCCATAGTAGCTACGCCCCTGTTATGGAGGCTTTTGTATAATTCTTAGCCGATTATTTGGAGAATGATTATTTGGAATCAATAATACAAACGAAACCGTTGGAAGTCAGTGCTACTCTAACCAAATAAAGTAAAATCACGTCATAAAAAATTGAAGAAACCGAGTAACATGAACCGAGAGTGGTGGGTTCGACTAACCCTCGCATTCGGGAGGTCGTGGGTTCGACTTCCCGTCCGGGCATCCAGATTTGGGTTTTCCCAAATCATTCCAGGCAAATGACAGGATGCTTCCTTCAAAAGGCCATGGCCGAATTCATTCCCGTTTCTTGCCATCAGTCATCTCCCGTCTCTAATATCGTCGAGATGGAATAAATAAATAAATAAATGAAGAAGCGGATACGTGAATTATGTTTAATGTTAGCAAGGTGCTACCATCTTCAGAAATTTTAGTAAAAGCTTCTGATATTGATGTTTGCATATACTTCCTGAAACCGAAATTTGGTTGGAAGTTCACCAAGACAAATAAATACATAAATAATAAAGATCTGAACTGCATCAGGTGTACAGAATTAGCTTCGAAGTTGCAATCCTAACGCGTTTACAGACTTCGAACATACAACTGCTTTCTACAATAAAGGAAAAGTCAGATCTTCAAAAACTTTTGACCTAAACCGATGACGAAAAAATTGAAGTACTTCAAGAATTTACTTTTCTTACGTACGGCAAAACGCAAGTGATAATGAAGCGAGATTTTGTATGTTCCAAACAAATTACTAGGCCAAGAAGAATTTATTAACAAAAATTAAAAACTTTAATTCTAATATCTTTTCACCATGCAGGAAATCGTTAAAACAAAAACATGATATACATAATCTTCACGGAATCTCCACCAGATAGTGTTGAAAAAAGACGAACTTTCGGTGGCGATCTCTGCCGGTACACAAAGAGTTGTATAAAAAATGAGAAACTAGTAACTGTCATACTAGTGGACACCATTTGTTTATCTGTTGTGTGAGATCACATTGTTCATTTTCTCCGTTTTCGGTGATGAAGTCTGATAAATCAGTCAATAAACTTTGTGTGATTTAACCGCTACAACTGATTGGTTTTTAATGTCATTGGTACAGTAAATTCCATTTCTCTAAGATATACACTTAAAGTCCGTAGATTTTCATGGCTGCCAGTTTGGGTTATAAGACTGAGAGCACTATATTTTAAAAATACATCATTAAATGTCAAGCCAATTCTATATCTTTTGTCGCAATACGATTGACATCTTACAACACAATATTGCAGTGCCAAAGCCTAGTCTTGCAAACCGCTAGATTGAATTCCGTCTGGTGACGTGTCGGGTTTATCATCCGTTCAGTAAAGTATGTAAGTGAGGCGGAGACGACTATGGAGTCATTCTAGCGACGATACGTATGGCAAATGGGGGCAATCCACCGACATAAATGGCTTTGATAAAGGGCAAATCGTTATGGCTCGGTGCCTGGATACGAGCCCTCTCGGAAGCGGCGAGGCTGATCGGCTGTTCGCGTAGTTCTGTAGTGAGCATTTATGGAAAATGATTGAATAACTGTGAAACCACTAGTAGGTAAAAAGGGAACTTCTACGCCTCATCACAGTACATGGAGGTCGGAGGCTTGCTCGCCCTGTAAAGCAGGATAAGGGGGCAATCTTTGGCAGCTCTGACGGCATAGTACAATGCAGGAACAAGTGTTTCGGAGTACACTGTTCAGCGCTCACTGTTGAACATGGGTCGCCTCAGCAGATGACCTCTGACTCAGCAACAATTACGATTGAAATGCACATGAGATAATTGAAATTGGCCCACGGATCAATAGAAACGTGTGCCGGGACTGTTGAATCACGTTACTTGTTACACCAGATCAACGGTCATGTACGGATATAGCGTCTTCTGGACGAACGGCTGTTCAAAACATGCACAACGCCACGGATGCAGCCTGGTGGGTCAGTACTTTGCTAGCGGGACACCCTGGGCTTCAATAGGAACTGAGGTTAATGTTCGAAATCACCACAACAGCTGTGGAAAACGTGAAAATTAGTGCGTACTTTTTGCAACCCTTCATGATCATGTCTTTCATGACTACGATGGCACCCTTCAGCAGGATAATTGTCTGTGTCACAAGGCAAGAATCATGCTGCAGTGATTTGAGGAGCATGATAGTGAACTCGTAAGAATGTCTTGGTCACGAAATTCGCCTGAACTGAAGCTGATAGAACACATTTGGAACGCAATCGGGCGATAGCTCCGCGCCCACAAACCACGATCTGTAATTTAAGGATTTTGCGTGACCTGTGCATAGATATTTAGTGCCAAATACCTCTGGAAACCTACCAAGGATTTATTGAATCGCTGCTATATTGCGTTTCAGATGTGGACCAACAGAATATTAAGCAGGTGGTCATGGTGGTAGATGCCGAGGAAAGAGATCAGATGTGATCACACCAAAGTCTGTCAAGTGTATGGGGAACCAAGGCAACGAAACGAGGTTGGTAGGGGCGATAGTGAAAAGGCGGCGGGGAGAAAGGGGGGGAGGGGCGAGAAAATAGTGAATCAATATTTATGATAACATTATCGCTGGAAGTGGGGGAACATTCACGTAAGTCAACTCAAGGGCCCCCCGCCACCCAAAAAAAACAAAATCTGCTCAAGCCCCTCCCAAACCAAAATCCTGGAACCGACCGTGAATAATAGCGTTATTTCACAGCTATGGAGAAGATTGCATGAAGAAGAAGACGCAACAGGAGTACAGGGAAGGTTGACCAAATACTACAAACCCACGCGTCAGGATTGTTTTTGATGCTTTAAATATCCAACCAGCTCAGCATGTGCACTTGCTAGATTCCACGCAGCAGCTTCTCGATCAATCATCTCCCGTCTAACATTGTATCGTTAGCTTCGAGAGGTTGCTCTAAATGCTCGGCGACTTGTCAGATGCATTACCCTCTCAGAAAGGCACTCTGTGCCTCGCCGAATGTGGTATTTTGCTCATCGTGATTGTGGGAAGATATCATTATGGCGGCGCCAATGTTCTCTTCTGGACGGACATACTGTTAGGCCCAGTACACAGGGGCGGATCCAGTGGGGGGGGGGGCGGGAGCTCAAGCCACCCCCCCAAAAGAAGTATCCAGGTCCACCTCCGACATCGTAATTTTAGAGACTTTTTTTTTTTTTTTTTTTTTTAGCTCTATAGATTCGAGGCCAGAGGGGACCATAAATACTACCCTTTGCCCTACTCAAGCACTCCCCCCCCAAAGCCAAAATCCCCTAAAGGCAAGACCCCCCCAACCAAAATCCACTCAAGCCAAGCCCCTCCCCAACCCAAAGTCCGCTCAAGCCCCCCCCCCCCCAAAGCAAAATCCTCGATCCTCCCCTGCCAGTACACACTGGGATTCTTTGTCGCGATTCATAGTCGCAGGGTTATCCCGAATCAATGTCACGATGATGCCCCGACACAGCCCCGCAACAAAGAGTCGTGTTCACACTGCCAGAAACATTGGATTCATTCTCAAGATAATTTTCTTGATGCCAAAATGTCCAAGCATTTCACATTTTGAGGAATGTCATTAGCACTTCTTTTTCTCATTACAAAAAGGATGCAGAAAAAAACACACTGGTGGTTAATGAGCAAAATGCTTGCTTACTGGATACCCCCAAACCTGGAGATGGGATCTGTTTTAGAAATTTTGTGAGGGTGACTCCAACAAATTTTGAATCTATTTTGGAGATGATGAGGCAACGGATTTCCAAACGAGAGACTAACTGCAAACAACATATTTCTCTCGATATCAAGTTGGCTCCCATACGCCAATTACTTGCGATTGGAGGTATGGTACTTCAAAAGCCTAATGAATACCTTCAAAAGATCGAAGCAGGTGATATTAAATTTGGTACAATGTATGGAGCCATCATATATTTTTGGGCTGAAAATATTTAAGTAAAATATGTGTAGCAAAAGTTATATAGCTTAAGTAAAATACAACCTGGAAAAACATGCATCATCCATAGCCTTTTATTTCCCGAGAAGTTTGTAATATGGGATAGCTACATTCTATGGCAGAAACTATCAGAACTCTGCGAAGATTGTACGTTCTGAAGCGCAATTGCTGCCAGACTGAGCTAAAATTTCGGTCGGTTTTGCAGAGAAAGAAGAAATTGCTGTTGAGGTTGCTGAAATGAAGGAGTGTGAGGAGATGAATACAAGCTCCTTTGTTTTTAATTTACAGTGTCTGTGATTTCCTGTTTTAACTTTTTTTTCCCCTATCATGCCTTTACACCTGGTCGAGATCATTAGAGGCAAGAAAGGACTGGAATGAATTCGGGCATGACGTTTTGAAGGAGCCATCTCGGCATTCGCCTGGAGTGATTTTGGGAAACCATGGAAAACGGAAATCAGTATGGCCGGACGAGGACTTGAACTTGCATCCTCTCAGATGCCAAGCTTGAGCGTTGCTGCTCACCCACCAAGCTCGATAGGCCAGTATTATTTCTTTGTCAGGGCTGTCATGAGTTCTTAATGAATCTGTCCGGAAATCACCAAAATATATTTAAACTATACCCTCTTGATTGCGATATGTGCAACAGGAACAGAAATGAGCCATTCCCGAACAAAGCATTTCTTCGGCGAAGTTTCACTTTTCTTCTATGAATCCAGCATTTTTTCTTCACTTCGACAATGTTGCTTCAAAGTATGAATTTTCTTTTTTTTTTATTTCGGCCACTGCAATTTTAATTTTTTCAGGTAACTCCTTAATTCGTACAATTCATCCTTCCATGTCCTGTCCTATTGTTTTTATACCCAAATGATGAAACGTCCCAAAACCAACGATCGGCCCAGGGGCGTAGCTACTATGGGGCTAGGCGGTGCAGTGCACCGGGGCCCTCACGCTCAGGGGGCCCCCAAGCATACCTCAAGGGGCCCCAAAGCGCAGTTTAGAGGGCCCACGAGCCTTCACGGCAAACAGGCGACCTTTTTTTTTTTTTTTTTTAGCTCTACCGTCGCCTAAGGGGCCCCGGCCCCTGAGAGTACAAGAGCCCCTCACTAAGGGCCCTCGCTGTGCTCAGGGGGGCCCCTAAAGAACAATTCAAGGGCCCTCATCCTCAGTTCAGGGGGCCCCTACCAGCACACAAAGCAAAAAAAAGGTCGCCCGTCTGGCCTGAGGGCCCAAAATAAATGTTTTGCACCGGGGCCCTTGTTGACCTAGCAACGCCACTGGATCGGCCTGCACATTTTCTATTAGTTGAAGAATAACTTTTGCGCTCCGCAGATGCTGCATGAAATTTTAAAGAATTAAATTAAACAAGAGAGCAAAACATCTCGTGAATTAATTATGCGCAAACCACAATACTTTCCATGAGCACAGTTTCAAAGTTTTCAAGGAACTGAATACGACGCAGTAAGTTAGGAACACGTCCACACTGCACTTGTTGCGAGACAGTGTTCGAGAATCCCACTTGGAACGGGGCGCAAATATTCTGCTTCACGACACTCGAGATTCAGTATCCAATTTAGGAGTTGAGTTGGGATTCTTTGTCGCACTCTGCTGGAACGCAGAACTGCGAAAATGTGTCGCGACAAAGAATCCCAGTGTGTGCAGGGCTTTAGGAGCAACCCACTGCATGTTTTTCCTAGTGGTACTGTGACGGCTGCTGTTTGTAGGGATCTCATCCTGAAATAGTATATTTTGCTTTTACGTGGTTCATACAGAACAGTGTGGACCAGTACTTAAAACTTGAGGACATCACACGTCTAGCGTGGCCAGCTCGCTTCGTCTATAAATCCGATTGAATATGGGAGGCTCTCGGCCGAAGGACTGCAGCCCTAAAACCTGACTTTAATTGACCTTCAGGGGGAGCTTGTCCAAAAATCAGATGTTTTACCACCAGGAACGGATCCAGGAAGGGGGGGCTCAACCCCCCCCCCCCAGAAGTATCTAGGGCCACCTCTGACATTGGAGACCCCCTTTTATTTTAGCTCTACGGATTCAAGGGGACTATAAATACTACCTTTTGCCCAACTCAAGCCCCCACAAAGCCAAAATCCACTCACGCCAAGCCCCCCCCCCCCCAAAGCAAGATGCTGGATCCGCCCCTGGTTACCACAAGCCACTGAACGTCCTGATCCATATCACGAGAAGCCATTGTGCATCGTATGTTGCTATGCGAGGTCACCACAACTTCACACCGTCAATGCTACGCACTGCCCGGTATGTTTTTCCTATATATTTTAAACAGCAGCATTTTGTCATCAGTCAAATTCTTGCCAAAGTCCCTTTCAATGCAACATTATCAACTGCCCTATTCTTCATGGATCTCGAAGCTCCCTTATCTTATGTTCATGAGTGTGCAAATATTAATATAAAACATAAGATTTATAAATTATACGTATTTAAAAATAATAAGTATCTTATCAGAGGTTAAGGATAGGTAGATGCCTATTATCATGGATATGTTGGTAAGATGGTTCCCACCTGCTGAATTCAGAGGGTATGCTGACAGCCTTCACTATAATAAAATTGTTCAAAATATGAGAAAACTCATTCTAATGGAACATTTGTTAATTGTGAGGCATATATGTGAAGGCAAGTTGATATATGAGGTGGCACATGCAATGAAATTTTCCCCTGCAGTTGGTAGTTGCCAAGTACACAGTGTGAGTTTTATAGCAGGGTCCACTGCAAGGAAAGGATCTCTGTCACAGTTTGAGAGAATCACAAGGTTTTTGTAGATCAAAATCTTCTTTAAATTGAGTTGTCTGATGAAGCACGTCTGGGATGTGGTGGTTAGAATTTTATGGAGAAGGATGTGCATTTTGTGGTTAGGTTTTCTTTCTTGTTGATAGCTTTACGGCTTATCTGCACCAGAGGTCCTTAGAAAAAACCCACATTTGTCTGTAATTATTTTGGGAAACCATCGAAAATAGAAACCTGGATGTAGATTTGAACCAAAGTCCTTCCAAATGTCATACCACTAACCCATTCTTTTTTTGATCATCATGAAGGACTAATTTAATGTAGTCAAGACCAGAAAAGAATTGGGTAATGAGTAAGAGACTACAGTTAGTTTTAAGAGGTAAAGGATTAAAGTAATTGTGTTAAGGAAGAATCGTGATGTGAAAGATTTATTTTTGAACAAGATCATGGGAGTAGCGGTGGGAAATGAGAGTAGACGTGCTTTGAATGTATCTGGAAAGAGATTCATCACAAAATGTGCATTAGCTATGGATGGCCAGGTTGTAAGCAAGGGAACGTTTGGTATGGAAGGGGTTATAGCAGTCGAAGTTACTGTATTAATGTAAATGTTTAGGCACTGCCATGGGTATACATCCCACCATCTTATGCAAGCCTATTTATGGGACATCTGGAGCAATGAAATCTCACACACCAAATGGTTCAGATACATAGACTATATAAAGTTTTTATGACCTGGATTCACAGGAAAAAGCACCTGCCAGACATCCTGGAATAGGTAAGCAATTACTTCTACAGCTTCACCTGGACTTACTTCTACACACATTACCTTTTTTGACTTCCTTACAAAATGATGGGCTACATAACCCTGTTTACATCAAGCATAAAAACCACCTTTACTTTGACAGCTGTCACTCATTCTACACCAATGTTTCCTCCTTAGCAGATGCAACTGTTCCAGTAAAGAATCACACTTCAGCTACTCCTGAAACCCATTAAGCTGTCACCACAGCTACTTCTCTCACAATATTCCTGGATTAAATTCCCAACACAAACAACTACTACTACTACTATCCTGCATTTCTAAAAATTAGCCATAGTCCTGTATTCATCATGCAGCTCTCTCATGGTCCTGAGCCTATTAAGATATTCTTAACGCTGGACATCAGTTCCTACTTTCCTTCCCCAAAATGCATGTCATTCTCCCCAGACATAATAGTTGGTGCACAAATTCCCATTTAAACTACCAGACAGATAATTTCCATGCGACAGACACTGCTCAAAACTCTGCTTGCACCCTGCTACCACCAACTCCAATCTTACCACATGGAATATTTTCCTTATTATTGGACATGCTACATGCACAAAACACCTCAAACCAACTCATGTGCCTCCCTGCACCAGTTAATATATAGGCCTCATAACCAAATTTCAATCAAAATAAATGTCCAAGGGAATTCCACTAGCAACCAATACTATTAGGTAGTAGCTAATGCCAGTTCCCACAATTTGAACAATGTTTTCACAGTGAGGCCTATCAATCTTCTACGAAATCTCAACTCCCTCTGTACTTCACAGATGTGAAGTATCTTATGGATATATCCATAACAAAAGGGTTTTGTCTGATGTTGAGGCCTTGTAATTAGATGCAGTACACATGTACATGTGAAAAATAATTCATAAATCTTATTTTTTCCATTTATTTCATCTTGTATCCATTACTTTGTGATGTTCCCCCACTTCCAACAAAATTTCCCCATAATCATCGATTCAGTATTTCCTCAACCCACCACCCCTAACATAATTAATACTCTTGCTTTTGTTACCTTGGTTCCACATTAACTAGATGACATAGCTGAGATCTCAACTGATCTTACCATACTTCATCTACTTGCAAGAAAGGTTCAAGACAAATATTCTGTTATACATATTCATCGATGCGATGTCCATCTGCCATCATCTATGGTAAATGTAGGGTTTATTTTGCGAGATAAATATATAACATAACTAAGCAATTTCAAATTGAATAAAGAAACCCTTCCCCTCCCTCTCAAGTTATACATAAAAGAACAAGTACTGGATATGCCTTTGATACAAATTTTAACAGTGGGTCAACATATCCCCCCCCCTCCCTCTTAAGGCATCAACAGGCTATATCAATGAAAAACCTAAAATTGATTATAGAATTAACTTATCACCTGCACACATTACTGAATACATTTATCAGAATTTCTTAGTCATCATTCAATTGAACTTTCGCAATTTATCATATAATGTTCAAAATAGTTTTATTTCAAGTATCTAATAACCTCTAAGTCATCAAGCAGCTTCAGTCTGAATAAAAGAATGGAACTAGCTAACTTGAAGTCAGATATATATATATATATATAACTAGAGCTGATAAGACAGATCACTGGATAAATAACTGAACAAGGAGCTAGAAGTAAAAAAACTAAATTTCAAATAAAATATTTCTTTACATCTGTAAAGTAAAAAG
Source organism: Vandiemenella viatica (assembly GCA_031002005.1). Lineage (NCBI taxonomy): Eukaryota > Metazoa > Arthropoda > Insecta > Orthoptera > Morabidae > Vandiemenella > Vandiemenella viatica. Next base: position 165,580,902 of record JARYHS010012519.1, read on the forward strand.
CTATACCAGAAAATTATAAAACATTGATTAGTTATTTTTGATTTGCCATCAGTTTAGAAACCGTATAAGACAAATTACATTATCGACCAAAAAATAATTGGGCACCTGTCCACAATTATGGCTCAGCGGTTGTCACCATGACAGAATCTCGTAGGGTTACCATTTGCGGTTATATATTTCCTAAGTGTGTTTGCAGCACATCCACTGAGATTAGTTTCCATTCCTCTTGCAGTCATTCCCCCAAGTTGAGGAATGGATTTTGCTTGCACCTGGCAGTCTAATTCGTCCTAGAAATGTTCTAAATGGTCGAGGCCGATAAGTTCAATTGGGAACAATTTTATCGGTGTCCACTGCATAATAGACCTTGAAAATGGCACCTAGCATTATCAGTAGTAATACGGGCCTGTTCCATAAAAATGCCACAATGTTTGGAGCATGTCATTATCCTGGAAGTTATAATAGGCCTCATTGTTCATGCTACAGTCTTATGCCAATGGCTGTGAAACAACCCCCACACCATCACAGGAGTTCCTAGAGTGCACTTTACACTCTGATAGAAGATATTTCCCGGGTAGATGCCATACCCATATACATCTATCAGATCGGAGTAATGTAAACCTTGACTCATCACGCATAGAACCAATTTTCAAAGTTCCAATTTGCGATGGTCCAAATGCCACCAGAGTCGCTGGCCTTTCTTGCTGTTGTGATGTGCAGCCGATCTTCTGAAATATCAAAGTTGATGAGCCTCTGCACACAATGTTCCAATAGAAACAGATACTCCTGTTGCTGAAGGAAACACCTGTCAAATGGTAGGCATCTATCCCCATTTTTTAAAAAATATTATAATTTTCTGTGATAATTAGATGTCACCTAGAATATTCAACATTGGCACAAAGCCCATTGATCTAGCACAGGTCAACTGCAGCTATTAATTTGTGCCTGTTGAGCTTCACTGCAATTGCCCTGCTAGATGACCTTGAAGTTAGATCGTGTGCAATCTCCCAATCAATTGGTTCTACAGTGACCTGCAGCATAGGGTAAACTAATTTACCGTATTTGCTATGTTTACAGTCCCCAATTACTCTTTGGTAGATAGTGCATTTTAGGAGAGGATCAGAACGTCGGGGGAGGGAGGATCAGGTTTAATGGGAAAGGTTACAAATTTGGATAAGCATATATGTTTTTAATATGCACTTCTAATCAAAGAAATAAAATAAAGTGAAAATACACCCAACACTCACCAAAGTTGAAGGGAGGAGGGCAGCAGCAACACAATAAAAAACACACACACACAACAAAGAAAAAATATTTCGGCAAGAGTCTTAATCATGTGAGGCGAGACATATGGCAGGGGGAAAGATGTGGTCACATCCCAGCCCGCCACATGAATGAAGCACAGGCAGAAAATGTGCGGTGGTGGTTGAATTGTCGGGGGGGGGGGGGGGGGGGGGAGATAAGCTTGACCAGCGATATTATTTTGTTTCACTTTTTTTTTGTGTTGCTGCTGCCCTACTCCCTTCAACTTTGGTGAGTGTTGGGTGTATTTTCCCTTTCTTTTCCATGTAAATATTGCCTGGCAGCATTTCTTTCAATTGTTACCTAAATAAAATATTTTTTTTTTATTAGGAAGGGATGTGTATTCATAATATTTATGCATAGTATAGCTAATCATTGAAAAAATGATGTTTTGAAGTAACTTATTACAGAATGGTGAAAATTAATACCAATGTGAAGAATGCAATAGTTTCTTCAGAGACAATATTTTATCATAATGAACTTCCAAGAAAGAGATTCCTACCATTAACAATGTAAATGATCATCAGTTAATAACCTATGTTGGGAGTTTACATACTTAATTTTATGAAATTTCTTTTCACATAAGTATCTACACCGAAATACAATATTAACCTGCGGGGAATATTGAAACCTGGCGGGGAATCAGTTTGCTGACTTCCGATTTAGAAAGTATGACAAATCGAAATCCGAGCTAATAACTATACAATTTTCATGTAATCTTCAGAGCATTTAATTCTCACCAGTTTATACCACCAGCAAGGAGATCAAGGCAGATTAAAAATACATTAAGATTATGAGAATACTGATGCCAGCTGACAGAAGAAAATCATTGTACCTGACTAAGACAGCAGCATTTAGCCCGGCAAAGCATTTAGGTTAAATCAATTTAATAAATATGTCTGCAACAACCCTGACAAGCTACCGTGATTAAATCAGTAAACAGCAAAAATTTCTGCTCAAACTAATCATACCAAGGCTTTAGTTTTTTAAAATCAGATTTATGCACCTGAATCAACACTGCTGTGCTGCAGGTAGTATGTATGAACATAGAAAAATAAACTAATGGGGGGGGGGGGGAAATACTTTAAAGCCAAATTTTCATTAGTACTAACAAGTGCTGTGACAAATTATAAACCACAAAGTGGTGTAAACTTTGTTGATTTATCAGACAGTGCAACAGCCAACAGCTAGCTCTAGATTTCCAATTTTTTTTATTTCTATAGACTCAAAAATGACAAATTACTTTTCCTATACAGTGTGAAGTGAAACAATAAGTAATAACTTGCTTATTTTATCAACATTTAGGTCTTCTCCACATTGCATAATTCTGATGCAACACAATGGATACTTTAGTATCTTGAGACGTGAAAGATTTTTCACCCTCTTGGGTGTAATTTAAAGACAGCAACACATTCTTCAGATTTTCTTAGTTCTATAACTAGATGATCCATGCAAACATTTTGTGAATACAATGAATAGAGAGGTTGGTGGTTTGCAATACGGGTGAAAGAAGGACCGCCTCATTTGTAGCAATTGTTTATCAGTTTAGTGTATGAGGTATGTAACAAAATACAACAAAAAAAATTAGGGAAAACTTTAGGATGCGTAAAACATTTTTTAAGGCCCGAATTGCTTTCTTAACATACTGTGAGAACAAGGTGGAGACCTTGCTCTTTAAAATGATAACTCATTTATCAGTTTCGGTTACGTATCGAAGGAGATAATATGGTTCATGGGGGGAGGAAGAACACTTAGGAATAATGCGCACTTTCCCCGTTAAGAGTCTAACATGGAAAAATTTATTTCTTAAAATACAATGTGACCAAAGTAGAGATTTTGATCTTTAAAATGATACCTTGCAACAACAAAAAACTTTTGTAAATAATACATAATATGATAGTTACAATACATAACAGTCGAGACGGTTACCTCACTTGACTTGATGAAGCCATGACAGGGATGGTTATTAGAATGACTCTGTATGGTCAGAGGCATACAGAAGAGATTGTATATTGTGTGGTATCTTGTCATGTGGGTACCATACTCTCAGACAATATTCTAGTATCAGTCGCTTCACCAAGCAACTGTACTATGTGTAGAGGGCTTTACATATTTATAAAAATTTACTGTTCCAGTATGATGTGACCCCATCAGTTACATGACAATGTGGTTTACAAGCTTCAGACAATATGGTATGGATCAGCTGCCAGTCTAGCACCTTGGCGTAAATTTCCTGTGCCTAGCTGTACATGTAATAACATCTAAGGCTATACAATGGCCTAAAAATACAAGACTGCCTACAAAATCTACCATACATAAGCTTCAAATTTTTAGTTTTCAATGCTTTGGTACCAACATTACTCAATATACCGCAGCCAGCTAATCCTCTGATCAAATACAGCTCCCAGAAAGGGGGAGAGTACTGAAATGGACCAGAAGCAAGTCCTTTATACATTGACGAGTATTCTGTTAGTCGATTTACCCTCGTCTTACATTCCAAATAAATTACAGAACTCTGAAAATGTCTCAATCAAACTAGTAAATGGTTCTCAACTCACCTGTTCCACAGTCACCCTACAGTTGAAAAAAACATTGAGCACAAAGGGGTGGAAATTTGTAGGACTAATTAATGTACTGCAGCTGACAGATCTGAAATAGCCCACAGCAAGCTCATGTTCAAAAATCCAAATTTAGCTATGCATTATCACAGAAGAAACAGAGGAACATTGGGAGGGAGACTGGTCTACATCTAAAGCTGAACATTAATTCATAGAACAATACAGTTCTATAACCAATAATTCACTGGATGTATCATTTGAGCTTTGAACTTATAATTTAGCAGTGCAGTAACTATTCCACTAAGAAAAAAGAAGATACTAAAAAAATGCATTTATTTATCGACAGTAACGATATACCGCACAAGCGATTAGCATTTGTGTGTACACTGAAAATTGTTTTGAGATACAGCGTTTCGAGGGAAAATAACCAACAGACAATTTTAAACATCACAAGGTGTCATATGTAGAATATAACAAACATTTCACTTTTAAAGAATTCTGCTAATATAAATGTTTTATACAAAAAGACATCTTTAAGCAGGATTGAGAGTGTGAGTGTAACTCCATTCTACTGCTGTTTACATTCACCAGGAGTTGGATTATTTGCGGCACGGGTTGAAATGCGCTGTCCTGGCTTGTATGTTGGGTCATCATCATCATCTTCCTCCTCTTCTTCATCTTCTCCTTCTTCCTCTTCTTCAAAATCTTCATCCTCCAATGCTTCACCTTAATATGAAACAAAAGAAATGAATAAAATACAATAAATAATTTTCTTTTAGCTAATCATAGTTTGTGGTGTAACATTCAACTTATAAAATATATGCACACATCATCACAGATCTAAAAACATTACAGAAATTGAATGCCACTGGTAACCTGAACTGAATTTTAAGATCAGAAAAAAATATTCTAATTACGTTTGGTGCACCAGGTTAAAACTATATGCTCACAGCCAAAATTATTATAAAAAGTGACTGGAACCATATCTGGCATTCAGTTCCCACGTAAATATTAACCCTTCATCAATTTTATCTCTGAAATATTAGTATCTGCTGCTACAACTATCACTCCATTTTATGAAGAGCTATATGGATTTTTTTTATTATAAAACATTACAAAATTCCATTTAATATGCTTCTTGTTCATCACTAAGCCATTAACACTTTTTTCCCCTTTGGAATGGTCAACAATCACAAAATACAACACTATATTAGCAAACTGGTAATAAGATAGCACACCCTGCTTCAAGTCCATCACCAAAATGTGTTAAGAGAGTATGTCTTTGAGGGACAAAATAAACTAAATTGGCCTTTTATTCCCGGCGACAAAATCATTTTAAGTAGTACAGTAGAACCTCGATAACACAAACCTCGGTAACTTCAAAAAAATAATATGTTCCCATCAGAGCACAAAACCTCTATAACTTAAAGAAATGTTTCCATAACCTCTATAACATAAAATTGTTTGTCGAAGAGTCATTTTGAAAGAGTGTGCAAAACAAAAGGTTTCGGTATTTATTGCTTGCACGTGTTCACTAGTTAAATTGTTAACGTAAACAATACAGTACATATGTTACCTATTGTTTGCTTCTTCGAAATTGCTCCACAGTCCATGCTCTCAGTCTTGCCAAATGGCAGTAGCTTCTCTTAATTCTGATGGTGGAATCTCGCCTACCAGTACGAACCGAGCATAAGGTACCTCTAAATTTAAGATAATTTCCAGTCATTGCTTTAACTTTTGTCTTTCTCCAAATACTCCTTTCTTCCATCTCCACTGCTTAACTTGAACCACTGCTAACTGTAGGTGATGTTTAACTTAATATATATTTTTTATTTAGTGCATTTTTTTTAATTATTTTTTGTCTCCTTATATTTCTTGTATTTTGTTATAAGCTGCTTTCTCCTTTTTACCAATGGCCTTACGCCTCTTCGAGGACAGAGACGGGATTGTGACAAGGAATGGGAAGGAATTCAGCCATGGCCTTTTGAAGGAAGCATCGCCTGGAGTGATTTGGGGAAACCATGGAAAACCCAAATCTGGATGACCGGGCAGGGCACCCTTCCGAATGAGAGGGCAGAGTGCCAACAGCTCACTCACCACACTTGGTATGCTTCTTTTGATGTTCTTGATTAGTTTTTATAATTTGAAATACTCTGGTATTTGCTATAAACCAAAATCACTACCCCATCTCTGTATCCTCGGTTTGAACTTACCCCTTCCCTTCCCCCCTAAGAACCATGATCCTTGCTCAAGTCACTATGTGAAGTAGATTCTTCCTGCACTCACTCTCCACAATGTACTTGTTGATGCAGGACTAAGACCCAAAAATTTCTTTTGTCTCCATTACACGTGTTCATGCTGCACAGCCATCATGTAAGCAGTGGTTTATTACACTATCCTAATTTTTAAATTCTATGAATAAAAATAACGAAGGATAGGGAAAATAAACTCATCACTTGCCACAGATGAAGGCAGGAGCATCACCACAAGCACACCTTACAATTTTTTGGCAAAACCCTTAATTATGACTAGAGGACATATGGCAAGGGGAGATGTGTACACCAAACGGCTATGCCAAAGATGAACCAGATGGGAAAGCAGGAAGGGGGGAAGTTAACCAACGACACTAACTGAAGTATAATCAAATGTAGTGACAAGAAACTATTAAAAAAATATTTTAATTTTTTTTAAATATTTCGATCAAGTAAATAATAATAAAAACATTTTCTCTCTTCAAATATTCCCAACACTAGTGTTAACGCCCGTCAAAAATGACTGGTATCACTTATGGTGGTAGCAGTCATAGTAAGGAAAACAAATGAATTGGATCATTTTGTACACACTGGTTAGATTATCGGAATATTGGCCAAGATTTTTTAAGAAATAAATGCATTTTCCTTTAAATGACAAAGTATAATTTCAAAATCGGATAACTTATTTATTTGACTGATACATTTTGCGATTACGTACATCTCAAGTAAACTTTCTCAGAGTTTTTAATAAACTTAATTGTTTATCATCTTCTGCCGAAAGAAAAAAAATAATTCTTAGTGTGAATAAAATCTCAGAGCTTGAAGAACTCAGAAATGTTAATAGACGTATTAAACATGGACGAACTTTACTTTTATTTGACCCTAAAATTTCATTCAGCAAAATTCGAAGATTTCCCGTTTGCTTCGAAAGAATCACAGTTTTTATTATTATTATTTAGGCTGGGAAAACATTCATAATGTAATCTTCGGTCATAGTTTCTGTAACTGCCGGAGAAATTATAAAGATTCCAGATTATTAAATAGCTGAAAAACTCCAAAGAAATGAATTGCCAGAATATTCGATTCGGTCACATTCTTGGCCCGATATCCACTTTAAATAACCAGGCACAGTGAACATACAAGAACAAAAGTGGTCAGTAAAACATGTAAAAAGGAAATAAACCGTAATAAATAAACTTTGATAGAGCAGCAACGTTAGTGAAAGTTATTATTAAATTCAAATTTTGCCTAGGCCAGAATGACATTTGGCGTTAGTAGTTGTATAGAAATTTGAGTTTCTAAACTGTTACCGTTACTTTCATTAGTGACATGTTACTGAAAATTACTCTTAGTTCCACATTTTTCCAGCCGAAATGTTTTTCCACATTTTTTTTTTAAGAATAAAATTCTACAAAAAGCATACTTTTATGACTATTATGGCAATTAATTTTATAGCAGTAGTGTATAGAGTACTGGCCATTACACGGGCAGCGTTCGTGGTTAGTGACAATAGCATACTGATAACCATATCATTAGTTGTGATAAAAAGTACCTTCCTACGTAGTGAAATCTCACTTAACCCCTCACTTATCTTTCACAACAGGTAATGACAGAAACAAAATACACATTGACTCAGATTCGCAGCAAGAAAATGAACAACACATCTCCTCCTCGCGTTTTAAAGGTTTATTATGTATATATATAAAAATCGCTGCCCTAAAAGAATCACGTTTTCATTGAATCTGGTAAAACATTCATAATGTAATCTTGGTCATTGTGCAGATTCCAGATTATAAAATAGCTGAACAACTACGAAGAAATAAACTATCAGAATACTTAAATAACCTAATAACTTGTGTACAGCAAACGTGAACAAAGACCATTAACAAATGTGGTTACTAAAATGTGTAAAAAGCAGTATTAGCAAAAGTTTTAAGGTGACCATACACGATGCCACTCCATTATTGCGTCAGGGGGGGAAATGATGTGCTTGACGTGGACTGACAGGATTATTTGGATATCCAGTCAGTCCAATTTCCACCAGTTTTGTCCATCATGCCATCAAGCCAACTGACTGTGTGTGTGTGCGTGGAGAAAACCATGTGGAGCGACATCAAGCCAGCGCTCCAGTCGGCTCGTGTATGGTGAAACTGCGGTACAAATAGTTCTCATTGTCACCAACCACAGAGCAGACAACGTCTGTGCCTTGAGCGGACTACACAGCATTGTGCCATTTCTTTTTTCTTTTGAATCTGGTATAGAAATATTTGTTTTGCTACTAGTTAAATATTTTGAATGTAGCATTGAAAATAATATTAAGTAACAATCAAGATGATATTAAATTTACCTTTTTTAAAAAAAAAAAAAAAAAAGAACAAATGTCATCTCAAGACGTTGTGCTGGAGATTTAGAAGCAAAGGAATAGCTATCGGAGGGCTAGGTGGTGCCGTGCACCAGCCCCCCCCCCCTCACCTAACCGGGGACTCGCCCCGCCCCCCCCCCCTTTTTTTTTTTTTTTGGCACCAAGGCCCTTATCAACCTAGCTACACCACTGTTGAAAAGTATAAAGATTTACCATGCCTGTGGCAAATCTCTAATCCTGACTACCGTGACAAAATAAAAAAATGTTGCAATAGATCAATTGCTAATATTATTTAAAAATAAAGACAAACGCGAACAAAAAAAACCATGTTGGAAAAAAGAGCTAATTCTTTGCGGTCTTCTTTTTAAAAATAACATAGTAAAATAAGATTAATTTTATATGAGCCTAATTGTTTAAATATGTTATTTTGCAGCATGTGATGTAAACACTCCGACAATAAATTTGGCCACATTTATTGTCAAAGTGTGTACGTGTAACTATTTTCGGCGTGTTAAACTACTTAAATTTAATAAATCTGTTTCATAATCATTTTAAAAGTTGTGATAATATCACAGAGCTTATTTTTAATAGTTTCACACTTTTTTGGACCTTTATTTAACTCTCAGCATTTGTATTCAGTATTCAATAGTTTGAATATCCTTCAAAATTAATTCAGGTTCGTATTATTTAATACTTGGGATAACTAGATTGTTGTATAACAAATTGACAACTTATTGCTGGTTTTTCATTGTTGTGGCTGACTGGAGTGATGGAATGATGGTGTATGTGCTACGCTTTTGGATGTCATCTGAACAAATAGATGTCATCCATATGGAGCGATTGAGTATGGCCACCTTTACTCAAATTAAAATTTAGCACAGGCCGGAATGAGATTTGGCATTTGTGGTTACCAATAGCAGAGACCATGAGAAATTTAAGTTTCTTAAATATTACTTTCATTAGACATGTTACTGCAAAGTAGTCTTAGTTCCACATTTTTTTCAGCCGAAATTTTTTTCCACATTTTTTTAAGAATAAAATGCTACGAAAAGCTAACTTAATGGCAGTATTATGGCAATTCATTTCACAGCAGTTACGTATGTATTAAACTGTGTAAATAATTTCTAATATCTCCGCTCACTGCTATTTTGTGGCAATAATATCATTGTTGAATTGTGATTAATAAATCGAGTTTCACATCGCTTATACGTAGTCATATCCTTTATTTAAATCTAAATAAAAAGGTAAACTTAAATCTCATTTAATAGTTAACACATATATCAAAAACTAAGGGTATCATCTACGACGGTAGTAGGAATTTATTCTGGAAATGTTTGCAAGGAAAAATGAGTAAGAATCATTTTTAATATCGTGTTTCGTGATGTGTGTACGTACTCTGGTTAGATTACAAGAGTATTTGGTTAGGATTTTATTTAAATAAATGAAATTTACTTTAAATGATGGAGCCTATAATTTCGAAAACTAATAACTTATTTATGTCACCAATATATTTCGTGATTATGTATGTTTCATGTAAAATTTCTCACAAGTTTTTTTTTTTATATAAACTTCAGTGTTTCTTATCTTCTGTCAAAAAAAACCTCTTGGATTATGTTTTAACCTAGTCTCTTAACATACAGATAATAAATACATCATAAACATCGAATACCCTTCTCCTTACATGAATTTATGAATCTAGTTGTCGTAAATAAACAAAAAGCAACATGAAGGAACGATTGTAACTTTATAGTGGCTGTTGATTTGCGAGTGACTGATGGCACGTGACCAACTTTAAGCCAATAGCTATCAATGACACTAGCAGTTTCCAGACAACGCATTTTATACAAGACGATTTTTGGATTGGCTACCTTTGATAAAAAAAAAATTCATAACCGGCATGTCCAAATTTGGAGTTTTGGTTTTACAGCTGTGTGCCCTACAGGGGTGACCCAAGCAATTTTTATCATGTGGTGCGAGATATTGTCGCGCCCCACATATGCATTCGCTTATTAGTGATTAAGCTGTCCAAGGAGACTGAACATAACATACATGTTTTTAAATGTATACTACTATTACTTTTTCGTAAGAACTACGATGGACCATGTGGTTCTTTTCTCTGGCGAGCTTTCTTCTCAGCCTAGAATTTCTTCATCCTTGCACTGTGGTTGTCTTTTTTTTTAGATTAATTTCACCCCAGATTTGGGGCACAGTTTTATGGCCGTTAGTAAGTAGATAGAACACTTCAACAGTCTATACTTACTCCAGTTATTCGAGATCCTTTCAGACTAGCCTTGTTCACTTTTCATTAGATTATTTTCCTATGGAGACTGTGTTAAAGATTTTGGAGGAGAGTCTATGATAGTCCATCCGAATTGTGTGACCATAGAAAATTAATCTTCTCTTTGTCAGTACTTTTGGAAATGCTCTTCAGTTGCTGATAGGGGGCCAGAGTCTATTTACCCCTCTTCTTTCACGGGATTCATGATTTTTTCAAGATCTTTCATTCCTTTAGTTCCAGATTTCCAAGTTTAATTTAATTTTATTTAATTTAATTGCAATGGAGCACAGGCTCCGGTGGCAATTTCCCTACACAGCTATCTTCCCCCTATCCTGCACCCACCTACATTTGCCCTCTACAAATTTTTTCTTTAAATTCCTTCAAAGTTTTCGGTAAATTATTCATCGTTTCTCTTGGTAACTCATTCCAATCCCTGACACCCTTACCTAAAAAAGAGAATCTTCCTACACCCTTGTGCCTGAAATCGAGTGCCAGCTTGTGGTCATGGTCATCTTTTCCCTTCCATGCACTACTTTTCATACCTACTGCAATATCTTTCCATGCCTCATCACCAGTATATGCCCTGTACACTCCCATGACCCTCCTCATCCTCCTCCTGTCTTGCAATGAATCCCATTCCAGCTCCTTTATCATATCCGTCACTGATTGCATTCTGCGATAATTTCCAGAAACAAATCTAGCAGCCCTTCTTTGCACCCTCTCCAACTCCTGTATTTGATACGTAAAATGAGGGTCCCATACTACACTACCATATTCGAGCAATGGTCTGACCAAAGTTTTGTAACCCAATTCCTTGACTTCTCTCGTACATCCCCTCATAACTCTCTCCAACAAGTGCAGAACTCTGAAACCTTTTCCTACCACCTGTCCTATGTGTCCTGCCCAGTTAAGTTTGTTATCAAAAGTAATTCCAAGATATTTGCATTTCAAGTCTTCAGCAAGCAATTCTTTCCCCACCTTATATTCATAATTAACCTTTTGTTTTTTATTTGTGTATCTAATAAGCTGACTCTTCTTTGCATTTATCTTCATTCCATGTTTACTAACCCAATTAGATATCCTGTCCAGATCACCCTGCAACTGTTTACAATCCTCTATCGTTTTGATTCTTTTATACAGCATTATGTCATCTGCAAACAATCTAATTTCAGATAGTAAACAGGCAACACAATTATTCATTAGAATAATGAATAGCAATGGTCCCAATACGCTACCCTGTGGCACACCCATTTTTACTTCCACTTCTTTTGATACTACATTTCCTACCCTAACTTTCTGTTTTCTACCTTTTAAAAATTCTTCTACCCAGCAAATCACTTTCTTATCCACTCCAATGGTTTTTACCTTATTTACTACCATTTTATGGCTTACTCTGTCAAACGCCTTAGACAGATCTAGTGCTACACTATCAATTTGGCCTCCCTTGTCCATTTCATCTGAAATATCTTGCATATATCCCACCAACTGAGATTCGCATGAATATCCTTGCCTGAAACCATGTTGCCTGCTTGAAAACCAATTACGTTCCTCACATATATTTCTGATGTGGTTGCATATCAATCTTTCCATTAATTTACCTACCACTGATGTCAAACTGATTGGCCTGTAATTCTCAACTCTATTTCTCACCCCTCCCTTATGTACCGGTACTACTATTGCACTTTTCCAGTCCTGTGGTAAGCAGCAAGTGTCTAGACTCAATTTAAATAATATTTCAAGATAAGGTACAATGTCACATCCGGCTATCTTTAAGATATCTGTAGTAATATTATCTTCACCAGCCCCTTTATGTTTTTTCAGCTTTCTTATTTCCTTCATGATTTCCTCAGGATGGATATCAAATTTTTTACTATCGTCATTTCTAATTGTGTTGTTAAGCTCGTTCTCCGAATTAGACCCTCCTGTTTCTGATTCATTTTCCCTAATGCTTTCTCTGAACCAGTTACTTAAAATCTCTGCCTTTTTCAAATCGTCAGTAACTTCTTCTCCATCCTTATCTATAAGTGTCTCTACATCCTCCCTTCCCCTCAGTTTCCTGATATAGCCATAGAAATTTCTAGATGCATCAGTCAATGGTCCCCCTGCACTGACAATACTCTTCATAAACCCATCTTTGGCCATTTTCTTTGCTGTTATTAAGTCCTTGTTTAGTTGTTTTAAATATTCCCTACTACCCTGCTGTCTCTTAACTCTGTTATGTTCTTTTCTTACCAACCTCTTTAACCTCCTCACTTCCCTATTATAGTACATAGGATCTCTACTTCTCTTTATTTTTTGCTTTGGAATAAATTTTTCTTCCCCCTTTCTTATTATCTCCTTGAACTCTTTCCACCTTGACTCTACTGTACCTGAGCCTTCCTTCCATTTGCTGAATTGTTCTCTGAAATATCTCCTCAAATTTGAAACCTGTGCCTTTTTATAATTGTACCTATTTCCCCCTTCAATTTTGGCTGCTGGTTTACTGAATCCTCTAATATCCATCAGAACTGCTTCATGATCACTTATTCCTTCAGTTACTTGATACCTCAAAAGGTTTTCATCGGGCTTAATTAGAAATATATCCAAAATATTTTGTCCCCTAGTGTTTTGCTCAACCACTTGTGTAAATCCTCCTTCCCTTATTAAGATATTTGCAAATCTTTGTTCCCTTGTGTTATTTATCTTATTCCCTTCCCAGTTTACACCTGGTAAATTTAAATCTCCGCCGATGATGATCATTCTATTCTCACCTCTGAAATCTGAGTATGAATTTAATTTCTCCCCAAGAGCCTCATCCTCTTCTGTCATTCTTCCACTGCGGTAAACAGCCAACACTCTGATTTTTTCTTTTTTACTACCCCAGAAATCTACCCCAAGTAACTCATGGTCTTGATCTATGAATGCCAGTGAACTATGGTAGTTTTTGCTAACTAGTATGAAGACTCCTCCACCAATTGCTCCTCGATCTCTGCGGTACACTCTGTAACCATCAGGAAAAACCTCACTGTCTAGTACTTCTTCTTTTAACCAACTCTCTACCCCAATTATTATTTGTGGTTCATGCATCTCTATTAAGTTTGCAAATTCGATTACTTTGTTCATTATACTTCTACAGTTTACCATTAACACCCTTACTATTGGCTTTACATTTTCAGAATTTATCTCCTCTTTCCCACTTTTAACGCAGTCAGTTATTGTTTCAGCCATTTCATCTATTTCTTTAATATCTGTGACTTTCCCCATCGCGAATCTGCAATCAGTATCACTTTGATAATCTATTTCTGTCCCTTCACCAGCAGCCCCTAACCTAAAAAAGGCACAGTCCTGACCCCATCATCACTGGAAACGGGCTCCCTCACTGCTTTAGCTAACAACTCAGAAAGTACTCCCTTCCCCCTTCTATTTAGGTGTAGGCCGTGCCTAGTGAAACCCCACCTACCAATGGTGTTCACAGGCACAACCCCCAACACAGAACTAATGCCTTTCCCAAGTAGCACTTCCGTTTCCACATTAACCCGCCTCACAGCATAGTTCAATTGTGGACGGTCATGGCGACTCAGGACCTGCATGAGCTCCACCCTGGTATGCTGTGCCTCCTTCACCACCTTCCTCAGGTCACTCTCTATACTATAACTCGCGTTTCTATCAATACTATTTCCCGCACCTCCCACTATCACTACTCTATCATCCTTGGTGAAACTCCTACAAAGGGAACCTATATCCTCTATTACCTGGCCTAATGTTGCACTAGGTTTGAAAAAGCTTGTGACCTGATATCCTGTACCTAACTGATCCTGCAGAAGAGGGCCTACACCTCTCCCATGGCTACTACCTAGCAGCAGAACCCTTTTTTTCCTATTCTTGCCCTGCACGCCCTTATTCCTAAAGGTCTGCTGCATCTTACCTACTCCTACTCCTACATCTACATGAGGCTCTTGCTCCTTTCTAACCATTTTCAGGCACTCTGAGGCATTCAGTACTGATGGCTGAACTAAAGTAGGGCCCAAGTGTAAGGTTAAGGGAAAGGAATTTAGATTCATACATGTTCTTAGGGAGCGTCCATAAACTACGTACTCCATTTTGGCCTCCTGTGAACTCTTCCCTCCTTCCAGGTAGCCCGATGTGGCTTTCTGCCTCTAAACAGCCCCCCCCCCCCCCACCCGATTGACTCTAGAAAACATTTCGTACATTTCTCTCTCAGACTATTGTAATTACATACTGAGATAATTAAATTATTGAAATAAATATTCCCATGCCGTAGTGTGTTCGTACCCCATTTCAATTATGACAAATAACACCGATTGAAAAGCTACGGAGCCTAGCTTGGAACACCCCTCCCCCATAGCCCAGCATAGTTTTCCAGCCAACCCCTTTCCCCATAGTCCGAGCCGCCATTTAACAGTAGACAAATGCTAAGTGTGATGGTTTAGGCACCATTGACTATAATACACAATATCGCCTACATACCGACAGCCTTTTGTACAGTAACTGCTACATCTTGGAGGTTTATAGCCAGAGATTAAGACATTACATCAGGCAGGAACAGATTCCACTATACAAACTACGAGATTTCGATGGAAGGTCTCGAGCAGAAAAATAAAATTGTAGGATAGAGACAAACTAAATATCTCTGGCAATCTTAAAATTATGAGAAGTGTTGAAATGTTTTTGCTGCATTCCCAAAATATAAAACAAGATTGAGCCAATGCAAATAGATACAATGTCATCTTATGAACAGTAGATCATCATCATACAATAAATGCTGAAATAGCAGAACTTACCTGTATAGTAAAGGACAGCTCGCGGGACAATTCTCTCTCTTATGTAATGGCCGATCTCAAAATCACTTGTTAATAACGCACGTGTTTCTTCGTCCATTTCGGCATCTGCATCTTCTGGTACTGTAAGAAATTTGGTTATAGTTTAGGACACAAGATGTTTAATAATTAATAGGGAAGATCATCGAACTGCAACAAAGATGTTTAAAAAGGATCTACACAAATCTGATCACATTAATACCAAAGTTTTGCTCTTTTATGCAAGATTCAGACATGTAATCCCCAGCTTCCAATTCTAATATTAACGGCAAGGTTTACTACCGCCCACATAAACTGTATCACTAGATCCTTTGGATACCCAGTCATTTTTAACCAAAGCACTTCCTAAATAAACTATATTACTGTTTGTGAAAATTACTACACCCAGAAGGAATGGTCTGAATCACTCCAAAATCAGAAAATGCGTAAAACAGTAGAACCATAGTAAGCAATTAGTACTGCAGAGAGACTTTGTGCACGCAGGCCCACAAAATCTTCTATACTATATTCACTCTCAAGTGGCGCGTCAAGGTCATATTCCCTTCGTCCCGCGCCTCACCTCACCACCCCCTCCAGATGCCTTCCCCTCCGAGCAGACCGCTGCCTACAGGCATTGTCGTTGGTCGCAGTATTGTCGTGTTTATTACGATACACCGTTATAAAACTCTGTACGTGAAATAGCGTCAGATAGTTGTTACATTAGGCGTCATTATTTTTTATGTGTATAGTGTTTTAAGACGTTAGAAAAAAACTGAAGAGAAAGTTAATGTACTTTTTAGGGAACCGCTAAAAATGACGGCGTATCGTTACGAACCGTGCAGCCTGTATGTAGCGAAGCCCAGCTGAGCCAAAGAAAAACATTCACCGAGAAAAACTGGTCACGGAGATGGATGACTTTCAGAAAGATGTCATTCGACGTTCCGTTCTAGAATTTTATGACCGAGGTCAATACCCTACCTTGCGAAAATTGAGGGAGGTACTGAAAGAGAAAATTAACTACACTGGAGGCGTATAAATTATTAAAAGCACTCAACTTCATATACAGAAAATGTAATGACGGTAGACGTTTTCTGATGGAAAGGACAGACATTGTTGCAGTAAGGGCCTCATTTTTAAGAAAAATGCACGATTTAAGGAAGGAACATCCTCTTTGACCTGTCATCTACCTTGACGAGACGTGGGTGAATCAAAATCACGCAAGGAAGTTTATCTGGCAACACACTAAACTCAATGGTGGTCTCATCAACGATTTCTGTAAACAGAAACTATCCCTTCAAGTAAATATCACTTTCATTTCAAAATTTAAACGACGTGGTTAGATAATTAACTTCCACTGGGAAAGACATCTGAAAATTGGATTTGGTCGTCGAAATGTCTTGCGCAACTTTTAAAAATAAAAATAATGATTGGAAGCAGTAAGTTTTATTCATTGATATGTAAATAATTTTTATATTTATTAATATGAAATTGTAATTGGTAAACACGAAATTTCTATGACATACGATTCACTCATTTTCGTCACGATAAATAGTTAAAATGTTGGATTTTCTGAAGAAATCATCAAATTAGATGCAACATATTGTACCACATGACGTTTGCGCATGCGCGGCATCAGTTTACCCCTCGGCTGTAGGGGCTGGGGTAGCGGAGTGGGGATAGAGCAGAGTGACCTTGACCCGCCCTTCCTGTCTGAACATAGTATAGTGTGGCTGGACATGTCAATGTTACATTATGCTCAGTCAGTAAAGAGACACCAAACAAAGTGGAAACATGCAAGTTACTGCTGCTATGTCTCGTCAATATCAAAGGGTGCAACACTGACATGTGAGAGTGTTTGAATGTGGTAGAATGATTGGTCTCCAGGAAAATGGTTTGTCATGCCGTTACACTGCAGCGCATACAGGGCATGCTGTTAAGCCAGTGATTGGTGTGTGTAACCAGTGTATAGAAGAGGGCCACACACAGTGACAATCAGGTACACAATGTGACCACAATGCACGATGACCACAACAGACAGAACAGCTTCGTCCATTGTATTGGCTCGAAGTTGGAGCACTGCAACAGACGTGAACATGTATGTGTCAACAGTTCCAATGCTATCCAGGGCTGGTGACATGTAAGCCAGTACAATGGGTTCCATTAACCAGAAACCAACAATGACTACAATAGGTTCGTGAACGCTAACACTGGCATACCGTGTGGCAAAATGTAGTGTTTTTGGAGAAGTCCATGATAGTAGCTACAGCGAATGAAAGTTGACAGACTACATTGTTGAGTGGAACAGCAGAAAAATAAAAAGAGTGACTGTTTGGGGCAGCATTAGGCTTGCCAACTTTTCAGATTTCCACGTCAGACAAAATGCTGACATTTCAAATATCCATGACCGGAATTAGCCTGCGGGGAGGGGGAACTGTATGTTATTAAAAAGTTAAATTCATAGGGCAATAAGTGTTTTTTTTTTAATTTTCACAAATAATTATGACAATCACGAACTAAAAAATAACAACCTCTACAGAAGAAACAATGTTTCACTGCCTTTCTGACATAAAATTTCCTAGTGAAAGTAATTTTACATATTTACATATTTTACAATATGAGGTGCATTCATTTTCCTTAAGCAGCCAAGTTTTAAACCCATCATTCTACAACCACTCATCTCTGAAACAACAACAACGTTTCTGTATTTTCTTTGGTAATTCACTCATTATGTACTTTTAACGTACAAATCAATAACACTATTCATTCTCAAATTCCCCACGAACAAAACTAGAACGATTTTCTGTCTTCCACACAGTGTAGGTACCTGAAACAATAAACCAATCGCTTTACGATAATCAGATATACATCAGTCGTAAACTTTTGTACACATAGGGAAATAGTTTAATTATGTTCAGTGAATGGTGGAATAAGGAACGATAAGCAGTGATCCTGTTTACTTCCTACATATCTAAGAAATCATCAACTCGTAATTTTAAACATTTCTAGATAACCGGACATTTTGAGTCACATGTAGTCAACAGGACATAGACAAATCGCGTTAAAGCCGAACAGTCCGGTCGAAAACCAAATGGTTGGCAACCCTAGGCACCACTGGCTGTAACATATGATGTTGCCTCCTAAGTATTGAGGATATCCTGAACAGTAATCGCCACATACAGGAGGTTAGAGCGCCACAGGCACTGCTTCTCCTGTGGGAAACTCCATATATTTCAGCAGGATAACGTGTGGTTCCATGTGGCGGGGAATGTGCAAGCCTTTTTTTTTTAACAACGACTAGTATAACTACTTCCATGTCCTGCATGTTTGTCTTAATATTTTGCCCATCACACATATCTGGTAGGTTGGTAACTTGTTAGCTGTGGTCCTGCAACCGCAGTATGCTTTGTGGGTGCACATACAAACTGTTCTCCAGTATATCCAGGGTAATCAATTCCAACCCATGATATCTGTTGCAGCACTGAAATAAATTTCACTCTTATCACATCTCATACTTGGCATAACAATTCTCACAAACAGTAGTGCAGTATTCCCATATTACCACTAATATTGTTTTAACTCCATAGGAATATTTTTGATTATGCAACTCTTGGGAAAGAAAAAGTTTGACAAATGCAGTCATTAGAAAAGACTTTTAAAAGATAACAATTTACCTCAAATTGTTACAATTTTTTTTAAAATGTGGGACTAAACTAGTACATCACATCACAAGACCCTATCTTACACAAACCCAATAACAGGGATTACCAAGCAAACATTCATGAAGCTATTTATATATGTATAGATTTAAAATATATGCCACATACCAGATGGAGGTGAGAAGAAGTTGAAGAAGGAATCATTCTGTATGGTTTTTGTGACCGTTCTTACAGCTCCACGGGACTTGTGCTTCTGTTTCTTCTTAATAGTTTTTACTGTAACGTTTTTCCCCTTTTTCCAGTCAATAATACAACCCTGAAATTTTTTGTTATTATTTCAGAGTTGTACAGTTTTTTTAATCAGGTCTATATAATTTATCATGAGGAATGAAAAAGCACTGGCACTTACCAAGGCTCTCGAATTAGCAAAAAATAAAAAAACTAGTGGTCTTTTAAACAAAACAATACTACAATCTTTGACTTAAACTATTTTTCACATGTCACCTTCAGATATCATTCATACTACTCCTTTCGTATTTAGTTTGAATGGCTTAAAAGCAATCTTTAAATGAGCAATTCTTGTGTAAATATATATTTCGGATCTTGGAAACGGCTATGACAATTTGGATGAAATTTGATATTTAGATAACGTTTGGACTTTTAAGATTACCTAAATAGTTGTCTCCCCTACAAAAAAGCGGGTTTACAAAATACGAATGATTTTTTTCCCCACTCTGTATATAAAAAAATTATTTTTTACTTTCAATTTTTCTCGTCGACTTACATAAGAATCCATCATGAAGGGTTATCGTAGAATCCCCCGAATTAGCACGAATCTCGCACCATTAATTAATCCCTGACGGGCATTAAGATTTCTATTTAACATAATAGCATTTTTCTTTGAAAGCAATTTATGAGGCGGTCTCGCAAATCGATCTAGCAATTTGGATGAAATTTCATATGTAGACAACATTTTGCTTTTCAAGTTTTTACCACCATTTTTTTTTTTTTTAAGGAACAATTTGTTTTTGGTTTCTCGAAAACTGCTCTAACCTCATATGTAGAAGGTTCAGGTAC
Organism: Vandiemenella viatica; assembly: GCA_031002005.1. Classification (NCBI taxonomy): domain Eukaryota; kingdom Metazoa; phylum Arthropoda; class Insecta; order Orthoptera; family Morabidae; genus Vandiemenella; species Vandiemenella viatica. Next base: position 165,601,180 of record JARYHS010012519.1, read on the forward strand.
CAATAAGCCTACTGGTGTTAGTTAAGCTTCTGTTTTGTTAACTGTGCACCTCAAAATGCCTAGGAAGCCTTCGAGATTTGGAGTAAAGTTTGATTAAGGTAAAATGCTTGGATATTGAACAGAAATCGAAAGATGCCGAGCGAAAATCGATCACCCAGGTACTGCATGGTAAATTTAAGATGACAAGTTCAGATTCTGAACAAATTTGCCTTTTTCCAAGAAAAACCACACTCCAATAAGTACTAGTCCTTTGACAGTATGCACTCTCAGTGATATATCTGGGATGTCTATTCACAATAATGGAATAACTGCCAGCTTTCCTGGCCACAATAAGAAGAGCATTTTGATGGTTTCGACAGTTTTCCCCTTATCATGATTAGTATTCTTTTTCCATACAACCAACAACCAGATGTAGCTAAAATTAGGCACATTCACTATCATAGAAACGCCAATGATTCTTTTCCACCACTGTTTGTACACAACAGCAGCAATTACAATAGATCAAAGACGCCCAGAGAATACTCTGGTACACTTATTGCAACACACCTTGTTGCATAAAATTTGAAACAATGGAAATTTAAAACAATCTTAAGAAAAGTTTTCCATTGGTGCTCACTAAATTTAATACAAAAATACAAAAAATGATGTTTGAAACATTTGACGAGTAGAGAAATTGTGGCACACTTCTGTGGTCACCGACTCTGAGGACTGTTACAAACTGCCACTTAGGTTCACAAAAAAATTTGCACATTTCTGTGTGTGTGTGTGTGTGGGGGGGGGGGGGGGATAAGGCAAATCCATCATTTACCAAAACTGCCACGTTTGTGAAAGTGAACTACACAGAAAAAAAACCAGTGTAACTATCCAGGTACCCCACATTAACTAAAATCAGTTTGTACTAGTCATTATTGCTACCACATTTGCTAAGTTATGGATTTTCTTTGTGTACTGCCTTAGTGCCAATTCCCGTTCAATTGTTTGTATTTTAGAAACTTTTTTTGGACTGCTGACTTCCATAATATGACACCATTCGCCATTCTGGCCACCTAATGAGAACAGAAAGCACAACACTTTCAAGACCTAAATTCCTTGTTGCTAATAGTCAGAATAAGTAACTACTTTACGTGGGTCTATCAGTATTTAATGTTAAAGCCAACTAAATTACCACCAGATTAACCAAACCTTAATTAGGTAATGAAAGATTTATAGTGGAAATAGTGATTTTGTTTTTCAGTACACTGTTGGTACTAAAGGTTAGAAAAATTACTGTGACACATCAAGTTAAAGAGAGTTTAAACCTTGAAACTTTTGCTCAGTGTTTCGTAGATGAACTAGTAACGGAGACAACGCCACTTTATGGTTCACTTAGACTTCCGCCTCTGGCTTCACAATTTTAATTGATCTACATCAGCGGTATGCATACTCCCAGAGGTACATCAGGTTGCTTCAAGGGGTTATGTGCGGTTATTACTTCACTAAGGTAATCGCTAAGATAGTTGAAAGTAAACACTTATGAAAATATTCTTTTAAGACAGTCAAACTGTGCGTGTGTTCTTGGTCTTATGCCTTCAAAATACTATTAATTCTTCACCAAAGAATCATTCAGATCTCATCACCACCATATGGCACCCTTGTACCACAATCTATTTGTCTCACGTGTTTTAGAGACTTCCAACTTCTTAATTGCATCATTTAATGAGCATATCTCACTCTGACCCAAAAAGACAAATCTAATTTCCCTCTGCATCTTGCCACCTCCTACAGCTGATAATCATAATGTCGCTATCAATAAGTATCCACCTTAGTCTGGAATTGGGGTTATCTACATTTATTCTTGATAGTCAGATGTAATGTTACTAATAACGCAAGAATTTGTTACTTGAAAATGAAGAAACGTCTTAATTTCAAGACCATAATAAAACTGACGGTTATATCAATACCCAATAGTTAATATCAATTTGAAAATTTAAAGTAATATTTAGGGGTCTTTGCCTTCAGAGTTAAAATTGAACCCTTATGAAGTTGCCCATTTATCTGCAGCAACCTCTTAATTTATGGACCCTTCAACTAAAAATTGTAATTGCAAAATAGTTCTTACTAATCTTAAAACACCAAAAGCTGAGAGCTTTCCAAATACTTAGATTTTTTTTTTTGTTTCCCTTTATTTCGACAATTGATGAACAATTGAACTTTTGAAGTTCACTACAGCAGCTTTTGGTATTTATGGCTTTCAAAGGAAAAAAAGCATGAAATGAATATTAAACATGTAAAAAATCACTTGTTGACTAAAAACAGCAACATTTTTTAACTGATTAATATAGAAACTGTATATGGAACTTATTACTATACAAGAATAATTTGCACTTGACATCACTTATTTGTATCTGAACGTGCATAGGCACCTGTGGCCAAGAAAGCCATGTGAATCTCAGTTATGTGACCTCTGGTGCCTGCACAAACTAAGTCACATGTTTATTTTCTTGAAGAACCGCTGCCATCCTCCCCTCATCTTCAGCAAGTGACTATCATTTACCCCGATTCATGTGTGTGGTCCTTTGCGATTGTAGGAATGCTTTACTCCATTTTCTAGTACCAAATATCATGGAAAGGCAAAAAAATATCACAATTCTATGTAGTTGAATGCAGATAACGCCCAATTAAAAATGGTAAATAGAAATTTCTCCCAATTTAACTGAAGAAAATCTATGATGCCAATCCATTTAAATTATGTAACCTTCACAGTGATGTATGTATGTATGTATGTATGTATGTATGTATGTATGTATGTAGATTCAACAATCGAATAAATGACAGGAATGGAAAGCAGACATTACACCAAGAGAAATTTTTATTTTGTATAAACCACCCCTAGTTGAAATGCAGCCTGGATCAGAATGTTAATATCATTGGCTTTGTCGTAAGAGTTGCTAAGCAAAATGCATTAGATTATTATTGTCATAAACAGTTAATCCCTGGTGAAACATATAAGCTATCACTGTACAAAATTATACATATCATAATGTCAGACATTTTCCAGCCACTGACGGTACAATGTTAAACTTTAAACAAAAAAAAAGTGCCAATAATGTTTCCTATACATCATGTGAATGCAGAATGCATCATTTTCTCAAAGAATGACGTCTGAAAAACAGCTACGAGGAGCATAAACAGACAACAATACATATTTCTTGCATAACAACTTGTAAGGAACTTCCCATATTTCAAACGATTTTACCAATTTAGTGGCTGCACCATTATAAATGTGGCACTGCAATTTTATGATGGATTCTTATGTAACCCGATGAAACAATTTTAAAGTAAAGAATAATTTTTTTTAACATCTCACCTAGTTTTCAAGATATCGAGCCTCAAAAATCAGTTATAGGTATAGTTCCTTGTACCTTTGGTAATGTTTTTATTCTGGTACAGGCCATATTTCAATCTAACCAAAAATGATAGGAAGAAAACAAAAGACCTATTGTGTGTGTCCACTGTGTAGTTCCTTGCGTGCCTTTTGTGATTTTTTTTCCTGGTCCAGGCTGCATCTTAACCCAACAATCTCAATTTTGAGATAATAGATGACCCGTGTGAATATTTCGTGAATTTAGTGATAAGTAAGGTTTGTGGTTTGCAAAGGATGAAAGAAGAACTGCCTCATTTGTAGCAATTGTTTATTTGTTTAGTGTAATACATACAACATATTACGAAACAATTAGGAAAAACTTTTGAACACGTTAATCATATGTATGACAAACTGTCAGTGACCTTAGTAGATAACAACTAACCGACGCAAAATACACAAAGAAGACCCAAATCGCTGTGATGTGTAGCTGTGAGAACATTTCACAAATAAAATGTTTACATAGAAATTGTACAGAAAAACGGAAATCTTTCTGTAACAGAAAAAATATCTGATATGCTAGTTGTGTAAAAAACATGCAGTCTATTGAAACCTCCAACTGCTTAGCTCTGGAGTGTCTCATACGCGCAACTTTCAAAGTTATTACTTTTGTCTTGCAAGGGTCAAATTCTACCTCAATATACTGATTTCGGTTAAGTATGAGGGGAAATAAGCAGATCGTAAAAAAAAAACCCTTATGGAAATAATGATACTATGCCGTGCAAGGGTCGAATTCCTTTTTTAAAATATGTGACTAAAGCGGAGACAATGTGTAGCATAACAGAGATGAATAACTATAATAATTACTCTTAGAGAAAATTGGTAGTTAAGGGTAACGTTGGGATAAACAGATGAAAGATAGCTCAGGATCAGCGAACTTGGTGAGAACTTGTCGTGTTCGTTTTGAATTTAAAGTTGTTTGCGTAAAAGAACCTGTGTAACTTCAGATGGTTAAAGATGTTATGACTTTATAAATAAAAAGGAATCAAAGCATATAAGTTCATTGGTTTTGGCGAAGCTAGAAAACTTCAGAAGAAATTACATTAAATAATCAAACAGATATCTTTACTACGAATACGAAATAAATAAGTAGAAATACGAGCTAAGACAACATAAATATACGACATAAAGTACGACATGAAATGCGACAATTGCACTAATTTCTCGAGTTCATTTAGACATCAAGGGAAATAAATGGCGTGTGACCTAAAAATACATAATGGAAATAAGGATACTTTTGCCCTTTAAAAGTCAAATTCCGAAAAAATGCTTTCTTAGAATATGTGACCACAGCGGAGACTTCAATCTTTAAAATGATACCTCATTTATCTATTTTGGTCAGATTATAAGGGAGATAAATGGCTCGAGACAAAAATGCCTTGTAGATCCATTGATACTTTTTTCCCCCATAAGGGATTTTTCCCCCAAAAATTTCTTTATTAATACATAATGTCAACCAAAGCGGAGACTTTACTCTTCATAATGCTACTTCATTTATCAATTTTGGTTAGGTATCCATGGCTTGAGACAAAAAACACACTTCAGAAATACTCATATTTTTGCCCTTTAAGGGTAAAATTCTAAGAAAATTGCTTTCATAAAATATGACTTGACCACAGCGGAGGCCAGTAATCTTTAAAATGATATTTCATTTATCTATTTCGGTTAGATATTAAAGGCGATAAATGGCTCACGACACAAAATTGGGCTGTAGAACTATTGATACTTTTTCCCTGTAAGGGTTGAATTCTAAAAAAAAAAATCTTAATATATGATGTCACCGAAGCAGAGACATTACTACTCATAATTCTTTTTCATTTATCAATTTCGGTTAGGTATCCAGAAAGATAAATGGCTTGATACACAAAAAACACATTTTAGAAATACCAACATTTTTGCCCTTAAGGGTCGAATTACGAAAAATTCCTTTCTTAAAATATAATGTGACCATGGCGGAGACCTTAATCTTTAATTTGATACCTCATTTATATACATCAGTTAGATATTAAGGAAGGTAAATGGCTCGAGAGACAAAAAAACGCATTTTAGAAATAGACATTTTTGCCATTTAAGGGTCGAATTCTGGAAAAATCCTTCTGTAAAATATGAGGCGACCATAAGCTTTAAAATGACACCTCATTCATTGATTTCGGTTTAGTATGAAGGGAAATATTGGCTTGACAAAAACTTATAGAAATACTATATATATATCTTGAGAACTAAGTGAAATATTAACAAAATTGTATTCTTGACATTTGATTTTTTTTTTTACTAGTGATTCGAAACAATCATCAAAACGTCTGTGTCAATCAGTACACACCAAGAACCCTCACCACCCTGTATCTCATCATGCCACTACACATGGTACCAACAATTTTAACACCTGCTTCTCGGTCCGCGCCATCAGAGTCCTCTCAGATAAGAGCAGTATTTCAGAACTTAGAAGGTGGGAACTGGCCTATCAGTACAAACTGTGGAACCAGACAATCACCACGTCTAAATTTAAGATAGTGCTAATTTTCCTCCCATCCATCCCACTCACTTCCACTTTCTCCCATAGAACCACCGCTCGCCAGAGCCTATCTTTATAGATTGCGACTTCGAATTGCTTATTTTTATTTTTAACTTGAAATTTCTGAATATTTTGTTTTTCAGTTGTTTGCACATGTGTCCCTTGGGGGGCTTTTGAGACCATTAAATTCCGCGACGGGTCCTTGTGTACAGTTTTGCTTTATACTTACAACTCATCACCGTTTTCCAGCCAGTGCTCTTCGTGTTCCTAACAATCTCACACACACACACACACACACACACACACACACACACACACACACACACACACACACAACATTAGGATAGGATAAAAAACCACCGCTTACCAAAGAAGGGGATTCCTGCGGCATTGGTACACGAAAAAAACGATCACACAAAGAATAGAATTTTCGAGAATAGCTCTACCTCAGTAGAAGTGAGATGGCTGCACGCAAGTGCTGCTGGCAGCCAAGCCACAATGTTGGTGGCTCATGGTGGGGAAAAACATGGCAGGAAGTGAGGGTGTAGGTAGAAGAGCACAGGCTGGAAAACGATGATGAATAGCAAGTAAGAAGCAAAACTGTACACAAGGACCCGTCGCGGAAGGGCAGTATACCTCACTTAATCAAGTAATGGACATGTGTAAACAATAAAAAAAAAAAAAAAAAAAAAAAAAAATAAAAAAAAAATCAAACTTTTAAGTTTGATCACTGTTGCAATAATACACGCACAAAAAAATGAGCAAAGTTTGTCTTGATACAACAAACTCCACAGAACAATGCACATTTCTATACCCTGTCTGTATTTCTGCACGTGCACCAAACACTGACTAAAACATAAAACCCCACAACTTACTGGTTACCCTGTATTTCATCATGCTCTCTTACTCATTTCCACATTTCATTTCTGACAATCAAAGAATTTTTATCTTCCTCATTGCTGTCCTGGTTTCATGTCCATTTTTCCAACACGGCTCTTCTTTAGGGACAGTTAATAGCCTTTGTTCTGTGTACCTATACATTTTTATCCACTTTCAAATAAGAATTTTTTTTATTTTTTTTAAAAACACCTGTTATACTCTAATGAAAGTAATCTTATGCATTAATACTAGTCAACAAAGTATTTACTGAATAATCAAGTGTGTTTAGACTTGGAAAATTATAACAGTTACAAATTTTATTTAACAAAAATTTACCTGGCATTTGAATATTTCTGGTCCTTCAAAACTGAATGGATCACTTTCATCTGGTTTACATTTCATTTCATATTCCTTTGTGAGAACTGAATTTGAAAAAAATTCATTTGGCGAAAAGTGGAACTCCAAAACAAAACCCTGAAAAGAAGGGGGAAAAAAATAAGCCAATAGGTCAAAAAAAAGGGGAGGGGCATCCATTAATTACACAAGCTCAAATAGGGGGAGGGGGGTCTGGCGAAATCTCACCAAGAGGAGGATGGGTTGACAGCAATATCAAGTCATCTTTTTACTTCCTAGAAGAACAGTACAGTCTTTTTCAAGAAAAAAAAATTAATAGGAAACACTCCACAATTACGAGGTTGTTATCAAGATCTCACGTAAGCTCACCAAGGGCAGGGGGTGGGAGGAGGAGGAGGATCCGGATTTACGAAAAAACACCTCAAAATTAAGGAGTAAACTTTCAAGAAAGGGTGAACAACCAGTTGTGACTTACCATTGGATTAGATTCAAGGAAAATAACTTTGATATCAATCAAATGTTTTAGAATGGGTTCATCATGTTCTTGAACCATTTCTGACAACAACTGAACATTCTTGAATATTGTAAGCCAAAAATCAGGTATTCCTTTAACATCTTCATTCTTATTTAAACTGCAAAGAAAAAATAAGATGCTATTATATTCAAACCACGATAAAGTATGAATATATTTTGCACAACTAATATATTAGAACAAAGGTTTCATAAAAATTACTTACTCATTCTTCTTTTCTCCCTCCCCTCCATCAATTTTTGCTTTTCTTTTTAATGCATCACTAAGGTCATCAGCTTTCTCATCGTCAGATTCCCATTCACACTCTGCATCCGTTGGTTCATATAAACCCGAGATTACTTCTCCTCTCTGAAATTTAAAATGGACGAAAAAAGGGTAATTTACAAACAATGCAGGAAGCATCTCTTGGGCTGAAAGTATCTATTCACATGTCAACACTTTCTTATTCCATGTATGTAGCAATTTTCCTTTGTACTTCAATCGTTCTGACTAAATTTTTCTCTCCATTGTATTTGTTGCAAGGGGTTTTCAAGTATGTTGCACATTATTATGGCAGGCTAAGTAACCTTTTATTGAACGCTGCACTACACTTTAAATTGACACAGAAAACTCGACATTGATGCCAAGTCTCCGTAAACAATGGCCGAAACATTCTACCAACGATTCAATGCCTCGATGATAGAAACCCACTCATTGGTCAGAGAGCCATTCCAGAACCTCCTTACAAGATGTCTCAAGTGAAGTAATACCCAAAATGACTTTTTTTGGTTGTGTCAAAAATCGTTTGTGTTTTTCTGTTATATTTGCAGGTGACATGGACACTTAAAATGAACATTTTTGCAGTTAATTAACATTTAATAAGAGTTTTTTTTTTGTGTTTTTCTGACAGTTTTAGAGCACATGAACATTTAAATTGGACTTTTTTTACAAAATGAACATTGATTGAAACAGAAATATTTAGAAAAAGGTCAAATATGTGAAACAATTTAAGTGTTAATTTGATATTATTGATGATATTGGTGATAATATTTTGCAAATTTTTGTTATGCGAGAGAGTGAATGGAGTATGAATGGCAGACCAGCCCCAACCGTAGATAAATAAGGGGGAGATTTTTAGGACTTTTCAGTTTTTTAGTCTTTTTTTGGGAAAATTTCAGTTAGTTTTCTTTGGAAAATAACTTCAATTTTGGAGGGGCATGTCAGGTATCTATTAAATTTTGTAACTACGTGACAAAATTTTATTCTCAGAACCACGAGTTAGATTAAATAATATTTATTTTATTTCTATAGTCAGTTTATGTTAATTTAAGCGAGAAAGCAGATTTACAGTTTTCAAGTTAGTATTTTGGATTGCATCAGCTTTCAGCAATCACCTGGAGTAGTATTCGGAAAGTTCATATTTAAATTATTTATTTTCGGCTAAGCTATTAAAGTTACGATTTTTTTTATAATAACTAAAGTTGACTTTTTGCTACGAGAGCTAGCGATTTGCAAAGTTTCGGACACATAGGATTATTTTTACTGTCAAGGTCAAAAAATTGGATGATGAAACCGTATTCGAAACTTATCAGTTATCCGATCAGTTCTAGCATGTTCCCAAGTGAAATTGAAGTTTGGAACTTTCCCACACTCCGCGAGTACCAGAACTTTCCTGGTTCGCAGCAGCGAGTGCAGTCAGTCGCCCGCAGTATTCGAGAAGCAATGCACACAATAAGATGTAGTCTTGCGCAGTTGCAGTCAGTCTTTGAGAGATGGTAGGCTCCTCAACATGTAGCTTAGCTCATTCAATTTCATCATCATGTTGCTGTAAAATAGTATTTCACCATATGGGGCCTCGGGCTAACCAATGGAAGTGTGTGACACATGCTTATTAAATTTCTCCAAGTAAAAGGTTGTACTGTGAAATATGGGGTGTGGTTTGGCTCGCATTGGTTAATCAAACTCTTAAACTTTCTTCTGTGACTTTGTCTGCTATTTAGTTATTTACTGTGCAAGATTTTTTCAGAATATAGCGAGTTGCAATAACAACGGACTCTTAAAACATTATTTACTTATTACCTTTCCTTAGCTTTTGGTTAAAATAAAGCTAAGTGGCGACCTGGTATTATAAAGTCATAACTGGAGATATCCAAGGCTTACACACAGTCAAAGTTAAGACAAAGCCTTTTTCTCAACCCCCGCATAAAGCATTTTGTCTTACACAGTCAACACCACCTATAATGTGAAGGCCTGGACACTTTAATTATGACATCACGCATAATAGCTCTCGTCGAACACACTAGATGAGCAATAACAAAATATTGCAGTAATTGCTTTGCTATTGTGTTGTAGCTACTTTTTAGCTTTTGCCTCAAAATATCCTGTGTTAATAGTTTAGTATGTACTCAATCTTGAGTCCTGATAAACTTTCCTAACACCTTTTCATTCTATTTAGAATGAATTTAACAATTTTTTCCCCAATGTTTCAATTTTATATTCAGTTCAGTTAACAACCAGAAGCAATATTAGCCTAACGAATGAATCTTTTACTACTTCCAATAGTGAGAATCATTATCTTGCAATTTCATCAATATCCACTTAATGACATCCAGAACTTCATACATAAGTGTTGCCTATGTAATTTGAAGAGAGCGCAAATATTTTATCAAATACAATAGGTAACATCGGTATTTAAAAGAAAATTAATGATATTTAACGAGTGTAATTATTCATCCATGTTTAAATCAAATTTTACACACAAATACACATTGTAAGAGCTAACAAATGAATTTGGCTTATCTTTATTGGAAGTGCATCATTAACAGGAGCTACACAGTAAGTACAAATGCATCATGTCACAAACACATTGTATGTTTATAATGAGAATCATTATGCACTGGAAATGGAGACAATAAAAGAGGCAAAGCCTTCACTGTGTTCCTGACTGAATACAGTACTACTTTTATCGTCAAATTCTTCTTGTGAACGTTTAATGGGGGAAGCGTACGTGAGCAGTTTGGAAGATGTGATGAATTCAATTGATACCTGAAGTGGTATCTGGATTCTACAGAACTCTGAATTGGTTTGTATGACTGCTTTTGGAAAATTTAATTCAAAATCTGTCAGAAAGGGAGAACTCTAACAGTTATAAATATTCTAAAGTATGAAAATTATATCATAGTATAATGTGTCAGGTTTGACTCATTACAATATTTAATAAAGATATTATAAATAAAGTTAATATCATCAGAACAGAGCGGCGAGTTCGCAGGTGACAGTTTTTCTGCCCGTGCCCTCTGAGAAGGGCCTTTGCTCTGGCGAGGAGTGTGTCAGCTGTTTTGACGAACGCCAGATGCGGGGGGCGTGCATTGGTGAGGGGACTCATGTGTGGGCTTTCAAGGCGAGAGGGTCTCGCTGCCGCACAGGAACATTGCTACTTGCCTCCCAAGTACGAGGCTGTGTTTTTGACCAGGACAGTCTGGTTGCTGGTGTGATTGGCGTTGTATCACCTGCCTACCAGTTTCACTGTCCGTCACAGTATGGAGAGCCCGGCACCACGGAGTACACTCTTGGCCGTGTTCTACCTCCTACGAGACTACGCAGCAGCCAGCACCGTGTCACCCATGTGGTAACCACCACCTAATTCTGTCACCCACTGCAAGAACTTGGAATTGGACTGAGATGACTCAGAGCGCCTCGATAAGATTCTCATTGCTAGTGCTTGTTGACCTATTGAGGGAATTTGTTACCATTTTCAGATAATTCATTAAATAAATTTTAATTTTCATTATTAGTTAAATAAACTATTATCAATTTTCAGTAGTTAACTGGAGGTTTTCATTCATTACCCTTTTCTTTATATCCCAGTCCACAACATGGAATGTTACAATAGTGATGGAGAATAGGACTGTTATTGTGCTCTAACACAAACTGATCTCTTGTAACAACAGTAGTACTGTAAAGTTTTAATATCAGAAAGCAGAGTATGCACTTTCACACCTAACAAAAAACACCAAAATCTAACTTAATTCTTTAGCATAGATAAGAAGTTTCCAAGAAGATACTAAGCTAAAATATTAGTGTACAAACATTAATCACATTCATAACTTTGGGCAGCCTTCTACTTAACTGCAAATTGTGGCACTTATGCTTTCATTTCTCCAACAGGTATTACTGAATGCCAAAGAAAGGTAGTCATCATTATAGGGTTGAAAATCCTTTCATGTTTAGAGTTACTATTTCACAGATTGCTTTAATCTTCAAGCCTAATACTGCACCATAATCAAACTATTCCAAGAAAGGTTTTTAATATAAGAACGAAGACTTTCCCGGCGTATGACTGCAATGTAGTCTTCACGGGTGTACCGCCGGATAGTGTTGTGGAAACACAATATTTCGACGGCTGGCTCTGCCGTCTTCTTCAGGTGTAGAGACATCTGTACTGGTCGGCTGACCCACAGATACTGAGATGGTTCGGGTGCCGCTCTTCCTTATATACATGTCCGCGTGGCCTCGGCGAAGGCTTACTATGAGCCAGGCCCGCAACCAACTAGCGGCTGGCTGCCCGTGGGCGTGGCTAAGGTTCTTGTTCCAGCCCGAGCTAATATGAAGCCTTCTACGGCGGCAGCTGGACGGAAGTACAATGTTCTCTGCGGATATTTGCCAAGGCAGGTTTCCATGCCTTACTGAGACATAGACCACTGTCTCTGTTAAATGTGTCGGCCAGTTGAATTTCAATCGCTTCTTTGATGACAGATTCCCAAAAATGTGTTGTTCTAGCTAATATCCTAACGTTATTGAACTCTACTTTGTGGGCATGGTCGTACACGTGCTCGGCGATAGCCGATTTGCTATACTGTCCCAAGCGGAGGTGGCGTTTATGTTCTTCACACCGGTTTTCTATGGTGCGGATCGTTTGACCGATGTAGGTCTTTCCACACTCACACGGTATGCTATAGATTCCCGGAACTCTTAGGCCAAGATCATCCTTGACTGAACGGAGGTAGTCCCGTATTTTGTTTCCACAACACTATCCGGCGGTACACCCGTGAAGACTACATTGCAGGTTTTTAATATATTTACTAATGATGGAGGATTACCATTACAAATAGTAAATTAAATTATGCAGATAATTAAAGCAGTAAAATAGATACTTACCTTTAAACCATTTTGTAATGGCACTCAAACCTAGCCTTTGTAACATAAGTACCACTGTATTTACCACCATATAATTCGGCAAAACCAGTGTCCACTGCATTGTTAAGCCTATTGATCTACTGTTGTATGATTAGGTCAGACAACGACAACATTTATTTTAAAATTCTGTGCGAAATTGCCGAGCAATTAATTTTCTAATTTGGGGCTTGATGTCATACTGACAAGAGTAAGAAGTGCTACATAACAATGAATTTTTAGATAAGTTACTTGGTAAGTTTCAATTTCTGTTATTACTTTTTTAGTTTGAACATTTAACCATACATTTTTTACCCATAAAATATGTTTTTTCCTAGTTTCTTTACTAAATAATCGAGAAAAACCAACGAGGACTTATAAGTACCGTCAGGGACTTCTGGGTAGTTTTATACAGATTATTAGTCAATAGATTTATCAAGTATACAATTGGTTTTATCATTGTTTTAGATATCTTCAAATGGATATTTTTATGAAATACGCTCTGACTGAAGCTCTTCTCTTAGAAGTTTATAATTTATCAAGGCAAAAATGAAGAAATGACTGGAATATTCTCAGATTATTCATTAGGTCAAAGAGTGGTCTTAGAATTGACCGAAAAAAAAAAAAAAAAAAAAAAAAAATGGAGCAATGACGATGTTATCTAGTATTATTATTTTTCATCAGCTTCATTATTAAAAAACTGAAACAACCTTTGTTTGTGGGAAAATCAGACCCTACTGCAAGGGACTTTCTAACAATCTGCTGATGGAAAACTAAAAAGAGGAGATTATGACAATGAATTTACAAATCTAGATATTTGCTACTGGAAATGGGAAGGATAAAAAGGTCATACATTTAGTATCAAATTTTCATGGCAGCGGTGAAACTCCACTACACTGGTTGGGGGTCAATGGCAACTTCAACAGATGGGCCCTCTCTAGGGTTGGATTGGTGACCTGGTGGATCTTGGACCAGAGGACCTATCTGGCCGGTCATCGGGGGCCACCTCCGGCAGTAGGTCCAGTAGCATTTTGCCCATGCTGCCACCCTGTTACACCACTACGCAAAGAAGAAGATTGACTGAAGTCTACAATTTCATGCTCTGTAGTCGTCAAGGACTACAATACCTTCATGTGTTGGGGGTTGATACTGCTGATCAACTGATGGCTTTGTGCAATGCTGACAGAAGATTAACGAAATCATGGTGAAGATTGTTTTTGGGAATTCTGGATGTTGTATTTGTGAATGGCTATAACATAAATGGTCCAATATTTGAAAAAAGTCTGTAATTTTTTTTAGAAGATCCTCTGCACAAGGTACGTTGACTATGAAGGATATCGATAAGAAGAAAAGGTCATCTATATATATATATATATTTCACCAAGCTCTCATCCATTCAAACAACGAAAGTCATACTATTCCACAATGAGAGATATAAGATTGGGAAACAGAGGTATACACTGTCCCTAATTTGTAAAAATCAGATGAAGATGTGAAGTATGTAGAATAAAGAAAATACAGTCAAAACATCATTCCAAATGTTCCACTGCAATATCTTGTGTCTGAATGAGCAAAAAGAATTGGTTTTTATGAATGTCATGAGGCGAACCTTTCATACCAATATGAACATAATTGATTTCAATTGCTATTTCTGTATATTCTGTGATACACAAAGTACCTGACGGTATTTATAAGTACCAGCTTAGTAATTAGCACTTAAGAGATCCAAAAAAAAAATTTGGAAAAAAAATGTGTGTGTTAATTTCAAGTACCTTTATACAAATATATATTTGAAATTATAAATTTCCCTTTATTTCCAATAGCCGGTAGGAAAGGGTTAAACAGTTGATTAATTACACAAGTTCAAACCTGGTCACCACCAACAGAATGTTGGAAAAAGTTCTGAAATGTTTTAGGTTTTAATTAACAAGCTACTGCAAGACAAAAAACACTTTTGATTATCACAATGTTTACTGTGGCCACCACTTTACAATTTGACCGCGAGTTTTTATATCAGAACTTCGTATTTCCAAGATAAAGGTTCTTGTGTATGTTAACTTCCACTAGCTCAATAATGAGTTTGACCACCAACAGTTATTAATTACGCGAGATCACACACACACACACACACACACACACACACACACACACACTGTTCCTCACAATGAAGTGGCCATCTTTTTTTTGTTTCACCACCAACTTTCACTGTTCTGAACTATTTAATATCCTGCACTAATTTAATTATACTTCACGTTTCTTTGTCGAAGCTGGACACAACACGGCGCGCTTCCCTGTAATCGCGCCCGCTCCTTCCCGAGTCGTACTCCCGACCTCATCACATGACGCTCCCAGCACAGAGATACCCTGTATACTTACTTACTCCTTCTGTGAATTCTAATCTTAGAAATTAGGTATAGAGAGATGCAAGTTACTTAAATGTAAATTTGTATAAGTTTTCATGTGAATGATTATTGCTTTTATTGAAAGAGTGTATATGATGTGTAATCTGATCAGAAGTAGTATGACATTTGAAATATTAATTGAAAGCTTTTAATTATGAATGATGTATAAGCCACAGTGTTAGGCTATTTGGAGCATTTGATGCCATCAGCATTATGTTTAAGGGCATAGAAACGTCTGGCGGCACCCTTTTATTTCCTCCTTGACGTTTCTGTAGACTATTTAAACTCTCGGAAATGCCAAGCTGAAAAAAGTTTTGGCAATTGTTTTTGAGATATTGCGGGAAGATTTTACCGGTAGATCAGCAATTCTGTTTGTTAAAGTTTGAGAAGAATATAGTATCTCTGGACGAAGTCTATGCCTATCCATATTTTGTTATGAAGATTTTGATGAAATAAAAAAAGATAAAGTGTATCAATACTCTTGTTATTTCATTGAACAAGGATTAATTAAGTGGTTGTGTTAAATAATCATCCTTTGATAAAGGGTAAAAAGTAATTAAAAAAAAACACACAGCATGCTGTGCATTCAATTTTTGGAGTCTATTAACCTGGCAATGGTTCTGAAACACCAATTCGAAATGAGCTGAGGAATGCAACGCAGTTTGAAGAATTTGGAAGAACCAATGACTGAATAGAGCCCGATCACATCTAGGAGACAATGATTTAAGGATATTTTCAGTGACGAGCAGAAGAATTTTTTTTCGGCTCAGGCTGGAAAATTCCTCCAGAGTGAAGAGAGAGTATTTCAACTGTCAATGTCTATGTGTGTAGTGTTTTTAAAATAGTGCTACAAAAAGAAATGGGCAGTAAATTTTTAAAAAAAATATATGACTGGTAGTCAAATTTGCAAGCAGTCTTAAGGCCCCTTTAGATGACCCAACTTGGTCTCCCTAGATCATGGCACGCCCCTTCGGCCCTGAAAATAGGTCGCCTAAAGTGAGCTCCTGGTCACGTTTTTGCTGCGACATCAGGCAGGGAGGTCGCGTGGAAATTCCATCCGATTTAGGGCGAAAGGGTGGGGTAAGTCTGCCCCCACCACTCTGCCCTGAAAACTGGCCGTGTAAAGCCTCACCCAGTAGTGCTCGCGCTGCCTTGGTACCCGTTTTCTATTATTTTGAGATGGATGCATCCGATAAGCAAGAAAAAAGACGTACCGAAAGAGTTGCTGGAGGTGTACAAGACCCACAAACTTTTATGAGATACCTCACAGAGTTGCCAACTTATTTAGAAAAAAAATAAAGTATATTTGTCTTCCGAAGAGGAAAATAAAAAGTATATGAAAGGAAGAAAAATTAAAATTTCGTTATTTATTGCCTTAAATACATATATTTTCAGGCTTATTGGACTAGCTATTAATTGTTGGTTTCACATCAGTGTTACAGCTGGAGCCACATTCTACATCTAGTATAACAAAAAAGGAACACTCGTTTTTAAATTTATGGATGTTCTGTTTCTCCATTCCCACCATCTTGCATTTATTTCATTTCATCATAAGCACTAATATGGCATTTGGAAATTAATAGTTTACCAAAAATTAATTTTTTCTGCATGCTTTATGGTTCCATTCAGAAATAACGGCGTGCAGAGAAGTCAACTGGAGTACAATATGAATGGTCCTCTATTGCCTCGACTCAGAAGCGGTAATTACACAGATCAAACGATGGGGGTGGGGGGCCTCGCTGGCCGATAAGCATTTTTTCTTGCAGGATGATGTGAACATTCAGTTACACGTGTTGTATACTTATTGGAAAAAAGTATTTCCGCATACTTTATTCGCATGAAAAAGTATAACAGCAAAAAATAAAATATGATATTTTATAATACAGTATGGTTGGCAACCCTAACCTCACATGCCCTCTGTCAAAGACGCGAGAAACGAGGCATTTTAGGTGTCCATCTGCTAGAAATTCCGGGAATCTTCACCGTCCAACACAGCTAAGAGTCTAAAGTGACTGAACATATGCCTTTGTAAATATAATTGCTCGGCACACGTCTTTTTTCCTAGCTTTTTCGCACAATGTCAAGCAGTAAAGGTTACACCAAGAATTTGTGATTGATAAATATGGGGTCATACATTTTAAATTTAAATATCAGAACATTATAAAAATTTGTAACTAATTTTATTACTAGTAATAATATTAAATGGAACTTATAGATTTCAGAGCAAGACTGATATACGCATGGTGGTAGGATGCTAGCAACCAGATCAGACAGTCTAAATGCAACACTCTGTCAACGGGAGAAAAGTGACATCGGGAACAGGTCATATAAAGGAGTCTTTAGAAGTCATTGCAGTTCGATTAAGTGCCGATTTTAGTGGCCAATTTTCCAGTGTTAAAGATATATCAAGTTTTGATGTCAAATTTGCCAGCCTTACTACAAAATTTTCTGAAATTAATGAGAATTTTACCGACGTGAAGCAAGGGGTTGGAAAACCATGGCTCCCTAGCCTTGTACAGCTCTTATAAATTTTTCTCAACTCCTTTAAAGGTGATATTGGCTCTTTAAGTTCTAAAGTTTGCTGACCACTGATATAGACAGTACATTTTCAGAATTTAAAAATGTGTTTAATCTTGACAATAAATTTTCTGAAATGACTCAAACTTTCAGATTCAGCAGTCAGTTTTTTTAGCATTAATAATAAGTTTTCTGAATTGAAACAAGACAATGATACTAAAGAAAATCAAAACAGAGTATTAAATACATAAATAAAAATAAATATGAACAATAATTCAGAAAAATATGCATTTAATCACCACTACTGGTTAGCAGTGGTTCAAGTTAGATAATGGGGGTAATCAATATGAAATAAATAAATAAAAATTGAAGCAATCAGTAGGTACTATCGTAACAGTTGAGACTGGTTGATTGCCTCTTATCAAGTAAGCGCTGGTAGGCCCATTACCACCTCCTGAACTGCTGCTGATTTGGGAAACTGATAGCATGGACAGTTAAGCAAAGGTTAAAATTATTAGTGCCATAGGAGTTATCATGGACAACTAATGATTGGTCTGGACTCTAGGCAAAATGGGTAAAGCAGAAAATTTAGCTTAAAAAGGAACTCTTGTTTCAATTTTGAACTCCCCTTTGCAAAAAATCAACTTCTGCATTGGCACTGCCATAGTTTGAAAAACCAAAGAACACTCAGCAAAAAATAAATCAATAACAGGATACGTTGGTAAGCTAATTCACATCTATGGAGTTAAGAAGCAGTGGCAGTACCTGGAAAAATTTGGTAACTCTTACTTTACAAATTAGAATATGGAAATAAATCAATGCTCGTCTCATATGAAGTGGTCTAGTAGCTCAGTGGCAAAAGCGTTTCATTTCAAAAGTTCACAGCTCCAGTCTCAGGTTCAAATCCCAGTGGATGCAGGAATTTTTAAGAGTTGTGTTTGATCATATGAGCTCCGCCAGGCCATTCTGTGGTTCGGATTCCACGTTAAACTGTAGGCCCCAGAGTAAAGGAACTGGCCGTCCTACCTCCGATACAATAGCTTATTATACCTCACCTGGGAGGATTCAACCCTTTTTTAAAAAATCTCAGGACGACATGGTCATACAAAAGCCTTCTTTAGGACTAAACTTTATCAGTACACAAGAGGAAGTCTGGTCAGTCTTCTGTATGACAAAGCGCAAATCAGAAACACTACGAATTATTTTGTTTCTATGCACGCCTGCTCTGAACATTAAAAAACTGCTGTATCCTATTTTTTCAAATATTGCCTCCAATAATTTCCCTCCAAACATCACAAATTAATTTATAACAATATAAAACATTAATTTATTCTTGTACCTACCTTTTCATACAAGGGGGAGTAGAGTTTATGATACTTGCATTCAAGTAAATGAACTTCTTCATAAAATTTTGCTTCTATGTGGGTTGCTTCTAGTTGCAGTTTCTTCAATGCCTTGATCCTTCGTTTCACTGCAGCAGGAAGTGCCTTAAAACAAAAATGTGTTTATATATTTACTGTTATGAACAGTAATACAGTTCTAGGAAGACAGGTGACTCCAAGTAGAGGAACAAGGATGCCTGAAGCAGCAGATTAAAATAAAAAATTTAGAAATATTAACATTTATAAGATTTTGAGGGGGAAATAAAGAAAGTGGCCACTCTTTCCCTCACACTATAACAATACTATAGAAACAATATGTAAACAGATGAAAATGAACTGTATTGGCATTATAAATTTAATTTGTCACAGTTTGACAATGCCAACAGCAATGAGGAATATACAGTGTACTAGATGACCTGTGCGAAAATTTCACGAATACAATGAATAGTTAGTTTTGGTGTTTGTAATAGGATGAAAGAAGAATCGTCTCATTTGTTTCAGTTGTTTAGTATAATAGGTACATAACAAGTCTATGCGAGTGAAACAGTTTATTAATATTTGTGATATGTCCTATTGGTATTTAGGGCTGTGAACTGCCCCAGATGCGCGAACTTTCACAGTTATTACTTTTACCCTTTTAAGGGCCAAATTCTGAAAAAAATTGGTTCTTAATAAAATTATGTGACCAAAGCAGAGGCCCTTAATCTTTAATATGATAGCTCATTTATGTATTTTGGTTTGATATCAAGGGAGATAAATGGCTCATAAAAAAAAGGGTTACGATAATTATATTTTTTCCCTTTAAGGGTCGAATTCCGAACAATTCATTTCTTAAAATATGATGTGACCTCGGCGGAGACCTTAATCTTTAAAATGATACCTCATTTATTAATTCTGGTTAGGAATGCAGGGAGATAAATTGTTCATGGTACAAAAAACGCATTTTAGAAATAGACATTTATGCCCTTTAAGGGTTGAATTTGGAATTTCTTAAAATATGTTGTGATCAAAGTGGAGAGCTTAAGCTTTAAAATGATACCTCATTCATACATTTCCATTACTTATCAAGGGAGATATTGGCTTGTGACAAAAAGACACCATATAGAAATAATATATATGATGTGCGAAACAGATTTCAACTGATGAATCACCAACATCCAACCAAATTAAAATAATCGTTTTACATACATCCAGTCTGTTAACATGGCACAATGTCAAATTCCTCATTAACACCAAAATGATTAATGTTTTAAAATAAATATATACGACTCAGTGGCTAAGGCATCTGACTTGAGATCGAAAGATCCACAGATCGAATCCCTGTCTTGGCGGAGATTTTCATAACCCCTTAATCCGATCTTCACCACTGGCACAGCTTACTGTGTAATGTGATGTGCGCCAGAATGCTTCCATGTTTTTCCCACGTTAAACTGTAGGTCTCCTCTAGGAGTAATAACTGTAGCTGTAATACTGATGTGTATACATCCACAGCAAATTCAACCCAAAGGCTTAACATGGCCATAGTTGGCCCAAACAAATAAGCATACATAAATACATAAAGGACATCTTCCAATGAAAATTTAATTTTCTTAAGAATTTGTGAGCCAAAGTATTTTTTTTATCTTAGAAACTAAGAAAATTCACAACAACAATGACTCTTATGCTGGGATAGTTCCTTCAAAAGACCATGGTCGAATTACTGCCTGTTCCTCGCGCCCAGTCTTCTGCCTCTAATGACCTCGACAAGGTGTAAAGCTTAAGAAAAAAAGACCCTATGACAAAATTACATGGCCATATGGAAAGTAGAACTTTTTTGTGGCCACATAACGTGTGGTTTGACCACTCAAGACCAAATGGTTAATACTTTCCTTATTTCAGAGTGGTTAAAATGTTTAAAAAATTAAGAACACTTCAAACTATTTCCTTAAAGCACGAAATGTGCAACGATGAGATACACAGACGGAAAAAAAAATCCCAACACCAAGAAAAAATTATTGTAGAGTAATGAAATTTGGACAATGCATTTGTCAAGTTAACATGTTTAATTGATTAAATTTTCAAGATCACAGGTTAATTTAAGCTCAAGAAAATGCATTTCAAATGTGAAATACTGTTAAATTAATAGCCGGTGTAACCTCCAGAATTTTGAATGCAAGCCTGCAAACGTGAATGCATTGTGTCATACAGGTTTCGAATGTCACTTTGTGGTATGGAGTTCCATGCTTGTTGTACTTGTGCTGTCAATACTGGGACGGTCAGTGCTGGCTGTGGATGATGCTGGAGTTGTCGTCCAATGATATCCCATACGTGTTCAATTGGAGACAGATCTGGTGATCTCGCAGGCCAAGGTAACATGTCGACACTCTGTAGAGCACGTTGCGAGACAACAGCGGTATGAGGGCGAGCGTTATCCTGTTGAAAAACTCCCCCTTGAATGCTGTTCATGAATGGCAGCACTACAGGTTGAATTACCAGACTGACGTACAAATTTGCAGTCAGTGTGTTTGGTATAACCACAAGAGTGCTCCTGCTGTCATAGGAAATTGCTCCCCAGACCATGACTCCAGGTGTAGGTCCAGTGTGTCTAGGCCGCAGACAGTTTGGTTGCAGGCGTTCCCCTGGCCTCCTTCTGACCAACACTCGGCCATCACTGGCACCAAGGCAGAACCTGCTTTCATCAGAAAACACAACAGATCTCCACTCCGTCCTCCAATGAGCTCTGGCTTGACACCACTGGAGTCGCAAACGGCGATGGCTTGTAGTCAGTGGAATGCACGCTACAGGGCGCCTGGCTCGGAGCTGTCCTTGAAGTAACCGATTTCTAACAGTTCGTTGTGTCACTGTGGTACCAACTGCAGCTCGAATTTCTGCCGCAGACGCAGTACGATGCGCCACAGCTGTACGCCGAATACGGCGGTCTTCCCTCTCAGTAGTGCCACGTGGCCTCCCGGAACCCGGTCTTCTTGAGGCAGTACCATCCCTTGACCACTGCACCCAACAATCATGCACAGTGGATACATTCCGGCCAAGTCTTTCTGCAATATCGCGAAAAGAAAATCCACCTTCTCGTAGCCCTATTACACGACCTCGTTCAAACTCGGTGAGCTGTTGATAATGGCTTCTTCGTCTTCTTAAAGGCATTCTTGGCTAACATCAACTCACTATGTCAAATCTCAGCGGTAAATAACGTTCACAAACTTTACAGCGCGTATTTAAAGCAAACCTGATTTGCAAAGCTCTGAGTAGCGCTACTAGCGCCACACTTATGCGCGAAGCGCGAAATTTGAATCGATGTCATCTTTCAGATGTATAAACACGCCTACCAAATTTCGTTTATCTAACACAAGTCTTTCTTGGTGTTGGGATTTTTTTTTTCCGTCTGTGTATTCACTGTCATATCAAGAGATTTATCAAGACAAATAGATGAATCATCAAATCAAAAGTTTAACTCTGGGAGAGAGAGAGACACTATCGACAATGAGTGTGATGCATGTCATTCGTTACAGAAAACTTGCTCCATTCAGTAGAATAATTCAGAAAGAATCACACTGGATGAAATAAGCAAGCAATTTCCAAGTTACACAAACCATTTATGAAATTTTGCAGAAACATTTGAGCATGATGGGTTAATGCTTTAATGAAATGTATAGATGCAGTATTTTTTTTAGTGTTACTGCAATGAAGAATACTCATTCCCGAAATTTTGTTACTAGGAACAAAATGTGAGTTTCTTATTTTTTTTTTAACACTACAGAGCAAAGGTGGCATCACACTTGCTTGCCAATATTATGCAAAGTTCAAGGACCATGAACACTACTTGTGGCTTTTGTCGTCAGAGACAGATATGACGTTTGCTCACTTGTTTCTTGCCTCAAGGAGCCACCATTAATGCCAATGCACAATGCGAAACTTCAAAGAAATTGTAGCATACAATTCAAAATTGGTGGTTTGATCTGTTGGCATTGTGCTTCTCCAAGACACCACCAGAATTCACATTGTCAGTGAATCACAACTACTGAATACATTTTTTACAAAATTGAGTTTTTAAGATGGGGGCAGATGGCCCCCATTTATCACTCAAATAATGACCTACCAATCAAATTTGGAAAAAAGATAAAATACCAATGTTTCTCCCCCAATAAAACAAAGTTCTAGTATGGCTGAGTGCTCCGAGGCACTGCATACAGCATTGAGGAGATAGTGGTGCAGAATTGAGTCCTGGTCCCTGTATACCAGCCATCCTGATTGAAATTTTCCACAGTTACCAAAGCGAATGATAGAATGGTCCACAATATCCGCCTCCTACACAATGCAAAAAACAAACAATAACCATACACCCAGCACAGAACAGTCATATGTTTCGCAGACAGATAGATGGCAACACAACTTTCCTCAATGGCAGGAGTCAGTCTCTGCAACAAACTGTCCAAACCCCATCATTAACAAAGAAGATTATGTTCAGAGCTGCTATTGCAACATAATCAAAATAACTCCCAAATCAAAGAAAAAATTCACATCCGAACTTCCAGGAAAATAATTTGAAAATATGCATATTGAATCTTCTGAGGAATTGGCTTATTGAAATGTTCAAGCTTGATACAATATAATTTTAGCGTTTCTATATATAAATTTTTAAATGTTTTCAGATTTCCAACAGTGACATAAGGAGTGAACTGTTCAAACCATAATAACAATAAAATAAAAAAAACTAACCTAAGTAAATCTGATCAAATTCTACATCTGAACTATTTACTCAGATTTCTGCTGGTTGTGAATAGAACTAATTGCACCTGTCAGTGTTTAGTGAAAATGAGAGTAAATTACTGGTAAGATGTACCCAAGCACAACTGGAAGAATGGGAGGGAAATGTAATGACACAGTGAATGATAGCAGGCAGAATTTCAATCAAACCATGCATACTAAAAAGGAGATTAAAATTAACAAATAAGTAAAGAACCACAGACAAATAAGCTTAACAAAATAGAGAATAATGCCACATTTCTGGCATTACATCACATTCCGTAGTCTAACATTTTTTAATAATGACGAAGGAACATTTGCTCGCAGAAACTGAAAGGAATTAGTCCAAATTTGAGGGGTTATCAAAAATTAAATTTATCCATTTCATGTTTCTATTCCAATATTTTCCTCAGGACGACATCCAAAAACATGCACCTAAAGAAGGCGGGTGTGTGATGAATGTCTGCAGAAGTGACAGATTTATGCCACATAAGATATATTTCCAGCCAATTGTAGAACGAAAATAAATATCTGAACAAATTTTCATGAAATATGGACGATAGCAAATTAACAGCGCTATGATGAAAACCTATGCCAAGAAAATAACCTGTTCATTAAAACATGAATTAAAAGAAAATTCTAAGATACTTATGTCATTTATCATGGAATATGAGTTATCATTCTAGTCCAAGCTGCATTTCAACCTAACCACAAAGTCTATTACTGGGCTGAAAAACACAAAGTACCAATCAAAAAAATGTTTGACCTCTAGAAATTTGGGTTAAGTGCTTGGATTATGTCATATACCTCACATCAGGCCTTCTCATTTTACAGAAGCTGCATCACAAATTAAATTATAAATGCACAAATATGAAATGATTATGAATTGTAAACTACTGCTAGCACTGCAAAAATATGGCTAGTACAGACATTTCAACCAAGAGGATTTTCATTGGGCTGAAATGTGGCATAGACCAGAAGGAAAAAATTTCGTCGGGCCACACAAAAATTTCCTTCTGGGATGTAAATCTTGATGGGCTGTAACTGCACATAACGGAAAAAAAGGGTCGATACCACAATGCCAAATATTCTGCAATTTGTAAAGCCAATGTGACTTTAGAATGGAGTGAAGCTGAAGGGCCAAGAACACATTACATCAAAGAAATTGGCTAGCACTACAAATGATTTGCTTTGATTTTGCAGTGCTACCAACACCTGATAGATGAACAGTTCGGCAGTTCTATCACTACCATGGTACCATAATCTGATGATTAATTCTTATAGAACTTGACGAAACAAATCGAGGCTCCACCGTACTGTGAACCACCTTAGAAGAAATTGTCGTACTGGCATGAAAATTTGTACACTCGTTCCTTGGGTGATATAATTTATGAATAATTGTAGATTACAACCACCATATACATATTTATCTGGTAAAATCGTTTGAAATATGTGCAGTTCTCTACAAGTTATAATCCACGATATATGTGTTATTACCAGTTGAAGTTTACTGCAGAAGTTTTTTTTTTTTTTAGGCTTCATTCTTGAACGAAAAAAATAATTTCGTATTTGAATACATTTATCAACAAACACTACTGGACAGCGTCCTGTTGGCCAGAGACATACAGTGTCATATTGAACCAGAGGTAACATGAACTGTGATGCTAATAATTGGACATGGCAGGCAACTTCTCACGTGTATGAATGAAGTCTTACCCAGCTTGTCACTGAAATATAATCTTCGAGGGTTCGTTGCAGAATGATGTTTATAAAAGACAAGCTTTTGTCACCATGCATCCGCGAAGATTATGTTTCAGCCTCTTTTTTTTTAGTGCCTTTACGCTCTGTCAACATCGAGATCATTAGAAGTGGGAAAGGAATGGGGATAAGGAAGGGGAAGGAATTTAACAATGGTCTTTTGAAGGAACATTCCCATCATTCACCTGGATTGATTTGGGAAACCATGGAGAACCCAACCGTTCAACCACCACGCTGGGTACAGCCAGAGGATACGATCTGAGGGGATATTAAGTCTTTGTGGGGTGGGGTGGGGAGGATGGCATATTGCTTAGTCCGTCAGCATTTTTCATTGCTTCTGTAGCAGCCTCAACATGCAGTTAGAGATTTTAGAAGATATGTTCCCTTTCTTCGGTAGATTCGATGCAGCTTTTCTTTAGAGCACACTAGTGACAATTCATATAACTAAAGTAAAACAAGGGAGGACCTACATAGCTATACAAGCAAGGCAAACAATGAGTTCTTCTTTTAGGAGCCTTGAATTTTTTTCCGTAAGAGGTTGGCTACCATGTTAAATTATTACGATCCCAGTGTCAGAATGTCACTGAATACAACATGTCAACGCTCAGTAGCACTTGCTTATGAATTTATTGTATGCCGTTACCACTTTTCTGCATGCAACACACATAAAATTCATATTTTATCCAAGAAAAATGACTAAAAAATATCTGCGGTAAACTTCGATAAGTAAAAACACGTGTTTCTTGGATTTTAACTAGAGTGGAACTGCCCATATTTGGTACGATTTAACTCAACTAAATATGTATACGGTGGCTATAATGTACAACTATTCTTAAATAATGTCACCCAAAGAATGGGTGTACAAATTTTTATGTCAATAGAAAAATTCCTTCTAATGTGGTTCGTGTGGCGGTGCCACCCAAATCAAAAATAAAAGGATTTTTTGTATATACATATCTTGCTTGGTTTTTCAAGATATTTTGACGGAAAGGTGATGTGGTTAGGTTGAAATGCAGCCTGGACCACAAGGTAAACTGGCTGCGGCACAGTTTTTAAACATGCCACACCCATTTGAGGATATAATATTCTAAGAAAAGGGTATATGAAAGCAGAGAAGAACATACCTCAGACGTGATCCAACAGAAAAATTACGAAACTGTACAATTAATAGTACATGACAACTATTTCCACTGATTTTTTTCTTATGGCTTTACAACAAAATCTGGATGCCCGGACAGGGATTCGAACCCGTGTCCTCCCAAATGCGCTCGCTCCACTGATATTATTCACAAAGATAGTCGAAAAACAAAATGTTTTGGTAATTATGAATTGAGTTAATAATTTCAATTTTTAATATTTTGTGAAATTCGAACGCGATATCAGTACTGTTCCTAGTATAATGCAGCTCATTGTGACCGATTCTTTAGGATAAGAGTATCTATTAAAATGTCAAGTAAGAATCCTTTACACAATTTTAACATTTATACATCATTCAACAAATTAGTTGCAAATGAGGGACAAGCTATTTCTTCTTATGGAAAAAAAAAAAAGTTTGATCCCACCACAAGATTCAATTGTATCAATATGGTTGTGGGCTCCCAATGTTAGTGAAGAAATTTTCTGATAAAAAGTTTGGTTGGATTTGGAGATGCGCTTCTAAAGGTTCACACTCATGCCGTAAAATTATCAATCCATGTTCAGGTATTTTTTCAAAAGCGCTCTACCTCGAATATCCATTCGTGAAACGCTAGCAATTACCATTAGTTTTGCAACTGAAAATAAGCAACGTGTATGAAATCCTTTTGTCTTGGCGTCATTCAAGTAATGGATAGGCTACATTTAAGTTGGACCACCATGGTTGATTACTTCAGTTATTGCCATGAAGTAGCGGAGATGATATCATTCCATACCGATACTGTACTCGGTGATGGCAAGAGAATGCAAATTTATGAAACCTTTTTAATGAAGCATAAATACAACAGAGGTCATATCATAGAGCAAGACCAGAGTACTCCAAAGTTATGTACAGATAGTTCAAAACAGTATTATGGGATTGAAAAAAATGTTTTCTTCTGAAACTATACATTTAAATTAAATCGCAGCATTGGAGAATTGGGGATTCTATCATTACCGTGGCGCCACAATATGATGATGAATTCTTACGTAACTCGACAAAACAAATCGAAAATAAGGAATAAAATTTTATGATATTTCGCTTGGTTCTCGAGATATCGTATCTCAAAATTGACGTAGTTAGGTTGAAATACAGCCTGGACCAGAAGAAAATTTTTGCTATAGCCAAATTTGATGATGAATTCTTACGTAACTCGATGAGACAAATGGAAAATAAAGAAAAAAGTTTTTTGATATCTCGCTTAGTTCTCGAGATATTGTATCTCAAAAGTGATGAGGTTAGGGTGAGATACGGCCTGGACCAAAAAAAATTTTTCACCAAAACCACCATATCTACATGGTGGAAATGCACTATAGGTGTTTTATTTTCTTCCTAGTGATTGTTGTTAGGTTGAAATACGGCCTTGACCAGAAAAAAAACATCAAAAGCAGAAGAAACTATACCTATGGCTGATTTTTAACATGCTATATCTCGAAAACCAAGCGAGATATCAAAAAATTTTGTTCTTTATTTTCGATTTATTTCGTCGAGTTCTGCAAGAATCTATCATCAGATTTTGGCGCCACGGTAATGATAGAACTGCCGGAGAATTTGTAAGTAAATCAGAAAAGAATAATATGATCAATGACTTTTTTCTATACAGGCGGCATATTGCCCTATCCACAACACCTTTCAGTCAAAGTATCTAAAAAAACCAACAACAACAACCAAGCGGGATATCAGAAAAAATTATTATTTATTTTCAATTTGTTTCGTCGACTTCTATAAGAATCCGGGTAATATCAAGATGAGGGTACAGCTGTGGCCTCGCGTAGTAAACACACAGATCACGTGGTATATATGAAATCATTGTGACATATTCCGTCTGCACGTACCAACACATTAACAGCTACAGATATCATCTGAAAATTGGATATCTGCAATATTGTGCATTACGGTTACATTTCACATTGGTTGAGGCTGCATTACGACCGAAACGCATATTTATAAAATATGATTTCGTCAATCATCATTTGAGTTTATGTTGTAATGCAGTCTGGACCATATGTCACAAAGATGTGATATATACCACGTGATCTGTGTGTTTACTACAAGAGGCCGCAGTGGTATCCCCATCTTGATATTACCCAAGAATCCATCATCAGATTGTGGCACCATGGTAAAAGATTTAATTTGGGGAGACTACTGTAAGGAAGCGTTAAATACAAGTCAAAGCAGTTAATCCAGATTTTAATAGACTGGTATTTTTTTTTTGATAGGTGCCATCACTAATATGACTGCTTGAAAACAAAAACTTCTAACACACGCTGGAGTTAAAACAAAAATAGGCATGTACTTCCTGAGAAAAACTTATATGCAAGTACACCTAGGCAATGGCAACACAAATGTTAGGACATCTGTCAGCACCTAAAATAACAGAAAATATTTAATCTGAAGGTTTTCTTACCTCCAGCATTTCCCTATGGAGCGTTCCTTGTAAAGCTGCCAAAACTTCAGGCCTTTCTAACATTTCTGCTGTCAGTCCAACTCTAGTTGGCTCTTCTTCTTCTTCCATCTCTTCCAAATCTTCAGCTGCATCGCCGATGCGTTCTGGGTTTGCCATTTTTTTAAATATTTAGATGGACCAAAATATTCACCTGAAACAGAAATTACGAAACACTCTGTAATTCTTTATTTTTTTGACAGACAGCACCATATTTTAGTTCAATGTACCGAAAGCAAGAGTAAACATATAAAACCCTCACAAACACTTTCCTGCTGAATAAAAATACAAAGATTAAAAAAAAAGAATGTCTGTATACGTGCGGCTCTTTTATTACGTCTCACACGGAAGAATAAAAAATTCACGGAATGCTTTACGGACATGCATTTAAAACATGAATCTTGAAAAAGCAAAATGGACGGTGATTGTGCCGTTTGATTTCAAGCCCACGAGGGACGTTACTTATTTTAAAGTAAATAACAATAGATGACGGCCGTTTACCACGCACATGGGCAACCATTTGCATTTTATATCATGTTGATTAAGTATATCTTAAATACATTTCAGCTTTTAAGTGTTTACATCGGTATTTTCCACTGATCTTGTCCAATAACGACCAACTTCCAAACCTTCGTCAAAAAACATGATCAGAACACACTACTACCCTTTGTGCTAACTTACCTTTTTACCGCTCACACTCTCTAGTAAAAGATGGTAGAAGGTTAACATTCAAAGATCAGAGGAGACTATTTCAGCGCGCGAACAACTCAGCTTTTATTAAAAGGGTTTGTAATATCTTTGCTAGATATGTCAACAAAACTTATTATGATAGTAATGAACCCTTTGGAAACTCAAGGTTATTATTACAATAATATTGATATAATAGAGGAGATTTTCTATTGTATGTGTTTTAGAAATATTGATAACTTTATTCAGCAATTAACGTTTAGAAATAAATTTTTCTTTAAATTTAATGTATCTTTTTTCAAAAAAAAGTTTGTAATTTACGGCATTATGTTTCTGATTATGGCTGTTTGTTGACAAAGCCGAAGACAAATATTTTTTACTACTGATGAAACTTCTGTTGAGCAGGATCGAAAACTTTTAGCTACCACATCAAATTTTTATTTTATATAGCCAAACAGAGATGGTTTGATATTAACATCTCCGAAATTTGAAGATAGAACACAAGGGGAAATTTGACAGTGGTGATTGTTGAGTATGGAAAGGATCTACTGTTGCTATTTCTCGCTATTGAGAAAGCATATGATTGTGTGCACAGGAGTAAGGTATGATAGGCCTTGGAGAAGAGAGGAATTCCCAAAGAAACCATCAGGAGAGTGACGGAACTGTACTACCAAGGAAGTGTGAGCTATGTGACAATAGGGGAAGGAAGATCAGATTGGCTGGAACAAAGGAATGGGCTAAAACAAGGAAGTGCCCTATCACCACTACTCTTCATTGTAATCATGGATGAAATAATGCAGAAGGTGGCAGTGGGGATGGGAGAGGAAAACATGAAGGTGATGGCTTTTGCGGACAATCTGATGATCTGGGGAGGTGATGAAGAGGAAGTGCAGTGGCAGTTGGATGTATGGACAAATAGTTTGCAGGAATATGGCCTGAAATTTAATGTAATGTGAGTACTTGGTAACAACCAGAAAGAAAAATAGGTTAACCCAGGTAATTGTGATGGCAGGAGAACAACTACAGAAGGTAAACAGGTTCAAGGACGCAGGGAGTGTATTAGAGGAATGTGGAGGAAGTGAAGGCGAGATCAGCGAAAGAGGAAGACACGCAGAGGCGTTTCTATGGAGCATTAGAAGACTGATATGGAATAAAGAGGTGCCACAGAGAAGCAAGGGAGTAATCTCTGGTACATACTATGTGCCTATCTTGACTTATGCTGCTGACACGTGGACAATGAAAAAGCGGGACATCAGCAGAATACAAGCAAGCTAAATTTTTATGAGGTAGAATGGGAGTCACCAAAATGGACAGAATAAGGAATGAAGTGATTAGACGCACCATAAAAGAAGAACCCCTACAGGAAAGGATAGAGAGGAGCAGACTGAGATGGTATGGACAGGCTCAGATAATCCGAATAAAAATCCACGAAATTAAGATGCATGGTAAACGACCCAGAGGAAGACCAAGAGATGGATGGCTGGAAGGAGTGTGTACGGATGAGAGGAGAGGACTGTAACAAAGTGGTGACAGAGATGTAGTGGGATTAAAGAAGAAAATGGATAGGCTTGAGCATAAAGCAGACCCGGCCAGAGGCTGTAAACCGTTGATGATGATGACGATGACGATGACGATTGTTGATGTAGTTTAAAAGATGATTGTGGAGAGATTTAACTTAATTTGGGTGGTATGTTGTGTGTAGATATGTTCTTATGATGGATTGATTTCGAAGGTAATTGACAGTAGGGCTGTAGATATTTTTAAAAATATCGGATTTTCGATATATCGAAGAAAAAGTATGGATCGATATACCATATTTTATAAAAAGTTACGAAAACAAATCATTTAAAAATAGGGTCAAGTCATATGCCTATCTATCTATACTTATAATTAGTAATTCTTGGTTATCTATGACGTCATCTGTCACTTCATGACGTCACACCTTACGCCATTGTTCTTGGCTATGCTCGTTATTTAATAACATTTCTAAGCATCCGCGAATAAATTAACTGATAGAACACTGAAATAAAATTATGTATTGCGTTTAAATCGATATATCAATCACTGTGCACTATTATTGAAATTATTAAATCGGTTGAACAGAAATAGTTGCACACTGATCACTATCTGTGCAACCTACACTACAATTATAACAAATATTACGTGGCATAATGTAAGTTTATAAGATTTATTTTAATTTCCTTTGTTTTCACTTCTCAATATTACTGAGGCTATTATTTCAGCTACATGTAACTGTGTCAGCCTTCCAAACGTCGTAATATCATTCTGAATTACGGATAACAAAAAAGAAAAAAAAAAAAAAGGTGTAAAAACCCTTGAAGATTTTTGATCAAATTTATATCGCGATGAATTATTGCCACTAAAATGCGATAAAGTACATGTATTTATATGAGTGAGATTGAATTATTGTTCTTCTCTGGCAAATTTAGTGTAGTATGTGGTTATATTGAAATGCAACCTGGACCCGGAAACCTTTTGCTATAGCGCAAGGCTTGAGGAATTACATTAAATATTATTTTATAACATTTCTATTTAGTTAAGCAATTGCTAAGACGTTCATTGTCAGAACACTGAAAGAACAGTATGTATTTCGTTTAAATTGGCATATTAATTATCAGTTTCTTTACATGGTATGAATGAAAGAAGTTTCAAATTGATCCCGATATATGTGGCCTAAACCAGTGGTCCGCAACCTTCTCCATCTCGCGGCACACCATAAGCTTATCCATAAATCTCGAGGCACACCTTACCGGACGGATGGCTGAGCAAAAAAAAGTCCTCACAACCAAGGGCGTATCCAGGATCAGAACTGGAGGGGGGGGGGGGGAACTCGTATTTTTTTCGAGGTAGTGGGGTGGGGAACTGAAACATGACCATTTCTTACAAAATAAAACTCAAACCTATTTTATTATTGATTAACATAGTAATCCAAGGACCTGCTATGCAGTTAATCAAGATCGTAATTATAGTTTTTTATGTAAACATTAATCGTCTCGGATTCCCAGAAAAATTTTCAATAACTTTGTCAATATCTCACGGTGTGCTTCCACGAAATTTCGATGCACACTCATCAGATATAATCCAGTCAATCTTTCCTCTCCCAAAATGCTCCTTGAGCCAGTTCATCACTCGTCGAAGCATGCTGAAGGCAAATTGATTTTTCTTCTGGGTGGGGCAGCAGCCACCCCCCCCCCCCCCTCTTGCCCCTCGCTGGATACGCCCATGCTCACAACACGAATTTTTTTTGCGTATACAGCCTCCAAACACATAAAGAATTGTAGCTACGAACAGCGGTTGCATAAAATTAATAATCAGGCAGTTTTATATTACTATTAAAGTAAATAACTGTACATACTTCAATGTGACTCTTGTGCCTGCTTAACTGCACACAGGTGGCTGATCCGTGGAGAAATCGTCGACAATGCAAGCCTCATTTCTTCATCGACGGATTTGAGTCTTTCCCTCTTGGATGTTTTAACTCAGTCAACGTCGAGAAGCCCAATTCGCATAAATATATTGTTGGAAATGGCAATAAAACATTAACTGCCATGTCGGAGACAGCCGGATATTCATTCCTTATTGTTAGCCAAAACGTATCTAAAGGAACTTCGAGAAGCTTTAATTTCAAAGTTCTGTCAGCTATTAAATCTGCGAGTTCCTCTTGAATCTTAATTTCAAGATGTTCCGAATTTGTAACGAATGGATCACGAACCCACGAATCTTCAACACTTTCTCCAAAGTACTTTTTGAATCTCTGCTGCAAGACTTACTAAATGTTCTTTAATTAAGTCCATCACCATTTTATTACCGTCATCAAGTGTCCATACAGT
Organism: Vandiemenella viatica; assembly: GCA_031002005.1. Classification (NCBI taxonomy): domain Eukaryota; kingdom Metazoa; phylum Arthropoda; class Insecta; order Orthoptera; family Morabidae; genus Vandiemenella; species Vandiemenella viatica. Next base: position 165,634,962 of record JARYHS010012519.1, read on the forward strand.
CGGGAACATCTCACACGATCTATTTTCAATCCTCTGTAACCACAAATCCAGCTTGTTCTCAAATCCTTTAATCTTTTCCATACTAACAAGAATATTTTCATTCCTACCTTGCATTTTGATGTTCAGCTCATTCAAGTGTACGAAAATGGCGGAAAGATATGCTAACTTTACATACCCATTCGCCATCTGCGAATAAATCCGCGTACTTGTGTCTTCCAACAGTCAAAAATGCCTGGACCTCTTCTATAAGTTCAAATATTCGCGTTAACACTTTTCCTCGTGACAGCCAACGTACTTCTGTACTGTAGCAGCAGTGTTGTGTGTTCTGAACCAATTTCCTGACATAAAACAGAAAATAGTCTCGAATTTAGGGGCCGCGATTTTATGAAGTTCACGACTTTTACTACTTCGTCCAGCACATCTTTCACAGAAGGTGGCAGAGACTTAGCAACAATCGCTTCGCGGTGAATGAGACAATGATCGCATCGTACGTTGGGATTTACTTCGCGTACTTTAGCTGCAAATCCTTTCACTTGGGCCTGTCATAGCAGCCACTCCGTCTGTACGAACACTAACGCAATCCTTCCATGTTAATTCATTAAGGCGCAAATATTCATTAGTCATAACGAAATATTTCTTCACCTATAGTATGCTCTGGAAGTTCTTTGCAAAAGGAAAAATTACTTACAATTACATCTCTCCTCGATGTAGCGAATGTAAGCCAGAAGTTGTGCATGGCGACTAATATATGTGGACTCGTCGATCTGAAGTGAGAACTTCTGGCTGTTTTTGATTTTCTCCTTCATAATTTCTTCAATAACACGAGACATATCAATAACTCGGCGACTGATTGTGTCAGCAGAAAGAGGAATTTTTGAAATTTCACTAGAAGATTCTAAACCCAGAACTATTTTCACCATCTCTTTATAAACAGGCTTTAACAGCGTTTCACCTATTGTATGTGGTTTCTTGGCCTTTACGATAAGTTCGGCTGCCTTATAACTAGCTTCCTGTACTTTTTCCGAAACACGTACTGTAGCGGTCATGAAAGTTATTTGTTTTTTCTTATTTTCCAACAATCTACGGAAAATAATTGACATCTTTGTTTGACAGAGAAGAATGTTTTGTTGACAAATGTCGTTTCAATTTAATGGGAACCATGGGCGTATCCAGCGAGGGGCAGAGGGGGGCTGCTGCCCCCCCCCCTCTAGAAGAAAAATTAAGTTGTCTTCAGTACGCTTCGACGAGTGGAAGAACTAAGTTCAGGAGCACTTTGGGAGAGAAAGATTGACAGGATTATGTCTGACGAGTGTGCATAGAAATTTCGTGAAAGAACACCATGAGATATTGACAAACAAAATTATTGAAATTGAAAATCCGAGACAATTAATGTTTACATAAAAAACTAACTGACTTACGATCTTAATTAACTGCATAGTAGGTCCTTAGATTAAGTAGTTGGGTTACTATATTAATCAATGATAAAAATAGTTTCCTGAATAGGTTTGAGTTTGATTTTGTAATGTCATGTTTCAGTCCCCCACCCCACTTCATCGAAACCAAAATGAGTTGCCCCCCCCCCCTAGTTCAAATCCTGCCCCCCCTCTAGTTCTGATCCTGGATACGCCCTTGATGGGAACCATTGCAGCGTTGCTGAGTTTTCACCACAAACGATACATGCGGAGATTGGGCACGTTTTTTCACCACACCAAAAAAACCCATAGGATAAATAATTATCACTATATTTCCTCTGCATTAACTTTTGTTTCTTTCTTTCTGACTCAACGCTTTCATTAGCTGCATTCATAGACGGAACACTCCGTTCAAGGAATTTGTCCATCTTGAAGAAATAAAAGTCTGCCAATTGTAATAGAAAATGTCAACTACTAACACAGTTTTCGGACCACTTCAGAGCACAGCTATGATAGAACTGAAGTAATTGTAAGAAGCGGGATTTATAGACTTCAAAGAAGTCACATATACGGTGCCGATTGTTTTTACAGTGATGTCTAACAATGCGCCGGTGCAACAGTACAGGAACAAAGTAAGTGTTGTTGGAGAAGCACCAACACCGACAACTTAATAAAATAATATATGGCTTGGAAAGTTCTGTTAATTCCAGCAGTTTAGAATGAGGGAAAAGCACATACACAGAACATGCGGTAAATATAACGAAACCTCAAAGCGCAGCAGTAGAGGCGAGGAATAAAGTTATTTAAAAAATGAATAAACAAAACTAATAGCAAGTGTGAGTAAATAAATATTTAATTTCTTAAAATACGACTATACGTAACAATTCTCGGCACATGAAACTAAACTGTAATTAATAAAAAATTTGGCAATTAATTCCTTATATTTGGTAAAATTTCGCGGCACACCTATCACCTTGTCGCGGCACACCGGTTGCGGACCACTGGCCTAAACCACAATTAAATATTATGGGCTTTGGGACTAGTTTACTGATAAAACGTTTTGAGATATTCTCTTAACTCTAGTTTTCAATTTCTGAAATAAAAAGTTTTTTTTCGGACTTTTTTTAATAAAAAAGAATAAAATTTTGACCTAGCTACTACACGTTTTTATTAAAGGTATAGTAACAATATAAAATTTATTGTATTTCTGAACCTTTATGATCTTTGTGCAAAATAGAAATTTAAGGCAAATAGCCTCATCAAGAGGAAGCAATTAACGTACAAATTTGCTCCAAGACGTTTCACCTTTTGAATTGCCAATGTATAAACACAGGTACTTTTATTATCATTTGGGAGTGAAATGTATGTGTGCCACATTACCTGTTACTAGGACAACTGGAAGTTGTGTGAAATTATGGTGAGGGACTGTCGTAGTCGTTTCACAGAGTTTTAATTCCCCCTATTTCCGAAGTATGGTAATGAATGAATAAAATTTCGCACATTAGTTAAACTTACTCAACTCAATTAAAAATTTGTGACGTATAATGGTTAAGGTAGAAGTGTGGACTGTGCTTCCAGGAATTATAAATAAAAAAATAAAGTTATGTATACGAATTTTTGTAAGCAGCTGTTTTTAAAAATATTCGTTATAACGTATTTAAAAAAATATCGATTCCAATACACAGATTTCAGTATCGAAATATCGTCCTTAAAATATCACTCATACATATCGATATTTTGAAAAAAGAATATCGATATTTCGATATTTTATCAACAGCCCTAATTGACAATGCTTGTGGCCTGTGGGTATGAGCTGTGAGAGATAGTGGAGTTAGGCGTTAAGGAAGGTGTGAAACTATTCACTCCAACTAGTGAAAAAACTTAAAAGCACTGCACATGTTGTAGTATGTAGGAAACTTATTACAATGAAGTAGGAAATAAGATTAACACAAAGGAACAGAGATTTGCAAATACCTTAGTAAGGGAAGGAGGCGTTACAGGGTTGAGCAAAAAACAAGGGGACCAAACATGTTGGATATCTTCCTAATAAAGCCAGATGATAACCTAATCGGATGTAAAGTAACTGAAGGAATAAGTGCTCACAGTGCAGTTAGGCACAAATCTTGGAACTGAAAAGATATTTCAGGGTTAATTTTATTAAATGGAAGAATGTCACAAGTTCAGTGGTGACAAATTGGAAGGAGTTCAAGGAAATAATAAAAAAGGGGTGAAGAAATGTTTATTCCAAAACAGAGAATAAAGAGAGGTACATAATCTTCATACTATAACAGGGAGGTGAGGAGGTTAAAGAGATTGGTGAGTTAAGGCAGTAGGGAAGTCTTGAAACAACTGACCAGGGAATTAATAATGTCACAGAAACTGGCTAAGGATGAGTTTATGAATAATAGTATTTGTGCAGGGGAACCTCTGACTGAGGCATCTAGAAATTTCTATAGATTTATCAGGAAACAGGAGAAGAGGGGGTATTCAGACAATTATAGATAAGGATGGAGAAGAACTAACTGAGGATTTAAAAAAGGCAGAGTTTTTAAGTAACTGGTTCAGTGAGACCATTAGGGACAATAATTCAGGGGATTATATCAGAAAACGTGAGCAGATTAGATAATTTGAAATTAAATATAAAAGATATCGTGAAGGAACTAAGGAATCTAAAAAAGCGTAAAGGGGCTGGTGTTGATAATATGTCTTAAAGATGGTAAGATGGGACATTGTACCTAACCTTAAAACATTATTTAAATTGATCCTCGATACTTGTTGTTTACCAGATGCAGGCCCGCCGTAAGCGGGCGTGCAAGGCGTGCACCGCACGCGGGCGGCATATCAAGGGGGGCGGCAAATCGAGTGATCCAACTGCTGCTCCAGGCGGCCGGCGACACTCGGAGTGGCAACAATGGGGGCGGCAAATAATGTTCGAAGGGGCGGCAATCTCACAGTTTTTTGACCGGTTCAGAAAATTCCTAGATCCACGACTGGCTGTAGTTAGACAGGGGACGGCAATAATCGGTATTGCACACAGGCGTTCAAACAGCTAGCGGCGGGCCTGAACAGATGACTGGAAAAGTGTGATAGTAGTACAGGTCTATAAAGGAGGAGTGACAAACGGGGTTAAAAACTATAGGCCAATCAGCTTGATAACAGTAGTACCGTAGGTAAATTAATGGAGAGATTAATATGCTACCATATTACAAGGGTCTGTGAGGAATGTAAGTGGTTTTCAAGTCAGCAACATGGCTTTAGACAAGGATATTCATACGAATCTCAGTTAGTAGGCTATATGCAAGACATTTCTGATGAAATGGACAGGGAAGGTCAAGTTGATAGTGTAGCACTAGATTTTTCAAAGGCCTTTGACAGAGTGAGCCATAAAATGGTGCTAAATAAGATAAAAACTATTGGAGTTGACAAAAAGGTGATTTGCTGAGTAGAAAAAAAAATCCTAAAAGGTAGAAAGCAGTGAGGTTAGGATAGGAAATGCAGTATCAAAAGAAATAGGTGTGAAGTTGGGAGTCCCATTGTCAGGGGCGCCCATACCCGGGGGCAGGGGGGGGCCGCGGCCCCCCCCTAGTTCTCGGGAAATATATATAGTGTTCACGGTTACAACATTAACTGCTTTATTTATTTTGTTTTATACAAGCGACTATCTTTTATTTATTCTTTTAGTCAACCTGATATATAATAATATAGTATTTACTTGCTAGTTTAGCATAACTGCCGTATAATGCTGGTTCAAATCAACCGCCAATCAAGCAATATTATTATACCTTCGCGCTACGCTAGGAAACACTTTATGTTGTACGTCGCGCTCGCAGTCGACGTGAGGCACCGAGTGCATATATACAACATACGCCGACATTGCTATATATTCCAAAAGTCGTTCTTAAGTGGTTTGAAGAAAGGAAGAGGCATCGTCACAACCTTGATCTTGCACCTGTCGACTCTCAACCGGCAATACCACCGTGTTTATTTATTGCCAGTATCAGGCTTCATCTTTTCTCTCAATATTTGGTGAGTATACGGTCACATTGATCTTGCAAAATATTGGCTCACTCGTTCTGACCTAATCGAGTCAGAAATATTTATTTCAGGGATGGATATCAGGAATTTCTTTGGAAAAAAAGGTGATACTGCTACACAGAAAAGGAACCTCGATGACTCATTAAAAGTTCCAGATCCAATACCTTCGAAAGTGCGTCCCACAACTACTTCTAAATTCTCAACACCAACTCCTGACTTCACGTTGCAACAATGTCCTTCCACCATTAGCCCTGAGTCTGCTGATATCATTACTCCTGATGCTACTGATATGGATGACGCCAACCCACCCGCTACAGTTTCCACCGTTAACAATCCAGAGTTCGTTAGTAGTTCATTAACAGTTAATCACAGCTTTGATTTAGGTGAATACATAAATGATTCAGTGTCAGACGAAGTCAAGTATCAATTAATAACAAACATACATGCTCTAAATATGAATTATGATTTCAAAAATGACATTGATGAGAAAAAAACTATCAAAAGGCCTTTTCAAAAAACTTGGCTACAAAAGTACTCATGGCTAGTATACTCGCCCAAGTTGAAGGGGGGCCTTTGTAAGTTTTGTAGTCTTTTCAAACCTGTTTTAAAAAGAGGGATATTTGGTGCTTTCGTGATAAAGGCTCATCAAGATTACAAACATTTTCATGAAGATGCTCGGGGCCATGAAAAGAGCAGTTGGCATCTAGAATCTACGAGTAAGGCTAAAAGTTTTTGTGAGTCTTTAGAAATGAGAAAGAAAAACGTGATCGAACAGTTAGATAGTGGGATCACGGAGCTTGTAAATACCAACAGAAAAAAACTAAAATCAATTCTTGCTACTTTAATTTTCTGTGGCACTCATGACATATCCATCAGAGGAAAGAATTCAAGCGAAGGAAACTTTCAGGATTTACTTTTGTTTAGAGTAAGTGCGGGGGACAAAGTGTTGGCGGATCATATGCAAAACTATTGTGGAAAAGCGAAATATACATCACACAGAGTGCAAAACGATTTAATAAGTACATGTGGCTCCGTGATACAAAACGAGATTATTGATGAGGTAAACAGATCATCAGCGTTTGCATTACTGGCAGATGAAACGGCTGACATTAGTGGAAAAGAGCAACTGTCTGTGGGAGTACGATTTGTAGACGAGAAAGATAACTTTACAGTAAAAGAAGAATTTTTAGGGTTTACGGAGCTTATTACATTGGATGCTGAAGGAATTTCTTCATCTATTTTAAATTTTGTTGAAAAATTAGGGCTTAATATGAATAAGCTGATTGGCCTTGGCTTTGATGGCTGTTCGACAATGGCAGGCCATGAAACTGGAGTGCAGGCCAGGATCAGAGAGAAGTATCCTTCAGCTGTCTATTTTCATTGTGCATCGCACAGACTGAACTTAGTTGTCAATGATCTTAACAGTGTCCAGGAAATTCGTAACACTATCGGAACTATAAAAGAAGTTATTAGGTTCTATAGAGAAAGTCCTATTGCGTAGGAAAACAATACCTAACATTCCACTGTTTTGTGAAACTAGATGGTCCCATAAATATAAATCAATCAGGATATTCAAAGAAAACTTCTTGGTAATAAAGGATAGTCTGAATCACCTGGCATATAACAGTGAATACAATCAAGACACTCGATCACGTGCCAGCCAACTTGATTGTGCAACATCATCAACTACATTTATCGTTTGTCTACACATTATATCGAGGTATTCTTCATATCTGGAACCAATAGTGAACAAACTCCAGAGTACTGATATGGATCTCCACTCAGTTTACAGATTCGTCAACACCGACTTGATAGCCAATTTTCAAAAGCAGAGAGAAAGTGATGACGAATTCAGAAACATTTTCGAAGCAGTGAAAGAAGATTGTAAGGAACTTGACATAGATGTAAAAATCCCAAGATTGACTGGAAGGTAGACCCTCAGATGCAATGTGAATGTCCATTACTCATCACCCAAGACTATTTCAAGGTGGCAATTTACAATCCGTACATGGATTCCATAATCACGTCACTTATCACAAGATTTGAAAAAGACAAAGACATACCATTCAAAGGTGGGATTCTTCACCCACATTTAATGAAAAAGGAGAAGAAAGAAGATTTCATGAGAGATATAAAAGTTTGGAAAGGTTTTACCAAATAGACAACTTGGAAGCAGAAGCCAGATTATGGTATGACGTTTGGACAAATAAGGAGTGTTTGGAAAAAACAAAGCTCAATGATATACTTGCAGAAACTATGTTTTACCCAGCTGTAAGGAGATTGCTTGTATTCTACCAGACCATAGAACTTGCACCATAGAACGTTCTTTCAGCACACTGCGTAGAGTGAAGACATGGCTGAGAAGTACTACTAGCGAGGACCGTCTGTCCAGCTTGTGCCTTCTTAGTGTTCACAGGAAAAGAGCGGAAAACCCTGGTTTCCAGGACAAAGTGATTGACTTGTTCGGCAAGAAGAAAAGAAATTTACAGTTGCTTTTTCACATAAATATTAGTGTTAAATCCATAAACCAACCAATGTATAATAATTTATTTCAGTTTGCTTTTTACATCACTACTAGTGTAAATCGTCTGAAGTGTGTATTTTGAGTTTGCATTCTGTATTAAAGTTGCTTCTGCATTTACGTTGCTAAATATTAAATGGTTTCAGTATAGTACTTAACGTGTTATTGTTTTGTTATAAAAGGGCCAGTATAAAGCCGCGGCCGAGGTCGGCCACGTGGTCTCCCCATTCAACAAAAATAGTAGAAACAAAAGGGAGAGAGAAAGAAATCATTTTATTTAGCTTTCTCAACTAGTAAAATTTGTTCAAAATTTTTTGTTTTGGACAAGGTGCTTTTAAACGGCAGAGCAATATGATTGCTCTGTTGTGTAACTCTCCCTGTCCGATTTCCTACGTATTTCACCCGATCGCACATTTCTGGAGTTATTATTCCGCGTACCATTTTAAAAATAAATATTAAAATATATCGCTTTATTCGCTCGTTAATAGAAAAATAATTTAAAACATTACGCATATCCCGCGTTGGTGTATATATATCGCAATGCAATATAGTTCGCATTGCCCTGTTTGTAACTTCTCAATTTGCTCCTGGTTGGCGTAAAGGAGCACTTTTGAGCAATACTTCACATGAGGCGCAGTCATGGTGTTTTAAATTAGGTTTCTCGTATAGGCTCTAACTAAATTGCCTACTCTATTCAGAGAGAGAGGGAGAGACATAGGGTAGCGCGGCGCGCTCTAATTCCGTTATACTTGACGATAAACATGTAAGTGAGAAAATGTTTGAAAAATTACTGAAATTGTGCTTAAAGTTTGTTGGAAGTGCTCTCATAATGAAACACTGGATGAATATTTGAGGGGTAATTTTCGCTCCATTTTTTGGAAAAACACGTCTTTGGCGCATATCATTATTTATGACATCATCTATCCTCAACTATTTACTGTACAGCGATATAATTGTGCAGGTGCATGCACGTATACATTGACATATGCCATATGTAAAATAAGTTTTGAATATCTTTTAGTAGCAAAAAAGTGATAAATTAAAACGTCAGACATGATGTTGTGTTTACTGCATTCCATGTAAACAAGCATATGCTGAAGTTAACCGCATGAACAGCGAAAATTTAGTAAGCGATATTTTTTTAATTTAATTTATTTTCGCGGGGGGGGGGGGGAGGGGGGGGGAATCAGCAAAACAAATTTCAGTATAGGTATGATATTAAAAATACCCCAATCGATCAGGTCTTGGCCCCCCCCCCTACAAAGTATCATATGGGCGCCCATGCCCATTGTTATTCGTTATTCTAATGAATGATTGTGTTAATTGTTAACTGGCAGAAGTTAGATTGTTTGCTGAAAAGGATCAAAACAATAGAAGACTGTAAATAGCTGCAGGGTGATCTATGTAGGATAACTAGCTGGTAGAGTCAACATGGGATGAAGATAAATGCAAAGAAGAGCCAGCTTATTAGGTATGTACACAGATAAAAATCTAAAGGTTGATTATGATTATAAAGTGGGAAAGGAGCTATTTATTGAAGACTCGAAATTTGAAATTCTTTGCATAACATTTGATAGCAGGATAGGCAGGACACATTGGACAGGTAATACGGACAGGCCCGCCGCTAGCTGTTTGAGCGCCCGCGTGCAGTACCGATTATGCCGCCCCCTGTCTAACTACAGCCAGTTGTGGATTGAGGAAATTTCCGAACCGGGTCAAAAAACTGTGAGATTGCCGCCCCTTCGACCATTATTTGCCGCCCTCATTGTTGCCATCCCGAGTATCGCCGGCCGCCCGAGACAATGGAGTGGCAACTATCACGCTGCGGCGACTGTCGATCACTCGTTTTGCCGCCCCCCTCGATGTGCCGCCCGCGTGCGGTGCACGCCCGCTTACGGCGGCCCTGAATACGGAAAGGGTTCAAAATCCTTTTGTGTTGGAAAGAATGATGAGGGGATGCACTAGAGAAGTAAGGGAATTGGGTCACAAAACTTTGGTCAGACCACTGCTGGAAAATGGTGGTGTAGTTTGGGACCCACATTTTGGGTATCAAATACAGCAGTTGGAGGGGGTGCAGAGGAGGGCTGCCAGATTTGTCTTTGGAAATTACTGCAAAACATAATTGGTAACTAATAAGGAGCTGGAGTGGGATTCATTGGAGGATAGAAGGAGGGTGAAGAGAGTCATAGGAATGTACAAGGCCTATACTGGAGATGAAGCATGGAAAGACATTGGTGGAAAAATTAAGAGAGGTGCTTGGAATGGTAAGGTTGGCCATGACCACACTTGATTTCAGGCATTAGGTTGTGGGAAAATGTTCTTTCATAGGAAAGGGCATAAGGGACTGGAATAAATTGCCAAGAGAAGTGATGAATACTTTTCCAGAAACACTGAAAGAACTAAAAACTAGTAGAGGGCAAAAGTAGGTTGGAAGAGGAAAGGAGAAAGACGGGTGTGTAGGGAGAATGCTACCAGAGCAGGTGCTCAATCGTAATTTTATCAATTATTATAATTAGTATTATAATAAAATGCCACCTTGCTACAATGTTTTTGAAGTGGAAAATCCAATAAAAGAAGGGCAGCTGACAAACACACATCCAGTAGAATAATAATCTGTCCATTTACACAGAAAATATGTTCCATAAATTTCATGAGAAATCATATGCGAAGACAAGAAAACATGTATGATAGAAGGAAAACAATCCACATCTCCAGATTATGTATCTGTAGTAGTTTTGTAAAGTGTATGTCTGGAATCGGTGACTATATAGATTAAATTAGATATATTAACTTTGAACCTATGTGAGAACAGTCCAAGACTGGCAGATCGTTAGGTACAGGTGGGTAGTATGACAAAAGGAGGAGGGATCACCTAAAATGTTATCTGCCTACCTTACATAAACAGAAATATAATAGTAATGATCATGCATCATCTATTTTGGTGCACATGTAACCTCTCTCTTTGTGCATCACATGCTCGGTTGCTCTTAAATTTCGGATGGGAGATATACCCACCCGAAAAATCCCAGCTGGATGCTACTAATCACCATACCTCTATAATCTGCCAGCCCCGAAATAGTATTGGGTATGTGGTTAGCAAATCAGTAATATTACCAACAACTGACAAATGGTTAGTTGCTTAAAAATCTATCAGTTTAATAAATTTTTCAATGTAATATGCAAATACTGCTATGTGAGTGCAATTCACAGAAAATGTAATTGCTGTATTTATAAATGCTTTAAACATAAATAATAACCATACATCACTTCAGTAATTATGAACAACTTTGTTGCCTTCTCCTTTCATTCACCAGATACACAGAATTTTATCAATATCCTTACTTACCAAATTTCAAGAAGAAAATTTTCACAGAGAAAAATGTGTTCTGAAGCAAAAACTCTTTCAGTTTGGCTTTAAAGATGTCTTGTTTTCATAGATAACATTTTATTTTTTGTGGTAGGAGATTTAATAAAGTAGCCCCAGTGAATTTTATCCCTTTTGTTGCATTCAAACCAGTTCTTGGTTTCTTTAAGTGGGGTTCTGTTGTTATGATTAGTTGACCATGGATATGTAGTTCTTGACACACCTGAATGTAGTACGTAATTTCAGTGCATAGATCTTTCCACATAAAATGATTGCCAGACAATTTCAGCACTGCAAGAACAATAATAGTGATTGATTCAGTTTTAAATGAAGTTCCACAAGAAAATAATTTTCACTGCATTTATTGTGAAACAATTTGAAGTTAAATGCTGGTATCAGGATTCTACATAATCATCACAAAGAAAGTCTGATCAGAAACAATCTTTCGTGAAGAAGCAGGTGCCCTTCTGAGATACACAATTGTACAGTTGAAATGAAAACTGGGCTAAGTGTCAAAACCAATTTAAAATCAACACCAATCATAATTTTCTAGTGCATCATCTTTTACCTATAATGTATACTGATAAACCTACAATAGGCCAAGTTCTTTTTTACTGTCCAATGGGATTTACAAAGCAAAAAAACGTAAAACTTGAAAGTTGAGAAAAGTGTAAGTCCAAAGACACAGAAATGAAAATTTGGTTAAGATCAGTCCTCCAAATCCAAGTAATGTGGTAAATGCAGAGTTAGTAAACATCAGGCTTTAAGCAAAATTTTAAGTCAGTGCATTGAAATCATAAATGTAGACAATGTTTATAGTACAAATTTTAAAACATTATTCAAACACAGTGTAGGCTAAATTTGTAACAAGAACAGGATTTTTATCAGGCTTACTTTTTACAAGTTTAAGACACTGATATACCAGACTAATCAGTTAACTCTTTTATAAAAGCCTTTGATTTCTTCTTTAAGACAATCAATAATTGTTTTCAGGTCCTCCTTTTTTATTTTGTTTGTAATTTCTAAAGGCTTCAGTATCTAGTAATGTCCTCTACCTTTATTCATATTTTAAAAACATTTATTTTGGTCCAAGCTTCTAGGTAGCTGAATGATTTCTTAACTCCAGTTTCATCTGGAGATTCTTTCATCTGGAAATTATTGCAGAATGCAATGAGTGACGGATATGATAAAGGAGCTGGAATGGGATTCATTGCAAGACAGGAGGAGGATGAGGAGGGTCATGGGAATGTGCAGGGCATATACTGGCGATGAGGCATGGAAAGATATTGCAATAGGTATGAAAAGTAGTGCACGGGGGGGGGGGGGGGGGGGGGGGGGAGGAGATGACCATGACCAAAAGCTGGCACTCGATTTCAGGCAAAAGGGTGTGGGAAGATTCTCTTTTTTAGGTAAGGGTGTCAGGGATTGAAATGAGTTACCAAGAGAAATGATGAATAATTTACCGAAAACTTTGAAAGAATTTAAAGATAAAATTTGTAGAGGGCAAATGTAGGTGGGTGCAGGATAGGGGGAAGATGGGTGTGTAGGGAAATTGCCACCGGAGCCTGTGCTCCATTGCAATTAAATTAATCTTTCTATTTTTGAGTGTTGAGGCAAAACAAAGCTTCATTTTTAAAATTAAAAGTATCTTCTTTTTCCATCACAGTTGCCATGAAAGGATTTTTGAGACAAGTAGCTACAAGCAATCTGACACATCACAGCTTTCACTTTCCCTCTTTTCTCAATTTGTTGGAATTCTCTATCAAAAGAGAGGTATGAGTGGCCATATACAAGATACTTGCATTCAGTCTCATCAAAAACGTTGTTACATACAAGGTAAATCTACAAAACAGGAGCATCTTGTTTTTGTTCTGGAGCACATGATTATCGCTCCACACAAGTTTCCTCTTATGTGTTGGTCTAGTTGTCAATAAACATGAGGCTATTTCACTTGAACCCTCATGCCAGTCATCATGAATCCCTTATTGTTTTCTCCTACATGTACACCAAAATTGTAGCAAGACAACTGCCAAAGGTAGTACATTTGTGAGTGGGTAGGAGTATGTAGTGAGAAGGCAGGTTGTATATAGAAATAGTGCATGTGTTACTATTTGGACTTTGAGATTGTTCATGGTCATACTTCATTCCACTTTGTGATGATGCAAGTCTAATTTCTTTGTTTTCATCCCTATTCATGGATTCATTAAGTAATTTAGGCTTTAACAAGTTGCAGATACGGTATTACAGGTGTCCTTAGGGGGCATTTGGAACTTTAGCTTGGGGAAATGGTTTTTTTTCACCGTTTCCCTGCAGTTATTTTTTTAAAAATTTTTTTATTTAATTTATCAATCTTGTTTCATGGATCCCTGCTGAGGAAGGGCCTCTGGGATGTGAAACATGTCACAGTTAATACACATACATACAATATGAGTCATAATCATAGTAAAAACAATAATATGTTCCAAAGACAAATAAAGAGAATAAAAATAAACATCAATTTTTACAACTGAATTTTGCAAAAGTCGTATTGAATACAATTAATTATTTTGTTCAAATTCTTGAATGGAGTAGGAGTTGCCAATAAGATGATCTCTCAGTTTTTCTTTAAACATATCTTTATTATCTGCAAATTGTTTTATACTCTTGGGAAGTTTATTAAACAGATGTATTCCAGAACAATTAACTCCTCTTTGTACTAATGACAGAGATGTTTGTGTTTTGTGCAAATTATTTCTGTTTCTTGTATTGAAATTGTGTACGTGTGAATTAGAAGTAAACAGCCTAAAATGATTTATGACAAAGCATATGATAGATTATATATACTGAGAAGTCATTGTAAGAATATTGATTCAAAAAGTTGTCTGCAAAAAGTTCTTGGTTTTACCCTACACAGCATCCTAATAGCTCTTTTCTATGCTATGAAAATTTTTTGCTTTATGAAGAGTTTCCCCAAAAAATTATGCTATATGACATCAGAGAATGAAAATATGAGGAGTACACCTGTTTCGTGAATTCTAGACCTGCTGTTAGATAAAGTGTTTGTATTGCAAAGGTGACACTACTTAACTTCTTCAGTAGTGAAGTGATATGTTCATGCCAACAGAGTTTCTCATCTATTTTAATACGAAGGAATTTTATACTCTTCGTTTCTAAGATTGCCTTATAGCTTACTAGTAAATCTGGATGTGCATAATTTTTTGTTTTAAACCTAATATAATTGTTTTTTCAAAATTTAATTTTTAATGAATTTGCCTTAAACCAATTTGCTACTTCACTAAGTACTTCATTTACATTAAATTCTAGATTGCTGTTTTTCTCACAGTCAGGTTATTGTCATCTGCAAATAAAACACTCTTAACTTTGTCATATAAGTTTCCACATAACCTTGTGGAATTACATGTTTTATTTTCTCCCAGTCTGATGAAGCATCTTTACTTATTTTAGAATAAAAAATGGAAACTTTTTGCATTCAACTTTCCATGTATGATTTAAAACATTTACCTGTGGTTCCATAAATACCATATCATTCCATTTTCTTCAAAAGTAATTCACGATTTACACAGTCAAATGCTTTTGTAAGATCACAAAATATTCCTATATGGCTAATTGTTTTTTCAATTCTTTAAAAGTGTTATTTAAAAATGAATATATAGCCATTTCCTATAGACGATCCTTTTTGGAACCCAAATTGCAATTTAGTAAGGATATTATTTGGTGTAACAAGTTTTATTACTCAACAATACATGATTTTTTCAAAAATCTTTGAGAATCCTGAAAGTAATGAAATGGAAAGATAGTTATCGACAACCGAGCGTGGTGGGTGAACGGTTAACGTTCTAGCCTAGCATTCGGGAGCACGTGGGTACAAATACCCGTCCGGGCATCCAGATTTGGGTTTTCCATAGTTTCCCCAAATCACTCCAGGTGAATGCCAGGATGCTTCCTTCAAAAGGGCCATGGTCGAATTCCTTCCGTTCCTTGTTCCCAGTCCCATCCCACCTCTAATGACCTAAGCCATCGACGAGGCGTAAAGCCGTAAGTAAAAAAAAAAAGTTATCTACACATGTTGCCTCTCTTTTTTTAAACAACGGTTTTACAACTGCATATTTTAGTCTATTTGGAAACACACCTTGCATTAAGGATTCATTACAAATGTGGGCAAGTACACAATTGATACAATCTGAACATCTTTTCAGTAATTTACTTGAAATATTGTCATAGCTGGAAAAATTTTTAGGTTTTAAAATTGTTTCATGAGTTTATTTATTTCTGAGACTGTTACTGGTGGCAGTTGCATCTCCACAAATCTATTTAGGAAGCAGTCTGAAGAGGCCTTAGGGCACTATGTGGGGATTGCTTTTCTATGCCAATTTATCTACAACTGAAGTAATTAACAGATCCTTTTTTTCTATTTTTGTCTTCAGAGTGGATTTATCTATTTTCCCTGATGTATACCTGTTCTTGGCCTTTCTTATTACATTTCTTAGTATTTTAGAATAAAGTTTATAATGAGCTTTCAGTGTATAGTTATCTGATTCTCTTATTTTAAGTAAAGGTCCCTTTTTGTTTTACAAGAGCTTATTCCAATACCCTATGTTATCTATCCCTTACTCAGTTCATTGTTTGGAGTACTGATAACTTTCCTTTTTTTTTGAAATTTCCTATGACAGTGTTAGAAATATATTGAGAAAGTAATCAAATTTTGCATTGTACACTTATGACCATTGTCCGTTATTTAAGGACTCTATGAAATTTTTTATATTGTTTTAATTAATATTTCTTCTATGTACCCAGCTTTTGTGTTTAATAGTGTTTCTGGACTTGATACACAACAGCTGGGCATCATGATCAGAGTTACCATTTATTACTGGAAGTATGTTGTAATTACTGTAGTGAGAAATAGCCATAAAAAAATTGTCAATTACAGTCATGCTATTATTTTGTATTCTAGTAGGGAAATTTACAAGTACAGTTAAGTTAAGAGAATTCCAGATCTTGCCTCTCATTGCTGTGATTGAGAAAGTAAACATTAAAATCTCCACATAAAACTATTTGTTTGTTATTTGTGAAACATAGTAGCAAAGACTCTAACTTAGATAAAAACAGTCTAAAATTTCCTGAGGGGGCCCTGTAAATTGCTATTACTATGAGCTCTTCCTTACCATATTCTAGTTTAGTAACACAGTGTTCAAAGTGTTGTTCTATACAATACTTACTTACACCTACACTGTTGCATTGAATATTATTTTTAACAAAAATTGCAACTGTCCCTTTCTTCATTTTACATCTACAGAAATGAGAACTTGGTTTCTAGTGCCAGGATAAAGTTCTAAAAACTTATCCCTCTTCTTTTAATGACCTTCTAAAAACTCTGTAATATTCATTTTGAATAATAATAATTATAAAAAAAAAAACTATGACCACTACTCACAACTGCATATAACCATCCAATCATAACCTCAAAACCAGTACTCATGATGCTTGGCACTTAACCCAGATTTCAATACCCAAATCGTTTGTATTTTCAAATCTTATTTCTTTTTGAAATTTATCTTTCATTTAGTTGTTACACTACTTCTGAAATTTTTTTATATTTATGAATCTGTTTTATTACTCGGCTTTTTAAATTATTTTAAAATCCGTCTTCCATTATCAAAACAATTATGAACCGATTAACTGTCATGATTATATTATTCTAATAATATTTATATGTATTTACAACTGAAACTTTTCTCGTTTTGTGTTGTTGTTAAAAATTAATATATTACATATTAGATTAGATTCTGATGGTTATACAATTTCCTTCATCTGCCAATATCGTAATTTATAAATAATTTTTACTGCTGAAATGTCTTGCTAAGGTTTGTTGCTTATCAACTGTTTTCTCAATTTTTATTAAAATCATTTTATTTTGTATTATAAATTCCAGTGTTTGGCTCATCTATTGTGTCACAACCTCATCTGTTCTACCAGCCTTGTTCCTTAAATTACCAATTTTCTTTATTTAACTAATTTTATCCCTGTATAAAGTGAATGTCAGAATACTTTTGTTTATTTTTAGAAACCATATACTTGTTAGATTTATTTATTTATAACTTGCAGCTTTAACTTTTCACAGCAGTATCTGATACTGGCCTGATTTTAAACAATACAAAGCAAACTCTATACATTTAAAATGAACCACCTAAGGCACTTTCAATTAACATGACTTGTAATTTTTGTGATTGTTATGTTTATTCCTAGTATTATGTCAGCAGTAAGAGTGAAGTGTTATGGATTTTCCACAACAAGTGATAGGGGGGAGTCTATATAACTAGCATTGTAAGAACACCCAGATTTCTGCATGATGTTAATGTGCTTCGTACACAAATAATTCTTACAGCACATTTTTATGATTTAATTACCTTCTCTGCTGAAGTTTCCGTAGAATGAGATGCCATAAGTTAGCAGGGAGCGAAAATATACCATTTTCCTGGTTTCTATGTCAGATTTTCTAACTATTATGCTCACTAAAAATGTTACAGAATTTAGGTTTCTAAGAAGTTGTTGAATATTTTGCTTCCAGTTCAACTTTTTATCTACGTGTGCACCAAGGAATTTTGTGAAAATGCTTTCATTTATTGCTTTTCCTTCAGACATCAAATTATAGCTGATCTTTGCTTTTTTTTGGTTACAAATTGAAGTAACTATGTCTTTTCTGTATTAAGTATTAATTTATTAGCACCAAACCATCTGTTAGTTTTCTTTAGAGCATTGTTTTCAAGGTTTTTTTTTACTGATGGGTGTTTCAATAATACACTACTAACATCTACAAAAAGCACTATACATTTACTGTGACCTAATACAGGTGGGAGATCATTCATGTAAATTAAGAAAAGAGAGTGCCAAGGCCTGAACCTTGAAGTACACCACATATAACTATTTTCCATTATAAGATACACATTGCTTTCTATTTTCCAGACACAATTTAAACCAAATTACTGGCCTACCTTTGAAGGTTTTGTACTGATGGGTGTTCAAATGATATGCTAGTATCATTTGCAAAAAACACCATATGTTTACTATGCCATAATATGTGTGGGAGATAATTGATGCAAATTAAGAACCACAGAGGACCAAGAAATTAAACCTTGACGTACACCACATAATACACATTGTTTTCTATTTTACAGATATGATTTAAACCAAAGCCCTGGCCTACCATTAGCACCATATTGTTCAGATTTACCTAGGAGAATCCCATGATCAACACAATCAAACGCAATAATCAGATCATAGACTATTCCTATGGATTTTAATATTTTATTCGTTGTTCCCAATACATTGTGTACAAAAGCAAAAACTGCTGACTACCAAAACACCTTGCCTCTTCTTTACCGAGTAGCTATTTGTTATATAGATGTGCATACACTTTTCTGTATGTAGCTTTTTTAAAGATCTTTGAAAATATTAATTGAAGTGATATGGTCTTTGAGGTATCATTCTTCTTACAAAAGTTTTTTGATTATTGTCTTCTTGAGTGAGTCGGGAAGGATACCGCCTTCAAAAGAATTCTTACAAATATGACATAACTCTGCTACTTCTGGTACTAAATTGTTCCAGTATTATTTTTCTTTTACTTAATTCATTTTATTTATTCTTGATTAGTAGGTGGTGACAAGTCACACAATCACTACTCTTAGACCCATCCCTGAACACACCTCTAAAAAAATCACCCCCCCCCCCAACCGGGTTTTGAACCTGGTACAGGACCCTGAATTTTTGAAAAAAAGTGCCATAAACACTGAGCTACCAGATTGCTCTATACTATAATATACTATAATTAAATCGTGATGGAGCACACGTCCCGGTCGCATTCTCCCTACACATCTACTTCTCCCTTTTCTGCACCCACCTACATTTTCGGTGTGCAAATTTTAGGTTTAAATTCTTTCAACATTTTTGGTAAATTATTCATCATTTCTCTTGGTAACTTATCCAAATCCCTGACACCCTTACCCAAACTTTTTAATTCTTACACCAATATTTTTCCATGCCTCATCTCCAATATATGACTTGTACACTCCATGACCCTCCTCCTGTCTTCCAATGAATCCCATTCCAGCTCATTTATATCTGTTATGGATTGCATTCTGCAGAAAATTTTTCAGAAACAAATCTAGCAGCCTTTTTTGCACCCTCTCCAACTCCTGTATTTGATACACAAAATGTGGGACCCATACTACACTACCATATTCAAGTAATGGTCTGAGCAAAGTTTTGTAACCCAATTTCATTACTTCTCTCGTACATCTCCTCATCACTCACTCCACCAAGTGCAAAAATTTAAAAACCTTTTCCTACTGGCTGACCAATGTGTCCTACCCAGTTAAGCTGGGGTTAACTGAAGGCAACTTTATTTTAGCTTGGTCTTTTCTTCTTTCTTCAGCATGAGCAACAGATTCTCGGGTTCTAATAACTTTAGCCACTTGTGCTGTTCTAGAACTACACCGTAGGCTAGGTTTACGCCCGCAAGGCATGTCAGAAAAGAATACAAAATAAACTGGTGCCAGAAACTTATAGGCAGACACAAAGTAATAGTACAGTGCAGAAAAAATCGACATTTATTTTAAATCACAAGTTTTGTCTCTAAACGAAATTTTTTAACAAATCATACACTAACAGACTGCACGAGAAGCACAGCATGAGCAATTGACGTAACATTACAGACTAACACACACATCCGTCTGTCTGTCAGTATTCGCTAAGTTCTCAAAATTTCGTGACTAAAACTGTTATTCATACCGAAAAAAATGTACTGTTTCCTTCCTACAGATACAAAGTATTTCCTTGCCAAATTCTATCAATATCAGTATAGCCATTTAGTTGATAAAACGTAACAAAAAGCAGACTTATTTTCACATTTATAACATTATTAGAGCAGATCACACACACTCTTACTGGAAGAGAAACAACAGCTGAGTGATCAATATAGCATAAAAAAGTGCACACCTACAGTATTGTTCAACTGCTTACGATTTACCAAGCATTGCACCCATAAATTTGTGATATCTACAGCTTAACATGGAATCCGAAAAACTGACCACCCAGGTGTTGCTTGTACGATCAAAAACAATTCTTAAAAATCTTTGCTTCCATCAGGATTTGAACCGGAGAACACGGTACAAACATTAGTTAGCAAGCACATTAACCACTGAGCTATCAACTTGCTATACACTAAGGTAATACAGGGTCTAACACTTCATTAGTCTCTGTCTATCGCTGTTTCGGTAATTTTTCAAAATTACATGATATTATATACTCTTTATGCAGAAAAAGTATCATATGTCCATCCTAATGCCAAACTGCATCTTCTTGTCAAATTTCATCATGATCGGATTAGCCGTTTAACCCAAGAAACGTAACAAACAGATAGACTGAGAGACAGAGTTACTTTCTCATTTATAATACTAGTATAGTTACTATGTTCCTATTCTCACATACAGTGTTGAAATCTGGACATTGAAGAAGTAGAATATCAGCACGACCAAAGTGAATAAAATGAATTTCCTAAACAGAATAGGGGTTACAAAAATGGATGGGATGATAAATGAAATGATTAGGGAGGTTTTTTTTTTTTTACTGCTTAATGTCTCTCAACAACGAGGTCTTTAGAGACAGGAAATGATGGGGGGGGGGGGGCGGCAAGGAATTTGGCCATGGCCTTTTGAAGGAAGCATCCCGGCATTTGCCTGGAGTGATTTGGGAAACCATGGAAAACCCAAATCTGGATGCCCGGACGGGGATTCGAACCGCCGTCCTCCTGAATGTGAGGACAGTATATGAGGAACTGCTACATAAAATGATAGAGAAGACCGGACTATGACGGTATGGGCATATAAGAGATTGAAGGAGCAGAGAATACTAATGGAGATATACAAGACCAAGAGATAAATGGCCGGGAGGAATGTAGGTGTGTTTGATGAAGAGAGAAGGTACTGATGGAGAGCTGTTGGGCAGAGAGAAGAAAATGGAAAGGCTTGTGTGCAAAGCAGACCCGGACAGTTGATGGAAACTGCTGCTGATGATTATAATGTAAGGATACTTGACCCAAAACTGACACTGAATTTATTTCATTACGTGCAGCTGAAGCAAACATGACACTGAAAGCACTAGTAATGTCACTTTTAATCTAGGATGATTTAGGACTTGGAGAGAAATTTATTTGAATAGAAGTAAATGTATTAGAAATAAAAACCATTAAATGCAAACTACTTTTGTGTGCAAACAGCTCTGCGCTCATATTGCAAATTAAATGAAATTCACACTTTAAAAAATCAATAATAAATTGCAAAATTACCTTTTAGAATATCAATCAAACACACAGTAATCATCATCTTCATCGATCTGTGAGGATTAGGCCACTGTGACCTTTCCATAAATTCAATTACTGTTTCAATCTTCCCTTTCCCTATGGTCTTTAACTTAAATTTTTATAAACAGATATGTTTAAACACAGAAATTTAATAATATAACACAATATTTAATTAAATTCAAATGGAGCGCACGCTCCGGTGGCAATTTCCCTACCACCCATCTTCCCTCTTTTCTGCACCCACCTACATTTGCACTCTGCAAATTTTAACTTTAAATTCTTTCAACATTTTTGGTAAATTATTCATCATTTCTCTTGGTAACTTATTCCAATCCCTGACACCCATACCTAAAAAAGAGAATCTTCCTACACCCTTGTGCCTGAAATTGAGTGCCAGCTTGTGATCATGGTCACCTTTTCCCTTCCATGCCTTACTTTTAATTCTTACACCAATATCTTTCCATGCCTCATCACCAATATATGACTTGTACACTCCTATGACCCTCCTCCTGTCTTTCAATGAATCCAATTCCAGCTCTTTTATCATATCTGTTATGGATTGCATTCTGCGGAAATTTCCAGAAACAAATCTAGCAGCCATTTTCTGCACCATCTCCAACTCCTGTATTTGATACACAAAATGTGGGACCCATACTACACTACCATATTCAAGCAATGGTCTGACCAAAGTTTTGTAACCCAATTCCTGTACTTCACTTGTACATCTTCTCATCACTCTCTCCAACAAGTGCAGAATTTTGAA
This sequence comes from Vandiemenella viatica, assembly GCA_031002005.1. Lineage (NCBI taxonomy): Eukaryota > Metazoa > Arthropoda > Insecta > Orthoptera > Morabidae > Vandiemenella > Vandiemenella viatica. The sequence goes on from JARYHS010012519.1 coordinate 165,657,411, forward strand.
ACCTTTTCCTACTAGCTGACCAATGTGACCTGCCCAGTTAAGCATGTTATCAAATGCAATGCCAAGATATTTACATTTCAAGTCTTCAACAAGCAATTCTTTCCCCACCTTATAATCATAATCAGCCTTTAGTTTTTTATTTGTGTATCTAATAAGCTGACTTTTCTTTGCATTTATCTTCATCCCATGTTTACCAACCCAACTAGATATCCAGTCCAGATCATCCTGCAGCTGTTTACAGTCCTCTACCATTTTGATCATTTTATTTAGCATTATATCATATGCAGACAATCTAACTTCTGATAGTAAACAATCAACACAATTATTCATTAGAATAATGAATAGCAATAGTCCCAATATGCTACCCATTCCCATTTTTTACTTCCACTTCTCTTTATACTGCATTGCCTACCCTAACTTTCTGTTTTCTACCTTTTAAAAATTCTTGTACCCAGTAAATTACTTTCTCATCCACTCCAATAATTTTTACTTTATTTACTACCATTTTATGGCTCACTCTGTCAAACGCCTTTGAAAGATCTAGTGCTACACTATCAATTTGGCCTCCCTTGTCCATTTCATCTGAAATATCTTGCATATATCCCACCAACTGGATTCACATGAATATCCTTGCCTAAGGCCATGTTGCCTACTTGAAAACCACTTACGCACCTCACATATATTTCTGATGTGGTTGCATATCAATCTCCCAATTTATTTACCTACCAGTGATGTCAAACTGATCGGCCCATAATTTTTTACTATTTCAGCTAGGACAGTAGATATTTTCTTTTTAAAAAATATTTTCAAATCATATTATCTGCTTCATGAAATTATCTGTTAATAATTAGAGAAATTCTTCATAATTTATGAAAGAATTTTCGAAACAGTATTTTCAGATTTTTGTGTGAAATACTTGTACAGAATGGTGGAATTGAAAATGTAATATTCAATCATTTTCAGACTTTGCAGGTTGCCCGCTTTTATTTGATACCAATGAAGATATCAGAGATGTGCAAGATACCTTATAAAAAGATACTCTTAAGTAATGGATCTGAGATGTCAGATACAAGATACTTTTGGAAATGGTATTTGAAATACAAGATACAAAATACAAATTTTCAAAACACTTTTTCAAGATAAAACACTTATATACATAACGCATTTTCATTTTGAAACATGTTTCTTTGACTACAATGTACAAGATGTTCCCTAAAATCTTTAATGAGACTTTAGTAAGATAAAACCAGTTCTTCATACATCTGATCGATCATTTTAATTGTATAATTCTACTGAGAGTAACACCAACAGTTATTTATGAATCATTATTATTATTGACAAGATGGGAAGTAGTTATTTGAATGTTTAAGAACTAATTAAATAACAAATTGTTATATAATACACGGAACAGCAACCTCAAGAATCGGAGTTAAAAACTATACATTTAATTTGATACTGTATATAAGAAATTAAATTTGTTAGAAACCTTATACCAAAATTTATACTGCAATATTCTTAGTAAACTAATTACCAAGCTTTCAGCTACTTGTAAATCAATAAATCTTGCGATAAACAAAATATCTTACAACAATTACGCAAATTTGAAACTCATTTTGATATTTTAGTATAAATAATTCTTCTCACCAACAGCAATCCTAACAATTTAGTTGGCAATTTAAATTTTTTTAAAGAAATTTAGTCCAAAAAATTTAGCTTGTGGGGCAGTAAATAGGATAGTAATAGTAATAGGATGCCAAGTACCAAGCAGTCTCTGCCAAGTGAAATATAATTTGGATATAAACTTATTTAAATAATATAAAAATTGACATAATTCGTTTATTTATTTACTTACATTTCAATACCGTCATCGTCGATTATGATTCAATAATAATAATTTGACTTCGTAACACCAAACATAATTTTACACAATAAAAATTGGCCAGGAGTAAAGACAAGAGACAATAGGCAGGCAGGTGAGTATTTATTTATGGTTTTCATAGTTATTCACAATAAAGGCAGACAAAGGTAACTAGACCATACAATCGTGTCCTTTGATACAGATTAATAAATTTTACGAATGTGTTCACTGTTGTCTATGCCTTTTTGATGACATAAAGTAAAAGTAGTACGTAAATAGTATTTCCAAAATACAAAGATAACGAAAACAAGTACCTAAATACAAGATACAAAATATAGATTAAGAAAAGTATTTCAGATACAAGATGAAAATACGTATCTTGTATCTGTCTTTCAAATACTTGTATCTCAAATAAGTCACATCTCTGGAAGATATACATATATATTTTATTTTACTTCAACCCTCACAATTTGTTTAAACCATATGATTTTTTTCTCCAAATTTGACATTAACTTGTGTTTGGGGTTAAGTGAAGGGTTCATAAGTTATGAGACAGCTGTGAGAGATTTTGAATGAAATTATGTTTGTCGTTTAAACAGAACTCTAAGAATGCAGGAATTTGTACTATAGTTGAAAGCAGTAGGGTTATTACAACACAATAGCAAGATTAATATGATGTCTAGTCAAAATATAGACAAAATTTTTAAATTACCTGGGCTATATAAGTTCAATTGTCACATTTTTTGTTGTCTTACCCCTAATATATGTTGACATGGGTGCCACATTAGATGCTTACTCTTTTGTTGGCTGGCGAAATACTTACATGTGTTTAAGTGTCCTCAGTGATTTTTTACTTATGTAAAAACAGAACAAAAAGTTGTTTTAAATTTTGCTTTAAGAATGGTATAAAGTGCAGCACCCGATAGGAAATATCTAATGTGCTTAAAGCCATACCAAAAACTGAGTTTGAGAGTGGAAAAAGCACTGGCACAAATATACTAAATCTAAAGGGGAGTACTTTGATGGGGTAGAGATAATATTAATGAATAAACAAAGATGAGAAAAATGAAAACTCCAGTTTTTTGACCACTTCTCGTTATCAGTATGTAGTATTTTGTTTCTCCCTTCATCATGAGAGGTAACAATTAAGAAATATGTTAAGCCTCTTGAGTGAGGGTACACACATGATTATGACATTATGGAAGATAATTTCAGTAATGGAATGGGTGACTCTCACCAATCAAAATTAATTATGTAAAAACATAACATGGCAGGTATACAAAAACTTTTGTCAGCAGTAGAATATGTCTTGTTTTGGTTTAAATTCAGAGCACTCTGATTATTATCTTCGGTTTTCAATTAAATGCAGCTCTGCCTTCCTCTGTGGTAAGTGATGGGAAATTTTTATTGTTTTAATTGCCTAACAGCAGTTTCACTGTCATTTTTATTATTAATGAAATTACAAAATGTTTCTTCTACTGTGACGAAACATAGATAAAGCATAAGAAGGCTTCATACTTAAAAAAAGGAGATTTTTATAAGGTAGATGGCAGTATTAAGACATGTTTAAATTGGTTTTGTTATTTTTTTATTTTTAACTGAGATGGTTGTGATAAGAAATAATAGTTGTCCTGAAACCAGGAATTGTCAGTGTGGGGGTTTACATTAGCATCTCAAGCCTAGTCCATATTTTCAACTGTTGTTATTGGAATGGTAACATTGCTATTGCTCCAAGTATAAAGTGTAAGGAAGACACAGTTTTAAAAATGGGAAAGTAAATATTAAAATATTACAAGACATTATTATGAATTTTATTATTTTCTTATTTAAATTTTAAGGAAAGAATTGAAATAATCTCACAGAGATAATAAAATTGGTGAGCCTTTCATATTACTTTCCATTCATCCCATAGTTACAATGAATTTTTGACCCATCTATTTTATAGATTGAAACACATGAATAGAACATGTACAGTTTTCTCAAGCAACAAATTAAATTAATAACAGTAATAAAGTTCATTTGCCCCCAAAACAGAAATGAATAGTCATCAATAAGTTGAATACATCACTTGATTAATGAGCTGCATGAAAATACTAATTGTGTGTTACAAAAAATGCATGTAAGGATAACACGTAACAAAAATAAAATTATTTATTTGCTGTTGACATCTGACAAATAAAGCAAATATGAAATAAGTGAAGCTTTGCAAAAAGATTTATCATATGAGACAGATCAGAACACTTCCCTGAAAAGTAAACAAAATCAAATGTATGCACAAGTAATTAAATACAAGACAGAAAATAGAAACTCTCAATATTTAAAACTGATTGTATCACTAAAATAGTATGAATAAAACTATAAATTATTTATAATATTTGTATGAGTCAGATTCAATAAAACAGTATAATTATCTGCTTGATTGTTGTTTTATAAGTACAATTTATTACCATGGATTTTAAAAATTTGCTACCACCCAGCTGTAATTCTCTAGCATCAGTAATTTTTCTAATGAACACTGTAAACTTTTCACATTATCTATCTTTAGCGGAGTCTTGCAACATGGCAAATTAATAAATCATTTATCTTTGCAGCAACAAAGTTCACAGAACTTCATGTGTGATAACTCAGTTATCAAAAATTGAATAAGTTAACATGGTATCCACATCCCATACAATGCTGTTATTCTTTGAATGCACGAAAAGCAAGTTTTCAAAAATGAAATTATCAAAATTTCAAGATTCAAAACCAGAGATGTTAAGATTCTCTGATCAACAATTTTAATAGAGTTATTAAATTTTGAAGGACTCTCTGCATTAAAAAAAATAAATAAAAGGCTGGTCTGAGCTGTATTTTATACATTGCTTTTGGCAGCTTTTCAACACCACACACAAACTAAACAGTAATGAAAATTATGGTATAAATAAGCCTTTTCACAGATTTGTACATTACTTCCTGTGGTAATCTCTAGACGTGTTATATGTCAAAAGTTGAGAAAATTTTTATAGAACATTTTGGTAACAGAATCATTTCACAGACTAACGAATTGTAGGAATGGTGACAGAGTACAGCTTTTACGACTTTAACTCGAGATACACAAATCCTAGGAGAAAACTTGTCATAACTAAAACTGACATTTAAAATATGCTTCATAACATATCAAAATTTCAGACTTATCGGAATAAAAATAAGGTTTCCCTTTGTCAAATCAAGCGTCTGCTGAGTCAGCTGGACCAATATGAATATAAGGAGCCTCCGCTAGCCTAGCGGCCGGCAGTAATTCAGCAGAAATTGAACCGAGAGGACGGAGTGTTGGTTGGTCGCGGAGATGTAGAAAATTTTAGTTAGACGTTATAATGATGTGGGGTCAATCTTCCCTCAAGATGAACTTTTAACTTCCATCTAGGGGTTAGGAGGAAGTTGCTTACTGTGAGAGGATGGTTTAACCTGTAATCATTTATTTCGGAGAGAAGTCTGATGCTTTTCTATTAGGCCTACGCTGGTACCGAGTTAATGTAAGAACTTTTGAAAAAAATATAATTTGGAATTAATTCGGAAGTCTGAAGTTGTATTTTAAGAACATACCTTTATCCCTTGGGGTAATTACGGGGGATTGGCGACCGTAAATAGAATCACTCAAGGGTACCAGACACGATCATAGTTAAGACAAGCTGCTGTAAGCTACAACCCCGAGCGAAGCAACAGGTTTTACAACCTGGCCCTATGTGATGCCTTTTTTCTTTTCCTTTTTTTCGCCTTCATTGTGACTGCAGATCGTAATCAGTTGCCAACTAATTTCTGGGACTTGTGACAATTATTTGTCTCAATACATTTGCAACATTCTTGACTATGTTTTAACTGCAAATAACAAGATCAAATCCTCTGTGTGAGCAAGTTTGGTAGATCTTACTGCATAACACCGAAATGAATAAACTTATGGGCAATGGCTAGTGGTAAATAAATTTACAGAGTTTTTAAGAATCCATGTTTGCAAATTTTTGTGAAGGTTTTTTTTTCTGTTAGTTTAAGATTTGAGAGATTCTAGGCAACGGACATTAGTTTGAAGATACCACATCTCAAAGTTTTCCTGCTGCTTACATACCAAGTGAGTTGTAGCTCATTACCGAAATAGAACGTAGTCAGGTAGGCAAGGTCTTCAATTATAATGATCCAAAATCAGGTTCAAGCCAATAGTTAGTCTTTTCCAACTTAAACCATTTCCAGAAAGCTATAGGGTTTTCCCCAACGTACTATAGCTGGTAAATAATTTTCCGTGCAAAATTTTTGAGATATTAAATAGTACCCATGAACAGAGCAGGTAAAACACTCACTTTACACTTTACGGTTCATGTGACGAATACAGGCATTTAAATAGAAAACGTTTACATGAAGCAAAGAACTTGACTTTTTCAAACAGAACAAAAATATGTTTTCCCCTCACTATTATTTTGACAAGTCCTCAAAAAAGTGTTTGATAATAGTTTAAGGATAAAAAAGTATTCCATTAATACTGAAATAAAATTTAAATTATAATTATAGAAGTCTCGGCAATAACAGAAAAAAATGATAGACGAAAAGAACATCTTATTTGGTCTGTAAGCTGCTATGAAAACTCAAAGAGTCAATGTCCCTTTAATGTGTAACTTAGGGGATACTGTACTACAACATATCTCCAAATCACCAAATTTGATATTTCCAAGTCTGGCGGGCCCCTTGTCAGAAGTAATATAACATTAATATTTCAAAATAAATGTATCTCACTGTTACTCCCCAGAGAGGCGGAGATAGATACGGAGGATAAGTCCATTTGAATGGCAAAAGGAGGGGAGGGGGAACTGTATTTTTTTTTTTTTAAGATTCTTGAAAATGTACCATTTCTTCTAGGCATACCATTTTACTTTACAAAGATGCAATAAAAAGATATTAGTGCGGATATCCAATACGAATTTTTGCTACACTAAGTAGTGACATTACAATTTTAGTGACTTGGCTGTTGACAGTCTGTGTCATTAAAGCAGGTAATACCTTCTACCATTATTGAATACATTTTTTTTATTATTATGATGGTTAAGGTACTCAGACCAATATTTCTATTAAAAAAAGAGTGAAAAACAATTCAAGTAAAATACGATACGTGTATTCTGAAACATGACTTTTCAGTCCGTGTTTGAACAATGAAGTCTATTTTAACCAATACACAACAGATTTGCTAATCAGTTCATTACTTCATGGAACTTCTGCTGTGTAAGGTTAAAGCATTTAGTCACATTGTATTTTAATAAAATACTCTCAAGGCTTCCAGCTGCAACAAAATGTTACTCTGGTTATTCTGAGGATACGATCTCTGCCCTCATTTTCAACCAACTGAAGTCACACTAGTGAAGTAGTAGTTTATTTCAGTGTTGCCCCGGAAATGGTAGAAGACGAATGCTGAACCTAAGCGTTAAACTCATTCCCAATTGTACACCTTCACAGTCTACTGCTTGTTTAACATGTTGATCACAGGATTATAGGCCCCACTAAGCTGATACACAGCACCCCTGTTGACTAATAGACCAGCCGTCATGATTTCAATAGCTACTGAGATGACGATGCCCAAAAATCTTTGGCACAGGCTAAAATTCTCGTCTTCAAATTTAAATGTATACCCTCTTAAATATTGTTTGGCCACAGCTGATTTTTCTTCCAGACCTTGACGAACATATCTTACATGCTCCACACACCGCTAGTTTTTTCTGATGTAAGCCAGCTCACATTCATACAATATATAGTAAACACTTGAGATTCATAGTTCCACATCTTCCTCTAAGCTGCCAACCCTTTTTTGGGTGAGTTATGGGCTAAAATAGCTAGATTGTTGAGCAAACATGGAGTGAGGACTTTTTCAGATCACCTGCAAAGATTAAAAACACTGGCAGTGTAAAGGCCGACTTGGGATTACGAACACTAGGTGTTTACTGTATACAATGTGAAAGTGGGTGGACTTTTATCGACACATGCAGTGATGAGTGGAGAATGCAAGAAATGTTGTCTGCGTGAAGAGCAGAATAGGGGCATACATATAATTTTGAAGACATGAGAATTTTAGCCCATGCCAAAGATTTTTGGGACAGTGATGAAAGAAGAACAGCTGATCTATTAGTCAACAGTGATACTGGATACTAGCCAAGGAGGGCCTAGAACCAAGTTAAGGCAGTAGCACACCGGTAAGGTTGTAACACACCGGAGGGTGTGTGTGTCATTTTACTTAAGTACCTCTGGCATAGAGGACTTCTATTCTTTTTTTACTTATGGCTTTACACTCCATCGAGGTCATTAGAGGCAGGTTGGGACTGGGGACTTGGAATGGGAAGGAATTTGGCCATGGTCTTTTGAACGAAGCATCACGGCATTCACTTGGAGTGATTTGGGGAAACCATGGAAAACCCAAATCTGGATAACCAAATGGGGATTCGAACTGGTGTACTCCCAAAAGCAAGGCCAGAGCATTAACCGCTCACCCACCACGCTCAGTAGAGGACTTCTAGATAGAATACGGAAGTAGAGGGCAACAGGACAGACATATGGAAATTGTAAGGTGGAGGTCTTGGTTTCGGAAGTGCCAGTTGTATGCCAGAACAAATTTACAGAAAAAGAAAGATTACGGGAGGTAGTGGCATATTCACAACAGAAGTAAACTTGGATTAATCTTTGAATGACTTCAGGAAGAACAGTGTAGAAGACAAATGAATGTTTCGACTGATGAAATAGTGGTGACCCTTGATACTTGATGCCACATGATGAATGTCTCATTTTTATAACTTTTCCACTGAACCTGTAACAGACTATATATGTGACTATTTTTTGGTGACTGTTTCAGTCTTGTATTGGACATTTTTGTCTTCTTATCAGTATTAACAATCTACTTTCCACATCCCTTTGCAAACACTTAGTAAAACTAAATTAGCCTGCCGACTGTTGACAACAATGAACCATTTAAAGTACTTTTCTTGTAAAAATTAGAAAAGATCAAGGGATTTTTATTTTTTTTGTGCTTATGGAATTAATGGCCAGGATATACTTTAAGGATTCGACAGCAGATTGAAAGAGTTTTGATTTACTGTGTGTGCGCCTCTGTTGTGGCTGCCTTCACCTAATCCAGTAGTTCTACCCAACCATAGAGCTTTCTGGTGTACTTCGCATTACAAAGCAAGCTGTGCCAAAGTTGAAGGTCGGGTTTAGGGCCTTTGAAAATCTCCACTGAGAACTCTCAACCTCCTGACAAATGCGTTAACCATTGAACCACCAGACCAATAATTAAGTGTCAACTAGATAGTTTTTATACAGCATGGTACAAGTAGAATGCTTGAAATACTAACAAAATATAAGCTTAGATTTTCGACCGTCTAACTATTTTTTTTATTATTTGTTTGGTCAGAAGGGCACGAATTGAAACACCAAATCAGCTTATAGAGTTTTGTGTTCAGTATCAATAAAACTAACACAAAATAATCCTATAAGTTGCAGAATCAGGAAGGGTGTCACTGTCTAGGATTGGGATTTGCCTTCTTTCCTTTCCGTGATATTGCCAAAACAACAACCATTACACCAGTGTGATGTCGACTAGTTGAAAATAAGGGCAGAGATTGCATCTCATGACTGCTATGTTGAAGAAGAAAAGATCTGCACATTTCTTAAGGTAATGGATATATTGTTGCAAGGAGTGCAGACCTGTCTCACTTTACTTAAAGTGGACATGCCTCATGACAAGACATTTAAACATAAGAGTTCTAAATAAGTACTGCTAGATAGGTAAACACAGAGAACAAATAGTAGGAACAATAATTTATAAAAATTTATAGTACAATTATTCAAATAAGGAACTTATGACATCACATAACTCTGTCATCGATGTGTTTCACTTTTCTTTAGCAAAAATTTTATTATATAGAAAATATTACTGCACTTGTAGATATAAAATATAAATCACTTTATGCATTTGACTTGTAAACTGAGTTTCCAAGAGACATTTCAGTTATCTTTCAGTATGATTTGGAAGGCACTTTTAATATTTTTAGGTTATAAACTGATTTTCAAACATCTGTACACCAAAAAAGAATGAACAGCTCTTTGCACCGTGAAATTTATCAATACACAAATTAGTACGGCAAATATATATTTTTTCCACTTTACACAATAGTGCATAGTGGAAAAGGGCTCTTTATATATAGTTTGTACCATTCTGGAAAGACACTTTACATAAATTGACACAACTTGTACAGGAGTAGATTGTCACAGCAAAGGAATAATCACTATAGACATTTAATTGGAAGACATGTGGCCTGAGTTAGAAAGCCATGATCATTAAATTCCACAAACATTTAGGGAATGCAAATGGGAAACAATTTGACACAACGAGATCACCTTAAGGATATTTACATTGGAAGATCCCAGTGTGTCACGCTTGTGCTTTATACCTATTTTGACTAAGACAAAAATCTTCCCACAATCACATAACATTCACAAGTGTATGCATACTCGTAGATAAAAAACAAAAAATCCTTACAGCACTGGTACTTGTTAACAGTCAATGTCATGTGATCACAGGATGCAGCAAATGTAAAAAAAAAACTGTGATTAACAACAAATTCTTCTAGTAAATAACATTAAAACTGATAATAAATGGGAAAAATCAGAACTACAAGTTTAAAAAAATTTCTCTCTTCAAGTGACTGAGAGCATATTTGTTTGATATACAATTGAAAAAAAAAACTGACATAAGTACAAAAAAATAGTGTTTTAATACTGTTTTTTTTTCTATATAATACAATGGGTAAAGGGTTATTAATAATGTCTTCTGATGATATTTTCATTTAATAAATGAGTTGTAGGTTCTTAACACTTTTACAAGTTTGCTATTTGATTACTTTAAAATATTCATTTTATACAATAAGAAAGGAAGAAGGCATTCATATTTTTTCTAAACACAAGAACAACAGATAATATACATATCTACACAGCAATAAGGAATCATTTTCTTTGTTAGTTTATAGACTACACGATAAATCTGCCATATTCAAATGAAGATCAAACCCTGAATCTTCATAGTTATGATTTTATGTTTAATTATGTTATTAAAAAAATTGCTTATATACTTTCAAATACACAGTGTTAAATGTTGGCTGTGTAAATATATTTCTTTAATAGAATAAAATTCCACCTTTTGTAACAGCTGACATTTCCCTTTGCTGTAGAGAGCAGAAGGTTATGCAAATACTGTATTTAGTTGTAATTAATAAGAAAAACATTATAATTAAATTGCTTCAGAACCATTTCAATTGTAGATGAAGTTAGGGGTACCACAAACCCAACAGTGATTTTCTCAACATAGGAAAAATATTAAAAAGAATATAAGCTGGTTGATGCAAGTCAATCCCTTATTACTATTATTATAATTATTATTTTTGAAAGGAAGTGAAACTAAGTTCCTTTTGAAGTAAATTTTTCACATTCATCTGCCACTCACACTCACAGATAAAGAAAAGAACAACATGGGAGTTGATAAATTATACTATTTCATATAATATATATTGATTGTCTCATGTCCCTTTACCACTAGCCCTCCTCTCTTTTACAACAATGATAACAGAAATAAAACATTAATAAACTTTCCGAACTTTTATATATGCCATTGTCTGATACTGTCAGCACCATAAATTATTAAAGCATAATGCTCCTACTCAGAACAATGGAGCGCAGACTTCAGAAAATTCAATCACAGTTCTTCACTGTCAATGAACAGTAAACTTCAATTAAGAAGACATGTGATTTTGCAGCTAGGCTCTTCCTTAAGTTTCTTTTATATCATACAGTATAAACATTCACTCTTAAATGCTACTTGATGTCAAGTCATTTTGCTCTTGGGCCTACGAGAAGAAAATGGAAACAGTTTACGTTTTTTGCGGCGAATGTCATCGTCTGTTGTAGAATTAGAATCTGTGGAATAGGTTTCATCATCCTGGGATGGTGTCTGCTCTTTGGATAAGGCTTCTCTAGTGAGGAATTCCCTAGATGTGATTTGATCTTTGTTGAAATTTTCTCTTGTTGGTACTTCTTTGGGAGATAAGTCCTGGGCATTGAAGTCTCTGCTTAACCCCACATTGTCTCTTGATATTCTCTTTCCTTGTACTGTTGTTCTTGTCATGTGCATCCTAGATCCATCCAGACATGTTTCAGACTGTGACATGGTTGGAGGTGTACTCTATGAACATATGGCCAAATGTTAGAACACTAAGAATAGACAACCAAGAAGTTAAAATGAGAATGAAAATCTACAAGTTTCTTTCCAGTTTATTAATTATTATTTTTTGGAATAATCCGTAACTTTAATAGGGTGTGTGTTTTTTTTTCAAAGACGAAATTTTGCAACACATAAGTCCTTTTTCTAATTTTACCCTAAAACAGTTACAAATTTTTACAACATTTGGACTACTGTAACCCATGTCAAATTGCACTGAATCATGTTTAATTGTACATATAACTTACATGTACTGTATTGTTTTATTTTAAAATATGGATTTAGGATTACAAAGTGCTAGAATGAATGTATTTTTAGTAGTAGTGGCATACCACCAAATTATGGAAGCAAAGTTACAATCAAACCAGCAAGTTCTATCAGTTTTATTTTTTAACATCTGCTAAGTAAAACTGACTAAGTGAAGCACAAAACTCACTATTTGTGAGTGCATTATATTTTGGGAAAATATAATGCACATAATTGGTATCCACATGCATAAAATAAAGCTCATGAACCTGTAACAAGTATGGAGAGAGTTGCCAAATCTTAGGATAGTTTATAAGCGATGTGAAGAGGATTTCCAAACTGAACTGGATACTTTATCATTGCACATGCTGATGCCCTCAAAAGGATGAAAATAGAGGAGGATAAAATTTTCTGTCTGTGACATATCAACAAATCTTTTGTTCAACAAAATCAGACATGAATGATGAAGGAATGAGCTTAAGTTACGATGACTTGAAGATTTTAAAAATTGTGTGCCTGAAGTCATGACCATTCATTGAGATGGCAAACTGATGGTCTGGACATAAGAAGTTCCATTGAAGAAAGACTGCAGCTGGGTAGAATAATTCTTTAAAGGTAGAAAGCAAAAAGTGAGGGTAGGAAATGCAATACAAAAAGAAGTGGAAATGCGAGCGTCACATTATAGCATATTTGGACCACTGCCATTCGTTATTCTATTGAATGACTGTGTTGATGGTTTATTGTCAGAAGTTAGGTTGTTTAAACATGATCTAATGGTATATAATAGGACCAAAATGGGAGAAGACTGTGAAAAGCTGCAGGGTGTTCTGGGTAGGATATCTTGCCTGGCTAGGTCAACATGGGATGAAGTTAAATGCAAATAAGAGTCAGTACAGATAAAAAAAATAAAGGTTAATTATGATTATAAGATGGGGAAAGAATTATTGATATTGAAGATTTAAAGTGTAAATACCTTGTAATAACATTTGATGGCAAACTCAACTGGGCAAGACAATTGTACAAGTAGTAGGAAAAGGCTTAAAAATTCTTTACTTGTTGGAGAGGGTGATAAGGAGATGTACTAGAGAAGTAAGGGAATTGAGTTACAAAACTTTGGTCGGAGCATTGCTTGAATGTGGTAGTGTAGCAAGGGACCCACATTTTGTGAATCAAATACAGGAGTTGGAAAGGATGCAAAGAAGGGCTGCTAGATTTTTCTCTGTAAGTTACTGCAGAACAGAATCAGTAACAGATATGATAAAGGGGCTGATATGGTGTAACAGGGAATAACTGCTTGCAGTGCCAAATCTAGAGAGCTCGCCCAGTAAAGAGCAAATGGAAGCGGTATTAATAACTGGAACTGAAGTGGTAAAGTGCAGATAATGTGCTGCGACACAACAGCATCTAATATAGGTTGCTTCAGTGGCGTGTAGAACAAAAGTCTTAAAAACTGTTGTTACTTTTTGCAAGTCTATATCATGTCTATGTAATAGTTTTTAAAAAGTATCTTTAAAATCGAGATCCGTCAAGTAACAAGCAGCCCTAATATCTCCATTTTTAACAAATTAAAAGGATGATTGGAAAAATATTGACCCCCCCCCCCAAAATTAAAATGAATCTTAACATTGTGAAAAAACATTCCAATGACACACATATGGAGGAGTTGTTACATTTCTATTTGGCTGAATTAAAAAAAAAAAAAAAAAATCTGTCATGAGAGATGACAATAGAGAACTGATTGAGCTATGCGTTATATTTCTGGTGGTAAAGAGAGAGCTGAAAATAAGACCTCCAGGTGAAATGCATTAAATATGATGGATGGTAAGAGCCATTTATTCACTCAAGATATTTCTACTGAATTCTTGACTTAAACTGAACAAGAAAGAAACACAACCTTGCAAATCATTGTTACAACTTATGTTAAGCTTCAATGAACTTTGGCAGTTAAGGCACCATATCATGAGCTGTGCTTTAAAAAATTATTGAAGCAGTGTGAAAATGTATTCAAGAATATTCCTAAAGCCAATTTGAACCAGTCTTGTCAAATTTTTTGTTATTTGTTTTGAGGAACTAGTAATTTGTATACTTTTTGAAGATGAAGTTAATATCTCAACAAAAACAATGAGTGTTACCAACTTACAGAAATATACTACAAAGGAATTTGGTTAAAGATGTATCTTTTCAGAAGAAGGAATGACAAACTTGTTGTAGGGTACTTAAAATTGATTATTTAAACCTGAGATCATATGATACATTATACATTTGATTAGTTATTGGTTTTTCCCATTTTTCCTTACTGTCTCTGAAAAAATGACCTGATGTGTTAGTATCAATCAAAAGAATAAATCCGTTTTCTCGTTTCAAAATCAGCAATAGTTTCCTTCATGTGATTCCATTATTGTGAGCAAACAATGTCTCTTCTGTAACAGCTAAAGTTTCATTCAATGGTACAGCTGAAAGGGATGTTAATTTAATGGAAGACTCAGAGCGTAATAACTGTTGCAGAAGAGCAAAAAAATTCCTGTTATGCCACGTTTACATTCTCGCGCGAGCTTAGACAAGGCGAGACAAGACAGCACGAACGAGAGGGTGTAAACGGTGCACTCGCGTAGTCTCGCCTCGTGTGGTCGCTCGCGAATGCCGCTCGCCTCAGTGGTGTTTTTTGGCGCAAGCACATTGTTTACAGCAGAGGTAGTCAACCTTTTTACCTACCACCCACTTTTCTATCAATGTATAACTTATGAAGAAGACGTACAGCAAGTTAAAGCCAATAATAATAATTATTTGCCAAATACTTTCTGTCTGACTTACGCTACGTCTTTATAAAATGACTTACTGTAGTTAGATCTGTCTTTTTATTTATACTTTGCGCATATAAAAGCATGAAGTTTGGTGAAATTACATTATATTATTTAATTTATTAATGAGATTCCTAAGGCTGATGCTGTTAAAATAAAAACTGGATATCTACGTCAATTTTCGTAAGGAACAAACCAAGGTCACTTCTTCCGGAAATATTTAAGCGGTTTCTTTCTTTGCTGGTAATATGATTAACTGCACTAAAGTCTGATTACATGAGATATGAAATAGGAATAGGTTGTCAAACATTTAGATATGACAGAGAACTTTTTAATTTTCATATCGGTCACTATCGAATTTATGTTTAGGTTCTTCATCATATCTGATTTCTAATAGTTCTTAACAAGTTGTATTAGCTTCTTTAATATTCGCAGTAGCCGGCCCCGGTAGCACGGGGCTAGTGAACTGGCTTCTCGTTGCAGGGGTCATTGGTTCGAGTCCGGCCTAGGGCATGGGTGATTTCAATTAAGTGTAGTGTCCGTCCTGTGTTGTCCTATCACTTGTTATCATCAATAATAATTCGAGAAGATTCTAAATACACACCTGAGGAATAAAAGCACACAGTTGCTGGCTGGATGGCTACAAGGCCGAATTCCATAAATAATAAGAATAATATATATTTGTGGTAAAAGGATTTTTTATCCAGTCATATACCTCAAATTTCAAAATATCTTCAAATCGTTTTTCGATATCTAAAGTTTGTTGACGTGACTACTGAATCTATCAGTATCCACTGGAGTTATATTATCACTTGTAGATAATAATTCAGGAAACTGATGAAATTCTCTTTTGAATACATTATAACGCATTAGTTAAAGTTTTTCAATTAATGATGACACACAGAATACTTTGGTAACCGATAAGAGTTTTATTAGCTCCTTGAAGCTGCAAATTGGCATCATTAAATCTCTTTTAAAAAACTTAAAAAGTCAATTAAATTTAAAAAACGAAAGTGCTTCAGTATTGGAAGAAACTTCTCCGGCCCACTAGTCATCACAAATGAATTCCTGCGAGAGTGTAATTGGCAGTTCGCGTCAGCACTCAGGCGCGAGGCGAGAATGTAAATGCGGCATTACAGTGTGTGCAAGAACAAAGAAAATAGTATCCAGACCATAAAAGAAAGGATACCTTACAGAGGAAATATCCTCAATAGCTGGGTTTTATTTAAATATATAATAATACTTATATCTTGTTATTCAGGATTTTTTTTTTTTTTTTTTTAAATCTGTGTAATTAAGATGCATGGTAAATGACCCAGAGGAAGACCGAGGGATGGATGGCTGAGAGGAGTGTTTGTGGAAGAGGGGAGAGGACTGGAACATGGCGGTGACAGAGAGGTGGTGGGAAGAGAGAAGGAAATGGAGAGGCTTGTGCATAAAGCAGACCCAGCTAGTGGCTGGAAACAGATTTTACATTTTTTTTTTTACTTATTACTTTACGCCTAGTTGATGTTGAGGTCATTAGAGGAGGGATGGGACTGGGGACAAGGAATGGGAAGGAATTCGGTCATGGCCTTTTGAAGGAAGCATCCTGGCATTCATTGGGAGTGATTTGGGGAAACCATGGAAAACCCAAATCTGGATGCTTGTACGGGGATTCGAACCGGTATCCTCCCAAATACAAGGCCAGAGTGTTAACCGCTCACCCATCACGCTCAGTGGAAACTGTTGAGAGTGTAGATTATGATCTTGTTATTGTAACTTATAGTCCAGTAAATCATAAAAAAGGAGCAATAGTTGTATGTAAACAATTACTTTGTCCAAGAATACTACGTATAAAAACTTTGTGATCCAGTCGGCATTGGGTTACTGTCATTCTAGAAGACTGAAATTTTACAGAGGAATAATTATTAATAGTTTAAATAAAATGAGAAAGTATGCATCATGATCACTCTAATATTTGTTCGTATAAGTGATACCCCACTGTATATACTAACATCTTTAAACAACAAATCTTACTGAAAAATGACTGATGTAACATTTATAATGACATTAAAAAAATACATTCAGGCAACATGAAAACAAGAAGGGATAAGGAAAATAAAACAATCACTTATCAAACTGGTAGGAGGGCTACAACCATACTAAAAACAAGATGAACAATGTTAATATTATTTTAGTAATGCCCATAATAACGCAAGACACTGACGAAATACGTTGCAAGTCAACAGTGTGCAGATGCCTAGTCCAATGATCATTTTCTATCGGCATTTGGGCTCCCATCAACTTACCAAGTTTCATCATCCTCATACACAAATAAGGACCCTAGAAATTTTGTAATCATCAATCATATCTATCTCTCGTGTTGTGTGCAATTTAAGACCCTCCAGAATTTGGAAAGTTACTTGTTTTACTTTTTGTATCCTTTCTTGTTTTCAGACAACATTGTATGCATTAGACATACCTCTCTGTCCCCAAGAAGCATATTAGTATCTTGGCTATATGATCTAACCATTGAGCCCCTTGTAATATTTTTGTTGCTAAGGTCATCCGGCCAGCTGCAACAAAATTTTTCAACATGTAATAAATATATTAGCAATACTAGTTCAGTTTTATTGCAAATCATGATTGGACATAAATTACTACTGATTTTACAAAGTTTTCTATATAAATATCTGTATAATAACAACAATGAGCAGGAAAAAACATTAAGGAAATAAAACTAAGGAAGGATAGGGAAATATGACCCAACACTTACCACAGATGAAGGTGGCAGGGAAGGATGAACACAAAAAAGGACAAACACAAGAAATGTGCAATATTTCTGTCTTATTTTTGCAAAAGTGAGACACCATGAGGAGCCAGATGTGCACACAATGACGGTCGTCTGGTGAATGGCATGGCCGGCATAAATGGCAGTATAGGAGATGTGAGGAAGCACAAATACTACATTGATAATCAACAATGCCGAAGGTATATTATCATTGAAAGTGGTAAATCAACATAAAAAAAATGAGTGAAGATATACATATAAATCATATTTCGAAAAACTTTAAGTATGAAAAATAAAATATAAGCAATATAAATAGTAGTGATAATAAGTGCTGGGTCTGGTGGGAGGGATTTATTGGAGATTGAAGCCTGGAGGATGTCTGGTGTTAAGGATATTCTGATAGGCTATTTCCCATCTACGTAATTCAGGAGGAGGTCGTGTTATCAGGGAAAACTCGGATTGTCCTAACTGAGAAACAATTGTTAAAATTATTCAGTTTGTGGGAACTGTAATGTTTTACCACTGGATCGGCCTCATTGTTAGTATACCATACAGTCTACCTGTGGCCATTCATTCTGATAGCAAGTGGGTTAGTAGTGAGGCCTATATATGAGCAGGAGCAATGGAGGCATATAAGTTGATATATGAGGTGTGTTGTAATTCAAGTAGCACTAGCTAAAAGCACGGCTTTGTGGTGGCTCATGAAGTTTTTTTATAATAAATATTAAATACAACTAAAGAAATTAATAAATGATCATAAGAATTTTAATATTTCAACTTCACGAACTATTATCAAAAACCGTGGTTTTCAACAAAATCTTCTCGGGTGTCCAGCATCAATACGCCGGGAAAGTCTCCACTCACACAGCGTGGTTTTCGTTGACCAAAATAATTAGGCACATTTGTAATAAGACCCAATCTTTAAATATATAAAAAAAATCAATTTATTTAATTTGGTTTTAATTAGATAGAAAATTTCTGATTCGAGTTTCTTCCTGTTTTCTACATTTTAACATACTTGAATTTTTAATATTACTAATTCTGACATAACAAAATCTTCTATCTAATGATAGGCTTTTTAAAGTTTTTGCTCTCTATAACGCAACATAAGTTAAGGGTACAGATGTTTATTTGACTCCAATATCTACAACAACTTTATCCAATATTAAACCTTGAGCCTTATGAATTGTTATTGCAAAAGCTAATTGTAATGGAATTTCCGGTTCAAACGATGTCATATTTGGGAGCCTACAGCTCTTATATTGCATCATGGGCAGATATTGAAATCCCTCACTTGCTAAGTACTTCATGTAAGGCCAGCATATATTGAAACGGGATACTGTTAGGTCGTTTTCACACCGGCAAAACTGGCACCAGCGCCGAATACAATGTAATCAAATGAGAGCTTTCACACCTAGTCCGGTCCGGCAGATCGCCGGCCCTTTGATTTAATTATTTCTTATGGACACTTGTCCACACTGGTGTCAGTGGCGGAGAGGATCTAATCTCAGTCCCGACAATTTTCTGAAGTGTTGTAATAATAAGTAATTATTTGCACGATACTATGAAATTAATTGAATTAGTTGATATTAAACCTTATTTGTGGGATAAAACAGCTGACTATTTCAAAGTTAGAACAGAATGTGTGCAAAGAGATTTACACATTTTGAAAGAAGATTTTGAAGTGAAACAAAGAAAGAACAACTGAAAGTTGATCAGCTATACCTTTATTATTAGTTATAACAATACAGAACAGGTTACACAATTTATTTTGTTAAATTGCCACGGCAACACGCCCTCGATACTAAGTACCTTTGTGTTGATACCACAAATAATAGCACAACCAGATTTACAATTTTAAGTAAAGTGTAAGTTAATTATAATGTTTGTTAGTACTAATGATAAATATGTAATTTATCCTTTTTCAGTTTGTATCTTTTTCTTTTCATTTTGAAATTTTCTTTCAGAAATGTATACATCTCTTTCCACGCCTACGTTTTACTTTACTTGTGCTTATTCCCAATCTGTAGGTCTCATGTAAGTCAGTAAAGTTTGCTCCTTTAAACGAGATCTTTAAAAATAAATAAAAGAAATTTATAGATTTCAACTGCAGTCATAGCTATTGTATAATATTTAAAAAATTCAGTTGACTTCATAATTGATCAAAATTATTCAATGAAACAAAAATATAGCAGAATATTTGTGTACCTAATTTATTTCTAGGCCTCTTTTTGTATTTGAGTCAACACAGGATGTATCTAGTACTGTATGATAATGAAATCTTATATATAAAAATCAATGTTTGTTTGTTTGTATGTTCGTCTTCTATGCGTTCCTGTACCATTTATCAGATTGCAATGAAACTTTGGAGAGTTTTCGAGTGTGCGCCTGCGAAGGTTCCTGCGAAAAAAAAAATTCCAAAAAGTCGCCCCCTATTCCCCATAACACCCCATAGTTTAGGCAAAACCACATTTTTTATCCGATTTAGATAGGAATTTGTACACTTATACTTTAAAACAAACATAAAAATACTGCCTACATACGGTTTCCGAATATTAATCCCCTCGCCCCATATCCACCCCCATACTTTAGGCAATACCACATTTTTTATCCGATTTAGATAGGAATTTGAACACTTATACTTTAAAACAAACAGAAAAATACTGCCAACATATGGTTCCCGAATATTCATCCCCTCTCCCCCTTTCCAACCCCATTACGTTTTCACCCCATAATTTAGACAAACCACATTTTTTATCCGATTTAGATAAGAATTTGTACACTTATACTTTAAAACAAACATAAAAATACTGCCTACATACGGTTTCCGAATATTAATCACCACGCCCCCTTTCCACCCCCATAATTTTTTCACACCCATAATTTAGACAAAACCACATATTTCGTCAGATTTCAATGGGAATTTGCACACTTATACTTTAAAACAAACAGAAAAATACTGCCTATGTATGGTTTCCGAATATTCATCCCTCTCCCCCTTTCTAACCCCAATTACGTTTTTACCCCATAATTTAGACAAACCACATTTTTTATCCGATTTAGATAGGAATTTGTACACTTATACTTTGAAACAAACAGAAAAATACTGCCTATGTATGGTTTCCGAATATTCATCCCCTCTCCCCCTTTCCAATCCCATTACGTTTTACCCCATAATTTAGGCAAACCACATTTTTATCCGATTTAGATAAGAATTTGTACACTTATACTTTAAAACAAACAGAAAAATACTGACTACGTTGTTTTCCGAATATTCATCCCCTCTCCCAACCCCATTACGTTTTTACCCCATAATTTAGGCAAACCACATTTTTTTATCCGATTGAGATAAGAATTTGTATAATTTTACTTTAAAACAAACAGAAAAATACTGACTACGTATGGATTCCGAATATTCATCCCCTCTCCCAACCCCATTACGTTTTTACCCCATAATTTAGGCAAACCACATTTTTTTATCCGATTTAGATAAGAATTTGTATACTTTTACTTTAAAACAAACAGAAAAATACTGCCTACGTAGGGTTTCCGAATATTCATCCCCTCTCCCCCTTTCCAACCCCATTACGTTTTTACCCCATAATTTAGGCAAACCACATTTTTTATCCGATTTAGATAGGAATTTGTACACTTATACTTTAAAACAAACAGAAAAATACTGCCTACGTATGGTTTCCGAATATTCATCCCCTCTCCCAAACCCCATTACGTTTTTACCCCATAATTTAGGCAAACCACATTTTTTATCCGATTTAGATAAGAATTTGTATACTTTTACTTTAAAACAAACAGAAAAATACTTGCCTACGTATGGTTTCCGAATATTCATCCCCTCTCCCCCTTTCCAACCCCATTACGTTTTTACCCCATAATTTAGGCAAACCACATTTTTATCCGATTTAGATAGGAATTTGTACACTTATACTTTAAAACAAACAGAAAATACTGCCTACGTATGGTTTCCGAATATTCATTCCCCTCTCCCAACCCCATTACGTTTTTACCCCATAATTTAGACAAAACCACATATTTCATCAGATTTCCATGAGAATTTGCACACTTATAGTTTGAAAACAAACAAGAAAAATACTGCCTGCATATGTTTTCCAAAGCGCATCCCCTCTCAACCCTTTCCAACTGAAAATGAATGAAACAGCAGTTTAAAATTTATATGTAGATATTTTTTTCATTTAATCTATGTGCCTACTCAAGTCCAGCAATAGTGAAGCATTGCCGGGTCAGCTAGTATTAACTATATTTCATTCTATGACATAATAATCTATTAAAGTAACGTTTGTTGAATGATGGATGCCTATTTCTTCCGCCAAGCAAAAAACTTATTGAACTCGGTGCGAAAAGACCGGCGCCGGCTCCTATTTTGCCGGTGTGTGTGAAAACGCCTTTAGGCTATCTGACATATTTTTTTTAAAATAAGTTTTATTTTTTAAATTTTTTATTTCTATGGAGAGAATTGGAAGCACTTAAAGAAGATTTTAAAACAGATTTTCAGGATATTCTTAACATGACCATTTCAGATTGGGTATTAGAACCTTTCTCAAACCTACAAACAGCAGATTTATCGCTATAGGAAGAGTTGATAGAACTGTCAACAAATAAAGAATTAAAATTGAAATTAAAAAAATAGATATTAAGAATTTTGACTACAGAGGCAAATTCCAGATTTATATCAGACTTTGTGAGCTGCAACAAAAAGTTTTTTTTTTATTGCATTTCCCGTAGTCATATTCAGCCGAAAGGGATTTAGTGTAGTAAGCAATTTACTAACAAAGAAAAGAAACAGATTGTTCGGTAGTGGAACAGCGGTAATTTAAGACTCCTGCTGACAAATATAGCACCAAATGTAGCAAAATTAGTATCATTACATCACTGCTCAGACTTCTGATAATTTTACAATAATTTTAAATATATGTTTTTAATCAAATTTTGTACAAGGCACCAATATTGTTAATATTCTTTAATAGTAATTTAAAAATCTTTCTTTGTTTTTTCAATATTTAATATAGCTCAATTCATCTAAGAGGGGTGCCATCACATCACTGTTTGAAGAAGTGGCAACAAGCCAATTAAATTGCAGCGCTATGGATTACACAACATTGATTACAAGAACAAAAGACGTCGGTGATGTTTTTTTTCATAACAATGTGTGTCCGAGCACGGGTAGAGTAAGTAATTGTATCGATAAAGGGAAAACCAGCCGGTTGGTAGGTCAAAAAAGGTGGGAACCTATGGTATACACCATTTCTTCCTACATGCATCAATAATCAGTATCGCTTCGGTCACCAGTAGTTACTCTAAACATAGCAGGCACAGACACTAACAAATAATGTCTAGAAGTTAGGCCTTCCTTACAAGCTTTAGCTAACAACTGAAATTACACCTTTCCTATCATGATTACACTGTTTCGACATGACTAAAAATGGCGTACACAAGGTACAACACCATAACATGCCATCACACTTTTCCTAATGTTAGAGCATCTTTTCGACGCTTTTATATCGAGTTCCCACAACGGGTGTTTGTGAAGCTACTGGATCATAGTTACTCAAGGCTCTACATTAGTTTCACCCCGGTATGCTGTGCCACCTAAACAACTTTCATCACTCTCTATAGTATAACTTGCATTGCTATCAATACTATTTTCTGCCCCCTTCACTATCCCTTATGAAACCAATACACAGTGATCCTATTACCTCTATCAGTCCATCACTAGGTTTAAAAAATGTGACCTGTTGACTTGTATTAACTGATCCTCCAGACTATCACATGGCTGCTATTTAGGAGCAGAAATATTTTCTTCCTACCCCCCCGCCCCCCCTCCCCAAACATTGGTGCACAATCTGGTGACTAGGAATAAAATTTCAAATTATGAAAATTCCTCCCATCACCAGGGTTGGAACCATCTAACCTCGTGTTGAGCACCAGACTTCATCTTCCTATCTCAGTGACCTTTCAGAGGGTGTAAGAGAATAATGTATGCCTGTGTACTTCTATAGAGAGAGGATGATTAATTCCACTGGTTACAGTACAGCTTTAACAAATAGTTTGGTATTAACTGAAATTTATTATGAGATAATTATAATGGTGGTGATGTAGATCAAGGGGGTGGCCACGACGATCGGAGTTCAATCCCCAACAAAGGTGAGGATTTTTCCTCGAAGCTGAATGTCCGGAACAGCTGCCCAGGAACACTCAACCTGCTATCTAATGAGTACTGTGGAGGAACCTCCACGGGAAGGTAAAGAATGGCCGGAGCATGGTGCTGATCCCATCACATTAATTCTAGTGCTGAAGGTTGTACAGCAAGTACAGAGCTCTACCTCTGTGAATCCTACGGGAAGTGGCGGGGGCCATCGGAGCCCCATGACCTTTACCTTACAATTTATAACACTTAGTAGAAAGACTTTAAATATATCTTTTTTTGTAGACTTTATAAGAAGAAAGAAATGCCATAAAGTGGTATTAATATTTAAAGGAATGATGAAGTGGACCACTGATGACTCTGGCTGTGAAACAATTATTGAAGTCAAGAAAGTTATCTACTTTATGTATCCTTTCAAAACTTTATCAACTGTGGCTAGCATATGTAGCAAAAAAATGTTTTTGTTGTTGTTGTAATGATGTGAAATTTTAATTCATTCTATTATTGAATCGCTTTGGTATATACTCTATGTATTGCACAAAGTTTACACATTATAAAATACAAATATCAGCAGATTGGTATAGACACTAAATATAGGTAACTTAATATTAAAAAATTTGGTTGGAAAACCTTGAAGGTTAGAAAATGATGTGCATTTGGTGGGGTCCACTTTCACATTTTCATCTAGTACACATCTTAATCAGAACATCACACCACTGTTCTGCATGGTATTTTTTTCCTCTATGTCCAAACATCATCTGTGATATTTGGTTGCTCATTACTCTCTCCACATTTATATCTGCCGACCTGGACCTTTTGTTTCCCATCAATCTCATAATTAGCAACCTGTAATGATAAGTTCGAACGCAATGTGATATTTACAGAATGCCTTACTTTTCACCACCAACTGTGAAGTTTACTCCTCCAGTTAAGCTCCTTGAGTCAGTCTGAAAGTCATCATCTTGCTCTTGCTTGCCTGCTTCACTTCCTGAAGAATCTGCACCCTCTTTCCATTGCATATTTTCTGTACATCCTGCAGATTACAAGCAATAAACATTATTTTGTCACTTGTCTATCACACAGAGCATATAAAATTAGTGAACATACTTGTTGTAAATTGCACTTATTTCATTATTCAAGTGTTTTGGTAGGAATGTGGAGGAAATAGGAGGGGGTTCAAAAACCACCAGCTTTATACTACAAACCAAAGATAATTTTTTTTTTTTACTGCTTAACGTCTCCTATAACAACTAGGTCTTTAGAGACGGGAAAGGATGGGGGGGGGGGGCAAGGAATGGGAAGGAATTCGGCCATGGCCTTTTGAAGGAAGCATCCCGGCATTCACCTGGAGTGATTTGGGGAAACCATGGAAAACCCAAATCTGGATGCCCGGACGGGGATTCGAACCGCCGTCCTCCCGAATGCGAGGCCAGAACGCTAGCCGTTACACCACCACGCTCGGTACCAAAGATAAAACTTATAAATTACCATAATCATTGTGAATGTGGGATTACTCATATATAAAGTTAATGTGGAGAATTATTTTGAATTCGTAATAATCATGTCGGCACATACCAAGCATTTATTTTTATTTCTCATTTTATACCCTTTGCTCACTGGCCTGATCAGTTCTTTTTAAGTCCCCTAATCAATTAAAGTTGGCATCAAAATTTAATTTTACCTGTGTTTACTCAGAAGTTCAGCATTACCACAGAATTAATCAGGATGGATTGATCAAATTAAATTCACATTCACAGTTCAGAGGTGGGCACAGAATAATTATTGTTGGAGGGGATTTAAATTTACTGGGTGTCAGGTGGGTAGGAAATAAGATAAATAACATAAGGGAAAAGAG
Source organism: Vandiemenella viatica (assembly GCA_031002005.1). NCBI lineage: Eukaryota > Metazoa > Arthropoda > Insecta > Orthoptera > Morabidae > Vandiemenella > Vandiemenella viatica. The sequence goes on from JARYHS010012519.1 coordinate 165,683,395, forward strand.
ATTTTCAAATACCTTAAGAAGGGAAGGAGGGTTTACACATGTGGTGGAGCAAAAAACGAGGTGACCAGACATGTTGGACATCTTTCTGATGATGCCTGATGAAAATCTTGTAGGGTGTCAAATAACTGAAGGAATAAGTGACCACAGTGCAGTAATGATGGATATTAGGTGATTCAGTAAATCAATGGCCAAAATAGAAGGGGTAAATAGGTGTAATAATAAAAAGGCACAGACTTTAGAATTGAAGAGATATTTCAGGGAAAGGTTCAGCAAATGGAATGAGGCATGGGCGCCGGGAGGGGGGTGCACTTGCACCCCCCTGACATCCCTGGTCGCCCGGAAATCTGGGCCGATAGGGGGAGGGGAGCACCAATTACAGCCCTGGTGCACCCCGAGCTAAGAGACAGGAAGGCACAGTAGGGAATACTTAAAACAACTAAACAAGCAATTAATAAGAGCAAAGAGGGAAGGAAAGGGTGGGTTTATGAAGAATATTATTAGTGCTGGAAGACCACTGAATGATGCACCTAGAAATTTCTATGGGTATATTAGAAAACTGAGGCAAAGGTATTCAGACTATTGTAGGTAAGATAGTGAGAAAACTAGGGACTATCATCCTGTGATGGGAGTGAATGAATCAGAGGAGAGTCTTCCTAAAATGAGGAAACTACAAAATTTGAAATCAATTCTCAGGAACTCAGAAGGGTAAAAAAGCATAAAGGGGCTGGTGTAGATAATATTAATACAGATTTATTAAAGATTGTAGGATACTATATTGTACCTTACCTTGACATTTTATTTAAAATGAGTTTGGAGTATTGCCTTGTTTTTTTAACTTAGAGCTTTATGACTCGTCAATGTCGAGGTCATTAGAGGCAAGAAAGGACTGGGAACAAGTAACGGGAAGGAATTTTGCCATGGGCTTTTTGAAGGAAGCATCCCGGCAGTTATCTGGAGTGACTTGGTGAAACCATGGAAAACCAAACTCTGGATGCCCGGACGGGGATTAGAACCGCCGATCTCCCGAATGCGAGGCCAGAGTGTTAACCGCTCACCCACAATGCTGGGTGAAGTCTTGCAGCTTACCACAGGATTGGAAAAGAGCGACAGTAGTATCAGTTCATAACAAAGCTGGTAGGACAGGTAGTAGGAAAAGGTTTCAAAATCCTGCATTTGTTGGAGAGGGTGATTAGGGGATGTACGAGAGAATTAAAGGAATTGGGTTACAAAACTTTGGTAATATCATTGCTTGAATAAGGTAGTGTAGTGTGGAACCCACATTTTGAGTATCAAATATAGGAGTAGAGCTGCTAGATTTGTTTCTGGAAATTGCTGCAGGATGCAACCCCTAACAGATATGATGAAAGAGCTGGAATGGGATTCATTGGAAGGCAGGAGGAGGCTCATGGGAGTGTACAAGTCATATATTGGTGATGAGGCATGGAAAGATATTGATGTAAGAATTAAAAGTAATGCATGGAAGGGAAAAGATGACCATGACCACAAGCTGGCACTCGATTTCAGGCACAAGGGTGTAGGAAGATTCTCTTTTTTAAGTAAGGGTGTCAGGGATTGGAATAAGTTACCAAGAGAAATGATGAATAATTTGCCAAAAACGTTGAAAGAATTTGAAGTTAACATTTGTAAAGGTCATGATCACATTAGCTGATCTGGCCAAAATAAAAATATGGCTCTTTGGTTCCACTCTGCCAAATCTGAAAATCTTAAATTGAATTTGAAGCATGTTAAAATGCATAAAGGCAGATATTTCACATGAACAGACATGGCCTATAAATATGATAAAAGAATGTAGGTGATTTACAAACTTGACCTGTAGTTTACACAAAGGGATCACTCTGCAGAGTTTGAAGAATTTCTTTTTAGGTTGAAGGGAGTTTTTATGAGTAAAGATATACAAGAGAATTTTGTTTAGTAATATAGCGAAATTTCACTTTATAAAAATTAATGATTTTATTTAATAATTTAGTGTGCCAATTTAATTAATAAAAACAATAATTGTTAATGGTTGTTAAAATTAAGACAGGGTATGGAATATCTAGATTTTAACTAGGATTTAACCTAGCACTGCTGTTTCATTTCAGATTTAGATGGATGGTACCAGCTATTATTACCTGCCATAGTGCTCGTAAAAATATTATCTTTTGCTACTTTTTAAGATTAAAAGCAATATTTTCTGTTTTTAGATGCAGCAAGCACAAACTGTTTGATAGCTTAATGTAACAATTATTTCCTCCAATTTATTGTGTCTTAATGCAAGTTTTGCTGAAATTTAATCCTTAGCGACGTGTCAGCCTTCATTGAATGCAATCGATACTGATCTTTAATTTGCCTCTTTCTTTCTCCTGAAGTACGCCTATTCATCTATCTCAAAACACGACTCCTTTGTAAACATCTCCATAAGGATGCTGAAGTCTATAGTGACTTTTCAGTAGTGGAGATTTTCTCTTTAATCAGAAGTTTAATGCCTACTCAATGACTTAACACAACACTGTTTGACATTTAATATCTACTGTGTAGATTGAGATAATGTACTCAATTTTTCAATAATGATGGATTTTGATTAGAAAATTTTGCTCTTCAATTAAATTAAATTTGATCCTCAAATGTTATGTTTATAAATTGCCAAATTACAATATTTCTTGAATAAATTGAATGAATTTAGTACAGGCCACATGGAAGACTGACAAGTGAACATTATAACAGTACTGCTGCATCAAGCCCATCCAACCAACTACACAGTAGATTGAACATGAATTTTTAAACTATGTGAAGCATTATTGGATTTATTTTGTGGAATAAGACAACAAGGTGAAAAGTACATTCATTTTTTAATTTTGAAATTCAAAACCTTTTGGATAATTTGACTGTGGATTTGATGTCACAAGTTTCAAGCATACAATATTTTGTTTTGTAAACTAATTAATAACGTTTTCTTTCATTGTCCCAAATAATCAAGATGATTTCTGAGCCTGACTTGAAAGCATGTGTACGACCAATAATGATACTTTTTTTGAATAATTTTAAGTCTATCCTATAAAATGTATTGTGTAAGACGAAGTTTCTATGTATGTGAAGTAAACAAGTAAAATTTATGAAAGTAAAATTCAAATTAAAGCATTTAAGTCCATTTTTACAGCTCCCTGAGCAGACTTTACACTGAGTAAAACTATTAGAAAAATAATGATTATTTTAAGGTTAAAAAAATGACTGTTAAGCCTTACATAATCATGTCTTACATAGGATTTGTGATGCCTATTGCAGTGTTTTTCTAAATGCCTTACACCAAATTAGTAGGTTGAAATCTGATTTTCTTTTTATAGTTAAGCATATTGCATAAAAAATACTTCAAACAAATGATTAACCACAGCAACCTACTTTTTTATCATATATATACATAAATTAGGATAGGGAAATGAGCCACCACTTACCTTTAGATGATGGATGTGGGGCGCGAACACACAGAAAAGACACAAACACAAATAATAAAGTAATTTTTGGGATAAACCCTTCGTCAATGGGAGAACATTATGAGAGGTGGGCACAGCTGGAGACTGCCTCACAGAAAGACCACCGGTAGGAAAAATAGTGGGGGTAAATTCAAACATCAGAAAAGTGGAGGGGCAGTGAATCAGAGCTAATACCTGAGCATAGATAAATATCCAAACTAATTGGATATTTATCTCAACCATACCCTTTAATAAACCCTCTTTTCCCATCCAACCTAAATCCAGCTACAAGATCAAATCTATCTGGTATGAAGCTATCCTTACTCTCAGAACCTCAACTTTTGATACTTTCCAAAGGTATAACTTTTTCACATACTTCTAAATTTGATCAGGCCACCCTAATCTGTGGTGTCCTATCTTTCTGCCGTACACTCTGCTGCAGGTGCCACTTCACCCCTCAGGGCAGTAAACCAGACACTCTGGATGCCTTGGAGCCTAGCCTTCAGAGCTTGCAACCACCATACACTCTTGACCCATCACCCCAACCTCAGAACTATCTTCTACAAATGTTTCAAGATATTGTTTCCACAAACATGGCTTCATCCTGTTTCTTGAAATCCCTACTCAGTGGCTCCAATCTGGACCTAGCAGTCACCCAAATCATGAGGGAGCTTTCTCAAATCCAGACCTAATCATTCTCCCAGCAGATAAGGGCTCAACAGTGGTCATCAGTCATTGTGACCATGTGGCTGAGGCCTTTCAAAAGTTGTCTTATAACTAACACCTACTGCTCCTCAGCTGGAACCCCATACCCACGGTCAACAAGACGATGGAGGATTGTATACAGTTCAATGGCCTCAGCACAAATTCTCACTCCTCAATCCCATAAAGTCATGCACCCCTACACTCTGTACCTGCTTTCTAAGCCTGACAACCCAGGATGCCCCATAACTGTCACTTAGGATCCGCCGAACGAACATATCTCTCCCTTGGTGAACCAAAACTTACAAATCATTACCAACCACATTACCTTCTCCATCAAAGATACACATCATTGCAATGAAGTCTTCATGGGTGTACCACCGGATTGTGTTATGAAAACACGATATTTCGACAACTAGCTCCGCCGTCTTCTTCAGGTGTGGAGACATCTGCACTGGTCGGCTGACCCACAGATACTGAGATTGCTCAGGTGCCGCACTTCCTTATATACATGTCTGCGTCCGGCAGCTGGCTGCCAATGGGTGTGGCTTGTAGTTCTCGTTGTGGCTCGAACTAATATGGAGCCCTCTATGGCGGCAGCTGGACAGAGGTACAACGTTCTCTGCGGATTCTTGCCAAGGCTGGTTTCCTTGCCTCATTAAGACACAGACCACTGTCTCTATTGAATGTGTTGGCAAGTCGAATTTCGATCACTTCTTTGATAACAGATTCCCAAAAATGTGAAGTTCTAGCCAGTATCCTGATGTTATTGAACTCTACTCTGTGGCCATGGTTCTACACATGCTCGGCGATCGCTGATTTGTTCCAGGCGGTGGCGGCATTTATGTTCTTCACACCCGTTTTCTATAGTGCGAATAGTTTGACCGATGTAGGTCTTTCCACACTCGCACGAGATGCTATAAATTCCTGGAACTTTTAGGCCAAGATTATCCTTGGCGGAACGTAGGTAGTCCCGTATTTTGGCTGGTGGTCGATATAAACATTTAATTCCATGCCATGCAAGGATTCTGCCAATTTTACCTGAGGTGTTTCTGACATATGGCAGAAAGGCGGTGGGCTTGGGCATTTCTTCCTGTTGGACTGGAATTTTCCCCGGCTTATGTTCAATTGCACTTTCTATCTGCCTCTCGGTGTATCCGTTCCCCCTGAAGACAGTTCTCAGGTCTTCCAGTTCTTGTGGCAGGCTGTCTTTGTCAGGAATTGCTCTAGCCCTATGCACCAGAGTATTTAAAACAGTATTACGCTGCACAGGATGGTGGAAACTTGTGGCGCCCAGATACTGGTCCATGTGGGTCGATTTCTGTATACACTATGCCCTAGCGTTCCGTTGGCTTTCTTTCAATCAAGACGTCGAGGAAAGGTAGGCAGCCATCCTTTTCCATTTCCATAGTGAACTTTATGCTAGGATGAATTCCGTTAAGATATTTCAGAAACTCATATAAAGTCTTGTTACCATGGGGCCACACCACAAAAGTGTCATCGACATATCGGTAAAAACATGTCCGCTTGAGAACTGCTCCCTGAAGGGCTTTTTCTTTGAAATGCTACGTGTATAAGTTGGCGACTACAAAGCAAAACAAAACAACACGCAAACAAGGAAATACTTTTGTGTTGCTGCTGCCCTCCTCCCTTCAACTTTGGTGAGTGTTGGGTGTATTTTATCTATCCTTTCCATATAAATACATAGCATTTAGTTAGAGGTCTATTTGTTCCCCTCTAATGACCACCTCAGCTCATCTGCCCACACCAAACCTACTAATCTACAACAGGGCCTCCATTTTGACCGCTGCCATCCTTATCAGTAGAGTTCAGATCTTTATCCTGTCTTCTTTTTGAGCTGTAATGCTCAATTAAACACTGAATTAACATTTCTAATTGTATTTAACTTTATTTTATATTTCATATACATGCAAACTCAGACCATTTTTTTTAGTTTTGTTCATATTATGCCAAAACTTATGGTCATATTTTGAGGAAAAAATCTGGTAATTTTTTAATAGTACAAAAAATTCACTACATGTTATAGATGAGAAGAAACTGAGATAATTATTCACAGAAATGTATCCATATTACATACTGGAGGATATAACAAAACTAATTATCAGTGAACTGATTTTAATTCACCAGTCAAGAATTAAAGATAAACTCTCTAAACATTAATGTTTCGCCCTCCTTTTAATCTAGACGTAGCAGTCGTTTAAAAGTGTGTATACTGCAATAGGCCACACAGGGATCAGTGTGGCTAGTTTGCTAAAGAACAAACTTGATAAAAGTGTTGAGTGGAAATACTGGATATAAAACAGTTTGTAAAATTAGTGAAATTTTACATTGTGGTGAATCTGCTTTGACTGTAGATGATTCACAGTTACTTGACTCTGTTTAAGTTCACTCCCGTGACATCTTGCGTATGAAACATCGTATGAAACTTCTCATGGAGTAAGACAGTTTTAAGTGTCAACAGGAGAAAATTTAAGAACAGAATTTTTCCCAGCATAAAGCCGATGAAGGTTATTCTCGGATGCTCTGCCAGACAATGTTTCGACAGCTACCTCTGCTGTCTTTATCAGGTGATAAGGTAGATCGAAATTGCAACTGCAACAATATATCACCGGCCGTAATGGAGATGAAGGTAGCTGTCGAAATGTCGTGTATCCGACAGAACACCTGAGAAGAATTTTTATCAACAGGAGAAAATTGCTCTTAGGGATGCATTTGGTGATACACTGCATAGCTGGCATCAGACAAGAATAAACAATGGTATGTACACTAACCCACAACAAATTTATAATAAATTCACATTTTTAAAAGTAAAAATCTAATAATATGTTCTTTTACAGGAACATGAAAATAATGTTTTAAAAAATGGTACAGTGAGAGCATGGACTTGTTATTTTTAGATCATATTTACCCATTTTTAAGATCATATTTGCAAGCACATTTCTCTCTTTTTTTTTGGTCATAAATATCCAAACCCTACTTATCACATCAAACACTCCCTCCTGTACAGCCTTGGCATTTGTAGGAGGCACGTAGGCTTTATCTAGTAGGCCCTAACACTTTATTCCAATAACATCTCCCAAGCACCAATAACCAGCAATCACCCACTAAATTTAGTTCCAAAACTAGTTTTGTGTGACACATCACAACCCATCAACTTATCAACCACTAGTAACCCTCAAAAACCAACAGTACAGTTCTACTTACCCAGTACTTTCCAGGCCTGGAATCAATTAACAGCGTTCTTTGGAAAGGTTATGATTTTCTTCGAGCTTGCCCAGAAATGAGATCCTTCCTCCCAAAAATCTTCAACCTCCTGGAACTTGTATCAGAAGACTTCCCTATCTTATGAGACAGCCCCAAGGCTCTTCTACATGTAACAGATCCTGTTGCAAATTGTGCAATGCACAACATGCCTTCAACCACAGTCACCAACCCAGTAACCAGCGAAAACTTCCCCTTCATAGGACTTGTTACCTGTGAATCCTCGCATTTAATATATCAACTAACCTACCCATGAATCCACTGACCATCAGAATGAATGGCCACAGGCAAACAGTATTTGCCCAGAACCCTCAACACCCAGTATCTTGTGAAGCATCACTGGCAAAGATCATAGTATTTGATCCGTGGTAAGTGATTGGTCATATTTCTTGATCCTTCCTTCATTTTCTGCCAACCTTACATGTGCCAATTATTTGATACCATGATATGTTTCAATTTTTACAATGGTCGGGTATAAGCTTTTCAACTCCCACTCCAAAGTTTTTGCAATATTGATTTTACTCCCACCATCAGCTGCCGGTCAACAGTCTGAGCCTCCAATTAGCTGCCAGATAACAACGTGCAGCTAATTCAATATTGTTGAAGGGATATATCCAAAAAAACACTATTTATGTATGTATGAAGCAGTAGCAACCTTTAACTTTGGTAAGCGGTGGTTATTCTCCTACCCAGACTTTAATGTGTGTATATATATATATAACAACCAGGAAATAATAGGAGCTAAGTAGTGAATGGAATTTTTTTTTTTTTTTTTTTTTTAAAAAAAAAAAGGATTGTCAAATGAACCATCACTTACCTTAGATGATGGTTTCGTCGGGTGAACACATAACAAAACACAAGAACAAGAAAAACAATGACCATTTCGGGACTTGGCCCTTCATCAACAGGAGAACATCACGGAGGGAAGGAGGGTGGTGCAGGATAAGGCCTCACATGTACTACATATATTTTCAAAGTCCAAGCCGAAACAGACATTGTTTGGCCTTGAGACTTATTTATGGTCATAGCGAAAGCCAAACAAATTGGAAATTGAAGCCTCGGTATCATTGGAATACGTGGCAAAAGGACGATTCTCCTTTAAACTTTCCAGTCAAAATAGTTGCTTCAAGAACATTTCTGGTGATCCTTTTGATGGTCAAACGTGTACTGTCACATGATCTAGGTGGATTCAAGTTACGAAGAATAATAATCGGTGAACCAATCTTTAACCGAAGATTGTGTGGTTTTAAAAACTCAGTTGGAAAATTTAGGGCTTCATTTTCATCTACAATAGTGTCTATTGATTTAAAAGATATCAGATCACCTGACAACAGTATATTTCGTCAATGTCAACATTTTTTGATGCCAAAAAGTACGTTTACTGAGCCAATTGTGATCTAAGTAATTATTTGATATATCCGGAACAAACTCTCCCGGTCTGACGCTGCTGTACGAAATTATATCAGTGAACAGTATGGAAAGAAATTTTTTTTCGAAAGCAGATTTCGAATATTGCAGGAATCCAAGGTATAGAGGAGAGAAAGAGAAAACACAGTACAATAATGAAGGAGTAATGAAAAAAAAAAAAAAAAATGAGAAGCAAGCAAGAAATACTTACACATTTTTGAATTTATCATAACGTTTTCTTCTATGTTATATTCATGTGTGAAATTACTTTGTCGTTACGTATAATAACACACAAACGATGCACAACAATATAGTATAATTATAACACAATAGACAGCACAATTAAAATTCAAGAAACACACATATGACGTGGAACAGACTGTAGCATAAATAAATCGAAACACGTCATCTACTGGATGGTTACCCAACCTGTGATGATAAATTAACACGCTGCTATCTGTTAGAACCTTATGGATTTTATAAACCATTGTTCTATAACAAACGTTTAATTCGCAATAATAAATATTGAGGTCAATAATCGAGATAAAAACTATCCTATATTTTAAGTTGGACCAAATTACACACATTAAGCCAAATTTCATCAAAATCAGTTTTGGAGTTCATCCCGGACAAACATCGTGACACAAGATTTTTATATACAGGGTGTTACAAAGAGGTACTGCCAAACTTTCAGGAAACATTCCTCACACACAAACAAAGAAAATATGTTATGTGGACATGTGTCCCGAAATACTTACTTTCCATGTTAGAGCTCATTTTATTACTTCTCTTCAAATCACATTAAACATGGAATGGAAACACACAGCAACAGAATGTACCAGCGTGACTTCAAACACTTTGTTACAGGAAATGTTCAAAATTTCCTCCGTTAGCGAGGATACATGCATCCACCCTCCGTCGCATGGAATCCCTGATGCGCTGATGCAGCCCTGGAGAATGGCGTATTGTATCACAGCTGTCCACAATACAAGCACGAAGAGCTCTAACATGGAAAGTAAGCGTTTCCGGACACATGTCCACATAACATATTTTCTTTGTTTGTGTGTGAGGAATGTTTCCTGAAAGTTTGGCCATACCTTTTTGTAACACCCTGTATATAAGATACATTAATAATGAATTAATAGATGTAAGAAAACATTGTGGAGGGTGCATGTTGTAGGAGACAGCCTCACAGAATCTACACAATGTTTTCTGATGAAGGGCAACGACCTGAAAATTTCAACGTTACTTTTGTTCGTACATGTTTCACGTGTTCGTGCCACACAACCATCATTTAAGGTAAGTAATGTTTCATTTACCTATCCTAATTTGTGAAAAGGTGATTTTCATTATCAATCCTTTTTCTTCCTTCATCTATATCTAAAACAAAAACCGGATATATTTGAAAGATAAAAACTCGGAAACTACTGAGCAGATTTCAATGGGATTGTCACCGTTTTATAGCTTAGAATCCCAATTCAGTTGTTTGGTATGTCTTATATTTTAACATTACTTAATTCCAGAGATATAAATGAAATTCTGAACTTATGATGACAAATACCAAAGTTTGAACCACTAGATGTTGCATATTCCGCAGTTTGCACAAAAGCCACAACTACTATGTCTCTGACCATAGCCTTTAATGAATGATGATAACTATTTTGCATTTTCCACACTAAACAAAATTTGAAATATTCTTTGCTTTAATTCGGGATGTTCAGTTTTTAAACGCTATACATGGCCATATTGAATGCGAGAAATTAATAACGAAAATAAAAAGAGATTTTCTTTGATCCCAATCTCTGTTAGCACAACTACAGTCTCTGGATATCATATACGGTTTAGGACGTTTGCATATTACACTACACTGCACTACACACTTCAGTTTCTGACACAATCTAGCTTTCAATCGTATTATAATATATTTAAATTCTTGATATATCAAATGCAGACAAAATATCTGGTGTTTGGAGCTGAAAGTAGTCATTCTGTTCATAATTATTAATGCGTAGGCTGATGGCTTTTAATATGAATGGAACGTTGTGTTAAGCCTTTAGTGTTGCAAATAAAAACAGTTTAGGACAACAAAGCAGCTTTTCTTCATTTTATAATTTATTGCGTTGTTTAGTAATGCAGTTTCTATGATAACCATGGCGCCACAGTTTAATTCTCTGAAATAAATCGAAAGTAAAGAATTTCTTTTTTCATATCTCGCTTATTTCTCAATACTTGTAATACAATTCTGAATACCTGATATTCAACTATACAGGTACGGAATATATTTTAATTTTGAGCTACAGTGCCAGATGAAGTAGCATAATGAGAAATTTTTTAGCTCCAGCAACAGAAGAGTCAGCACAATGAGATACATCTGTTTGATACTACGAAAACTCAATCAAAATCGATTCAGCAGTTTTCAGATAATGCTTCATTATTTGTAAAGTAAATGTGTTGTAACGGCTTAAGACATACAAAAAATTGTAATTTTGAATCCAAACTTTCAAATTCTGAAAATCAATTCAAATCTATTTGAGTGATGCCGGAATAAACAGACACATTCCAGATACATTTTTATGTATGTGGTATGTAATAATGTGCATAATGTTTCGATTTAGCAAATGTAATTAGGTTGAAATGTAACCTGGACTAAAATAAAAGCTGACATTCCATATCAAAGCATCCAAACCATCCCATTCTTAGAACTGTGCTGCTAAATCACCGTTTAGTTTAGTATCGGAAATGGCCGGTACAAGATAAATGAAGCTTGGTAAACATGAATCTGTTCAGACGAATAAAAATAGTGTATGGGTAAATCAAATTAAACCCACTCCCTTCTTGGCAGGGTGTGGGCGTATCTATGTATGCTTTAATACCGGAAACTGATGGCTCGAATTGTATGAAACTTGGTAAATGTTTCTCATTGCTTGAATAAAAATAGTGTATGGGTAAATCAATGCCAACTAAATCTGGCAACGCCGGGAACTTTGTTAGTACGTAATAAAAATCAATAAATGAGGTAACATTTTAAAGATCAAGTTCTCTGCTTTTGATGAATTATTGATTTGGAATTGTAAATTGCATTGTTTGTTTATAATTTGAAGTTTCTGCTCTAGAGTTCTTTTCCGGGATTCAAGATTATTGTTCCATGGTCACATATTAAGTAGTTTAGTAAAGCAATACAGGATAAATGCTAAGAAGCAGACTGTTCCATGATCACAAATAAAGGAGTATTTCATTATGTTATAGCCTATTGAAACACAACGCTAGCACTCTATTTCAGGCATAAGGGAGTGAGAAAATTTTCTTTTGTATGTAAGGAAGTCAGAGATTCGAATACATTACTCAGGAAAGTAATGAAAAATTTACAAAAATGCTGAAAGATTTTAAAATAAGTAAAGTGCATACTCAAAATGGATGTTTATATATACATATAAAAGAAAAAGGAAAAATGGGCATTTAGGGAAATTGCTTCTGGAGCATTCTCTATCACTGTTAAAATTCAATAACTTCCTAAATACTGAAATAAGCCACTCTATACTAACCAACCATATTTTCAAATGACTTCTCACTAAATTGACATAAAACAATTCATTATCATTTGACTCTGAAAGCACATGCCCGCTTGATATTATGCTTTCTACATAGATACTGTATGTATTTACTATGTATACCCATGTAACACTGCAGTTTGACATGAAATCACAGATCTCTGACAGCCTGTGTGCTTATTGTAAATTCATTTAAATGGATTGGAAATTAAGAAAGTAAGCTCTAACAAATGAAATACCAAAATAATATTACTCACTACATTTGGGGCAGGAATCCATATCAGCCTCAAATGCTGAATGCTGTAATCAAAAATTTTAACTTTGTTTTCTCGTGTTTTTCTGCCAACAAATAATTGAATATGATAAAAGAGTTCCTGAATATGATAAAGACATCATAAACAGACTATTAATTACAATATTACCACAGACGTATTAAGAACAGGTTGAGGTGACGTGTCTATATGTAATGAAATGGTACCAATTTTGAGCCGGTAGGTGAAATTTTTTGTAAGAGTAATTGCAATGCATGCTAAAGATGATAGAGATGCCATGGAGTACACAAAAAATAAAGTGTAATTTTCAACAAAACTACATAGTGATAGTTTATGTCAGTGTTTAACATCCAGGAGTATACTTTTTTCATCATTGGTACTATAGTTCTCATTGATACGGAAGCCAAAACAGTAAATTTTTTATTTTTTGTCTGTCTAAGCCCATGTAAGTAAAAAATGACAAATTAAACTCAACAAAACTACATGTACGAGGTGCATTCAAGTTCTAAGGCCTCCGATTTTTTTTCTAATTAACTATTCACCCGAAATCGATGAAACTGGCGTTACTTCTCGACGTAATCGCCCTGCAGATGTACACATTTTTCACAACGCTGACGCCATGATTCCATGGCAGCGGCTAAGGCTTCTTTAGGAGTCTGTTTTGACCACTGGAAAATCGCTGAGGCAATAGCAGCACGGCTGGTGAATGTGCGGCCACGGAGAGTGTCTTTCATTGTTGGAAAAAGCCAAAAGTCACTAGGAGCCAGGTCAGGTGAGTAGGGAGCATGAGGAATCACTTGAAAGTTGTTATCACGAAGAAACTGTTGCATAACGTTAGCTCGATGCGCGGGTGCGTTGTCTTGGTGAAACAGCACACGCGCAGCCTTTCCCGGACGTTTTTGTTGCAGTGCAGGAAGGAATTTGTTCTTCAAAACATTTTCGTAGGATGCACTTGTTACCGTAGTGCCCTACGCCCTCGCTGTCCCAGAACATGGACACCATCATTTTTTCAGCACTGGCGGTTACCCAAAATTTTTTTGGTGGCGGTGAATCTGTGTGTTTCCATTGAGCTGACTGACGCTTTGTTTCTGGATTGAAAAATGGTATCCACGTCTCATCCATTGTCACAACCGACGAAAAGAAAGTCCCATTCATGCTGTCGTTGCTCGTCAACATTGCTTCGCAACATGCCACACGGGTAGCCTTGTGGTCGTCCGTCAGCATTCGTGGCACCCACCTTGATGACACTTTTCGCATTTTCAGGTCGTCATGCAGGATTGTATGCACAGAACCCACGGAAATGCTAACACTGGAGGCGATCTGTTCAACAGTCATTCGGTGATCCCCCAAAACAATTCTCTCCACTTTCTGGATCATGTCGTCAGACCGGCTTCTGCGAGCCCGAGGTTGTTTTGGTTTGTTGTCACACAATGTTCTGCCTTCATTAAACTGTCGCACCCACGAACGCACTTTTGACACATCCATAACTCCATCACCAAATGTCTCCTTCAACTGTCGATGAATTTCAATTGGTTTCACACCATGCAAATTCAGAAAACGAATGATTGCACGCTGTTCAAGTAAGGAAAACGTCGCCATTTTAAGTATCTAAAACTGTTCTCATTCTCGCCACTGGCGGTAAAATTCCATCTGCCATACGGTGCTGCCATCTTTGGGACGTATTGACAATGAACGCGGCCTCATTTTAAAACAATACGCATGGTTCTATCTCTTTCCAGTCCGGAGAAAAAAAATCAGAGGCCTTAGAACTTGAATGCACCTCGTAGTTTAGTTTATCTCATCACTTAAATATAGGATACTTTTAATTCCAATAAGGTACATAGCTATTAAATTGCACTTTCTTTCCAGGTATTGTGCTGCGGTAATGTTGTTGTTGCTACTGCTGCCAACATTTTGGCACCCAACCTGTGGCGGGCTATTTCAGGCTGGTGTATCTGCTGCTGACAGCTAGGTACACCTCCTTGTTGTTTGCCTGCGTAATATTGCATCATAATGGTTCTTCTTCACAAGACTGGCAGGATGGGGTAATCCTAAGACTGAAGCCACTGAATTCCCATGATTGCTTGTTGGCACTGTACATAGAAGTCTCGACAATAAACAGTGTACACCCTTTCAGTGTAATGTTATGGTAATAAATTTTTATCATTCCAGTTTAGCCACATGCGCTGTGTAAATCTTTAGGAAAGGTTGATACAAACTTATAATCACTGGCTAAAGTACCTCCCAATCACCAATTTCGTTTTACTTGTGATAGCAACAACAATCAGAATGAACTCATATTTGCTATGTACATTCAACCTCAAAGACTTCAGGCAATGACCAATACTGATATTAGTTTAGATTCATTTTATAATGATAGAGAGAGTATGTCTGTTACAGAGCTATAGAGTGTACACACTAGCAATGTAGGGAAAAAAAAATACCTACTACAAAATCAAATCAGGATTATTACCATAAATTGTCCTGTTACTTGCAGGAGTTTTTATAACACTCAATCTTTAAAAACTGTATTAAAGAGCCAATATTTTGTCAAGCAGGATAGCATAAATCAGATTGATTAATTAGAATTCTGGATCAACCTATCAGTTTATCAAATATTCCTTTGTTGATATTATTGTCATGCTTTTATGAATTTGCATCATCTGGCTTGATCCAAGGTAATATCACAGCATAAGAAACCAGACCACAATTTTCAACGAATCTTCCAATCTGTAACATGTAAAGATTCTTATAAGTTTCAGCTAGAATATTTCTCTTAAGAACTCACTGTACATAATTCCACTTCTAGTACGGTTAATAAAGATTTGTAGCAGCAAATTACTTTGATGTTATTTTGGTTGTCCGGTTGGAACCGCATCAATTTATTGAAATTTTAGGTTTCTGAAGAAAGCCACAGAATGTTGGCTGAAACGTTAGGTTTCGTTAAATTGACGTGGTTCCACTCGGACAACCAAGATAACATCAATAATGACCATGGAAGTCTGTGCACCCAGCACATTAATTCATCAATATCATCTCAGGTTTCAAACCCCAATTCCACTTTTTTTTTCAGGAGGAAGATAGTCATTCAATTCATGATTGAGGCATTATTTCATATTAATCACAAATCAATTATTGGTAATATCTTTACCCTCACATTTGAGAGAGAAATAGTTGACAACAGCTACACATATATTATTCTCAAGCAAATAACACTTATTCAATACAATTTGTTTACCAAGTGGCACGAGATGAAGACAACCATAAAAATTATCATAATATCTAAAACTGATGGCTGCCATAAAATAATCTATTTCTTGTAGACTGAAATATAGATAATGACACTTATAAAATTCATGATATTATACAAAGGATGAGGAAAGTATTTGAAAGGGAACAAATAATGTAAACATTAGTTGAGCCCGTGTTAGTACTCCTATCAGGAAAACAGTTACACCTTGATTTATGGCTAATCCAAGCTTTAAGCAATTAGGAATGTTTCTGACACAAGATGCCTCAAAAGTTGATCCTCAGAGCCACCTTCTATACTGCCTTCTTTAAATGCTCATACTTCTCCACATTCACTACTTTAATACAATACCACCCAAAAGAGTGAGAGAGAATTATTACAATTGTGACACTTGGTATTAGCAAAAACTGTAGTTGTGAAAGATAATGAAAAATCATTTTAAACAGTTTTAAGGCAACTGTGTGAAGTATTTTAAAACCATTAGCAGCAAAAATGCAATACTATAATGTTAGTTATCATTTTAGAAACACTGTTACCCTTGTAAACAAATTATTTCTGAACGATTTGAAGTTGTAATTTTGATCACCACTTTAAAGCAATTTATAGCTTAAATTTCCACTGTATGTCAACTTGCATTAGGAGCATAGAGGAATCAAAATTAACTATAAATTAATGAGTACAATAAGCAACAAATTTTTACATGTAAAGGAAAGATGTTTGTTATTAATATCCTGGGAAAATTTTCTCAAGAGCCTGCAGCAGCGATTGGGGGTGGGAAAATATGGATTAAAACAGCTCATCATTAGGGCGCACAGAACTAATTCACATCTAAAACCCCATCACTTTGCCTCTATTAATGAGAGCATCAACTTGGTAGGCCAGTAGCTTCAGATGAACCTAGAACTTTAGAAGAACTAGATGACCCGTGCAAAAATTTTGCAAATTCAGTGAATAGTGGGGTTGGTAGATTGTTATAGGATGAAAGAAAAACCGCCTCATTTGTTTAGTGTACATAACAAAAGTCGACACCAGTAAATCAGTTTATTAATATCTCTGTGATATGTGCTGCTGCTATTTAGCAGCTTGGTTCTGAACTGCCTCATGAGCTCGACTTTCACAGTTATTAAGAAAAATTTTGTTCTTAATTTATATGTTGCCTAAGTGGAGACCTTAATATTGAAAATAACAGCTAATTTATTAATTTTTGTCAGGTGTCAAGGAATATAAATGGCTCGCGACAAAAAAGCATGGTTATGAAAATAATGATACTTTTTCCCTTTAAGGAACAAATTTTGAAAAATTCCTTTCATAATATATGATGTAAATAAAGCGGAGACCCTAATCTTTAAAACAATACCTCATTTCTCGATTTTGGATAGATATCAAGGAAATAAATGGCTCGTGACAGATTAATATGTTATGGGAATAATGATACTTTTGCCCTTTAAGGTTTAAATTCCAAAAATTTCATTTCTTGAAATAAGATTTGACCAAAGCAGATAGCTTACTCTTTAAATTGATACCTCATTTATATGTTTCAGTTAGGTGTGAAGGGAGATAATGATTTGTGACAAAAAAAAATGCCTTATAGGACTAGAATATATGATGACCTCTGCTTTGCTAAACCTTTTCTACTGTACTGTAACCATATATACTGTATTCCTAATACTATACACTTTTCTGTGAAAGATAAGTATACTTTCTCTAATACACTCACACTCTTCATAAACTGTGCAACAATCCCCAGGTTCAGCTAATTGATATAAGACAGCCTGATAAATGGATTTGACTTTTCCTTTACAATATTACACTTAATGAATTTGGGAAGATACTCTTATCATTTGCCATGATCTTTAGGTTATAATGGGGATAAAATTGTTGTTAAAAAGAATATTTTTAGTAACTAGATAAAACAGGTATGTAGGGTGATACTTATTTTGTAAACACTATATTTCCTAACAATTTCTTATAACACAATCTTGTGTTACAAAATTATGGAGTGGATTTAATTTGCTGTATGTAATTAAAAGCTCCAGCATTGATAAATTTACTGTAATTTCAAATGTACCAACAGTCTAACATTTGTAATATGGGAATTATCTCAAAATTTAAAAACCTTTAAGTTGAGGGTATTACTGCCATTCAGATAAAATATTTATTGGAAAAATATGGCAGGCTCAAGAATGTACCTCACACTCACTGGAACTGAACTCATGCTGGAGCTGATAAGTATTTAGTTAAAAGGACTTTCCCATATCAGTAATTATTCCAACTCGGAACAAGCATGGAACAAAATATACCACTGCATATGTAAACGTCCAACAACAAAATTAGTTGTGGCAGAACTTCAATTTTTTCAGCCACCTTGAAAATATATATTTTTTGATTTGAAGTGTCCACTATCCAACAACAAAGTAAGTAAATTTAATGAATATGTAAATTATCTGATATTGTAACATTCGAAAAAAACCAATAAATACAAAAAAACTTCAATTATTCAGAATACGTCCACTATGCATTTATCACACTCTCAATGTGCAGAATTTGAAATAAGAAAGAAAAAAGTGCCCAATGTTCCCAATTTTTCATATAAAAAAACTGAATAAGTAAGCATTTTAAATTCCAGACTAATTAAAGAAACATGAGACGGATTATTATTTTATAAAATTTTAAACTAATTATCAACAAAGACACTGAGTAGAATACCTTGAATCACAATAACCAACATGAAATTTATAGTTTGTCATAGTAACCAATACATTCTTTAAGCAGGTGAAGTAATGAATAATTTAACAAAAACTCTGAAGGAATTTAAAGTTTAAAATTTGTAAATCGCAAAAGTAAATGGGAAAGGAATTTAACACTCAAATTATATAGGATAATACAAAAAGGGGGGTAATTAGACTGAGGGAATTGCCACCAAGTGTGTGCGCCATCACAATTAAATTCTCCAATTGAGGTAAATGACAGATAGTGTGTGTTTGTGGAAAGATTTAATAAACCTCCTACAACTGCAAAAGCTTCTAGTTTATACCAGCAAAAGCTTTATGAGCATCCCTTATGTTTTGTTTATCTTAAAAAGTTGATCACTTACCAAGTATAAAAAATTTCATCTCGGTTGGTGTTTTTAGTAATTATTTACCTGTTACAGTTTGAAGGAGGTATACTAAGTTAATATATCAGGGGTAAGATGGCCAGTACTTTTCCTTTGCAGTTTAATGTGGAATCTGAACCAGTGTCAACAGTCAAAATTTGTCATACTGGAATTCGAGGCTGGGACCTTGAATTGTGAAGGCAAGTTCCTTATCCACAGAACTATGTTTCTTTTAAAAAATATAGAAACATTTCAAATATGCTAAAATTTCCCCATTTTCTAAACTAAACTCTTAAGAACGTAACTAACTTGGAATAATATTTATGGAAACCAAGGAGTAGAAAGAAATGCTGTTAGGTGATGTTAATATGGGGAGGAAACAAAATGCAAACCTATGACTTACAAAGTTGAAAGGTGGGATGCAGTGATACAAATGCTGCATAAACACAAAACTTTGGTCTTTTGACTTGTGAAAGTAACAGTTGAAACACAAGGCTTGGTTTGCACATGCGCTCAAGGCCAACCAATCCACATGACCATTAATTGCAAAGTGGAGGTGGAGCAGGTTGGAAATGTTATAAATGGAAAACAAACCAGTTGTCAATCAGGATGAACTGTCACAGACATACATTTTACTCAAAAAATGTAGGCCATCCAGCTGCTGCCTATGCCAGCTCCCACAACTCTCATGAAGTCAATTAATGTTCACTCAGAGCAATTAGAGTACTTCCTGAATCCACCTCCCCATCTAAACTCAATTGCTGAGAGGAATTGGCATATCAATGTATTGTGGATACCAGATATACCCCTGGACCTCAATCTTATAAACCCATCAGCTGCATTCATTTTTCTGCTACATGTAATTTTACAATATTTTTTGATTATTTATATATTTTTTTATATCTTTTGTCACCACCACTTTGAACAAGACAGTAGCAGAACAAAACAATAACCGATTAAGTGTCTGGGTTGACCAATGGCGCATGTGTGAACCTAGCCTGGTGCATTAATTTTCAGTTGTACAAGAATGGGAAGCTGAAGGAAAGACAAAAAGAGGATGATCAATGTTTACCTGGCTCCAAATGAACAACCAACAATGAGAAGATTTGGCACAAAAGAGGAAGATACACCAGACCAAAGCAT
Organism: Vandiemenella viatica; assembly: GCA_031002005.1. Lineage (NCBI taxonomy): Eukaryota > Metazoa > Arthropoda > Insecta > Orthoptera > Morabidae > Vandiemenella > Vandiemenella viatica. The sequence goes on from JARYHS010012519.1 coordinate 165,703,560, forward strand.
CTGTAGAAATATTTTGAGAAGATAAGGCCGAGTTTCCATTATTACTTTGTATTAAAACTTCTGTAGTCAGGATGATAGCATCCTCAGTTTATGTATTAATTAATCATATTTCCTTCCACAAGGGAGCGTGCATAAAACACATAGCTCCATTTTGGCATCCTGTGAACCCCGCCCCCACCTCCCCCCATGTATCCCTACGTGGCTTTTGGCTCTAACCCCCGCCCCCACCTCCCCCCATGTATCCCTACGTGGCTTTTGCATCACCCCCCCCCCCCCCCACACATAGCACCTAGCTTTTTTCCCCTTTAGATTCTAGAATACATTTTTTATCGTTTTCTCTTGTCAGACAATTGTAAATTACATACGGAGATAATTAATTGAGGGAAATAAATATTCACATGCTGTTGTGAGTCCTGTTCCTCATTTTAAATGTGAAAAATGTTATGAAAGGAAAGCTACGCGGCCTGGCTCGGAACCCCCCCTCCCCCCACGTAGCCTTCCAGCCAACCCCTCTCCCCCTGGACCGAACCACGTAGTTTGTGCATGCTCCCCAAGGTATCAAGCCAACACTTCTTGGATCTCCCTCGTAGTCTTCGGCCCTCTCAAGTGCAGTTCTCACAACTGAAGAGTTGTTTCTGTGCAATACATGGCTGTACCATCACAGATGACCCCCCTCCATTTCCTCAGGGATTGGGGCCACACAAAATGCCGCCCAAACATTCTTATTTCTGATGCGGTCCAAACTCGTAAGTCCATGTGGCCAGCGAATCATCTTTACTTCAATGACATGCAGCTTTTTCACGTCTTTTCATAGTTGGGAAACATTAGGTTCCGTACCGTGCCAATGATCTAATGATGGTTCTTTGATTTAAGGTACAGTGGACTCTTGTGACCTGACGCCACTTCATCCAGGATGTGTTGACTTTGTTTTGAACGTCTTGGAGCATCAAATCATCTGAACAGATTAAAGTTCGAGGCACTTGAACTCAGATGATTTACAGAGTTCAGCACTGTTGATATTAACAGACGCATCATTTGGAAATCCACACTCGACATGCTCAGTCTTTCATACATTAATTCAAATGCTGTGTTTGTCAAGGAAGTTTTCCATTGTTGGATCTGTTGTTCCATTTTTTGATAAGACTTATAGGCTATCATAATATCATCAGCATACAGCAATGTCCAGGGGTGTGGAGTGAATAGTTCTGCAGCAATGGTGTCAAGACAGAGGATAAACAGCAATGGGGACAAAGCTGATCCTTGATGAACACCAACGCTAATGGAAAAAGTTACAGAATTTCCTGCAGCACATTGAACATAGCTGGTGACATTCCAATATAGTAGCTGGATCCATTTAACATGTACATTTGGTAACCCATGCTGTTTCAGTGCATACCAGATTAGATCACAAGATACCCTATCGATGACCTTTTAAAGATAAAAAAAGTTGTTTTCTTTTTTCAAGGTGCCTTTCCATCAGAAGACGTGTGGCATGAATAGAATTGATCACTCATATGTCTTTCATGAAACACACTAAACATTAATAACTACATTAAATTTAATGGGAATATTAAAATGGATGATCGTACTACTTTGACATTAATATAACGACTTCTGCTTCTACTACAAAAATAAGCATTAAAACTTGGTAGAATACTTAAAAAAATATTATGTATATGGAAATGAAAGATAAATTATATCTAACACTTGCCTAAGGCTGACCATCCAGTGGATGCGTATTCGCACAAGTATGCCTGTATACATGTCAACAGATTGCTCCAATCCAAACACAGGGAACATTATGTGACTCTGTCCATTGTGAGTGCTTGAATCATGCGAACACAAGCGAGAGCGATTAGATCCGAAACTGTTTGGATTTGATAGTGCGAACATGTGCGTCACGCAATTAATATTGAGAATGTAAAGGCACCGACAGACCTTTATTGAGCTCCAACAATCATGGAAACAATACTAATTGTACAAAAACAATTCAAACTTACATAAAATTATTTGAAATCGTTAGGAAACATTTTTAAAATGAAAATGGGAAATATATACCAGCACATAACAGCATATTTACGAAACCAAACACTTTTAAGCATTGAAAATCTCATTCAAAACATTATGGCCCACATAACATTTTTAATTACAGTCCTCCATTTGCATGCACTCTATTGCTTTTAATACATTCACAAGTCATTCAGTTCATTTAAACAATTTTATTCCATCAAAACACAACATGTTCATGCATTAATTATACAAATTTTCAATCTCTCAAATGTGTATTTTAATTAGTGGCGACTAATCTTTGGTATGTAACAGTGGATATAGTACTATATATTAAGTTTATGTTTGTTGTCGTTTCGATAAAATTTCAAAACTACTTAACATATTGCACAGTCAATTTATGATACAGTTCATTTCACCTAGTTTGAAAAGGCCACTAATTTACTCGAATTTAGCTGGAAATTGTTTCAGCCGCTCTTTCAACCACCTGGTCTCAACTTAAGATAATGCCCGGTCATTATTATTAGTAGCACATATGTTTAACCTTTTTTTTTTTTTATCCCTCTCCTTTCCATTACCTATACTGAACCACCACTAACCTGAGGTGATGTTTACTTCATAAATATTATTATTATTTTATATATATTTTCAATATATATTTAGTTCTAATTATATTTTGATCTTCCCACCAACCAGAAATTAGTTTGGATATTTATTTTTGTTCGGGTATTAGCTCTTTTTCACTGCCCCTCTACTTTTCCGATGTTTGAATTTACCCCCACCATTTTCTCAACCGGCGGTCTTTCTGTGAGGCAATCTCCGGCTGCACCCACCTCTCATAATGTTCTCTCATTGACGAAGGGTTTTTTTTCCTGAAAATTTCTTTATTGTTTGTGTTTGTGTCTTTTATGTGTGTTCGTGCCCCACATCCATCATCTAAAGGTAAGTGGTGGCTCATTTCCCTATCCTAATTTGATTCCTTTCCGCTACTTAGCATCTTTTTTTCATTGTTATTATATATATATAAACGGAAGGAAAGGGAACTATGACCCAACACTTACCACAGATGAAGGCAGCTGGGACAGATGAAGGCGGCTGGGAATGAGGAACACAAAAAAAACAACACAAGAAAAGTGTAATATTTCGGCGTACAGCCTTATGCGTGCAGAAGTGAGACACCAGGCAGAGTCAGACATGTATACGGAGACAGCTGTCTGATGAACGGCGTAGCCGTCGCAGATGGTAGTGTAGAAGGGTGGGAGGGATTTTTTTTTTATTGTATTTACGTCTCTCAACATCTAGGTCTTTAGAGACGGGAAAGGATGGGGGGCAAGGATGGGGGCAAGGAATGGGAAGGAATTCGGCCATGGCCTTTTGAAGGAAGCATCCCGGCATTTGCCTGGAGTGATTTGGGAAACCATGGAAAACCCAAATCTGGATGCCCGGACGGGGATCGAACCACCGTCCTCCCGAATGCGAGGCGAGAACGGTAGGAGGGAGGGGGGGGGGGAGGCAGGGGGAAGGAAGCTCAAATATTGAATCGATAATCAATACTGTTGACTGTATATTCTCATTGAAAGTGGTAGAGCAACATAATAACTGAGTGAGGATACATATATAAATCAAATTTTCAAAAACAATAAGCGAAAAATAAAATGTAAGAAATATAATAAATGCTGGGTCTGGTTAGAGGAATTTATTGGAGATTGAGGCCTGGAGGATGTCTGGTGTCCAGGATATTCTGATAGGCTAGTTCCTACCTACATAGTTCAGAGAAGGTTGTGTTATCAAGGAAAACTCGGATCGCCCTAACTGAGAAACATTAAAATTATTCAGTTTGTGGGAACTGGCATGTTTTGCAACTGGATGGGCCTCATTTTTAGTATATACTGTATGCCTGTGGCCATTCTTTCTGATAGCAAGTGGGTTAATAGTGAGGCCTCTATATAAGCTGGAACATTGGAGGCCTGTAAGTTGATATATGAGGAGTCTTGTCATGCAAGTAGCATGACCAATGATGGGGAATGTTTCACCTGGGTAGGTAGTAGTGGTAGTAGCTGGATGTATGCTGCATGTTTTACAGCGTGGTCTGTTGCACGGAAATGATCGCTGTGGTAGTTTGGGGGAATTGCTGGGCGAGTACTTGTGAACCAAGATCACCAAATTTAAATAATACGATATATACTAACAATCAGGCCCATCCAGTTGCAAAACATTGCCAGTTTCCACAAACTGTCTCCGTGTACACGTCTGACTCTGCCTGGTGTCTCACTTCAGCAAGAATGAGGCTATATGCCGAAATATTGCGCTTTTTTTTTTTGTTCCCAGTGGCCTTCATCTGTGGTAAGTGTTGGATCATAACTAAAAAGCAGAAAAATTAAGAAAACTTGATTTCTGTTTTGAATTGAAAAACAAAGTATCAGCTTTTGATAACATGTGTCCTATTGCAGTTATGTGCACATATTTTCCTGAACCTAGTTAAAATTTCTATTGATCTAGGGCCTAAATAATAATAATAAAAAAATTACGTTTATTTTCTTAGTTAAAAGTGGTGTTGCAAACTGATTTTTTTTTTTCCAGAGATTGGGGGGAAAAAACATGAAAAAAACTTAGCACCCAAGTTTTTTTTCTAAATTTGTTTTTTTCTCCAGAAAACAATATATTTGATAAATTATAGTTTTATTTATGGAACTTACATTTTGCATGTTTGTTTTAAACCTTACTAAATCATATAATATCTTACATAATGATTCATAAATGTATCTATATAGGTAACATAATTTTTTATTCATCCTCTATGTCGGTACCACATTCACTAGTATCAGTACTACCAACACTAGTTTGGTCGGAGTCAGAATTTTCTGTTTTTTCTTCTGTCCCCTCTAGATCCATAACTTGAGAAATAGTTACATTTTCTTTTACTGGTTGTATTGCATGCAAAAGCTTTTGAGATTGCAATTTTAAATTGTGAGCAAAGTACACACTAAGACTTCGCAGATAGTTCTGTATTACGGTCTTTTAAGTTTGAATTTAAATCTATTATCATACAAAATAGGAGCTTTATTTGTTTTCAATCGTTGGTTTACGCCAACGGTTGCAAGGAATTTATTCATAATTACTGACAATGACTCAGTATCAATATACGCTGCAAGTTTAACAAGTATACCAATATAAGGAAAGCACAACAACTAATAAAAAGAGGCAAAAAACTGTAGTTAAATTTCCTAATTTTTTGAAAAGATTCGCAGGTCTACAGACAAATTTTTAGGGCCTGGCAGCACTAGTTCAAATAGCGAGTATCAATCCAAACAATGGGGAACGGGGATTCCTTCTCAAGCAACTTAGCCTTTTCGGGAAGTCCCCATTCGTAAAAGAAAACTTCAGTCAGTGTTAAAAATATTTTTTTAATTTTTTTTTCTACTGAACCAGAAAAATATAGTAGATTTGAAAGTAAGATAAGTACTTAGTATAAACCCTAAAACAGTCATATTAAACGATTAATGCCTTAAAAATCTGAAATTTAGTAGTTATGAAAAAAAAAAAAAACATGTCCCAGAAAAAAAAAACTGTTTTTTTTACAACACTAGTTAAAAGTAAATAAATATATATTAAGGAATTATTGTTATATTTCTTTTGTTACACTCACTGACATGAAGAATAATTGGAATGGGTTGCGGGATACAACAGAGAACTATGTAGTGTCAATTACAATCACGAGGGCTGTTTGAAAAGTTATTGGAACCACCACAAGATGTAAGTGCTATCGCAACAAGGTTCCCACATAACGACACGTAATCCTTTAGGCTTTGAGTAATGATCTGTGGTGCAAACAAATCTTTGTTGTTGTCCCCACGTAGTGATTTGTGAAGATTGGAAAAAAATTGAGATTTGAGTAATGATACAGTACTTTGTAAAGAAAGGTATGAAAACAAATAAAATTCATGCTGATTTTCAGAACACACTGGAGGACTCTGCACCTACATATTTAACTGTTTCCAAGTGGACAAATGCGTTTATTTTTGGTCGGGACAGTTTAGATCAGTGATGTCAAAGATACAGCCCACGAGCCGCATCAGGTCCCCAGGCCCTATCAATACAGCCCGCAATCACAATGTGACACAGAAAGAAGAATCATGTTTTTTTAGGGCTTTTAGACTCCACTCGATTCCTATACGGAAGTACATTATTTTTATTTGAATCTGGCCCGCCTAGACATTCTAAATTTAATATTCGGCCCTCTGCAAAATTGAGTTTGACACCTCTGGCTTAGATGATGATCAGAGTAGTGGTCGGCCAAGATGTGCCACTACCCCAGAAATTATTGCAAAACTGCATAAAATGGCCTTGGAAGGCCACTGACTGAAATTGCGATAAATTGTCAATGCTCTACGGATGTCATCTGAACATTCATATCACAATTTGAAAGTGGAATTGGAGATGAGAAAATTATTTGTCAGATTGGTGCCGCGACTCTTAATACTGGATCATAAACGCATCACAGTGGAAATGTCCGAACAATGTTTGATCCATTAAAAAAAAGATTTTTTGTACCAGTTTGTGACCACAGATGAAACTTGGGTCCACTACTATACCTAGGGATAAAATAACAGTCAAAGCAATGAAAACATATTGATTGACCACTAAAGAAAATAAATGCAATATGGTCGGCCAGAAAGGTCATGGCATCAGTTTTCTGGGATACGAAAAGGATTATGTTGAACAATTACAGGACAATAATACGCTAAACTCCTGGATCAATTACAGCAAAAGATTTGAGACAAAGGCCAGGTTTTGCAAGGAAGAAAGTGATTTTACACCAAGACAATGCGCACTCTCATACAAGTGTTGTTGCCACAGCAAAAATACACGAACTAAAATATGAATTGTTGCCACACCTGCCTTATTTGTCCGATTTGGCTTCATCAGATGAATCCCTTCCCCAAGCTCAAAATTTTCCTTGGTGGACAGAGAAAAATAAAGGTTTATGGAGGTGAGTCATTTCTTTCTATTCCATTCTAAGATCTTTTCAAACCCCTCTCATATAATTTTCACAGTTAATGAAATGAGTCTCAAATGAAATCTAAAACTATATTAAGTAGATAAACTGGTACAACAGCATTGTGAGAGACTAATGCACTATTCCTATTGTTTAACAAGATATAATGGATTCAACAGGAAACAGAAGGTCTTGAGATTTTTTTTTTTTAACTTACAGCTTTGTGCCACGTCAACAGGGGTCATTAGGAGCAGGATGGGAGTGGGGACAAGGAATGCAGCAATGGCCTTTTGAAGGAAGCATCCCGGCATTTGCCTGGAGTGATTTGGGGAAACCATGGAAAACCCAAATCTGGATGCCCAGACGGGCATTCGTTCTGGTGTCCACCCAAATGCAAGGCCAGAGTGTTAACCACTCACCTATCGCGCTTGGTATAGAAAATTTCAGTTCTCACAGAGAGACCATTAACTATAGCTGCTGGTAATGGAATATTGAAACACAATCCATATGTGCAAATATGAAAGAACTTTTGCAGTTTCTCGTAAATGCCCTGTGCTGTAATGACTGTAACATTTTCTTTCAGACTTTAAGATGTTATCAAAATGATTAATTTAATTGCCATGCACAGCATTTAACAAGAGGAATATGCAATAGGTGGATAACCAATTCTTCAGCCGATTACAAAAATTAAAAAATCCGAAACTCTTTGCAGTTAACTAAATCGGGTACTGAGCTTCTTTTTGTTGGTTGAAGTAGCCTTGTGATCAAAGCCTCAAGGCTACTTCTAAGGTAAATTTAAATTCCTAAATGTATAATAGCCAACTGTCAACACCACAAAACAAAACAAACTAGAGATATCCCAGAGATGTTATTACACTTGTAGTTATTCCTCTAGGTTTATATTTTCAGTGCAGTGTTTTCCACGGTCAAAAAAATGCAAGTACTTTTGTCTCTCTCTCTCCGTAATACCTTGCAAAGTTCTTTCAGCATGTGTTAAGCAATTATCGATTTTGTTGGTTGACCTGATCATAGTCAATGGCGACCAGTCCATTGTTTCTCCCATGTATACCTTTCCACACTGACACAAAATTTTATATATTCCTGGATCTGTTTTCACAACCAAAGAATGTGTTTGAGCCTAATTTTACTTTAAAAAATTGGTATAAGGTTATACCTTGATAGTAATGATCATGTTGTGCCTACGATTCTTTTTACACAAGACAAGAAAGCTGTTATTCAATTTTAGTTCCATCCATCTACGCTTACGATTCTTTATATATATAAAATGTCCATTGTAGTGTTCTTTTCCTTTGCCAAGGCTCTTCTTGTCAGATATTTTTTCTGCTCAGCAAAACAGCATGATTACTACCGCTATCTTTTGAACTGGGTGGCGATTAGTGTTAGTACCATGATATTTGTTCATGTGAGTTCATTTGTTAAGAGTGCACTGTGCCAACATATTAAGAAAGGTGGTTATCCTTCTAATTCTGTTTGCACTGTTTTCAAGAAAACTGATAAACTGCAACTCAGTTAAGGGTGTACCATACCAATCAAAAACAATGTTATTCCTAAAACTTCCGCGGCCGTCTTTGTTCATGATTAATTGACTTTCGGGATATGTCGCGTTGTTTATTTCATTACCTGAGCTTTCGGCTGGTATCCTACAGCCTTTGTCAGAGATATCTCTGATGAAGACTGTAGGATACCAGCTGAAAGCTCAGGTAATGAAATAAACAATGCAGCATTTCACAAAAGTCAAATAATCATGAAAAACAATGTTAAATGACAGCACAGATTTTTTAAAATGATACTTATGTTTAAAAACATTTTTAAAAAACCTGAAAAGTGCCTTAACCCATTTCCCAGTACTAATAACAGATGAAGAACATAAGAGAGGTTATATATTTAACTGTTAATTTGACAGGTGTCCACCTATGTTATCCAGTTTTTGCTCTCCGTATAGGATAATTCTAATCCATTTTGTTAATTATTTGAAACTATTTTGTTACCACTAATATAATTATTTTACTTCAATAAATCAGTTTTTGAAAAGAAAGTAAAGGCTGTAATTTTTACAATTTTATTTCACTGTAGTATCCATTGTAACTTTTGTTGTCAATTTCTGCATAACATTTGGTATATATTTTATCAGACCTCAGCTAACTTAAACAAATAACTGAAATCTTTAAAGACTGAATGAAATTGCTTGATGATATCATTGAGTAATAACAAATATATATTTTACAATAGTAAAAAATGAAGTTTCATGATTGAAATCTTCCACTGGTTTCTCTATAGTTCACCAGTTCCGCCTGATAATTTATATTGAGTAAGAATTAGGATAGGAAGAAATTTAATCAAATGAAAAATGATTCTATCTCACTCTTTCTCTCTTAGTGACCATTTAGGCTAACTTATTAACTTAGTGTGAAAATACAAGTCTAATACGAAAATTATATCTATGTAACTGTCAAGTACGTAACTTTCCACATGGTAATGGCTTAATGGGTGTAACAATAGGGCCATTTTAAGACGTGTATTTGTGCTGCACATTAATCCCATTTTAAACATAGAACTAATTTTGGTTTCATTTCTTCCTACCCAAATCACATATTACAGCACTAACCACTGTTTGAACATTTACACTGATGTATTGAACACCTTGTGTGGAGTTACAAAATGAAGGTGAACAAAAATATGTATCCAAAAAACAATCTCAATCTATTGCTTAAAACTCATGCACTAATTCAAAAACATCAATAACATCAAAATATACATCCAGTCAGAGTTCTAAACGAAATGTTATTGCAACTAAAATTATGATGCATTTCTAACAAAGCCATGACATGAGACAAAGAAACCTATAAAACTACTATGTCACAAAAAATACACAAAAATGAGAAATAGTTTGATTGTATTCATTGTAAATACTTTCAGTATCTTCAGAAAGAAGCTATAGTTTCCACATATCCTGCATACAAAGGCAGCAGGAAAATATGTGTAGTTCATGTAACATTTATCTTGAACAACACATTTACCTAGCACTTTTGGCTTTAACAGAATAAAACAGGTACTTTTTTCTTCCAATATATTTTTTTGTTAAAAATGAAGCATGTATCAATATGATAAAAGAAACAGGAATAATGTAACTTCAATTCAGCACAGCTCTGATGTTTCATGATGAAACTGACACAGTTTAATGAAAGGCATGAATATTTACTTCCCGTATCATTTAATGAGAAAATCTCTCATGCCAATCAGATATACGAAAATGTCTGCTGTTAATTATGAGCAATAAATACAGAATACAGCTGTATTACTGTGCTCCTACACCGAGTCATTTTAACTTTAATTTGTGCGACTGGCATAATGGAAGTATAAGAGGAAATGTTCATACATGACAATTTATGACCTTCATACACACTCATATTTTATGAAATATATTTTTGTTTCACTGCAGTCACTGATCACAAACTCACTGAAATGCTTTATTCCTTACAAAAAGAGCTTCATAATTCTGCTTGAGAAATCAATATAATAAATTAATTTAAACATTTTTATGTAAAAAATTTGTTTCCCTAGAACAATTAATGTTCTTTTCTATGATCTAAAAGAAATATGGAAAGTCAAAAAAAAATTCAAAAAAAATAAAATAAAAGGCAAAAACTAATATAAATTAAAATAAAGTTATGTGAATGGATACTGAGGTATTAGTTTATATGTTATAAAACTCTCACTCTATAGAGCAATTTAATGATTTAACATCAATATCCTTCACAAGCAACACATCAATTTTAATTGATTAAAGCAGAATACATATAAATTTATGAATAATTATGTAAATACAAGAAGGTTACAGTAATTATCATTTCAGCAATTCATAAACTTTTTTTAAAGTAACAACTACCACAAAGCTCTCTCTCATAAAAGCTGGAGCTCTAAAAGTTTAATCAAATATTCTGAGGCTGAAAACTGATTTATAAAATTACATTTTTATGAAATCTGTATTGGAAAACTGAATCATGTTAATCACACACACAACAGTCCCATAAAACTACCTTTTTTTTTAAAAAAAATGGAAATTAATAATAATAATTCAAAACTAGAGGTAGGCAAAACATTCAGTGACATAAACGTAATTCAAAAAGTGAAGGAAATTATGTAATTACAATTTCGAATAGCTCTAATAATGATCCATGTTCAAATATACATACAAAACTATATGATTAACTATAACATATTCTGTAATCTCCCCAGGAATTCGATATTTAAAAGTAGAATACATTGTTATATGAGAATGAAAAACAATAATCAAACAACTGGTAAAACATTTTTCAAATCAACACTTCAACCACAACTACAAATAAAACTTGCAGTGAATCCAAACAACATTTATGTGCTTATCTACATGCGAGCATACTACATGAAATGCAGATAAAAACTAATCTGAAGAGAGCAGAGTAGTATCTTAAGTAATCTTTCAAAGGCACAGAAATGAGGGTACTATATCAAAATGAAGCGAGACATTACATAATGAATACCATGATCAAAAAATATGTTAAGTACAACAATATCACAGTTTCATATAAATCCATAATTATGAGGGCTTTACTGCTCTGAAGTAACTGGCTTTATAGACATCAAGGCTATTGATCGATCAAAGGTAATTTTCCTTTTAAATCGATATTTTTAGTTTAATTTCAAAATGAAAAAAAAAAAATGTACAGCAAAACAGTGGTTTGTCATGAAAATAGAGGGCAAAAATAAGTAAGCTCAAGAAAACTATTATGATGATAATATTTAATATAACCCCAAAATTTGGATCAAAATAAATGAAAAATGTATGGATATGCTATAGGAACAATGTCCAATGACATGAGTTTAGCCTCAAATGATTACCTCCAAAGCAGTCTAGAATATTTTTAAATGGTAACTTAATGAATATATTTAAATATAATTAGTGAACAATCCTCATAAGAGTATAAATCCCAGTAAACAATAACTGGTGACCATACAGAATTTTCAGTTCTAATGCTTTATACATGTAAAGCAATTATTGAAAATTTTTGGCTGTGTAACTTGAAAGAACTATTGATCATGGACAGATCTGACACTGCCACTACATGACAGCAAACAGAACAACCACCTTTGAAAGAAGTGAACTCGATTAAAACATTATTGCTGACATTCCATGTTGATTGGATGATCATTTTAAACTAATTGCATACAGTTAAATTTTTTAATTTAACTGAACTTGTGGCAACAAAACATTTTACTTGAAAGTTTTTCTGTGAAAAAAAATACTGAAACTGATCTAAACCAAAAAACTCCAAAGTTATTTATTTATTTATTTATTTTTTAAAGGGGAAAAAAGAAGAAGAAAAAGATATTACTGGCAAATATTTTGACTATCTCTGAAAATAAATTACAATCCTCACAACATAATATTGTTACAATACGCATAACTCAAGATAAATAAATACTAATTCAGATTGATCTCCGTTCCTGTTCAGTTAAGGAAGACGAGGAGGGAGGACACGAAAAATTTGAACTTGATAGTATGGAATAAAAATACTTCTTACAACTGTGTCTAGTTTGTTGTGTTAAATGTTTTCAATGTACCAAGAAAGAAAATATGGTAAATTATGCTTCTTTACTATAGATCGAGAAAGGGAGGAACACTGCTCACAGGACTGAAATGTAATGTGTAACCTATATGCTATTCAGTAGATGCAATAGAAGGACAATGAAAGGAAGAAAACCAGGAAAAATATCACTAAGCTATGAAATTTCAAAAATGCTGGTTAAAGTAGACATCACTTAGCAAAGAAGGGCAGCATTAAAAAAAAATATTTCAAACAAAATGTTTTGCATTATTCTCTTACTCGAGAAAATAGAAACGTAAGCATATAGTTAGGTGTACATGAGCATCAACAGTCAATCCCACCTTGTTACCACAGTAACTCATGCAAACCTAGCCAAATGCTTCAGTTTCTATTTTCATTAGTAAGACATAGCATAAAATATTTTTTTATTTCTGTAGTGTTTTTTGTCACATATGCCCCTCTTTCATCAGATTTAGTAAGTGATGGGCTCATTTTAAAGTTCTTTTCCTTATTAATACTCTCTCACAACATTTCTCCATGATTGTGGAAATGCTACCTATTATTGTGTAAAATAACAAAAAAGAAAAAAAGAAGAAGAAATATATATATATATATATATAGGAATCAAATTAGGATAGGGAAATGAGCCACCACTTACCTTTAGATGATGGATGTGGGGCGCGAACACACATAAAAGACACAAACACAAACAATAAAGAAATTTTCAGGAAAAAAAACCCTTCGTCAATGAGAGAACATTATGAGAGGTGGGTGCAGCCGGAGATTGCCTCACAGAAAGACCGCCGGTTGAGAAAATGGTGGGGGTAAATTCAAACATCGGAAAAGTAGAGGGGCAGTGAAAAAGAGCTAATACCCGAACAAAAATAAATATCCAAACTAATTTCTGGTTGGTGGGAAGATCAAAATATAATTAGAACTAAATATATATTGAAAATATATATATAAAATAATAATAATATTTATGAAGTAAACATCACCTCAGGTTAGTGGTGGTTCAGTATAGGTAATGGAAAGGAGAGGAAAAAAAAAATGGTTAAACATATGTGCTACTAATAATAATGACCGGGCATTATCTTAAGTTGAGACCAGGTGGTTGCCTTGTGCCAAGTTTGTACTGGTAGGCAAGTTCCCACCTTCTGAGTTCAGAGAAACTGCTGCTATTAGGGAGAACTCTGATAGCACAGACTGTGTAACAAGAGTTGAAATTATTCAAGTCGTGGGTTATGGCATGGGCAGCAACTGGGTGCTTTGGGTCCTGTGTGAACACCGTCTGACGGTGGCCATTCATTCTTATGGAGAGTGCATTTGTGGTCAAACCTATATATGAAGCCAGGCAGTGGTTGCATGTTAACTGGTATATTACATGTGTCGTTTCACAGGTGGCGTGTCCTATGATAGGGAAGCTTTCCCCTGTGACCGGGTTGATGAAAGTGGTGGAAGCATGGTGTATGTCACACATCTTGCAGCGTGGTCTGTTACATGGGAAAGAGCCTTGGGGTTGACTGTTAGGAAGAGGAAGACTGTGTTTGTGGACTAGAAGTTCGCTGAGGTTAGGTGGTCTGCTGAAACAAGTTCTAGGAGGGACAGGGAGGATTTTAGGGAGAATGGATATCATTTCAGGGCATGTGTGTAAGAAATCATAGCCCTGCCGGAGGATTCTGTTAATGGATTCAAGGCCTGGGTAGTACTGCGTGACCAAGACTGGATTGTGGTTGGTTTTTGCGGGTCTGGGATGATTGATTGGCTGATTCAGTTGTGATGTAGCACGCGAAAGCTGTTTGTTAACCAAAGCTGGCGGGTAGTTGCGAGATATTAATGCTTCTGAAATACTGTTTGAATAATCCATGAGAGACTGTTGGTTAGAGCATATGCGACTACCTGGAATGCCAAGACTGTAGGGGAGTGAACGTTTGGTATGGTATGGGTGGCAACTGTTGAAATGGAGATACTGCTGAAGATTGGTTGGTTTGATGTGAACTGAAGAATTGAGATAGCCATTGGATAGGGACAAATCCACATCCAAGAATGTGGCCTGGCTGTGGGAGTAGGACCAAGTGAATTTCAGCATGCTAAAGTTATTGAGATGGTTCAGGAAATTTAGCAGTTCATTTTCTCCATGCGTCCAAATCATAAATATGTCATCAATGAAACGAAGCCAAATGAGGGGTTTGAGAGGGACTTCCTCCAGAAATGTCCGTTCCAACCGGCCCATGAACAGATTAGCATAATATATATATATATATATATAAAACCAAGGAACATAGCTTGGAGCAGCACAAATCACACTGACGAACTAAGGCTGAAACCATACTGGAGCAGAGGTCAAAACAGCGATGAGAGCGAAGAGCAAAGCAGTGAAAACAAACAAATGGCTTCTTGTGGTGATCCACATACTGCAGCACAAAGCATTGATGTAGCAGTGAGTTCATAATAGAGCAAAGCATAGTGTTCAAACTTGCTTAATTTGACCACTTTGCTGGTTTGCTCTTGGTTACTTGGTGTCAAAAACAAATGTAGACTAATTTATCAGATGTGTTTATTCTAGAAAATCTCTTTGTATATATATATAAAAAAAAAATGCTCAGAAACTGTTTTGTCTTAGATTAGCTATGGGATGAGGTAGCTACCGAGATGAAATCAAAAAGAATTATAATCTTTTGTGTGGGTTCGGGCATTTAAGCATTTTTATTTGAAAACTCACATTTTAGTGTTGCATACTAACATCTGTTATGATTTCCTAATAAAACTGGCTGAATAAATTGCCCTATTGTTTTCTCTTGTTTCTTCAACATATCCAACATAAGATAATTTCAATTCCTTCCAAAATGTTGTGTAAAAGACAATCATTTAATAATCTTTATTGTAAAGTCTGACGAGGTTTTGTTAGATTACCAAAGAAGGGGAAATTTGGTATTAATTATACCAGATGCACATTCAATGACACGCCGTCCTCTTGAAAGTAACATATTAGAACATTGTTTTTCAACATTCGAAATTGGTCTACTATGCAGTTTAACAAATTCATTGGTAGTGAATATGATCTCCGAAACATACGTGAGGTACTAGAACTGCCATTGACTGTGAAACAGTATCTGGAGAAAGAGCGGAAAGTACTCCTCACCCTACTTGTTCACAACGTGACTCCCCAGAATGTGCATGCAACTCTTTGCTCATTGTTCTTTTCTCTTCGCTCTCATCTCTGCTTTACTCTCTGTTTGAGTGTGTTTCCAGCCTAAGATAATTGCAGAAAAACAGTCTCTGGTAAACTGTAATATTTAAATTCTTTATTCACTGTAGAAAAGATCCCAGCTTCTAAACAACATGTTGTTTGGCTTGTAAGTCACCAGGAACTGAGCAACAATTTTATACAGGAGCTACAGGATATAATAAAACAAAGCTTTTTACTTGCACACATTTCATTAATTTTAACAATACTCATATCTCAACCTGTGGTCATCATAGATGTGATAGGGGGTGAAAAATTCTTGGGCCTCCCACTGGGAAAACACGTCAATCTGAAGTGAAGTTTCAGAGCCACTCTCCGATTCCATCTTCTGATGAAGTGTCAGGTTCCCGGAGTGGTTGCTCTTTTAAACCCTTGCTGGTCAACGGTTTCCGCAGACGCCATTGTCATGTGTGCAGAGTAGCCTTTAGGCCATGATAATGGGGTCTGCAGCATTGTGGAGGGATGCAGGCAGTAGGGCAGGAGGTGTGGCAGGGATACATGTGGCGGATGTCGTTGGCTAGAGTTCAGAATTCATTCTAGCGTTTTCTCAATGGCTCTGTTGTATTAATCTTAGTTGACTGACAACCAGATTTCAGGCTGTGTTAAGTTGATAGACAGTAAACAGAGATACCGGCTATTAACTTAGTACAGCCTGGACCCCGTTTATTAGCCAACAGTAATACGACAGAGCTGTTGAGAAAAAGTGAGTATGCACTCTGAACTCCAGCCAACCACCTACACGACATGTATCCCCACCATGCCTCCTGCCCCACTTCCCGTGTCTCCCTACCATGTTGCAGACCCCACCATCATGGCCTGAAGGACGCTCTGCACACGTGACTATGACGTCAGTGGAATCCGTTCACCAGCGAGGGTATAAAAGAGCAACCGCTCTGGGAACCCCACAGAAGGCATCTGAGAGCAGCTCCAAAACATCACTTCAGACTGACGTGCTCCCTCGGTAGGTGGCACAAGGACTTTTCACACAGCTGATACACTGGGAAAACCTTAATTATTTCATGTGATAGGAGGTCCGAAGGCATAATATCAAAAATTTAATTATAGTTGAATTAAAAATATCATAAAAAATAAACTGTTTCCATAGGAATTCATAACATGCTTTTAGATTTATTATGTTATACTGGTACAGTAAAATACGTCTTAAAAGTTTTTAATATACATATAGGTATAAAATTAGGCCCAAAGAAGTTAGTGGTCTGCATAATTATTTTTGACATTCTGCTAGTCCTCAGGTTGAAAAAGACTGAGAAATGCTAGCCTATAACAAAGAAAATTATCCAGAGGTTTTAGTCTGGCCTAAAAACTAAAGCATAACATATTTTTCACAAATTACATTATGGAAAAATTACAAGATAGTTATCCTGATTTTAGGGGGCATATTTCATGAAAATAATAATTTAGTCTGCCACTCACCTGTTACAGTGGACCAATTTCAAGTATTTTTTGTATGCTATCTGGAGACCTAGCTAATGGTCATAATGGAAGTCAGTAACAGAATCCCTCTCTAGTCTATTTCAGGATTAGTTTATTTTTCAACATGTTTGAATACCTACCTCTTTATGGCTGAATAACATCTAAATAAGTGAGCAATTCTCAATATGACAACATGATTACACCACATTTAAAAAACACATTTATCTTCTGTTACCAAACTAGGAACAGGACACAATATACATGATCTGAGATCAAGACCGAACAAGTATGTTCCGAGGCTATTTCTGAGCATCTCAAACCTACAAGATTTTGACAAACTTTGGGGGTTTCTTTGTGAAATGGATTACAAACTAAGTTTGAACCATGTGTTCGCAAAAACTAATTTGAATAATTTAAGGAAAATGAATGTTTTTTAGCTATCACAGCTAAAAAACTGGCTAAATCAATGTATCTGGGTACAAAATGGAAGCATATCAAGGAGAAGTAATAGATTAAAAAACAACTGATTCAGTGGTAAACTGTAATATGTGTGAAGTCATATGCCATATTACTTACCATAGTAAACTGGAAAACTATGTACAGGGTGCGTCACCAAAATCCGGACAATTTTAAATTTAAATTTCCCGCCACATTTTTCTTCCACCAGAGGTCGTGTTTGGCGCTCTGCAGTGTCTAACGTTTCTAGTAAACAGTGGTAACCTCAAAATGGCATGATGTTGAAGGGAAGTGCGGAGTATGATAAAAGAGCCGCGATTGTCGAAGGTCTTCGCGCTGGGTGCTCAGCAGTTGAAATAATTCGGCTTGCACATGATCCACAGGATATCCCTATTGTTGCCAGAACAAAATTTCCTGCCAGTGTTCACGTGCTAAGTGTTGTGTCGAGCGAGGGTCATGTCATGCCCCCACATTTTTTTAAAAACAAGGAAACTGTGACAAAAGAAGTTTATTTGAACGTTATTTCGAGTGTTGTGAAGCCGTGGATTGATGCAGTGGCGTCTGGAACTCCGTATGTTTTCCAGCAAGACGGTGCACCAGCCCACACGAGCCATTTGGTTCAAAACTGGATGTCCGATAATTTGGACATGTTTTGGTCAAAGGAATTTTGGCCTCCAAACAGTCCCGATTTAAATCCTCTGGATTACTACGTTTGGAGCGTAGTTGAAAGGATGTCCAACAAGTCTCGGCATCCAAACGTCGCATCATTGAGATCCGCCATTGAAGCAGCATTCGCCGCCATGGACTCGGCTGCATTACGTCGAGCATGCGACCGCTTCAGGCCGAGACTGGAGGCAGTTATTGAAGCTAAAGGGGGATATATTGAATAATTATTTTCTATAGAGGTCCCTGATAAACCATGCAAAAGTATTTTTTGTTATATTTAATATTTTGTGAAAAAAAAATTGTTTCAAAAAACTCTTCGAGTTGTCCGGATTTTGGTGACGCACCCTGTAGAAACACGATTTTTTTAAAACAGGTGTTCTGAAAATTATAGTCTAGTTTCTTGTCCATAGGATATGAAGTATATTTATGGCAAGAAGCTGATGATATTTTAACAGTGTACCTCTGGACTTTTCGAACAGAAGATAATGTTTGAAGAAGATGTCAGAACACATCATCAAAATGTTGTGTTTTAATAACACAATTTAGTTGGAAACATGTGAAGACTACTTGGCATAAACACCACACATATCGGTGATAAAAAGCAATTTTCTTCTGTTTTGACCAGAATTTTACCAAACTGGCATGTCCATTGAGGATGTAAAAATATATATGTCTACACAACTTGGAGGGGCCTAACCTGCATTTCTCTCCTCCATACAGGCAACAACCTTTGGAAATGATAGCTGCACCATGCATCCATAAGTTTTCTCTTCTACAAGTGTTTGAATTTAATTTTTACTGTTAGATGAACAGAGACTTTATTCTGTAAATACTCTAAATTAATAAGGCAAATTTACTAGGGAATTTAATGTTGATATAAGTAGGCACTTTCAATGATTTCATACTGTATATGATTACAGACAACAAGTAAATACCATTTAAGACACTTTTACTTGAAAGACTCCCCATGTACAAACCTACAGTTCATGTTTTATATAAACTTTTGAAGAGGAGAATTTACTATTTTTTTTAAATTTAATTTAATTGCAATAGAGCACATGCTCCGGTGGCAATTTTCCTATAGACCCATCTAGAATTACTATGAAGATAGGATGACGAAGTACACACATTGGGCACTGAAATTTTCATTAATAATAGAATGATGCAGCCACATAGATATTGAGAATGGCATGAACCAAATCCAGAAATATAGCAGAAGTGATAGCAATAAAGCCGATAAACATAAAAAAGGATCCAATGTACTAGCAGAGGTGACAAAATTCTGTTACTTAAGAAATTAAATTATAACTGATGTTAAAAGCAGAACATCATTAGTACAAAATTTTCTAAAAGAGAAATCTATTGATATATTGAACTAGAACTCAGAAAGAACTTTTTTGTGTGGAGCACATCACTTTATTGTAGCGACGCATGAAAGAAGGAAAACTGAATCAATTCAAATGTGAAGCTGTAGAAGGGCAGCGAAAATTAAGTGGAAAGATAAGTTACTAAACAAATGCATTTTGGAAATAACAGGTGAGGAAAGAAGTCTCAGGATGAGTCTCACAGAACAAAATAGGTAGTATGGTGTCTTACTTTTTAAGACATGCTGGATTGGTTAATTTGTTACTGGCGGGAACAGCTGGAGGAAAAAACAGCAGAGGAAGACAAAGATTAGTATATATAAAACAGATAATTGAAGACATAGGTTGTATGGGGTTTGTTGGCAGGGCCGGCGCTAGGATTCTCGGGCTCCGGGTAAACGATCTTAGGCCCCCTACCCCCCCCCCCCCAAATATTTTTACTTTACACTTTGTTTTTTTTTATATATATAAATTTAGAACATTTTAATACAAAAACGTTAAAAATTATTGGTGTAGATTTTGAAATTTGTGTTTGATTTCTATTTATTTAGGAATCCAGGCCGGCGGGCCCCCCTTTGGTGGCCCGGGCCCTGGATACTGTTGCCCCGCTTAACCCCCCCTAATGCCGGCCCTGAATGTTGGAAAGGTTAGCTCATGACAGGAAGAGATTGAGAATTATATCAAACCAGTTGAGAGACAGATGACTGGAAAACAGTAAGAACATAAACAACAAACAAAAAGATGCTTCAGATTAAGCAAGGAGACATGCAAGAGTGATTGAAGACTTAGTTATACAACTTTGGAATCATAGAAAACTTTGAAGAGATTAGTATGGCATGATTATTTCATAAAACTTTATAGAAGAAACAAGGGAAGACAAAAATAAGGCAATGGGTAATAGAAGTTAACTACATTGGAATGAAGTGGAGAAGCAATAAGAAGCTTTTGACCAAAATTGAGATGACAGCAAAAAAGATAAATGTAGCAGGTCCACGTAGTATGCAGTGGTTTTAAATAGATTTTAAAGGCATTTTGAATCTGAAACACAGAATCAGAAGGGGCAGAGAAATGAAACCATGCCATTGTTTAAAATTGGAATAAAAGACAGCAAAAAATGTTTCAAACGGCAAAGGTCTTTGAGAAAATCTTCTGAAACAGAATGAAGGTAAAAGAGAAAAAACTAAATGAAGAACAATACCGTTTTAAGGCACAAAGGAATATGACAGAAATGAGTTTTGCAAACTAGGCAGGTGGGTAAGAAAACACAATGTACCTTGGTAATGCATAAGCTACATGTTGTTTACGATTATAGTGTGGAGAAGAAATTCTTTGTTGAAGAGCTTGTGTAAATATATTGGTGTTAAATTTGATGATTGGAATAAATTACCAAGAGATGACTAATCTACAAAACACTTAAATAATTTAAAAGTCAAATATGTAAAATGCATACTAGATAGGTAAATGAAGGGGGGGAATTGCCACCAGCCTCCATCAGAAATCAGATTAAAAAAAAATAGAACAATTTATGGAAATGAATGATGAAAACTGGGGGAAAACATATGCATAAGATTCACAAGTGTATGGTAAGATGGGAAACACCAACTGCTTTGAAGAAATGGTAAGGTACAAATAGGTAACTTATCTCCAGTGTTATTTAATACAATAGCAGAGAGCATTAAAAGGTAGGATACATACTGTGAATGGAGTACGATTGAACAGTGTTAAAAAAATGAAACTCTTAGGTGAAACTCTAATGGCAGATACAGGAATGGAAAATGAAAAAAAAAAAAAAACCAGCAGTTTTCAGAAAGGAGGATTTTTTAATCACATTATTAAACACCGGGTGTGGGTTAAAAAGCATTCTTAGAAAGGCAAAAACGTACAATACTATTACAGGCCAATAATATAAAAGTTAGAAGCATTAATACTTGAGTAGAAAGAGAGAGAGAACAAGTTATGTGAAGATAAGGAGGGAACTGTGTGTGACTAGTAAGAGAGAGAAGAGAATAGGAAGTATGATATATTGATACGGCCATGTCAGGATGGTAATACAAACCTAATCTCCAAGACAGGTGGAACAGATATAGAGTTTAAAAAAATTCCAATGAGGAAGACCATGTGGGAGATAGTGGAATGGTATTAGAAGAAAGACTGAAATCAGAGAGTGCCAACTGGAAATTCCTTTTAGAAAGGCTTACGCAATACACAGAAGCAATTAAATGAAGAAGGAGAGTCATACATGGTGTGACCATTTCTGAAACTTCAGCCATTTAACAAATAAAGTAATACTCACCAAACACAGTTTGCAATAATTAATAATATTTAAAAAAATTTAACTAATCACATATTAGAATAAAATTTTGAATGAATTTTTCTGCTGAGAATATTTTTCTATTTGGAAAGTATCATAAAGTTTCAAATCTGGAAAATATTAATGATATTTTGAGAATATGAAGAAAATAACTCATAAAGAATCAAGACGGAAGGAGGTGAGAAATTTTAGTTTTATTGCAGGCAGAAAATGAATGTCAGATAAGATACGTTTATGGAATTCAAATGTTTACTTTCAAAATGTGGTTGTTCAATAATTCTACAAAGTCACAAACATTACAAAACTATGGCATCAACCTACTAAATGTAAACAAATTCATCCCACATTACTGAAACATTCCAGATACTTTTCTTGCCCCAAATATAAATCACAGGTATCTAGTAAACAGCTAAACCAAGACAAAATGTTCAGCTGAAAGAATATAATGCAAGAAAAACTTACTTTTGGAGCAAGCCATATTTTTACTTTCATTTGAAGTAATCAGGAACAGAAAATTTATGTATAAATAACGTTCCACATATGACTTATACGTCTATAATGCCATCTAAGAATATTACAAGTAATCTGAATCCTCATCCTCGTAACTGTACTTACCTGCAGATGGAGAATAACTTGAGTCATCATCCAGGTCGTCCTGACTACTGCTCACACGGCCTGCAGCAGCAAATAAAATTTTACAAAAATGATGTTTACCATAAAAAAATCACATAAAGTTATTTTAGACAAATGTTTCAAATACATTAATTTTACCAGTCCTGCTCATATTGCAGACTAATTTTACCTAAGATATGTCTCAAACAACACCGAGTCGGTATAATATGACGGGAATGTCATCGATACACCATTCTACCATCAAACCTGTCTCATGACAAACTGTTATTCATACCGGAAAAAAGTATTTAATTTCCTTCCTAAAAATACAAAGTATAGTCGTCAAAATGTAACAAAATGATGGAGACTTACTTTCACATATATAACATTATTAGTTTAAGATCACACATAAACTGCCTGTGGAACCAGTATATCGTGAATAAAGTAAACACTTAAGGCACTGTTCTACCGCCTATGATTTGCCATGCAATTCAGCCCTGAATTTATGGGACCTACATTTCAACATGGAATCCTTATTAAAAAATCCGAGGCTTGACTCAAACTATGAAATACAATTCTTAAAATTTTTTGCTCCCAGCAGGGTTTGAACTCGAAGCCACATGGGAAATTTCTTATGAAACAACCACCTTACCCAATGTACTACCAGCCCTCTCTGTTGTTAAGCATTACAGAGATGTATACATAAAATAAGATAGGATAGGGAAAATAAACAGTTACCCGTCACCACAGATGAAGGCAGGAGGGCGAAACACGTAAAAACACAAAAACAAACGAATTGCACAATATTAGTCTTAGTCATGTGGGAGGCGAGACATATGGCAGGGGGAAAGATGTGGTCACATCCGAGCCCGCCACATGAATCATGTGGCGGGCTCGGATGTGACCACATCTTTCCCCCTGCCATATGTCTCGCCTCCCACATGACTAAGACTTCAGTTGAAATATTGTGCAATTCGTTTGTTTTTGTGTTTTTATGTGTTTCGCCCTCCTGCCTTCATCTGTGGTAAGTGACAGGTAACTGTTTATTTTCCCTATCCTATCTTATTTTCAGTGCCTCTAGGCATTTTCTTTGTTTCCTTTATCCAAGAGATGTATACATATTATGCGTCTGTCTTTCACAAATCAGATGGTTTTCATAATTTAATGACAATATGTAATATCTATACAGAAAATAGTATCGTATATCTATCCTAATATCAAATAGTATCTCCTTGTCAAATTTCATCATAATTGGATTAGCCGTTTAGCACAAGAAACGTAACAAACAAACAGACAGAGTTACTTTCACATTTATAATATGTCTATAGATATATGAAATACTTTTGGGCTCTACTGTAAACTGTTCTCTAAATTATTATTTATAGCTTTATATAATGTTGTAAGAAATCTATACTCATTTGTAAAGACTGAGGAAATCAATTCTCACGCTTCAGTCAGTATGCCACAACAGTTAATGATAAAACTAGCATTGTGAAGTGCGAGTTACTTTTGCACACTAAGTTCTAATTGAATTATCAAACATTTTTCCAAAAAGTTATTTTTTAAAAATGTTTTTTCAGTAATAGATTCCATATCTTGTGGAAGAAGTTGGATAATTAAAACATTTTGAGGGGCAGCAGGTTGCCAGCTTTCATTTTAAGTATATCTAAAGAAAATATTTTCTCCAGACCCCAGAAATAAAGTAGTGAGAAATTTTAAATTTCAATTTTAAACCATTCAGAAGTAAGTTATGAGGGTGGGATGGACAGACATACCAGAAAATCCACAAGAGTTTCATTTTTCACTTTGGAGGTACAAAACCCTAAAATAGGAATAGTTTAGGACTTTATGAATTATTTGGTTATTAAACATCATTCTGTTTGAGTGGAGATGACGTTATCAGTCTGGTGATTTTTGAAACACACACTAGCATTTGTTATGCACTCTTGTAAAGAACTATTTATCTTTTATGGAAAATGAGATCATTCTAGAAACCAGTTAGAAGACAAAAGATAACTGC
This sequence comes from Vandiemenella viatica, assembly GCA_031002005.1. Lineage (NCBI taxonomy): Eukaryota > Metazoa > Arthropoda > Insecta > Orthoptera > Morabidae > Vandiemenella > Vandiemenella viatica. Next base: position 165,728,279 of record JARYHS010012519.1, read on the forward strand.
CTTTCTACTACAATCAGTACTATGCTAGCGCTTAGATCAAATCATTTTAGTTAGTATTTAATCTAATACTAATAGGTACATTACTGGCTATAAAAAAGATATTTATATTGCTTCTAGTGAATACAAGTTTGTAACACAAAAATGAACCAATTTTAAATCAAAGCTTGAATATTTATAAATAAATACTGGCCTTTAAATGAACAGAAATAAAGTGGCCACATAATTTCCAACCTCGTAAAGTTTAAACGGCCTCAGCATTTGAAATTAATGTAAAATAAATTGAAATTTCAAGTAAATAATTTACATTGTCCAGAGTGAGTTACTCACAAACTGAGGTTTCCATACACTGACAATGTATTAAATTTACTTCACTACAAATAAGAACAAAAGTAAAAGCAGTTTTTTTAAGTCAACAAATAGTAATTTTTAAATAAAGTTAACTATACATTCAAAAAAATTGTGTTTTAAATGGTATAAGTAAATCCAAACAGTGGGGGGGGGGGGGAGAAAAAAAACCATGAGATTTTGGAAAAATTGTATTTTTTTAAAAAAAAAAAGATATTAAAAGTGTTGCTTTCGCAACAATTTTACCATCCCATTTACAAAATTATCCATCAAGTAAAGCATATTTTTCCAACCTTTCCCCCCCCCCCCAAAAAAAATCCGATGAAGTACGAAATTTGTTAAAATTACTCATTTAGCGAAAATCACAAACTTCAGAAATATAGCTATAGTTTTTAACTACATAGCATATAACAGTAAAGTGCATACCTCCACAAAACACACCCCATTTGAAATATTATATGGCAGAGAAATGGTTTTACCCTTTACAGTCTTGGAACTCAACAAATACATTACTAATTCAGACGCCCGAAGCCTCGCGCATCGGTTAAAAAGAATTTGGAAGGAGGTCCAGAAGAACAATGCGAAGGCGTTCGAACAACAGTTGTCACAGTACAATAAAAAGGTAAAACCCCAAGAAATACCGGTTGGTAGTCTAGTTATGCTCAACAAACCTTATAACAAACAAGGAAAATCATTCAAATTCAAAACAGTTTGGTCAGGACCACACCTGGTACTAGCCCAAACATCACCTGTGAACTTGAAATTGCAATTACCTGGCAGGGAACTGGTAGTTCATAAAAACCGTGTGATGCCATATCTTGGACATCAGCAAATTATGACACAATCCCCCACCATAGCAGTCACTCCACAACCAGCAATAGATGCTAAAAGTAACAACACTGAAACACTCAAATTAAAGACAACCACCGAATCCACCAGTTCAAATGACCACTATAATCTTAAGAAAGAGAAAAATGAACCTATAAAATTGTGGGAATAATATTCCAGTAAAACCTTGAATCTTATCTGGGATTTGCTATCATTGAGCTGTGAACCGGAAACTTCCAAGGAGGGAGCTTAAGTGAACCCCTTAACTGTAAATTAAGATTTTTATTATGTTAACTTGTTCTATCAAGCCGGATTGGTACCAGCTACCCTCTGGTATTATATACATGTTAGGCTAAGTATAAGAACAATTGGTGGCGTGATATTGTGTTCTACAGGCACAGGAAGGAGCAGGCTGTGCAGCTGTTCTCCATGCACGTGTGTGCTTAATGCTGAATTGTGAAGACCCATGGCGCTGTCAGCAAGCCTGCTCAAGCTAGCATCATAACGTTGGGACTCTGTCCTAAGTATCATAGCATAGGATAATTTTTAATTTCTAAGGGGAAATAGACTTAAGGGATAGTAAGAGGGCATTCACATGACACTCAAAAGTTTATAATACTAGTAGGATTAATATTGTACCTTTATTATTAATTGGAACATTTGTTTGAGTACAGTTCAACTTTTGATGATTGGGATCTATTAACTGTGGGCACTATAGTCTTAGTTTAAGTAAATAACGATAGAAATGTTCTCCTTCGTTATCAGTGTAGTGCTTCTTGCATTATTTAGAATATCGCCCTTGGTACAGTCATGGAAAATCACCACATTACATGATGGCATTATCTTTGAAAAAGGGTCTAGTGTTGTTAGTACCGACCTGTCCTGGACTCTCATATTGGATTACAATATGATCCTGTTGCAAGACCAAAATCAACAACTGCGAATGTCTTTTGAGCTGCTGATGGAGACCCTTAGCTCAAATCTTACCTTTGACAATGAATTAGTGTATACTATCTCTCACTGCCTCATGGTAGCTTACACCGCTACGCGTCACGAGTACAGTGAGTTAATGGACATGCTTCCGAGAACAACTAATAGAGAAATGCGATCATTACTGGCTGTAGGCGGAAAGGTCCTAAAAACTCTGTTCGGAACAGCAACCGAAAGCGATCTAAAGAAATTACACTCCCAAATCACCACATTAGAGCACGTTAACAATAATTTGCAAATTAGTGCTACACGTCAAATACTTCTGGTAAAAAATCTGGAAACAGCCATTGGAAATCAGTCCCTAGCCATACAAAGATTAGCAAATGCCTCTATGGGGAAAATCGCAGAAATGCAAGCTATTCTGAATGATCACATACAGAGGGTTGATGAGCTGTTCATAAAACAAATACATAATGACCATCTTTTGCAGCACCTTGCAGTAACGATTACTAGCATAAGAATGGAACTAGTGAAACTTAGAATTGCACTTGCACAGGCAGCCAATAATAAACTTAGTGATGTTTTAATTAACCCTAACCTCTATTTTCAATACTTACAAGTGATTCAGAAATGGCTGAACGGAAACGTTCATATGATTTTCCCATGTACACATGAGTACTTGCCTGATTATTACCAAATTGTTGATGTTAGTGTGGTTCTCATGGGCCAAAACCTTATGATTCTTATTAAAATACACCTGGCATCGTCACCTTTTATCTTAGAACGGTATTCTCTTCATGTTTTTCCTGTGTTATGGAATTAAACGAATCATTATATAAGCTGGCAGGTCCACATCACCTTGTTAATCAGTCAGGACCACAGATCTTATGCCTTACTGCACAGACATGATCTTAGTAGATGCAAAATTGCCAGTATACTAATATGTCCCTCATTCCTATTACATGACCGGGGCACACCCAGCTGTGAAACAAGCATATTTTTCTCAGACACTTTTCTTGATACTTGCCAACGAGAGATTTTAAGTCTGAACAAACCACATTTCATAAGGCTGAAAACTAACTGGATTTATACTATGACTCATCCCATTATGGCAACAATAACATGTCCAACTGACCCACTCAACTTTAGTACTAATAAGATAATCCTTTCAGGGTCAGGAATTTTATAGAATGCAACTTATTGTAATATTGTAAGTGAGGACTTCCCATTATGCCAGAAGCAGATTTGCATGTCAATCTCACGTTTCCTGCCTAACACATACCCTCTTTTAAGGATAGTATTTATCACAGTCAAAAACTCCATATCTTGAACCAAACTGATCCTACACTGCTCATGAATGAGATTTATAAATATTTACAAGTGATGCTGTTAAATACAACCAGGTGCTTGCGCAAATGGAGACACAGTTACATGCATCCAGTAGACATTGCACGGTTGTTGCAACCACTCGTGTAACCAGTATTTTAGGAGTTGGTGTCATTATTTTTGTTCTAATTTACTTGTACTGTCGTCATTCGACAAGAGTGTCACAATACAGTTTACACAATGCGGTACCTACCGCCACTCAGATAGTGGTTTCATTACCAAAATCACATGAGAATACCGACATTTCGGAACCAACTGTAACTCATGCCTAACTCACCATGTACACCCCTATTTATTTGTTATCCAATAGTATAATTTGTAATGATGTTCCAATTCACTTGTTTGTTTACCAGGTCTGGCCAACCTACCCACCAAGAATAAGTACTTAAGATTTCTTTATGTTGAAATGACTGTAAGTCGGGTTGGTGAGGTCCACATTCGCGTCCTGATAACTAACTGTAGGCATCTTGGAAGGGATGCCTAGCTGGAGGGGGAAGAGTGTGAGAGCTCAAAATTATTAACTTCATTTAAAGTTGAATTTATTAAGCGAGGTGCAGGCCGGGCTGCAGACCGCTCACCGGTTGTTTGCGGCCGCGGAATTCGCTGAGGTGAATCGGCAATTTCCGAACTTTGCTGACGCGAATCTGAGGTTACGAGGCGGGCCGGCACACTACGCAAGCTCTCTTGGCCCGGCAACATCATAGTATTCACATCGGCTCTTGCATGGTTTCCCCGCTGCCTAACTTTAACTTTGTCGTCTGCCTGGGAAAGTTGCCATTAATTGGAAGCAAAGTGGACCCGCTCCTCGGCCATATCTTTTGTAGCATTGTGGCCAATAAATAGAAATTGAATGTTCGCGGCACTATTTCTTTATTCGCAAGACTCCCCCGCATTCCAACCAGTTCTGCGACTGATAGATTAAATCGCAGTGGTGTCAGGAAATTTATAGTAACAGTAGCAGAACGCTGTAAGGAGCGGCAGAAGATTTCGAGAACGGAAGAGGACGTTATGGTAACGATTTGCTGCAGGTTGGTGAACCCTTCCCCACACGCCAAAGCCAAACGGCCTCCTTGACAAAACAACCAACAACTACAAAATGTTGACCAGTGATTGCTGAAATTTAGTAGCACTTCTTATGAACACAAAACATACAATTAATGACCACACCAAAAACAGATACTTTCAAAGAGTTCCTTAATCCAGTATGAATATTACCGAGCGATTAAAATACAGGTAATATTGGCATAATTTTAAATTAATATGTCAATCAGTCAGACACAGTGATTATTTAAATATGAACACATACCTCTCAATCCACCTGAGGTGCCGCCTCTTCCATTTGCTGTACTCCTGTATAACACATTTTCCAGGTACTGTAGTCCACTGTTATTTATAATATTGAAACCACACAATAATTCTATTTGTTTCCACCGATGAACACGTTCTTGCAACTCCTGAGTAACCTCGTTCAGAGCAGTTCTACAAGGATATGAATAACAGATTGTTTTACTCTCACTTATCATAAATATATGACTTAATTGTATCACATTACTCACCTGGCTTCAACTATACTTCTGTCAACATCGTCTATAGATTTCCCATGGGTTGATACAAAGGCTCCAACTAAACTTGAGCGTTTCTTCCTCAGTTTTTCACACTATTTAGAAAAATTTAGTGCATGATTATTTTGTTTTTAATGTATTTTCTAAATAGAATTTAGAAAGCATATTAAGAGAACTTACAGCTTCTCTTGCTTGTTGTAGCTGTTTCTCAGCAGAAAGTTTTTTCTTAATGTAGGATTTGTTTTCTATTTCATGGGTTAACTGTAACCATTGTTGCAAACCAACTGGAGGAGACCAGCAACGATCTTCAAGTTCACCTTCAGCTCGTTGAAGTTCTCCACGTAGCATCTAGTCAAGTACGATGGAAAGTAAATAAAACAAAAGAAATCTAGTTGTGAGTGTTTCACTTATGGGAAAATAAACCTTAAAATGCCTAACCTCAATTTCAGCCTTAAGCTGAGACACTTCAAGATCTGAGTATGACGTCCGCAGGTCCACACTGTCACTACCTTGTTCTAAAAGTTGTTTTTTCCAAATTCTGTTTCTCTGTTGTTACAGATGCCTGTTCAAGTTTTGCTCGTTCCAGTTCTTTCTAAATAAGCAATTTTCAAATGGTTAGTTATATAATAAAGAAGATACTCAATTATTTGAAAGCATTGAAACTTAACAAAAAATAAATAAAAATCACCTGTAGATGGTCCAGGCTAGCTCTGCCTTATGAAGACTTTCCATATCTTTCATCATACGTCTCAAGTGTTTCTTAGAATTTTTATTTTGACGATAAGCATAGTAACAACCAATAAGTGCTACCAACAGTAATGTTACTAAAATTATATCTTTCGTCACATGACTATAATCTGTTGGGAGAAATAAAGGATTAATAAATTATGATAATTAGACTAGTATAATTTTCAAGTGATACTACACACACTGTTGGATATGGATGCCGCATAAAAGTTCAGCTAATAGAGAGAAACAAGTAAGCTTTATGCTGCATTATACTAAAGCAGAGATAAATGGATTGCAGTAATTGTAGTAACAAGTTTTTGAATACTGTTATAGAACAATAGTTTGTAGTAGTTAAATACGTAAGCATTTCCTTTTCTGTTCCAATATGTTACTAACAGTTTTGAGATATTCTTTATTGACCAGATTGGTGCAGGTGACAGTACTATCATGTAAACAGAATCATACCTTTAGGGGGACCAAACAAAACTACATCCATAGCCTTCAATGCAATCTTCTGTTTATGGATTGGGTCTTTTATCCCCAGGACGTTACTTAAGTAGTGCATGTTGCTAACAGCTAATCTGTAAATAAAGAAACAAAATTTAATGCAAAAACTTGGGAGGCAATTTAAAGTAAACTGAAAAGGGTTACAAAAACTCAATATTGCATATACATTATATTTACAATATGTTAAACATTATTACTGTCTTTTATCGTATTTAAACACAGGAAACATCAGCACAATTTGGAATATTTGCTAATGATTAATTTGTGGCAAGCCTACCCATTCCACAACTGTGACAATGAGCCCATAGGCTTGCAAAAACCTGAAGCAATATTTGGAGAGTAGGACGTGTGGAAAATATAATCCAGCAATGAGTGAAAAAAAAAAAAAAAAAAAAAAAAATGCACACACCTGCAGCATTCTAAGTAAAGTTTCGCGCAAGCACACAACTCAACGCTAGCCTCCACGAGACTATGACGACACTAAACGACAAGCAAAGGTTATCACAGGCAATTCCCTGCAATTTGTAGAAGATCTATTCTGGCCAGCAGCTTGAAGACAGCACAGTACAGAACCATGGAAGATATGCCACAAGGTGGGAGACATATGTTCAGTAACTCATTCCGACTGCTTGATTGAGAATGGGCTTGCTCGTCACTCCTTGTGCAAAACTATTAGTAAACCAGCTATTTTAATATTGTAGAAGAGCCATTGGTGTGTGATTATTTGCATATGTAGCTTCTGTAAATAAGCTTTGGACATATGTTACCAGCGCAGATTGATTACTTATGAACAGATTCATTACCTATAGTTTGCAATCAGAGTCGTCTCAACTCATAACCTTGCTTATACTTCCCACAGCCTTTCTGTTTAAGCTATCCACCCAGCTAATGACAAACTCTTGAAACCAAGGATAAAAAAGGATACAAGAGAGAGGGGGAAAATGGCTTAAGCTTAGCTCCCAAAATTTATAAATAGTGGTCTTTCACTGAATTTTTATAATTGATTAATTTAAAAAAGTAAAATAACAACATTTTATTGTTGACCTTGTCTCTCAATATTTCATTTTTTTTTACCTCCCCAAAGAACTAGCTCAAAACTATAATGTGCTTACTAAACTGAATTTAAGAATTTGGGGAACACATTTACCCAAGTCTGAGGAGTGCAACCACTAAACCCAAGCAAATTTAAATTTCCCACCATTCAGTAGTAGTAGTTGGAATTCATGAAAGCCATATAGTTACTAGCAACTTCAAAATGACGAGGCTGATGTGAATAAGTGCCGCATACTACAACAATTGTCAAAACATGTTGCAATGGATGTTTTTCACTATTTTTTTTTTTTTTTACTTATTGCTTTACGCCTCGTTGACGGCTAAGGTCATTAGAGGCGGTATGGGACTGGGGACAAGGAACGGGGAGGAATTCGGCCATGGCCTTTTTGAAGGAAGCATCCTGGCATTCGCCTGGAGTGATTTGGGGAAACCATGGAAAACCCAAATCTGGAAGGGGATTCAACCCAGCGTCCTGAATTCGAGGCCAGAACGTTAACCGTTCACCCACCAAGCTCGGTGATGTTTCGCAACTGAAATAATTTGGTTATTCGGGTAATTGAGATCAACTTTGTATGACACTGTTTCCAAATATAACGCTTCAGAGAAGTCTATGGAAGTTTCTGCTAATCTGCAAAGAAGAGTTAATTCAAAGAAAGGGTGACATGGATTCCAGTAGTGATAATGAAGGCTCAAATGTTGAGTAAGGAGGATCTGGGACAATCTTTATGGAAATTGATGTGAATGTTGGCTGTCAGTGAGCAAAAAATGTGCCACATTGCAGAGGAGGACCAATATTATAAATTGTAAACAATTACAATAAAACAGATGCTTTAAATATTACAGTAACCTAGCTTCCACTTTTGTTACCTTTGGCTTCCTATAAATAATTAAGTTGGTGTAAAGTAAAGGTTTTTTTCCCCTCTACCTTTATGCCTTGTTGATGCCGAGGTCATTAGAAGTGGGAATGGACTGGACCAAGGAATGTGGCCTTTTCAATGAACCATCATGGCATTTACCGGGAGGTATGTGGGGAAACCATGGAAAACCCAAATCTGAATGGCCAGATGGGTAAGATAAAGAAACCGATTCATTCATTGTAGTTAAGTTGTACTGGTATTGTTATATGTGTTATTTTTGTTATGTCTACTGTATTATGTGAAACAATTTTGAATGAGTGTGTCAGACTTTGTAAGTAAGCTAACTTGATTTCAATACCCAGCATTTTAACCAAAGGACATTAATATGTCGTTATACAAACTACCATATTTAACCATGTTTTCTATGCATTGAAATTATTTATTCTGTTTGAAACAATGTCAAAATCATCCAAATTCTTTCAATTTCATGTAAGATTATTTCCATATAGTTTCAAGTAGTTGTTAGTAACTTACAATTGTCTGTCATTCATACTCCTTTCACTCTCTCTCTCTCTCTCTTTTATTCAACAACAATTTGCAAAATATTATAGCCAATATATCATCAATATTACCAAATCAACAATGTTCAATTGTTTCACATATGTCACATATGTCAAAATATTGGTGTTTCACTCAATGTTCATCAATTTGTAAAATGTTCATTTTGAATGTTTATGTCACCTGCAATTGTGAAAGAAAAAACAAAAAACTCTTTACACAACCCCAAATTGGGTTAATTTTCCTATAATTTGAGGATGTCTTCTTGTAAACGATGTAATATCCCAGTCGTGTCACGGTCGCCATGTAAGACGGTAAGCTGCACTGGGGTTGGTGCAAAACCTTCTGTCTCAGCTATAACCGTGATAGTGCCTAGGATAACTTCAGCTCTTGCTTTGCTACATTAAATTGATTGAAATTTTGCTTAATTTAAACCCTAAGGTAAGAAAGGGTATAGATGATAGTGTTCGGAAGTCTATTGCTGGTGAATAATGAATATATTCTTCAAATTTTAGCAAAGTCAAAAAAACTGAATTGGCATCAGACAATGTTTCCAAAGATAAAATTGCAAATTCGATTAACCGATTCGATCCAGACAAAACCCCATTTTTCAAAGTCCAATTAATTAACATAAGAAAGCAGATAAAAATTCATCACACACCCCTAAAGTTCGATTTATATTCTGAGGACCGACACTTAAGTTACGCCAACGCACCACATGGAAGAAAATGCTGCCTCAAAACTACATAGTAATGCTCTAACTGAAACTATCCGACTGAGTGAGTAGAATCTACATAGCGTCACAAAGCAACATAGCTGTGCTCTCACTTAATCTGAATGGCGGACTGAGCGCTGAATGACTGAGCGGTGCCTACATCGCGCCACACAGTAGTATAGTAGTGCTCTAACTGTACCTGGCCGACTGAGACCTACATAATACTGAAATTACACGCCACGGAGTGTGGTTACAATCATATTAATACTGCGATACTGGCCGGCTGACTGAGGGCGAGGAAAATTCTGGGCTGCTATTTATAGAAACGTCCGTGGAAACGCAAAGACTTCCAGGTTCCCCACGAGAATAGTCTGGTACTCAGATATCAGATCTCACACTTGTAAACATGCATCCGAATTTTGAACTTGACCACTTAAAATATTCATATCACTCTGAAATTTTGAGAGTAGCTAGATATTCAAAAAACGTTTACTTTAATCTTTATCAAAAAATTTGTAGGTTTAATTGTCTAGCCGTAAAAAAAAATATTTTGTAAGATTCCCAAAACCTGTTAATAACTGTTATCGTTTTGCAGTTATGAAACTGAAATAATTTTTATTTTGCTCCTAATGGGCTGCTCTTTCATTTGGTAACAAATAAGGCATGTTTACAAATGTCAAAAGGGTGAAATAAAATTCGTCAACCAAAAATAGAATTTAACTAATTGATATTTGTTAAGATATTAAAGTTATCAATCTGAAAGTGACTTTAATCAATTCTATGTATTCAAAAATAATTATTGAGCAAATTTAAGTCTCTAACTGCCTTCTCCAATTAATTACAATTTTTTTTTAAACTCCTCCGAGTGAAAGCAACAGAAAATACTATATCAAAACTGTAAAAATATGATTTCCAGCTTGAACTAGCTTAATAACTGACTTTAAAAATGATATACAATGTTATACAATTTAACTCGCAGTTCTGAGGACAAATTTTATCAGGCAGCCGAAATATTGCGCTTTTCTTGTGTTTGTTTTTTTGTGTTCGTCATTGTCAGACGATAGGGAAATATGACCCAACACTTGCCACAGATGAAGGCGGCTGGGAACGACGAACACAAAAAAACAAACACAAGAGAAGCACAATATTCCAGCGTACAGCCTTATTCGTGTAGAAGTGAAACACCAGGCAGAGTCAGACATGTACACGGAGACGGCCGTCTGGTGAATGGTGCCACCGCCACAGTTGGTAGTATAGGAGGGGTGGGGGAAGCTCAAATATTGAATCGATAATCGATACTGTTGACGGTATATTATCATTGAAAGTAGTGGACCAACATAATAACTGACTAAGGATACATATATAAATCAAATTTTGAAAAACTATAAGTGAAAAATAAAATATATGAATATAAGAAATATATATATATATTTTTTTTTTGTAACAGTTTAACGTCCCTTTTTAACAACGTGGTCTTTAGAGACGGGAAAGGATGGGGGCAAGGAATGGGAAGGAATTCGGCCATGGCCTTTTGAAGGAAGTATCCAGGCATTCACCTGGAGTGATTTGGGGAAACCATGGAAAACCCAAATCTGGATGCCCGGACGGGGATTCGAACCGCCGTCCTCCCGAATGCGAGGCCAGAACGCTATCCGTTACACCACCACGCTCGGTAATATAAGAAATATAAATAGTAGTGATAATAAATGCTTGGTCTGGTGGGAGGGATTTATTGGAGATCATGAAGGATGTCTGGTGTCCAGGATATTCTGATAGGCTAGTTCCCATCTACGTAGTTCAGAGGAGGGTTGTGTTATCCGGGAAAACTTTGATCACCCTAACTGAGAAACGGTTGTTAAAATTATTCACTTTGTGGGAACTGGTATGTTTTGCCACTGGATGGCCTCATTGTTAGTATATACTGATGTATATATGTATCGTCATTCAGTTATGTTGCTCTACCACTTTCAATGATAATATACCTTCAACAGTATTGATTATCGATACAGCATTTGCGCTTCCCCCTCCCCCACCTACATGACCGTCTTTGCCATCCATGCCATTCACCAGATGGCCGTTGCCGTATACATGTCTGGCTCGACCTGGTGTCTCACTTCTGCAATAATAAGGCCATACGCCGAAATATTGCACGTTTCTTGTGTTTGTTCTTTTTGAGTTCGTCGTCCCAGCCGCCTTCATCTGTGGTAAGTGTTGAATCAATCCTTCCTTAGTTTTATTGCCTTATAGCATTTTCCTGTTCATTGTTATTATATATAGATTTGATGAAGTTGGAGGGCAAATTGTCACGAAAGAAGTTTCTGCATGTGTGCTGAAGAATATAGGAAAACCATGGATGGAAACTATGTTCTTACAAAGGACTTACAAAGATTGATAGTTTCACTCTCAGCAACTGTAACAGAATTATGAATGTAGACACTATTGCAGAAATGAGACACCAGGCCGAGCCAGGTGAATGGCATGGCCGGCAAAGATGGTGGTGCAGAAAGAGCGGGGGGTGGGGGGGGGGAAAGCTGAAGATCATTGTGGCTGAAGGAGGTTGCACTGAATAATTCCACAAAGGACAGATCACATGACATCCAATATAGATTTTTTTTTGATTTTTTGATTTTTTTTTTTAGATTATATATTCTGTGGTTAGCGCAAGATAGGAACGGATGGAGAACTGCATCAAACCAGACAAGACACTAATTAAGGATTTTTTGTTTTTAGTTTTTTTTTTCTTTTTTTAAATGATTACCTTGCCCACATTTAAGCACTTCATCTAAACATGAAAATTTCTCATCTTTATGTGAGTCACAAACGTGTAATGCACACTACATCCTCCAACTTCTGTGTTTGACACCCAACATGTGGGTACAAAACTACAGCACCATGTTCAAAAAATGGTTTGTAACCCAATTCCCATGCTTCTCTGGTATATACTTATCCTACAACCTGCCCAGTGTGACCTGTCCAGTAGAGTTTATTATCAAATGTTATGAGAAGATATTTACACTTTAGGTCTTCAAAAGGTAAAACAACTTTTATATTATTATCCATGAACCAAATAAGTTGACTCTTCTTGGCAACTATCTTCATTTCATGTTGACCTAACCAGTCAAATATTCTGCCAAGACCACTCTACAGATTTTCACAGTCTTCTCCCATTTTGACCCTATTATATGTCATCTGCAAACAACACAATCATTCATTAGAGTAAAGAATAGCAATGGTCCTCACTCTCATGTTCACTTCCAACTCTTTTGATACTTCATTTTCCTTTTTAAAACTTTGTTTCTAACTTTTAAGAATTCCTTAACACAGAAAGTCCCCTTTTTTTTAATCCATTTCAATAGTTTTCAATACAATTTTTTTAGTGTTACACTATTAACTTGCCACCCCTGTCCCCATTTTTTTCATCCAATATATACCATATATTACAATATGTATTTTCTGCTTTAAAATAAAAATTTCTTCAACATTTTTATCTCTGTGTGTTTTTTTTGTGCTTATGGCTTTACGCCTTGTTGACATCAAAGTCATTAGAGGCGGGCAAGGACTGGGGACAAGGAATGGGAAGGAATTCAGCCATGGCTTTTTGAAGCAAGCATCGTGGCATTCAACTGGAGCAATTTGGGACAACCATGGAAAACCCAAATCTTGATGCCTGGACAGGAATTAAAACTGGCGTCCTCCCGAATGTGAGGCCAATTGTCTACTGTACCTGTGCCTTCCTTTCATATGCTAAGTGTTCCCCTGAAATATCTCTTCAGTAATTTGTGCCTTTTTATAATTATATTTATTTCTTCAATTCAGTTTTAGCCACTGGTTCACTGAATCCACTAATATAACCTACTTTGTGATCACTTAATCCTTCAGATACTTGAGATCCCATAAAGTTTGTCCCCAGAACTGGAGATACTAGAGATTATGTTCAGCTCCAACAGATACAACTCTGAAATCAGGTGGACCCTGAACACAGCCACGTTCACGAGGGTCACTAATAAATAAAACAAAATGCATTGTAAGATCAGCTCCTTCTTGATTAAAGGTAAAAAAGACAGACAACCCCCACTACAAACTGCAGGTGCTTATGAGACTCCTTGCAGCTTTTGGTTATTTATCACTACAAGCCAAACTATTCACAAAAGACTGCCTTTGTCTGGCATTCATCTATTACCAGTCATGCTATCAACTTTTAAATTACTAGACTACCTTTTTGAAGGAGACCAGTAATGGCAGAGGCAGATAAAAGAGATGTTAGACACCTTAGTCTAGCCACTAACATTTGTAGATGAGCAGTATGTTGCACTTAATAGAGCATACAGAACACATTGTTACACATTTATGTCCTGGTGTTCTGTGTGATTAGTGCTATTTTAGTTGTGAATAGAGAAGTTATTAATGCAGATATTGTACTGAACTAACATTCGCCTAGACAATTACGGAAAACTGCCAAGTCAACAACAATAATAACAGAATTAAAAGAGTGGTATGATTATCTTTGATGAAGTCTGATCTTTAGTGCCTGTATTTTCAGGTTCAAACAGATTATAATATATTGCAAAGTCCACCATTCACATAGACTCATAAGAAATACCACAGTTTCTAAGCTAGATACTAAGCTTCAAAAATTGGTCAGTAGTTTTTGTATGATACCTTACAGAAATCCATAGGAAATGGCTGTATACAGATTTATACATGTGGAGATAATAATAATAAATGTAATGTTCATAACATAGAATGACCATTATTAAATTTTCAGTTTATTTTACAAATAAGACTTACAATATTAATTGAAATAGCCCTCACTCACTTGAATGCATTTCTCCCAATGCAACAGTAGAATGTCATTACTTTTCCTGATACATCTTTGGGATAAGAATCAGTATTCCCAGTTGTCCCTTCTTGAAACACATTTTTGGTCAAAGAGCTGTCCAGATATCGGCAATGGCAAGAAATATCCAAGAGTGAGGAGGATACAAGAGAATTTCAATTTTTAGCTCTGCTAGTTTTTGTTTTCTTTTTAGCTATGGGAGGCTTGCATTGTAAAGTAGCATTCCAAGTGTGTTGATCACAGCTGTTGACTGCACACTTTTTGTTTGTTCATAATACATTTCTCAATAGTATAAGATTATTTTTATAGCCCAATGTTGTTCTGGGAATGAATAATGCAAAATTACCCTATTGACCATCAGACAGATGCCATAACCTTTTTTTGGATGAACATTTGCTTGGTTTGTGCGTGACTTTCGGAGGCTCATTTGCACTCCTGTCCCAAATATTAATGGATGTTGCAAATAATCCTCTTAACTATTAAGTCAATTCCTACTGATTTTCAATTGTTTCATCTTATTACCCTATACGCCAGTTTATAAGGGATCAAGTTGTCCATTTTCTTTGTTTCCAATAGCATTTAAATGTCTTGAGACTGTTGAATTAGGATCTTGAGTATTCCTGCAACTACTGGAACTGCCATTCTTGGATTCTATTCAATATTTGAATTAAAATACTATCATCAAAAATGAAAAAGAATTCAATTTGGAAGTGAGCACTTCATTGCTCAACTTGCTGTAACTTCACCGAAAGAAACATTGATGGTATGCCTTGCTTCTGCCACACTAAGAATTTAAGCTCATCCTAATTTCTAATGTTTTCCATGTTAAAGTGAAGTATAATTTCAGCAAGTAAATTCAGTGTTAGAACTAAGAGTGAGAATATAAATTTATTCTTGTAACATAATGTTTTCAAATGACAAAGAACACACAACACCATCACTATGAAGCAAGTGAAAAACTTGGGGACAGGAAGTTTAAGATATGAAAGTGGCAATTTTATTTGCCACAACATTCTGCAGGCTATTTTATTTGCCACAACTTTCTTCAAAAAGTGTAGCAGAATAAGTAAGAGAATGAATAAAATTTTTGGGTAACTAGTCGAGTTAGTCCATCGATTAAACACGACGTCAAGTGACAATGGCGGCAGAGGTTGTGACAAAATTTTATTTATTTGAAACACCGAGAAAACCTCCAGTCTTATATAAGTGAGAGAATGTTTTCAATTAGCTGGAGAATTACAACCAAAGGCCAAACAAAGGACTACATTAAGAGCAGAAGACAGGACCAAGGTGGTGACACAGTGTAGGCAGGAAGGGAGAAGGATACAGACTCAACCAGTAGTAGGAAACTTTTAACAATGATCATGATGATTAAGAGCAGATTAGTATCCAGCAAAACACCTTTAAAAAGGGAAACATTTTGGTATCAAAAATGTATATTTGAAACAACGCTAAACTGGAGCTCCACCTCTGCACCTGCAAGCGTAGAAAATCCACATGAAATTGTTCTTCCATCTCCAGCTCCACAAGTTTAAAAGCAGAGGTATAACGGGTATTTCATTTACACTGTAATATATACTTATATGAAATAATATACTTATATGAAATACCAGGTGCTAAGTAGCGAAAAGGCGTTAGAAATTATGATAGGGAAATGAACCACCTCTTACCTTAGATGAGGTTGTGGTGTAATTTTCAGGTCTTAGACTTTATCAACAAGAGAACATTATGGAGGGTGAGTATTGCGTCACTCTGTGAGGCAGTCTCCTTCAGCACACACCACCATAATCTTCTCTTGTTGATAAAGGGTTACAACCTGAAAATTAGAAAATCATTTGTGTTGTCTTGTATGTGCGTTCATGCGACATCACCATCATCTAAGATAAGTGTTGGTTCATTTCCCTTTTCTAAATTGTAATTCCCATATTAATCGCTACTTAGCTCCTATTATTTCCTGGTAACTATATATATATATATATATATATATACACACACACACACACAAATATTTGGGTGGTGGGCATGGTTATGTGATTTGCCATAACCTAGTACTTGTCATTTGAATTAGTTGAGCAAAGTTCTCTGCAAAGTTGATTAATTCATTTCTTTGGGTTAAAAGATAAACAGCATTAGTTGGAAATGAACAATGCTTATGCCAATTGTAGAATTTGTGATAAAAATATTATGCTGATTTTAAGTTTATTTTTCCAACTCCAACTGCTTAGCCTTCATTTCTGCGTAGGTCAGTAACTAAACTTCTGCATCTGCATTCGCAAAGGTGACCTCCATTACAATCCTAATTTGAAGCATGAAAGAGTACAGAAGTAAAACTCGGGTTTTTGTTAAATATGTCACCAGAAATAGCAAATGAAATAAAGAAACGTAGAGAAGAAAAAAATATTATTTAAGGGAGGAAGTAAACTCAAGGCCTAGTCTATCATGTAATGGACGAGGACAGTATGTGATCTCATTTTAGAACAAACATATGGGATATCTCGTAAACCTGGCAAAGAACAGAGCAAAAGGATTCAAAGTCTGATGTTACATGGCTAAGCAAAGAAGAGCTCCACGTTAGTGTTAAGAATTCCAGCTGGTGTAAAATCTATATCTATGAGGTATGTTCTAAAAGTATCTAACCTTCCTTCATATTTCTCCAATGGCATTATTCTGTATCATCTGGCTGGTGGCAACCTTAGAAGCAGTCTCCATTTGATTGATGAATATTCTCCCAATGGCCTTTCCAATTTTGGAGTAGTCCTGGAACTCGTTTTTTGGTACTACCTTTAGAGCATTCGTTGTATTAGTTTCGAGTGTTGCTTTGTCATCAAATCGGTGTCATTTGAGTGGCATTTTTAATCTTGGGAACAGCTAAAAGTGTCAGGAGCTATGTCAGGACTGTATAGAGGCTGATGGAGCTGTATGACTTTCTGCTTTGTCAAATATTGCTGCACAAGGTTCAATGCATGCTCTGGTGTATTATCGTGATGAAGAAGCCAGTCACTGCTTGACCAAAGCTAATGTCGTTTTCTTCCAATTGTGTCACACAATCTTTTCATAACTTGAGATAAAAGACTTTGTTGATCGTCTTGCCTTTAGGAGCATACTTGTGATGCACAACACCCTCATAATAATAAAAATAATAAACAATCAGCTACGACTTGCCATTGCTCCAACTTTGGTACACTTTTTTCAGTTGTGGCTCCAACGACAGCTTCCACTGCGAAAACTGTCATTTTGTTTTGAAATCATAACCATAAACCAACAATTCATCACCAGTTATAATCTTTTTAAGCAGATTTAAGCATTTGCAAATCTTCAGTTTAAATCTTGAAAACACTAGTTTTCGCTATTTCAAGATTACATTCTAGTTCTCCCACAGGCAATTGACAATCTTCATTGATGGCAAGTTGCACACGTTCGGTATTATCTGGTGTGTTTATGTCGTCGAAGATCACCAGAGTAAGGGTTACTATCAACAGATGTGTGGCCATCTTTGAACTGCTTATACCACTGTTTTATTTGTGTTTTGCTCATACTCTCATCCCCAAATTCTGTCTTCATCATTTTAAATTTTTTCAAGTTTAAAGCAAAATTTAATGCAAATTAGTTGCTCCGATCTTTCGGTCATTTTGTACAATAGCAAAATACGATAAATTTACAAAAAAAAAAAACTTTTCAAACAAATACATGCTGCACCCAAACTAAGGCATCCTGGCGACAACTGCAGTATCTAGGGAGATTGAGAAGCTTTACTGTTGACACTCCTACCCGGCATATGGCGCTAAAATTGTCAGAAGCGAAGATATGAATGAAGGTCAGATACTTTCGGGACAGACCTCGTACATTAAAAGAGCCCACTACGTCCTGGTGATCCAACTGTGTAATTCCCACAGTTAAAAATCTTCAGCTTTCAGAATTAAATTATGCTAACATACTCAACATTACAGAATGTTTGAAACACCAGTTTACCTAAATGACAGTTTGAATGAGAAATGGAGACAACAATAGTTTTTATTTATTTTGTTTCATCATTTTGCTATGAGTGAAGATATTACACAGAACTTGTAAATAATGTTACAGTTCACAAAGCATATAAGATGTGTGCTATTCAAGATGTAGAAAATTTAAAGCAACAGCCTTGCAGGAACTCAGAAAAGTTGTGGTTACTGAGGCGCTGATGAAACTATGATCGGACTCGAAAGCCTGGTTACACTATTGTATTCGAATATGAAATGAACCTCATAAAAACTGGAAATGTACTTGAATACTAAGCAGATCCATCTAGTGGCCAGAACCTGTCAATAATGCTGATGATAATTATGAATATCATGCTTGCCTTCCATACTTTTTAAGCAATACCTTTATGAATAAAAATCAGGTGATATTTAAGTTAAAATATATTCTCTAGCCTATGAATAAATCCTAAAAGAATTCTAAACAACTTTGCTAGTGCCAGCCTTACCTTGGAAGTGTTGCCCCTGTAACTCGATTCAAGATAAATGTTGGAATGTACTGTGGCAGTTCAACATTTGTTGCCAGCCATTCTACTGTCTGTTCTACAGTCCAGTTATGAACCTATCCAGAAAAAATGCAAAGGCATTATTATATACCATGCTACTTGAAGAAAAAAAAAAAAAAAAAAAAAAAAATCGAGGTTAAACCTACATAAGATCGAAGTTTCTCTCGGCGTTGAGAATTAATATTGTCTTCTTGGGTGACTAGCCGAGTGAGCATAGATTTTGAACGCCGAAATATCGTGTGAAAATACCCTGCTACTCGACTAGTCACCCGAGAAAAACTATATTAAAGGTTAAACCTATTTGGCTAAAACAGTTATATCACAGAAAAATTACTTTCTCGAACTGTATACCATATGAATGAAACATATTCATTGTTACTTAGAAACAATTTCCGTTCTTTTCTACACGTAATAAACGAAACCTAAATATAACACCAAAATTTTCATTATTTCTAAGAAATTTTCACAGGTATACCCACAAATATTTCATAGGACTTGCATATATAACGACTCCATTCTCACACTTTTATGAATATTACAGTTAAGAGCAAACATCAGTAACACTGTTTTTGATATTTCAATAAACTACACTGATCACTAAATTAATTTAAAACCAATTACAAACAGCAACAAAAAATTCTTTAACATTCAACAATCTTCTTCTGGTTAGGGAGTGTGCATAAACCACGTAGCTCCATTTTGGCTTCCAGTGAAACCCCCCCCCCCCCTTCCCCCAGCCCTACGTGGCTTTCTCACCAACTTCACCCTTTTCTGTTAACAGAAAAAGGTCATTAGCAAACTGAACAAATAATTAGAGGTTGCAATGTAATCTTTGCAGGTTCGCTGCCGGATTGTATGTGCAAAAGACAAGCTTTCGGCGACAAACTCTGCCACCATCTTCAGGCTGGTGCTCACGTTGTGACGACCAGAGCTGCAATGCCAGTCCCTGTCGCCAGCGCATCCTTTTAAAGGCTAGTGCCCCTCCCCTCCCAACCACCGTGCCCCGTAGTTCCCGCCAACAGCGACTCCATATTGCGCCTGCAAAGCTGGGTGGCCAATCTTGACTGAGGTTGTCTTAGCAAGTATCAAGCTGGCTTCCAGGCATCACTAAGCCACTGACCCAAGTCTCTGTTAATAATGCCATTATTTAACCAAATTTTAATGGCTTCCCTAATGACTGAATCCCAATAGAAAGAACACTTTGCCAGCACATTAACACTGCCGAATTCCATTTTGTGGCCATTTTTGATTACATGTTGCGCGCCTACAGATTTTTCCACCTATGGTGGGAGATTCTACGAACAGAACAGTGGTGTGGCCATGGGATTATCATTGTCGCCTGTAGTGGCCAATCTGTTTACGGAGGAGTTCGAGGATAAGGCGATCGAAGGGTCTATCCTTAAGCCAAAATGTTTCTTCCGTTATGTGGATGACACATTTATGGTCTGGTAACATGGCATTCAGAGTTTTTACGAATTCCTGGACCACCTCAACGGAATTAATACAAACATCCGATTCATGATGGAACTAGAGGAGAAAGGCAGCCTGCTTTTCCTTGGCATTTTTTACAATTGTTGAGTTTATGTTCTTTTTCCTTTAAAGATTAATATGGCATTGCTTTTATTCAATATAAATGCTTCCTTTTTTTATATATGTTTTTAACAAGGCTTTAACAACATAAAATGTAGAAGAGGTCCTCACATTCAGCACTCGTACTGACTATATCATGAAAAATCGCATTCTTGAATTCAAGAAACTAACAAAACTGCTTATGGGTGTAAGAGGTGATAAAGCTCCTGGTCCAGATGGTGTTCCTACTCAATTCTACTCTAAGTAGACAAAACGCTGTATTTGAAGAATTATATACTGCCTCCTTGGGTCACAGGAATGCACCAGCTGTATGGAAGACAGTCATTGTAAGTCTAGTGTTCAAGAAGGCCCATCTAGTTAAATTCAATATTTTGCAGAATTTTAGAAAATGTGATCTTTTCAAATGTCAGGCATACATTTTTTTTTAATGCAAGAGAGCTATTAAACACAAATCAACATGAAATCAGAAAAGGCCGATTGTGCGAGACCCAACTTGAAATTTTGAATTATGACTTGTGCTGTAAGGTAGATGAATGATCTGAAGTTAAATTAGTTTTATTAGATTTTAAAACTTGCTTCCTACATTTTATCTCATACTAGAATACTTACACAACTTCATGATTAGCATATTCAGGTAAACATGCAACTGGGTTTTAGACTTCCTGAATGCATACAAAGCACTAGTGTGAACTAACTTGGAATATTGTTTTTTTTTGTATGAGGGCCCCATCAAAAATTGGTAATACAAGCATTGGAGAAGATGCAAAGAAGAGCTCCCTTATTCGTGACAGGACCCTGTATATATAGCTGGAGGGAAAGCATGCAATGTTGAAGCGGATGGATTGGGAAGATCTGGAACACCCTAGGCATTGTGCTCATCAGAAGCTAATTGGGAAGTTTCTGACAGATTTATTTCAGGATGAAAGCAAACACATTTTACAACTAACAACATTCATTTACACCAAGAAATAAGAGAAATTAGAGCCGGAACCAATTATTTTCTAAATTCATTTTTTCCAGGAGAAATTGGGGAATAAAACAGGAAGGATTTATTGAGTCAGAAAACTTAAGACTCTGACAGGAGCAAGTATTGAGAAACTGCTCTGGCCATTCTGATCTGGATTTCCATAGTTTTCCAAGATTACTGCCAGGTGAATGCCAGGATGGTTCAGTAAGATAACCCATGGGCACCTCTTATCCCTTCCTATACACATGCATGTAGAAATTAGGAAGGTGCAGTACATCCTCCACCACCCACTTAGTAGTGAATTGTGGAGTACAGTGAATGTAATGCCAGGCAGTCTAGCATACTATGTAGTCACAAATCTGTGCTATTACTCGCTCTAATAATTACTTCTTATCCAGCATCACTAATCCATTTAGCTTTTGTATAAAGGACATCTTAAAGGAATATGATTACTTGTTCCTTGTGATTTGACTTCTAAGGGGGCCAAGAAATGTATTAGACATGTCTCAATACAGCAAAATCTGTAAATCTGACAATATTTTCATTACTTTGCATTGTCTTACTTCAATCTGTATACACAGCAGAAGTGATGTGAAATAAACAACATACTGTGTGAAAATCTTCAATGAACAATAATAGCACTTTTAATCAGCACCATTTTTAACCACTGAGTGTCCACACTAAATAAAATATTGCACCACATTGTATAGTGATTGTCTCAGATCTCCCATTTGAAATGGAAAAACAAAGTTCTGTGATTCCTTTCTCCGAAAAGTCTTGATAAACTTTATTTGTATCCCAGCTATCTTTATATTTATATATACTACCACTACATTTAGTTTCTGAGATAGAAATCACTCCTTGTATGGACAAGACCTTACTGCACAAGGAACTTAAGTATTCTTACAGCATCAGTACTGCAGCTCATTTCCCTAATTTTATCTATCCTGTCATTGGATTTACATATGATAATTGGACAATTATTTCACTCATAAATAAAAGAAACTTTTTAAACATTAGTCAACAAATTCATGCAGAAACTAAACTGTATGTCATCCAGACAATCATTCTCCTGCCTTTGTATAAAAAATTGTGAAATTTTACTAAGGGCTATGGCACACTGTTACAAAATGATGCTCTTCTTTGCACATTCTTGGTACAATTACTCAATCTTTTATTATGGATCTGTATCTCAGACAACATTTCTCTAGATGAAGGCACAGAATTTTATACACTACTAGCTGATGTCCATGACTTCGTTCGCAATTATAAAAAAATTTGATTGACAGCTACCAACTAGTAACCACCATAGTGCACGATGGGAGACTCAAGGCAAATTCCACACACAAACATCAGTGATCTGCGCAGGGTATTTATTGATGCACCGTGAAATATAAGGTCACAAATGTATTTAGTCGAAATACGAAAATATTCTTGATCCACATCCATAGCTACCGACATCTAACCACCATAGTGCATGGTGGAAGACTCGATGCTACTATCACACACACACACACACACCAATGGTCTGTGCTATGTAGTTGTGGCAGGAAAGAAAGTATAGGGAAACACAAGTCTTTGGTCGAAATATGAAAATGCCCTGCTTCAACCACTTTTAAACACCATATCTCCCACACCCCCACAGCTATCAGTATTCGGCCAACGTTGTGCACAATAGGAAACTCCATGCTATTACCACACACAACACCTGTGATCTGTGCTAGGTAGTAGTGGCTGAAAAGTGAAATATAGAGAAACTCAAGCCTATTTATACATATATACACATTCAAGATTTCTATAGATGATTGATGTGGGGCGCGAACACACAGAAAAGACACAAAAACAAATAATAAAGAAATTTTCGGGATAAAAACCCTTCGTCAACAAGAGAACATTTTGGGAGGTGGGTGCAGCCGGAGATTGCCTCACAGAAAGACCGCCGGTCGAGAAAATGGTGGGGGTAAATTCAAACATCGGAAAAGTAGAGGCCCCTCTACTTTTCCAATGTTTGAATTTACCCCCACCATTTTGCTCGACCGGCGGTCTTTCTGTGAGGCAATCTCCGGCTGCACCCACCTCCCAAAATGTTCTCTTGTTGACGAAGGGTTTTTATCCCGAAAATTTCTTTATTATTTGTGTTTGTGTCTTTTCTGTGTGTTCGCGCCCCACATCCATCATCTAAAGGTAAGTGGTGGCTCATTTCCCTATCCTAATTTGATTCCTTTCCGCTACTTAGCGTCTTTTTTTCATTGTTATCATATCATTTAAGATTTCTTTTAGATATATTACGATTCTTCAAAATTTGACCAAAGTGTCCCAGTCTATAACTGACTTTACGTAACTAATGTGTTGATCCCACTTACTATTGCTTTGTAATGTTAGAACAAAGGTTCGGAGGGAAAGACTTTCCAAGGTGTGGACAACTAACTTTGTACTCAGTTCTGTTTGTTATGTATGCCCAGTTCAGTTTAAACTGGCATTTATCACACCAAGTTGAAATAATTTCAAGAACATGCTAAATCTCTAAATAATCTACAGAAAAATCAACTTTTAATAGACACCTGCATCATCAATAAATAAATGGTTTTAGGTGGTAACTTAGATTATCCTGTTTACAAAAATCAGAAAAAGAAGCGAATATATTACACTTTCCAATATGCAGCCTGACCTAACATCTAGATGAACATACACTTTGCCCTCTAGTTAGGAGGATATGATGTAGGCTAAGGGAGAATGACCCTGAGGAGGAAATTCAGTTACGGGCGAGCCAAAATAAATTCAGCACCGCGTGTTAGGGGTAGCTTAAAAGAATCTCAAACATTAAAAGTTCTAGTAATTAACTGCAAAAGTGTTTGTAATAAACAGCTTGGACTTGAAAACTTTATTCGTAGTACGGATGCTGATTTCGTAATAGGCACAGAAAGTTGGTTAAAACCGGATATAAATTCCGCCGAAATTTTTAATAGTAGCATGAACATTTTCCGTAAGGATAGGTTGCATTTCCAAGGAGGTGGCGTATTTATAGCTGTTAGTAAGTACCTCCCATGTAGCGAAATAGATGTCCATATTGTCTGCGAAATCATATGGATCAAGCTCAACGTAGCTAGGACAAAATGTTTGATAGCCTCCTTCTATCGTCCACCAGATGCAAGCGTAAATATTACTGAGGCCTTGAGAAATAATGTAAATAATATAGCTCGGCAATTTCCGGACAATACAATAATGCTAGGTGGTGACTTTAACTTATCAGATATCAACTGGACTAATTACATTCACGTTACTGGGGGCAGGGATAAAGCAGCTTGCGAAATCATTCTAGACCTCTTCTCAGATCACATTCTTGAGCAGCTCGTAACTGAAACAACGCGATGCCTCAACGATATCGAAAATATTTTGGATATAGTCGTTACAAATAGGCCTGAAATATATTCATGGATATTTCTACCACCGCGGGAATTAGTGATCACAAAGCTGTAATTGCTACAGTAAAACTAACAACCACACGCAAAAAGAGAAAAAGGATCGTTTACAGATTCGAAAAGGTTTCAAAAGAGTGTTTTAGAGCGTATTTGAGGCATAATTACCATACCTTCTTAGCAGCAGGAGGCACTGTTGAAGAGAGGTGGCATCGATGCTTATGTATAGTTGGGAAGGTATGAACTTGCATATACCAAAACGGACAATCAGGAAAGAAAACGATCCCCCATGGTACAAACGGTAGGTTAAGAGGTTACTCAAAAAGCAAAGGAAGATACATGCATGATCAAAAAGGACGATGCATCGGACTGCTTTAGATAAGTAAGAGGAGACAAGGGGGCATGTTAAGAATGCGATGCGTGAGGCCTTTAATGACTTTCGTGCCAATTCTCTCTTTAAGAGCCTCACTGAAAACTTTAAGAAATTTTGGTCATATGTAAAAAAAAGTTAGTTGCAGTGGGAACAATAAGCCAGTTCTAATAAAAGACGGACGGGAAGTTGAAGACAGCCACGACAAGGCTACCGTATTTAACACAGAATCAAAAATTCATTCACGCGTGAAAACATGGAAAACATCCCCACTTTACCACATCGTGTGGAATTAGAGATGGATCCGATAGAAATTGATAGCATAGGTATTGTAAAGCAATTAAAAATCCTGAAGTGGGGTAAAGCGCCGGGTCCCGATGGTATACCGGTAAGAGTATTTTCTGAATACACAGAGGAAATTGAACCATTTCTGTCAGATATATTCCATAAATCTTTAGAAGAGAAAAAAGTACCTTCTAGCTGGAAAATAGCCCAGGAAATTCCTGTTTTCAAGAAAGGAGATCGGAGTGATCCTAGGAATTATCGACCCATATCTCTAACATCTGTCTGCAGCAGAATTCTGGAGCATGTCATATGCTCGAACATTATGAAGTTTCTAGATGAGAACGAGTAACTTACACCGTGTCAACACGGATTTCGGAAGAAGAGATTGTGTGAAACACAATTGGCCCTATTTTCCCATGGCGTAATGAAAGTTATCGATGCAGTTTCGCAAGTTGATGCAGTTTTCTTGGATTTTCAAAAAGCTTTCGATTATGTACCACACAACCGACTTTTAGCAAAGATTCGAGCTTACGGTATTTCAGCTCAGATTTGCGAGTGGATATGTGATTTTCTAACTGATCGATCACAGTACGTCGTTGTTGACGGGGAAGCCTCTTCTAAGATAAATGTTACTTCCGGCATTCCTCATGGAAGTGTAGTAGGACCACTTCTTTTCTTAATATTTATAAACGATCTAGGTGACAACGTCAAATGCTGGTTGCAATTGTTTGCCGACGATGCAGTTATCTATAGGGAAATAAGGTGCTCAGACGATTGCTTAGAAATTCAGGGTGATTTGGATGCTATTTTCGATTGGTGCCGTAAATGGTAGCTTACACTTAATTGCAAAAAGTGCATGGCAATGCGGATAAGTAACAAACAGAATCAGTTTGTTCATGAATACAAAATAAACAATTCAGCTGTTAACACGTTTGATTCCCTGAAGTATCTGGGGGTGATAGTACAAAGCAACATGAAATGGGACATGCACATAACTTCCGTTGTAGGCAATTGTGATTCATAGGTCATATTTTGAGGAACTGTAATGCTCATACAAAGGAGATAGCGTATAGAACACTAGTGCGTCCACATCTGGATTACTGTTGTGGAGTTTGGGATCCGTATCACAAGGTTCTGATTGACTCAATGGAGAGGGTGCAGAGGAGATCCGCTCGATTCGTGACTGGTTGCTACAGCCCTTATGAAAGCGTCACAGAATTGATACATAGATTGGGCTGTGATAGTTTGGAAGACAGACAACGTAGCTTGCGTTCGAATTTATTGGAGAATATGCGAAAAAATTAAATTTTTGAGTGGAATGAAATACTTCTTCCGCCAACCTATTTAGGTCGTAATGACCGGAGGGATAAGATTAGAGAAATAAGATGCCTTACTGATGCTTTTATATATTCCTTCTTTCCTCAAGCTATTCGGGATTGGAATGCACGGGTTTAGGATTGGTGCTTAGCACCCTCTGCCACCCACAATGTTTGTGATTTGCAGAGTGCAGATGTAGATCTATTAAAAAAAAATTTCCACATACCTTACATTCACGTTTTCATTATATATATACTAGACGACCCGCGCGATAATTTTGCGAATAAAATGCGATGAATAGTGAGGTTGAATATAATGTCACCAAGTTCAGTCATTACTCTTCATACTCCTACTTCATTTATCGATTTTGGTTAGAAATCCAGGGAGATAAATGGCTCGAAACACAAGAAACGTATTTTAGAAATATTGACATTTTTGCGCTTTATGGGTCGAATTACGAAAAATTCCTTTCTTAGAATATAATGTTACCACGGCGGAAACCTTAGTCTTTAATACGATATGTCATTTATCTATATCGATTAGATATCAAGGGAAATATAAGGCTCGTGAAACAAAAATATGTTGTAGAACAATTTATACTTTTTCCCTTTAATAGTTGAATTCCAAACACTTCTTTCTTAAAATATGATGTCAGCAAAGCTGAGACATTATTCCTCACAATCGTACTTGATTTTTCGATTTTGGATAGATATCAAGGGAGATAAGTGGCTCGAGACACAAAAAACGCATTTTAGAAAAATTGACTTTTTTGCCTTTTATGGGTCGAATTACGAAAAATTCCTTTCTTAAAATATAATGTTACCATGGTGGAGACCTTATTCTTTAATATGATACCTCATTTATCTATATCGGTTAGATATTAAGGGAGATAAATCACTCGTGACACAAAAACGCATTGCAAAAATATTGATACTTTTGCCCTTTAAGGGTCGAGTTCTGAAAACTTTCTGGCTTAATATAAGACGTCACTAAAGCGGAGATCTTAATCTTTAAAACGATACTTCATAAAACGGTTTCAGATAGGTATCCAGGGAGATAACTGACTCGTAACACAGAAAACAGCATTTTTTTAAAAATTACATTTTTGCCCTTTAAGGGTCGAATTTCGAAAACTTTCTTGCTTAAAATACGATTTAACCAAAGTGGAGACCAAAAGCTTTAAAATGACACCTCATTCATTGATTTCGGTTAAGTATGAAGGAAGATATAGGCTTGTGACAAAAAAATACCTTATAGAAATAATATATATGATAATATCAATGAGGAAGAAAATGCTTTATATATATATACTTTAAACTTCTGATTCTACAGCAATAACTTTCATCATGTCATGAGAAAACAGAGTCGACTGAGTTTCACACATTCTATTCTTCAAAATCTGAATTTCTTGGATACTACAGAACTATTTAGAAGACCATGGAAAAGATTTACCTCAACCAATGCAGGCAGGGAATGAGTAGGTTAAAAGGCTTATGCAGTATCAAAACACAGTCAACCACACTGTAATGTTACATGTGATCAAAACAATTATGGTAGAGTGGGCTTCTACCTGGCTAGTACGTGAGAGGACGTCTTAGTCTCAGAGGACTAGGCAGGAAACAGAGAAAGCTCAACAAAGGAAATCTGCTCACTGACACTCGGCATAAGATTTGACATTCAATAATTTCAGCATAAATTCCCCAGCATTGAAGCAAAGAGAGCATCTGTTGGCTGAGTAAATTTTCATTAAACTCCACAGCATTGGGAAAAAAATATAAGTCTAGAAATATTAAAAACTCTCTAAAATGAAATGTGATGTTTAATACAATTTTTATATGAACTTCTAATAAAAATAGGTTGATGTTTGATTTTAGAAATAATAATTATCGAATATATGTTACTTTAGTATTTTGATAAATCACATGTTCACGAGTTGAAACTTGTATTCATGGATGTGACTGTTGGTGTGTGTAACTGGAGGTACAGTACATTGCACTGAATAAAATTGGCTAAGAAGTTACAGTTTTGAACTGCCAAATATCTATCAGTTACGGAGAATCTAATTATTTTCTAAATTTTCACCTAAAGAAAGAGAATGTCAATGAAGTCATTTGGAAGTATCATAAGACATTAATCAAAACATTCAAATGCTTTGTAATAAATTATGCTTAGCAATTTATTATTTGGGAGATGGAGACAATGTTATAGGATACAGGGAAAAAACAGGATATTAGTGAAGCAAGAAATAAAACAGTGCAACAGAGAAGAAATAGTGGCCTAGTTAAAAAGATCAATTCCACACTTTTTAAATTCAGAACAATGGTGTGAAATGTAATGTTACCTGTGATCATAAACATTAAATTGGCTTGCCAACAATTTATAAAAATTATTTGCGTGTTAAATACACTTGCAGAGAAAGTGAAGGCAGGTAGCATGAATCATACGTCAACCACTGTAGTTGGCAGGGATGGCCTCTACCTTGCTTATATTTGAAGAAGACAACAAACCTCTTAGGCCCAGGGGACTAGGCTAGAAATGCATGTACCACTCTAAGTTTGAGAAAGACCCAGTGAAAATTTTGAACAAGACAAGATTAACAGAGAGACAGATGCGAGCTACAGTGAATTGTATGCTGAGTGAGCGCAAGTAAAAACGATTAGCAAATAAGTCGAGGCCGAGGGTAAAAATTAAGCTAATGATGGACACTTTCTGGATATCACGTCTTGAACTCTCAGGTCTTGCAGGATGAAACGATTGGATGTCACCACTGGAGAGGAACAAGGGTGGGTGAGATGACCCTGAGGTCGATCTTTTGTTTTGACTCTGAGCCATTAGCCAGGTCTTGTGGGTGACCCATCACCCAATGTGGCCAGGCCCTCACTGCTTGTAGCTGTTCACAATGACTATCCATCACACCACACATGGTGCCAGAACTGTCACTCTATGCCAACACAGCCAGTATCATTGCTGAGCCGAGATCACGCAATGGCAATTTGCTGTTACCCCACAACACTTCTGACCACTCCCATCTATGAACGGTAAAGGAACTTAGTTTGTGCCACCATTTTTATCAGAACTCAGTTTTAAAACACCCAGTACACTTGTGAGATATTTCATGCTGTCACTGAGTTATAGCAATATGAACTGTTCTAGACTTTTGTATGCAATGACCAATTTCAATCAAGTACATTTCTTCACGTTATTGTCATTTGATATATTCACAAATAAAGATTATTCACTTCAATTGGTTTTAAAAGAAGTATGTGTTAATTTGTGAGGTTTTCAATTTCTAGTATGATAACAATAACCGCCTTTCCTTATGAATGACTATTTTGTATGTAAAACCATTGACGTGTTTTTGGTTGAAGTCAATGGTACACAAAGTATCACATTCATTAATTTAGTTAACAGTCATATTTCAAGCCGAAATATTTAACAATATTTCCTTTGAGGATTTATAGATAAACCTCGTAAACAAAAGAGGTAGTTTTTAAATGGTCGCTCAAATATCGGTTCATTACTCATATTAATTATAATAATTCTTAGTAACCCAATGGAAACATTTCAATACATACAACTAAGCTGCTGCAACATTTCATTCATCCCTACCTTTATTGAAGTGTACCTTAAGCAAAGCTCTAAAAATAACGAAAATGATTTATAACTTGCATGTGCAACTTACCTCTGAGCGAATCCAAGCTTCCCAAAGTTCTTTAACAGAGATATGTTTATCATTATTTCGATGGAATGCTTGTTGCCTTCTCTCGTGACCTTCTTCATACTTCAACTCTTCTCTCAAAAACTAAAACAAAAACATACTCTAAACAGAAAGGCATAATACCTCTGCACAGATAATTCTTTTATCAACACAGTTCTGATTAACAAAAGCTAAGAATTTGCACAGTTCAAAGGTACTGTGCACAAAAATGTGCTGTTTTAATTAATTTCAAGGAGAGCTGCATCTATGAGTGATATCACACCTTTTGCCACTGTCAGTACTGAGGAATTATAAGATTAATGAAAGACTGCAACACTGATTTATTTTCTCTTTGTTTCAGTAAAAATTTAGTGAAAACTGAATAGTATTATAACTTGGTGCATAAACAACAGTTTACAAAAAGTTTCACAATTACAACACAAATTTTAATAAATTTTACTATCCATCCTGCATTATTTCTAATTCTGTATTAATGATTTAAGATGTCAAAAAGAGTCTTCATTTTCAAAATTCATGCAAGTAAAATGATTTTCAAATGGTATTAGTGGTCATTTTGCAATTCTTTTCCATTCCTTATCACAATTCACCAATAACTAAAACATACATTTCTAAATGATATCCAAGTCATAAGAGATTCAAAACAATCATAATATTTTATTCAATTCACTTTATAAAACAATTGAAGAAATTCATCTTATTAAAAAGTTTCTATTAACTTTATTATACTTACTTCATCAGATTCTGATAAATCAACATTTCCATTTGCATCGTCATCTAATTGCCTATGCAGAGAGCGAATAGCTTCCAGACCAATACGATCATGTGATGCTTGGGTAAGGCATGCAATATCTTCATTACAACCTTCTCCTATGGCTGCAATTAACATGTGCGTTAGTGATTTTGAACAATTGTAATAGAATTCCACTTTTAACACAAAAGAAGAAGAAGAAGAAGAAGAAAGAAGAAAAAAAAAAAAAAAAAGGTGAACTTACTCTGGCAAAAATAATTGCTCTTGAATTAGTTGTGAAAAACTAACCTTATAGCATTTCTCAATTTTATTCCTTGAGATACTAATTACCGGGATAATTGTGACATACTGATTATGCTGCTACGGCAGAACTGTGATAGCAAATTTATTACACTTAAACCATCTTCATGTAATTGTCTACCCATATGATGAAAGGCATTAGCAAATTGTTTCTATTCTTCTGCGGCATTACACTTAACTTATACAGCAACAACTTTAGAGATAAATTTTAACTTAAACTAACCAAAATTAAGTTTTCAGGATGAAGAATTTTAAATTCATTCCCTTGATTCTTGTATCAACAAATCCCAAAAGATGTTTTGTCTTGCACTTACTGAAGGTATTATGAGGTAACTTAAAAAAAAAACAAAAGTTGGAATGAGTTCCACTCTCACTTCAATTGCACAGACACATACCATCACCAGTTAAACTTTCGTACTGATCAAATTTTAAATTTTGCAAAACGTCATTCAATTTAAATAGACATTTATACTCAGGAATTGATCTGTTACATAGCTTTATATACAGTCGGTTACCTTTCTCTCACACCAGATTCCACAGTAACACTTTCTACATTTGCATGATGTAACATAGATGTAGTGGCAACTTTCTTGTAAGTTTCAGTAAGAAAAGAGAATGAAAGCCTTCCCTAAATGGCAGAAATATTCTGTTGGAAATAAGCACTAGAACTATTAAAACAAATAGAAGTTTTGGATAAACCAGGAATAACATGAAATGTATCTGACGGGAAACAAAGAGGAAATGTTCTGTTCAGATATTATTAAGAGACGTCAGATTAAAAGTAAATTCACGTGGTCTTGTGACCTGGGAAAGAGTTTCGAAGTGACGCGCATTCTGCATCTGTGGTTGCTGGACCTTAGGTGATCAAACAACTCTTAAAAATTCATGGCCCCATCAGGATTTGAATCAACGACTGGACCCCAAACTTTTTGAAGCAAATGCCTTAAACATTGAGCCATCAGAACTTTATTGTTATAAAATAACTTTCTGTTAGTGAGAGCATCTTTATTCGTTTTAGACAATGAAAGACCTATTAAACAAATTAAATGTCCTGCAACTACACATTTTCCTTTTGAAAATATGTAAAAAAGGTAAACGATACAGCGTTCCAAGGGCTTCACGCAGGAGTTTTTAAGCTAGAGCTTCATGTCCCTGTTACAACCTTTTCGGCACTAGAAGGGATTTGATGGGATCAGCACCATCTAAATGGACAAAATAATTATTCTGGTGGAGTGGAAGACTACTCTTTATTTTCTTTGTTTATGATGTGCTATTGATACAAAAAGACAAAATGCTACACCTGTTTAATATCTTAAAACCATAATTTGAGAGGAAAATGTAACTACTTATCACTGATTACATTTCATCCATATATATTGCTAAATATGGAGGGGGCATGGAAAGATATTGGAGTAGGTATGAAAAGTAGTGCATGGAAGGGAAACGATGACCATGACCATAAGCTGGCACTCGATTTCAGGCACAAGGGTGTGGGAAGATATTCTTTTTTAGGTCAGGGTGTCAGGGATTGGAATGAGTTATCAAGAGAAATTATGAATAATTTACCGAAAACGTTGAAAGAATTTTAAGATAAAATTTGTAGAGGGCAAATGTAGGTGGGTGCAGGATAGGGGGAAGACGGGGGTGTAGGGAGCCTGTGCTCCATTGCAATTAAATTAAATATTTACTTATTTTTTTACTTTATTGTTATGGTTTTTAATGTTTCATAGTTGGCATTCATCATGGAATGATAAAAAGTACTCTCTTTCAAAATGCTGAACTCCACAATACAACTGGCAAACAGTCAAAGAGATGATCTGTTATATTCGGTTTAATTTGATTAATTTAATTTAATTGCGATCGGGCGCACGCTCTGTTGTCAATTATTCACTGTGAGATGGCAAGATACTGAATATAACCAAGACACTAGACAATTTGTATAAGTGTAAGACAGAGGTCCAGAGTATATTCAAACCTCAAAGTAAATTAGTGAATGTCCCACTATTTATTAATAATTAATTTAAAATGTATATTTATCCTAACAATTACAAAAAGGAAGACATAACACATCACAGTACAGTTGGAACAATTCAAATTCAGATAAAGTAAAGATTTTAGTAATATATTGCTCATGAAAAAGCTGAAATCTTCATACCTTGTTTCACATTACAGTGTCTGCTGTAATTGTGATCCAGACTACATGAGTGTAATACGTGGGAAACAACTTTCAACCGCATATAGTAAAGTTGTCAGTGACAAGGTGCTCATGAAAGCACCCAAGAATTAAAACTTTATTTTGGTAGCAATGGAATCAGACATCACACTGAGAAACACAATATTTTATTTTGTATGTACAATCCAGTAGGAGTGTAACTAATTTTTGCTGGCACTATTTACTGGGTGTGCAGTCCTATTTGCATATAATGTAATATATACTAAATGGCTGCATTGTCATGAGGGCCTTGTAGTTTAATTTCTGTGTAATCATTCCAGGACTGACACCACTGCTCACTTGATGGTTTAATTAATTTTTCATCAATGGCCCACAGTTGACATAACTTTCTCACAGGATGGTTGAAATTCTGACTAGACCACTTTCCTTGTCCAGAAACACGCTAAACTTCTTCCTCCAAATTCCAGCAGCTCTCTCCTTCAGTAAAAAAAGAAGTAATTAACTCTTGTGGGTTTTCAGGTTCGTTTGAATAGAGGCCAGGTTAATATAACTTCTTGCCACAGTATTTAGCGGCTTTCACAGCATTGTCCTTTGGTAAGATTAAATCCTGCTGATTCACAGGTTTATCCAAGAGTGGACAGAGGTGTAGGTGATCTTGTATATGCATTGCTCCACACTCGCTTGTTTGTTTCGTCCTCTGCATAGCCCCATTTCTTCATGTTGCTTTTGCATTTAGAGACTACTGTCCTGAGGAGATTAAGTGCTCTCCACATATTATACCTTAAATTATGTGCCCCAGGTAGTTTCTTTTTTAGCTCATGATTATGATCGCTATAATTCTCTTGCCAGAATCTTATTCGTCCAGTCTCTGGTATAGTTGCAGGGGTATTGTTCTCCTAAGGAAACTTTCTGGACCTCAGTCATTGTGGAACAATAATGTGATAGTGTAATGGGTGCTGAGGGTCTCCTAACTGCATCTTTCTCTTTATCTCCTTTTTATCTACTTTTCTGATATTTGTTGGCACTATACCCACTAGTTGATATACTGTGGTTAGATGTACCTGACTCGAGCATCCAGTAAGCACTGATACATTACAAGGTAGAAGCAATTTGTTTTTGTAAGTGTTAATGCAACCTGGACCACAGAAATAGTAACACTGAAAATTAGCCATCTGTCATATCATGTCTTATAGTTAAGGCTATTCTAGGCTGCAATGTAGCCCAATTGTAAACAAAATCAATGATTAATGCACAGGCAATAACAGGACTGCACCCGGCTTTATAGTGCCTACAAAAATTACATTTTCGGCTTCTATTTATGAATAGTTCATATAAGATAAACTAAAAAAAAAAATCTCAGCATGATATCTGCTTTCCCCTGCTGCTAAAATAAATTTATAATTCGAGGGTATCTACTGCATCTACACATGAAAGCAATTTAAATTTAAAAATAAATATTAAAATCTGTGGGCCTTTAAGCAGCACCACTGCAAGCAAGTTGTCACTGTAATACAGGACGTATTAAAATCTAACCACAAACACTGCTGATATTGCTTCTTGGAATTAAAACTTTTTATCCCACGCACGAGAATACAGCCAAATATTGAATTGTGAATCTGAACCGAAATATCACACAATAAAGTCTTCAGTTTCCAATTAAGTTTAACACTTTTTCTGACACAAGACTCCACCACAATTACAGAATAACACACAGCATACGTCAAGATTGTAGGTATATTATGTAGCATGGCAACATGAATGTGTATTTATGTTTTTACTTATTTGTATATAACCTTGTGATCTACCACACATCACCAGAAATTACTGTTAGAAACTACTATGTAGGGTTATGCAGCATAAACATTTCTACAATAAAATTTAATAACATCAAGCAAACCAAGGACACCTTTAGAGGAAAAATATTTCTCTATATTAATTTATGCAACAATTACTACTGTAGCCCTCCAGCATATTAAAAACAAACAGTTCTTTCAATGAGGCAGTATATACAAGGAAACAGATTGAGGGTCTACAGGAGTATATCTGCAAAACTACTTTATGCTGCACCAAGTAAAAGCATCGTAATACTGTGGCAGACAATCATGAGACATTTTATTTTCCAACAGTAATTGGGTTGGAATGTGTATTGAAACATATTGACATTTCAAGAATTATTTTCCAAAATAGTTCTAGCAGTGTCTTGCTGATCCAGGCTGTATTGTATCTTGGGATTACTAGAGATTACAATTTTACTACAACAACATTAAGTCTGATGTCATATAATTACAGCAATCAATTGCAAGACACTACTAGAAATTCTTTCAGAAATATTTCTAGCAATGCCATGCTGGTCCAGTGTGTATTTCAACCAGATTACTGCTTGAAAATAAAACATTTTGTGACTAAACACCTCAGTATTAGTTTGCACGGAGCAATGGTATGATAATGGAATCAAAATATGGGTATTATCTAGACCTCGATACCGTTACAGTCACTTAGCACTTTGCCGACTACAGCGTTGTAAACAAAAATAGCACCTGATATCTATGATTTCACTGTTTCCGCGTGTGTCATGTTCAGCGTTCTTGTTGTACCAAATGTCACTTGCGGGTCTGCACAGAAAACAGGGGTTTACGGGCGGGGAGAAATTAGTAATCAAATTTTGGTCTTATCAACTGTATGAATGTAAATATTAATTGAAAATTTCAATCGTGGTTTTGAAGATATTTGGTATCGGTATCTAGAATATAACTGCAATGAAGTCGTACGCTGGGAAAGTCTTCGTTCTTACATCTAGAATATAGTCCATCCACGTATTCTATGTGGTGATACCTTACGAAATAAAATTTTTATATATAAAAAAGATTTTGTCAATTTCATTTAGGTTTTAATGCAGCTGAACCACACTAACAGCGATAGATACGATTTTGAAACTGAGTATCAGCAATATCGTGTGCAACGGTCACGTTTCACTATGGTCCAGGCTGCATTAAGATGTAAACGACAGTAACAGATATGACTTAAAAATTAGGTATCCGCAATAAGGTGTTCGATAGTCCATGTCTTTTCATATTTGTTGCTAATTCGATATAAAAATACTTTGATGACAGCTAAAATTACAGTTGTTGATGCAGTATCGCCTATTAGAAACAATCAGAAGATGTTAATTCTATATTCTGATACCAATACTCTAAATTTTTTTTTGGAATTACATTTTTATGTAAATATACTACTTTCTTTGTACTCATCCGAAAAACTCATACTGTCCATGGAAGGCCCCGTTAGTGACATTTAAAGCTGTGCGTGGAATGTATACGTCACATTCAGTAAAGTAGTGACATCATACTCTCTCCATCCGGAAGTGTTTACATCACGGGCGGTACGGAGTTGTAGCGGTATGGGGATCTAGATAATACCCCAAAATCTTTGGTAGTTGCTCCATTTACTGCTTGGAAACAAATCATGATTGATTGCCACAGTATTATTACATTTTGTGTTGTAAAGAAGCTCCACTGATACTGTATACATTCAATATTAGCTGATACCCACGACTTCGTACGTGTGGATTAAGAATTTCTTCGCCAGAATTGAATATAGAAAGTTGTTGGTAACAAAGGATTGCTCTCAAACAATGAGTCGGCATAATATGACAGGAAAGCTATCACTATCTCATTCTACCATCGAACCTGACTCTTGAAGAGAATCAGTTTCCAACATATTTCTGTCATCATTCGATAAGTTCTCAAAATGTTCTCTACAACTGTTAATCCAGGGTGGCCACAAGGTAATGATTTAAAAATTCCCTGATATTTCCAGGTTTTCCAGAAAAATTTGCCAAATTTTTCCCTGATTTCGAAACTTTATTTGCATGGTTAAGATATTTAAAGTTTTAATTAGATTTTGATTCTAAATAATTAAATCTGGTATAAAACTGAATTAGAAATAAGAAACGTGTGTAACCCGAGAACATTTTATTCATGTTTATTTGAAAATTTTATAACTAATTTAGTAATCTTATGAAGCATAGTTAAAAATGAGTAGCACAAAAATAAGATAGGTCAAATGACTAATATGAATTTAAACTAATTAGTAATCTTTCAATATTTGGTGGATAAAGTAATTAAGATTTTTAAATTTTTCATCAGTAACTTGACTCAGTGAACAGCTTAGCTTTTTTATGCCTTTTTTCATTTGCTACACTTTTCTTTTCAAATCTTCTGGTTCAGTTATTGTAGCTTCTTTTCTTCCATTTTCAATTTCTTCTGTTGCCGACTTAACACTTTCCGTAAGTTTCCGCGAGTCTACGCAAGATAGCATGAACACGAGTTTGTATAAACCATGCAATCATGTTGGTTCACTTTGTGTGGTTGCTTGCCTGTGCCGCTCACCTTGGCAGCGGTTTATTTGGAGCAAGTCAAAGGCACGAGCACAATGTTTATACTATCACATCGATTCAGCATTTGAAAGAGCTCTGAATGACGCAAAAGTTTATAAATCCTAACTATTTAGGATCTTACGTATTAGTTTGTTCCTGCTTAATTCACCCTTATATCATTAATACAAAAAGTTATAAAGCCGTATAATTATCGCTATTCACATTTTTACTGGCATTGGTATATTGAATCTAGGCTTTTGTTTTGATATTAAAGGGTACAATTTTTTCTCAAAACCAGCTTGTGACATTCTACAGGACTTCGAAGACTCTCCACAAATTCAATTTTTTTGGAACATCTGTTTCACACTTTGCTTGAAATTGCAAAACTGTTTAGTGAAACATAAAAACATCTTTATATACTTACTCCTCTACGATTGCTGTTTTATTCAGTAAAAAATAACTTCTGAGTTTACATGATTTAGATGTCATCAACCTTTTTTTTTAAAATATAATTTCAAATGCTGAGTTCCAGAGAGAGTTCATGTTAGCGCTCGCACATGAACTCTTGTCGTCGTATCTAGATGAGGCGCAAGACAAGATGCAAGTTGCTAGTGTAAATACAGTATTTGTTGGCTATTTTATGTCAAAAATATATAAGCTGAATTATTTTCAATATTAAAATAAATTATTAAAAAATTATCAAATTTTGGGTTGTTGCAATTAAAATTCCCCTGATAATTTTTTAAATTCCTTGGATTCCCTGATATTTCCAGGTGGCTTTAAATTCCCTGATAATTCCATATTTTCCAGGTTTTCCAGGTCTGTGGCCACCCTGTAATCATACTGGAAAAAATCTCCTGTACCTTTCCTACAGATTTTCTTCTCAAATTCCATCAATATCGGTTATAGCCATTTAGTCGTCAAAAGGTAACAAAAAGACAGACTTATTTCCGCATCTATAGTATTATTACTGCAGATCACACACACAGACAGCGAACAACCCCTGAGGGATCGTTACAACGTAAAAAAAGTGTACACCTTACGTTTTGAATCCCTAAATTCGTGATATCTACAGTTTAACATTCAATCCGAATAACCAATGGTCCATGCGTGACTCTTGTGATCAAAAACAATTTTTTTAAAATCCTTGCCTCACGGAGATTTGAAGCGGAGACCACGATCCACAAAGCAGTAAGCAAGTGTTTTACCCACTGAGCTACCAGACCCGTATATGGAAAGGCAGTACAGAGATCTACACATCCTATGCGTCTGTTATCGCCGTCAGTAATTTTTTTCGAAATTTTTAAGACAACATGTATTATTTATACTGAAAATTTTTCAACACAACGTATTTTTCTCCTTGTTTCAAAGGATAAAGTGTGCAACCTTTCATTGAAATCAGATGAAAACTGTGGATTTGTATGAAGAACAAACAAACATACATAACATTAATCTTTATATATATATAGATTTATACTGGATTAATATTACAAAATTCACAAATAGATAATCATTTAACTACTATTAAGATATGGGCAATAGCGCATTCACTGGGACTCATAAAGGATTGTCGTTTTTGTCTGAAAACTGTTGCACATGTTCTTTTGGTGATACTATTTACTATATGTTGCTCTTACAGGTGTAAAATGTTAGATACTTCACAAACTTCACTCGAAAAGTGCCTAACGCTATACTGCGAGCGACTGGGAGAAGCCTAATAGTGAAGTATAATGACCATGCACATGTCCTTTGAATGATATTACTTGGGAATATGTTGCTATAAAGGTATTTATACGAAAAAGATTACACGCTAAAAAAAAAAACTTAACCATATGCGAACATTGGTTGCCTCATTTACATACACATATGCAACGTCCAACGCTAATAGGTATTACATCGCCAAGAAACATATCCATATCTTATGCCCGGGTCATTCCATGTCAAATCAACACAGAGTTTAAAACTGACATTTTCAGATTGTAATGAAATTTAGTGTACTGAATGATGATGTAAGTATTGTGAAAATTCTCTAATATTAATTTGATATCTGTTCTGGTTTTGGAGTTACAGGGCTCTAAAGTTGCCAGATTTGAGTAAAAAGTGGGTGATCGACATGTTCAAAAATTACATTTACCGTTTACCTAATTAAGGTAAGCTGTTGAACAAGATGTCATTTTAAAGCTCTTTTTATGGTCTTTCATATGATATGCAACAATACAAGATTTCTCTTTTAAAAAATTTTTAATTAAAATTAAAATTTTTAAATTTAATTTTCTTAAAAAGCCAATTTTTTAAAATTTTGAAAAAAATCTCATAGTTTATTCATATTATTGTTAATAAATTCTGAAAGTTTCATTTTGGGATCATGATGGGTTAACATGATATAAGAACTTTCAATTTTGAGTGTTTGCAGAAAACATTCTTTATTAATATAATTCTTTCATACAGCTTTCCTTGGTCCAATCTATGCAAATATGAGAATTTTAGCTGTATAATTTTCCTAACTTATTCAAGTTCTGACTTGTAGATTCATGTTCTGACACGTTGATTGTTG
Source organism: Vandiemenella viatica (assembly GCA_031002005.1). NCBI lineage: Eukaryota > Metazoa > Arthropoda > Insecta > Orthoptera > Morabidae > Vandiemenella > Vandiemenella viatica. The sequence goes on from JARYHS010012519.1 coordinate 165,768,918, forward strand.
TTCTGACAGGCACAATACTTCTACTTCACCTTTCTCAGATCAGTATTGTAGATTATAGTAACAACAGTGGCTGGTTGTGTTCACAATTGTATATTGGTGTTTAGTCTTTATGCTTTATGTTCTTATTAATAATCTTGTTTATTTTGCAAAAAAAATTCTTTAAAAGTTGAAAACAATAAGTAAAGATGAAAAAAGGGGTAGATACCCTATGCTGCACTGTTTTAACGCATTTAAAAAGGTGAATCATGTTTATAATAAGAAAGGATTAAGAAGAGCTTCTGAATGGATGTGTAAACTATTTCTGAAATGGCAAACATTGCTAA
>JARYHS010012519.1:165770240-165916684 GCA_031002005.1 Vandiemenella viatica
TTTTAAGATCATATTGCAAGCACATTTCTCTCTTTTTTTTTGGTCATAAATATCCAAACCCTACTTATCACATCAAACACTCCTCCTGTACAGCCTTGGCATTTGTAGGAGGCACGTAGGCTTTATCTAGTAGGCCCTAACACTTTATTCCAATAACATCTCCCAAGCACCAATAACCAGCAATCACCCACTAAATTTAGTTCCAAAACTAGTTTTGTGTGACACATCACAACCCATCAACTTATCAACCACTAGTAACCCTCAAAAACCAACAGTACAGTTCTACTTACCCAGTACTTTCCAGGCCTGGAATCAATTAACAGCGTTCTTTGGAAAGGTTATGATTTTCTTCGAGCTTGCCCAGAAATGAGATCCTTCCTCCCAAAAATCTTCAACCTCCTGGAACTTGTATCAGAAGACTTCCCTATCTTATGAGACAGCCCCAAGGCTCTTCTACATGTAACAGATCCTGTTGCAAATTGTGCAATGCACAACATGCCTTCAACCACAGTCACCAACCCAGTAACCAGCGAAAACTTCCCCTTCATAGGACTTGTTACCTGTGAATCCTCGCATTTAATATATCAACTAACCTACCCATGAATCCACTGACCATCAGAATGAATGGCCACAGGCAAACAGTATTTGCCCAGAACCCTCAACACCCAGTATCTTGTGAAGCATCACTGGCAAAGATCATAGTATTTGATCCGTGGTAAGTGATTGGTCATATTTCTTGATCCTTCCTTCATTTCTGCCAACCTTACATGTGCCAATTATTTGATACCATGATATGTTTCAATTTTTACAATGGTCGGGTATAAGCTTTTCAACTCCCACTCCAAAGTTTTTGCAATATTGATTTTACTCCCACCATCAGCTGCCGGTCAACAGTCTGAGCTCCAATTAGCTGCCAGATAACAACGTGCAGCTAATTCAATATTGTTGAAGGGATATATCCAAAAAAAAACTATTTATGTATGTATGAAGCAGTAGCAACCTTTAACTTTGGTAAGCGGTGGTTATTCTCCTACCCAGACTTTAATGTGTGTATATATATAACAACCAGGAAATAATAGGAGCTAAGTAGTGAATGGAATTTTTTTTTTTTTTTTTTTAAAAAAAAAAGGATTGTCAAATGAACCATCACTTACCTTAGATGATGGTTTCGTCGGGTGAACACATAACAAAACACAAGAAACAAGAAAAACAATGACCATTTCGGGACTTGGCCCTTCATCAACAGGAGAACATCACGGAGGGAAGGAGGGTGGTGCAGGATAAGGCCTCACATGTACTACATATATTTTCAAAGTCCAAGCCGAAACAGACATTGTTTGGCCTTGAGACTTATTTATGGTCATAGCGAAAGCCAAACAAATTGGAAATTGAAGCCTCGGTATCATTGGAATACGTGGCAAAAGGACGATTCTCCTTTAAACTTTCCAGTCAAAATAGTTGCTTCAAGAACATTTCTGGTGATCCTTTTGATGGTCAAACGTGTACTGTCACATGATCTAGGTGGATTCAAGTTACGAAGAATAATAATCGGTGAACCAATCTTTAACCGAAGATTGTGTGGTTTTAAAAACTCAGTTGGAAAATTTAGGGCTTCATTTTCATCTACAATAGTGTCTATTGATTTAAAAGATATCAGATCACCTGACAACAGTATATTTCGTCAATGTCAACATTTTTTGATGCCAAAAAGTACGTTTACTGAGCCAATTGTGATCTAAGTAATTATTTGATATATCCGGAACAAACTCTCCCGGTCTGACGCTGCTGTACGAAATTATATCAGTGAACAGTATGGAAAGAAATTTTTTTTCGAAAGCAGATTTCGAATATTGCAGGAATCCAAGGTATAGAGGAGAGAAAGAGAAAACACAGTACAATAATGAAGGAGTAATGAAAAAAAAAAAAAAATGAGAAGCAAGCAAGAAATACTTACACATTTTTGAATTTATCATAACGTTTTCTTCTATGTTATATTCATGTGTGAAATTACTTTGTCGTTACGTATAATAACACACAAACGATGCACAACAATATAGTATAATTATAACACAATAGACAGCACAATTAAAATTCAAGAAACACACATATGACGTGGAACAGACTGTAGCATAAATAAATCGAAACACGTCATCTACTGGATGGTTACCCAACCTGTGATGATAAATTAACACGCTGCTATCTGTTAGAACCTTATGGATTTTATAAACCATTGTTCTATAACAAACGTTTAATTCGCAATAATAAATATTGAGGTCAATAATCGAGATAAAAACTATCCTATATTTTAAGTTGGACCAAATTACACACATTAAGCCAAATTTCATCAAAATCAGTTTTGGAGTTCATCCCGGACAAACATCGTGACACAAGATTTTTATATACAGGGTGTTACAAAGAGGTACTGCCAAACTTTCAGGAAACATTCCTCACACACAAACAAAGAAAATATGTTATGTGGACATGTGTCCCGAAATACTTACTTTCCATGTTAGAGCTCATTTTATTACTTCTCTTCAAATCACATTAAACATGGAATGGAAACACACAGCAACAGAATGTACCAGCGTGACTTCAAACACTTTGTTACAGGAAATGTTCAAAATTTCCTCCGTTAGCGAGGATACATGCATCCACCCTCCGTCGCATGGAATCCCTGATGCGCTGATGCAGCCCTGGAGAATGGCGTATTGTATCACAGCTGTCCACAATACAAGCACGAAGAGCTCTAACATGGAAAGTAAGCGTTTCCGGACACATGTCCACATAACATATTTTCTTTGTTTGTGTGTGAGGAATGTTTCCTGAAAGTTTGGCCATACCTTTTTGTAACACCCTGTATATAAGATACATTAATAATGAATTAATAGATGTAAGAAAACATTGTGGAGGGTGCATGTTGTAGGAGACAGCCTCACAGAATCTACACAATGTTTTCTGATGAAGGGCAACGACCTGAAAATTTCAACGTTACTTTTGTTCGTACATGTTTCACGTGTTCGTGCCACACAACCATCATTTAAGGTAAGTAATGTTTCATTTACCTATCCTAATTTGTGAAAAGGTGATTTTCATTATCAATCCTTTTTCTTCCTTCATCTATATCTATCAAACAAAAACCGGATATATTTGAAAGATAAAAAACTCGGAAACTACTGAGCAGATTTCAATGGGATTGTCACCGTTTTATAGCTTAGAATCCCAATTCAGTTGTTTGGTATGTCTTATATTTTAACATTACTTAATTCCAGAGATATAAATGAAATTCTGAACTTATGATGACAAATACCAAAGTTTGAACCACTAGATGTTGCATATTCCGCAGTTTGCACAAAAGCCACAACTACTATGTCTCTGACCATAGCCTTTAATGAATGATGATAACTATTTTGCATTTTCCACACTAAACAAAATTTGAAATATTCTTTGCTTTAATTCGGGATGTTCAGTTGGCCATATTGAATGCGAGAAATTAATAACGAAAATAAAAGCAGATTTTCTTTGATCCCAATCTCTGTTAGCACAACTACAGTCTCTGGATATCATATACGGTTTAGGACGTTTCATATTACACTACACTGCACTACACACTTCAGTTTCTGACACAATCTAGCTTTCAATCGTATTATAATATATTTAAATTCTTGATATATCGAATGCAGACAAAATATCTGGTGTTTGGAGAGAGTCATTCTGTTCATAATTATTAATGCGTAGGCTGATGGCTTTTAATATGAATGGAACGTTGTGTTAAGCCTTTAGTGTTGCAAATAAAAACAGTTTAGGACAACAAAGCAGCTTTTCTTCATTTTATAATTTATTGCGTTGTTTAGTAATGCAGTTTCTATGATAACCATGGCGCCACAGTTACCTTCCTGAAATAAATCGAAAGTAAAGAATTTCTTTTTTCATATCTCGCTTATTTCTCAATACTTGTAATACAATTCTGAATACCTGATATTCAACTATACAGGTACGGAATATATTTTAATTTTGAGCTACAGTGCCAGATGAAGTAGCATAATGAGAAATTTTTTAGCTCCAGCAACAGAAGAGTCAGCACAATGAGATACATCTGTTTGATACTACGAAAACTCAATCAAAATCGATTCAGCAGTTTTCAGATAATGCTTCATTATTTGTAAAGTAAATGTGTTGTAACGGCTTAAGACATACAAAAAATTGTAATTTTGAATCCAAACTTTCAAATTCTGAAAATCAATTCAAATCTATTTTTTGAGTGATGCCGGAATAAACAGACACATTCCAGATACATTTTTATGTATGTGGTATGTAATAATGTGCATAATGTTTCGATTTAGCAAATGTAATTAGGTTGAAATGTAACCTGGACTAAAATAAAACTGTAAACTGACATTCCATATCAAAGCATCCAACCATCCCATTCTTAGAACTGTGCTGCTAAATCACCAGTTTAGTATCGGAAATGGCCGGTACAAGATAAATGAAGCTTGGTAAGCATGAATCTGTTCAGACGAATAAAAATAGTGTATGGGTAAATCAAATTAAACCCACTCCCTTCTTGGCAGGGTGTGGGCGTATCTATTTATGCTTTAATACCGGAAACTGATGGCTCGAATTGTATGAAACTTGGTAAATGTTTCTCATTGCTTGAATAAAAATAGTGTATGGGTAAATCAATGCCAACTAAATCTGGCAACGCCGGGAACTTTGCTAGTACGTAATAAAAATCAATAAATGAGGTAACATTTTAAAGATCAAGTTCTCTGCTTTTGATGAATTATTGATTTGGAATTGTAAATTGCATTGTTTGTTTATAATTTGAAGTTTCTGCTCTAGAGTTCTTTTCCGGGATTCAAGATTATTGTTCCATGGTCACATATTAAGTAGTTTAGTAAAGCAATACAGGATAAATGCTAAGAAGCAGACTGTTCCATGATCACAAATAAAGGAGTATTTCATTATGTTATAGCCTATTGAAACACAACGCTAGCACTCTATTTCAGGCATAAGGGAGTGAGAAAATTTTCTTTTGTATGTAAGGAAGTCAGAGATTCGAATACATTACTCAGGAAAGTAATGAAAAATTTACAAAAATGCTGAAAGATTTTAAAATAAGTAAAGTGCATACTCAAAATGGATGTTTATATATACATATAAAAGAAAAAGGAAAAATGGGCATTTAGGGAAATTGCTTCTGGAGCATTCTCTATCACTGTTAAAATTCAATAACTTCCTAAATACTGAAATAAGCCACTCTATACTAACCAACCATATTTTCAAATGACTTCTCACTAAACTGACATAAAACAATTCATTATCATTTGACTCTGAAAGCACATGCCCGCTTGATATTATGCTTTCTACATAGATACTGTATGTATTTACTACTATGTATACCCATGTAACACTGCAGTTTGACATGAAATCACAGATCTCTGACAGCCTGTGTGCTTATTGTAAATTCATTTAAATGGATTGGAAATTAAGAAAGTAAGCTCTAACAAATGAAATACCAAAATAATATTACTCACTACATTTGGGGCAGGAATCCATATCAGCCTCAAATGCTGAATGCTGTAATCAAAAATTTTAACTTTGTTTTCTCGTGTTTTTCTGCCAACAAATAATTGAATATGATAAAAGAGTTCCTGAATATGATAAAGACATCATAAACAGACTATTAATTACAATATTACCACAGACGTATTAAGAACAGGTTGAGGTGACGTGTCTATATGTAATGAAATGGTACAATTTTGAGCCGGTAGGTGAAATTTTTTGTAAGAGTAATTGCAATGCATGCTAAAGATGATAGAGATGCCATGGAGTACACAAAAAATAAAGCGTAATTTTCAACAAAACTACATAGTGATAGTTTATGTCAGTGTTTAACATCCAGGAGTATACTTTTTCATCATTGGTACTATAGTTCTCATTGATACGGAAGCCAAACAGTAAATTTTTATTTTTGTCTGTCTAAGCCCATGTAAGTAAAAAATGACAAATTAAACTCAACAAAACTACATGTACGAGGTGCATTCAAGTTCTAAGGCCTCCGATTTTTTTTCTAATTAACTATTCACCCGAAATCGATGAAACTGGCGTTACTTCTCGACGTAATCGCCCTGCAGACGTACACATTTTTCACAACGCTGACGCCATGATTCCATGGCAGCGGCGAAGGCTTCTTTAGGAGTCTGTTTTGACCACTGGAAAATCGCTGAGGCAATAGCAGCACGGCTGGTGAATGTGCGGCCACGGAGAGTGTCTTTCATTGTTGGAAAAAGCCAAAAGTCACTAGGAGCCAGGTCAGGTGAGTAGGGAGCATGAGGAATCACTTGAAAGTTGTTATCACGAAGAAACTGTTGCGTAACGTTAGCTCGATGCGCGGGTGCGTTGTCTTGGTGAAACAGCACACGCGCAGCCTTTCCCGGACGTTTTTGTTGCAGTGCAGGAAGGAATTTGTTCTTCAAAACATTTTCGTAGGATGCACCTGTTACCGTAGTGCCCTTACGCCCTCGCTGTCCCAGAACATGGACACCATCATTTTTTCAGCACTGGCGGTTACCCGAAATTTTTTTGGTGGCGGTGAATCTGTGTGCTTCCATTGAGCTGACTGACGCTTTGTTTCTGGATTGAAAAATGGTATCCACGTCTCATCCATTGTCACAACCGACGAAAAGAAAGTCCCATTCATGCTGTCGTTGCTCGTCAACATTGCTTGGCAACATGCCACACGGGCAGCCTTGTGGTCGTCCGTCAGCATTCGTGGCACCCACCTTGATGACACTTTTCGCATTTTCAGGTCGTCATGCAGGATTGTGTGCACAGAACCCACGGAAATGCTAACACTGGAGGCGATCTGTTCAACAGTCATTCGGCGATCCCCCAAAACAATTCTCTCCACTTTCTGGATCATGTCGTCAGACCGGCTTGTGCGAGCCCGAGGTTGTTTCGGTTTGTTGTCACACGATGTTCTGCCTTCATTAAACTGTCGCACCCACGAACGCACTTTCGACACATCCATAACTCCATCACCACATGTCTCCTTCAACTGTCGATGAATTTCAATTGGTTTCACACCACGCAAATTCAGAAAACGAATGATTGCACGCTGTTCAAGTAAGGAAAACGTCGCCATTTTAAGTATCTAAAACAGTTCTCATTCTCGCCGCTGGCGGTAAAATTCCATCTGCCGTACGGTGCTGCCATCTCTGGGACGTATTGACAATGAACGCGGCCTCATTTTAAAACAATGCGCATGTTTCTATCTCTTTCCAGTCCGGAGAAAAAAAATCGGAGGCCTTAGAACTTGAATGCACCTCGTAGTTTAGTTTATCTCATCACTTAAATATAGGATACTTTTAATTCCAATAAGGTACATAGCTATTAAATTGCACTTTCTTTCCAGGTATGTGCTGCGGTAATGTTGTTGTTACTGCTGCCAACATTTTGGCACCCAACCTGTGGCGGGCTATTTCAGGCTGGTGTATCTGCTGCTGACAGCTAGTTACACCTCCTTGTTGTTTGCCTGCGTAATATTGCATCATAATGGTTCTTCTTCACAAGACTGGCAGGATGGGGTAATCCTAAGAACTGAAGCCACTGAATTCCCATGATTGCTTGTTGGCACTGTACATAGAAGTCTCGACAATAAACATTGTACACCCTTTCAGTGTAATGTTATGGTAATAAATTTTTATCATTCCAGTTTAGCCACATGCGCAGTGTAAATCTTTTATTGGAAAGGTTGATACAAACTTATAATCACTGGCTAAAGTACCTCCCAATCACCAATTTCGTTTTACTTGTGATAGCAACAACAATCAGAATGAACTCATATTTGCTATGTACATTCAACCTCAAAGACTTCAGGCAATGACAAATACTGATATTAGTTTAGATTCGTTTTATAATGATAGAGAGAGTATGTCTGTTACAGAGCTATAGAGTGTACACACTAGCAATGTAGGGAAAAAAAATACCTACTACAAAATCAAATCAGGATTATTACCATAAATTGTCCTGTTACTTGCAGGAGTTTTTATAACACTCAATCTTTAAAAACTGTATTAAAGAGCCAATATTTTGTCAAGCAGGATAGCATAAATCAGATTGATTAATTAGAATTCTGGATCAACCTATCAGTTTATCAAATATTCCTTTGTTGATTATTGTCATGCTTTATGAATTTGCATCATCTGGCTTGATCCAAGGTAATATCACAGCATAAGAAACCAGACCACAATTTTCAACGAATCTTCCAATCTGTAACATGTAAAGATTCTTATAAGTTTCAGCTAGAATATTTCTCTTAAGAACTCACTGTACATAATTCCACTTCTAGTACGGTTAATAAAGATTTGTAGCAGCAAATTACTTTGATGTTATTTTGGTTGTCCGGTTGGAACCGCATCAATTTATTGAAATTTTAGGTTTCTGAAGAAAGCCACAGAATGTTGGCTGAAACGTTAGGTTTCGTTAAATTGACGTGGTTCCACTCGGACAACCAAGATAACATCAATAATGACCATGGAAGTCTGTGCACCCAGCACATTAATTCATCAATATCATCTCAGGTTTCAAACCCCAATTCCACTTTTTTTCAGGAGGAAGATAGTCATTCAGTTCATGATTGAGGCATTATTTCATATTAATCACAAATCAATTATTGGTAATATCTTTATCCTCACATTTGAGAGAGAAATAGTTGACAACAGCTACACATATATTATTCTCAAGCAAATAACACTTATTCAATACAATTTGTTTACCAAGTGGCACGAGATGAGACAACCATAAAAATTATCATAATATCTAAAACTGATGGCTGCATAAAATAATCTATTTCTTGTAGACTGAAATATAGATAATGACACTTATAAAATTCATGATATTATACAAAGGATGAGGAAAGTATTTGAAGGGAACAAATAATGTAAACATTAGTTGAGCCCGTGTTAGTACTCCTATATGAAATCAGGAAAACAGTTACACCTGATTTATGGCTAATCCAAGCTTTAAGCAATTAGGAATGTTTCTGACACAAGATGCCTCAAAAGTGATCCTCAGAGCCACCTTCTATACTGCCTTCTTTAAATGCTCATACTTCTCCACATTCACTACTTTAATACAATACCACCCAAAAGAGTGAGAGAGAATTATTACAATTGTGACACTTGGTATTAGCAAAAACTGTAGTTGTGAAAGATAATGAAAAATCATTTTAAACAGTTTTAAGGCAACTGTGTGAAGTATTTTAAAACCATTAGCAGCAAAAATGCAATACTATAATGTTGGTTATCATTTTAGAAACACTGTTACCCTTGTAAACAAATTATTTCTGAACGATTTGAAGTTGTAATTTTGATCACCACTTTAAAGCAATTTATAGCTTAAATTTCCACCGTATGTCAACTTGCATTAGGAGCATAGAGGAATCAAAACTAACTATAAATTAATGAGTACAATAAGCAGCAAATTTTTACATGTAAAGGAAAGATGTTTGTTATTAATATCCTAGGAAAATTTTCTCAAGAGCCTGCAGCAGCGATTGGGGGTGGGAAAATATGGATTAAAACAGCTCATCATTAGGGCGCACAGAACTAATTCACATCTAAAACCCCATCACTTTGCCTCTATTATGAGAGCATCAACTTGTAGGCCAGTAGCTTCAGATGAACCTAGACTTTAGAAGAACTAGATGACCCGTGCAAAATTTTGCAAATTCAGTGAATAGTGGGGTTGGTAGATTGTTATAGGATGAAAGAAAAACCGCCTCATTTGTTTAGTGTACATAACAAAAGTCGACACCAGTAAATCAGTTTATTAATATCTCTGTGATATGTGCTGCTGCTATTTAGCAGCTTGGTTCTGAACTGCCTCATGAGCTCGACTTTCACAGTTATTAGAAAAATTTTGTTCTTAATTTATATGTTGCCTAAGTGGAGACCTTAATATTGAAAATAACAGCTAATTATTTAATTTTTGTCAGGTGTCAAGGAAATAAATGGCTCGCGACAAAAAAGCATGGTTATGAAAATAATGATACTTTTTCCCTTTAAGGAACAAATTTTGAAAAATTCCTTTAATAATATATGTGTAAATAAGCGGAGACCCTAATCTTTAAAACAATACCTCCATTTCTCGATTTTGGATAGATATCAAGGAATAAATGGCTCGTGACAGATTAATATGTTATGGGAATAATGATACTTTTGCCCTTTAAGGTTTAAATTCCAAAAATTTCATTTCTTGAAATAAGATTTTGACCAAAGCAGATAGCTTACCTTTAAATTGATACCTCATTTATATGTTTCAGTTAGGTGTGAAGGAGATAATGATTTGTGACAAAAAAAAATGCCTTATAGGACTAGAATATATGATGACCTCTGCTTTGCTAAACCTTTTCTACTGTACTGTAACCATATATACTGTATTCCTAATACTACACTTTTCTGTGAAGATAAGTATACTTTCTCTAATACACTCACACTCTTCATAAACTGTGCAACAATCCCCAGGTTCAGCTAATTGATATAAGACAGCCTGATAAATGGATTTGACTTTTCCTTTACAATATTACACTTAATGAATTTGGGAAGATACTCTTATCATTTGCCATGATCTTTAGGTTATAATGGGGATAAAATTGTTGTTAAAAAGAATATTTTTAGTAACTAGGGTAAAACAGGTATGTAGGGTATACTTATTTTGTAAACACTATATTTCCTACAATTTCTTATAACACAATCTTGTGTTACAAAATTTGGAGTGGATTTAATTTGCTGTATGTAATTAAAAGCTCCAGCATTGATAATTTACTGTAATTTCAATGTACCAACAGTCTAACATTTGTAATATGGGATTATCTCAAAATTTAAAAACCTTAAGTTGAGGGTATTACTGCCATTCAGATAAAATATTTATTGGAAAAATATGGAGGCTCAAGAATGTGCCTCACACTCACTGGAACTGAACTCATGCTGGAGCTGATAAGTATTTAGTTAAAAGGACTTTCCCATATCAGTAATTATTCCAACTCGGAACAAGCATGGAACAAAATATACCACTGCATATGTAAACGTCCACAACAAAATAGTTGTGGCAGAACTTCATTTTTTCAGCCACCTTGAAAATATATTTTTTTGATTTGAAGTGTCCACTATCCAACAACAAAGTAAGTAAATTTAATGAATATGTAAATTATCTGATATTGTAACATTCAAAAAAAACCAAGAAATACAAAAAACTTCAATTATTCAGAATACGTCCACTATGCATTTATCACTCTCTCAATGTGCAGAATTTGAAATAAGAAAGAAAAAAGTGCCCAATGTTCCCAATTTTTCGTATAAAAAACTGAATAAGTAAGCATTTTAAATTCCAGACTAATTAAAGAAACATGAGACGGATTATTATTTTATAAAATTTTAAACTAATTAGCAACAAAGACACTGAGTAGAATACCTTGAATAACAATAACCAACATGAAATTTATAGTTTGTCATAGTAACCAATACATTCTTTAAGCAGGTGAAGTAATGAATAATTTAACAAAAACTCTGAAAGAATTTAAAGTTTAAATTTGTAAATCGCAAAAGTAATGGGAAAGGAATTAACACTCAAATTATTAGGATAATACAAAAAAGGGGGTAATTAGACTGAGGGAATTGCCACCAAGTGTGTGCGACATCACAATTAAATTCTCCAATTGAGGAAAATGACAGATAGTGTGTGTTTGTGGAAAGGTTTAATAACCCTCCTACAACTGCAAAAGCTTCTAGTTTATACCAGCAAAAGCTTTATGAGCATCCCTTATGTTTTGTTTATCTTAAAAAGTTGATCACTTACAAGGTATAAAAAATTTGGTGTTTTTAGTAATTATTTACCTGTTACAGTTTGAAGGAGGTATACTAAGTTAATATATCAGGGGTAAGATGGACAGTACTTTTCCTTTGCAGTTTAATGTGGAATCTGAACCAGTGTCAACAGTCAAAATTTGTCATACTGGAATTCGAGGCTGGGACCTTGAATTGTGAAGGCAAGTTCCTTATCCACAGAACTATGTTTCTTTTAAAAAATATAGAAACATTTCAAATATGCTAAAATTTCCCCATTTTCTAAACTAAACTCTTAAGAAGGCCAACGTAACTAACTTGGAATAATATTTATGGAAACCATGGAGTAGAAAGAAATGCTATTAGGTGATGTTAATATGGGAAGGAAACAAATTCAAACCTATGACTTACAAAGTTGAAAGGTGGGATGCAGTGATACAAATGCTGCATAAACACAAAACTTTGGTCTTTTGACTTGTGAAAGTAACAGTTGAAACACAAGGCTTGGTTTGCACATGCGCTCAAGGCCAACCAATCCACATGACAATTAATTTCAAAGTGGAGGTGGAGCAGGTTGGAAATGTTATACATGGAAAACAAACCAGTTGTCAATCAGGATGAACTGTCACAGACATACAGTTTACTCAAAAATGTAGGCCATCCAACTGCTGGCTATGCCAGCTCCCACAACTCTCATGAAGTCAATTAATGTTCACTCAGAGCAATTAGAGTACTTCCTGAATCCACCTCCCCATCTAAACTCAATTGCTGAGAGGAATTGGCCTATCAATGTATTGTGGATACCAGATATACCCCTGGACCTCAATCTTATAAACCCATCAGCTGCATTCATTTTTCTGCTACATGTAATTTTATAATATTTTTTGATTACTTATATATTTTTTTTTTATCTTCTGTCACCACCACTTTGAACAAGACAGTAACAGAACAAAACAATAACCGATTAAGTGTCTGGGTTGACCAATGGCGCATGTGTGAACCTAGCCTGGTGCTTTAACTTTCAGATGTACAAGAATGGGAAGCTGAAGGAAAGACAAAAAGAGGATGATCCATGTTTACCTGGCTCCTAAATGTACAACCAACAATGAGAAGATTTGGCGCAAAAGAGGAAGATACACCAGACCAAAGCATCTGTAGAAATATATCGAGAAGATAAGGCCGAGTTTCCATTATTACTTTGTATTAAAACTTCTGTAGTCAGGATGATTGCATCCTCAGTTTATGTATTAATTAATCATGTTTCCTTCCACAAGGGAGCGTGCATAAACCACAAAGCTCCATTTTGGCCTCCTGTGAACCCCCCCACCTCCCCCCACGTATCCCTACGTGGCTTTTGCCTCTAACCCCCCCCCCCCCACGTTGTAGCAGAATGACCAAATATGGGTCATTCCGTACATTTTTATATATGATATTTTGTATATTTTTATATATAAAAAGAATAAGAAAGGAAGTTTAGGGAGAGGATTATCAGTGTTTATGGGACCTGGGCTAGACACGCCAGATTGTCGCGACAGGCCAGCAGCTGCAAGGGACAATGGACACCAGCTACCCTTTCTCACGCATTTGGTCAAGCGTATAATCCCTTGGCTCCGGGGAAACTGTACACTGGGGTGAATGATCGTATCCAAACCCCAGGATTCCGAACGGGCAATTTGGAGGTCACAGGTAACGAAAAAGTCCGAGGCTATCCCGAGTTCGCACGAATCGAGAAAGACAATTTTCGCCTATCGTGACAGCCGGAAGGAGGAGCTTGAAAATGGCGGGACCAATCGAGAGAGACTTTCCTTTGCATTTTGTAATGCCGGTGTATTTTTGCTCTATGTAAACCACGAGCGACGGGAGGAGGTTTTTTCCGGCGGACGCTGGAGGGGACTTGACTCTGAGCCTTCAGACTGGAAGGCGCGGATCTTCCGAAGCTAGAGATCGCTCCGTCTTGGCATCGAACCTGAGGGTCAATAAGCGTGTCTCGTACAGTGAGGTCGCTGTGTACGCATCCAGTACGCTTGCTGACGGACGTAGTGCATTGTCCGCTATAGCCAAGGGGCTATAGTAATTCCGTAGTCGTGGGAAATACATCGCCGTCACAGTAATAATTCTACAGTGCAGTGTGGTACTTTTATTCGGTCATTGGGTACAGCCCTGTAACGACCACTGAATGATTAGGAGTTCTCGCACCCCCAAATATTGAGCTAGCTGGGGCAGACTTTCTTAAAGCCACACTTGGTGGATAATTTAAATTATCCTGGCACCCGGCATTTGAGATCGGATACAGTTAATGTCAATACTGTATTTGATTTATGGTTCCCGATCATTGTGAAGGGAACTTTCATTTACAAAAATCAAGTGTGAAGCTTCCTTGCTTGCCAATTAACATTGGGAGTTTGTTTCAAGATTAATTATAAAAGTGGTTGTGTTTTAATGCTTTGTTTATTTGTTAATGTGTTGGCAATTGTAAGAAGAGGTTTTGCATAGTTCTTTTTATCATATTTCAATGTGTCAATGTTAACGATAAATGAGCCTCGCCTGTACGCCATTATGAGTACCCAATAAATTAGCAGCCTAAGGTTTCTTTTAATTAGAAAAAGAAGTAAAAGGTTTTCACCCTTACCTCCCCAGGTGAAACCGCCACAATTGGCTAGCCCAACGTTCGGCTTCGATTTAATTAATCAAGCGATTTAAATCTCTCAATGACTGGGTTTTAAAAGTACACACTGTTCTGGCTATTTTCAAATTTTTGTGTAGCTTGCATATTTTTTGTTTTATATTAACGTTCAATTTGCTCATGTTTTCATGTTGCTTTGATTATTTGAACAATCCATTCATAATTTTTCAATGATTATGGGAGTTTGTTTTTCAAAACACTCCATTTGTAATTGAAATTGATGTGTTTGTGCAGAGTGTTCTGTCCACGTGCACTTGGATGTGTTGTGTTCATGACGGCGTTGCTTGATATTTGTTGTGTTCTGTTTTGCAAAATTTGTGGTTGCAATTTTTTTTTTATTGCATGTTTGTGATGCAAAATTTGCTGAATTTTTGTATTGAATCGCAGGATTGTTGTTAGATTTTATATTTGATTTCGTGTTGAGCGGGAAATTTGTGTATTTCTGTGATTTATTTCGTTTGTTTGCGGGAGTTTTGTTTGCTATTGTAGTTTCTGTTAATGAAGCTTAGATCCGGGATTGTTTTAATGGAAAACATAACGGTAATTTCGGGAAGTAGTGAGATGATGAATGAATTAAATTCAGAGACAATGCATCAACGAACTATGTCAGAAACTGAGACAAATGCAAATGTTGATTTAGCTTCTGAAAGGGGTTACACCTCGCAATCCACGACAAGCATTGGGGAGACAGATATAGAAAATTTTCCAAATGTCTCTGATAGTATCTCAGAAAAGATCTCAGCTCCACCCATTGCTGCAAACACTCACAGTATAGAAAACACAACTCCAGTTGAACAAGAACAAACACCACAACTGGGCGATATCATGGCATTTCTAGCAAAAATGCAGTCACAGTTGTCAGAGAAAATAGATACACTTGACAAGAAGCATGAGACCACTCTCAGGAGGGTTGAAAAACGATTGTCCAGCTTTCAAGGGCAGATTTCGGAAGATGTGAACAGTTTTAAAGTGGACATTAGATCTGACGTCAATAGTTTGTCCCAGACCACAGATAAATTAGCTGAAACTTGTGACTCGTTGGAAAATTCAAATGATGAGTTATGTAACCGTTTAGAGTCTAGAGTTGAAAGAACCCGAGCTGAAAGCAGTGCGAACCTCGGACAAATTTCCGAATTCGTACATTCAGTCAAGGACCAAACCGAGGCTAAGTTCACGAAAGTGAACACTGACATCGAAGTCCTGTCTGGTTCAATCGAACAGATTAAAGACGGCCAGAAAGAGCTCCAGATTTCACAAGAAAAGTTTGTACAGGATACAGGGTCTAAGTTGTCCTTATTTGAAAAGAAAATGAGCAACTTAAATGATTCTTGCGCGAGTGGTGGATCGATAAATGCAACGTGTCGACATTACGCTGTCAGCAATGTAGAGTTTAAAATTCCACGGTTTGGCTCACGCAAGAATACCAATCCAAAAGCATATATTTCTGAGGAGCTTAGTTGCCCACACCATGACGACGAAGTGTCGGTTCTTGGCGAGCAATTAAACGAGGAGATAGGTTCAGAAATAGTGGAAGTCGAAAGTGGTGATTTCAGTCCTCCACAAAAATCTTCTCGTATTGCGGTATTGCAGACTGGGAATGAGTCGGTGGTTAAAGCCACCACTCAACTTTTAGTTAATGAAATTGCCAGTCTGAATGCAAAAATCTCTGAGATCAAGAGATACAAATGTTTAGGTTGTCTTGGACCCACAGTTAAAGGAAATCTGTCAGTGAAACAATGGTCATTTGTAGGGCACGAAGCAAAAGATTCGCAGTACATGTCTCTCTTTAGAACCAGGCAAAAATCCGCTAGTTTCCCAATACTTGAAGATCATTATCAGAATTCATGGCCGAGCAACAGCGCGTGGAGTTTTTCTACCCGTCATTTAGTATGGAACACTACACAATTTGTTTATGCCTTGCGATCAGAAAGGACGCAACTGTCAGCTGGACCCATTAGTGAGTGGGGCCGCTCCACAAACAGAATACCTGTTCCAGGAATCCCATTAGCCAGCAGGCACGGACCGCTGAAAGTCTGTAGTATTGTAGGCCAGAGGTTACACGTCGCCCAATGATGTGTTGAATATGGAATAGATAAATATTCGCAAAACAAAATTGTCTTCCAGAAGAAAATTCATGGGTGCCTTTTGTCATGTAGGCTAGTCGTCTATCGTGCCAAAAACGATGACGAAAGGACTAACTTTGAATTATCCGATTTCGGATCATTAAAATAAGTTGTACAGTACAGTATACATGCTTTATCTTAGATTCATTACTGCAGTGTAAATCATGCTTAAAAATACGCAGATGCCAGTTCCGCTACTTTTAAACAATTTGTTTTGCTGGAAAAATTAAATACGGAGAATTCAACGAAATTTCAAGTTAGCAAATTCACGGTTATATTGAAAAGCTACTAACGATATTACCATATTCGGAATTTTAAATGCTTGCTTTACATTTCTGAACTTTATATTTTGTCTACGTGAAATTTTTATAGTCAAATTGACTTTCACGATGTTAAGTGGACGTGATTGGATAAAGTCCTGAAATTTTAAATGATTTCCTGAGCCATAAAAATTGATATGCAGTCGCGGGTAAAATGTAATGCTGTTGTTGCTCCCAACCTCTTCGCGATCAGAATTCATCTAACAGCGATACACATGTTGTGATATGCTTTCTAAGAATATTCTGTGACATAAGCCAAAAGGTTTCAACGTTTTGTGATGAATCAGTTCGATGTAACGTTTATACCGCTAGGTTGTTACATGGCATTTTTCTGGGCAGAAGCTTGCAGCGAGCGCAGTGTCGCTTTGTCTGTAGTTGGTCGAAGATCTAATGTTATCTCGCCAACATGTTTTTAGCTTTTTTTGTTGTGTGTCTATTAAAGGGTGGCGTAAGTGCCGTGAATAATGCCCATAGAACACGAAATTCTTGCCGGAAAGAGTTTTCCAAATTGTGTTGGTCATCACAGGAATAAGGAATCAAAAGTTGAATGATTACAGGAACACTGGGGAGTTTTCGCGACACTTTGCTGTTATTTTGTTAACGGTTGAGCGAGGTCAAAGTGGAGTAAGTTACAGTTGATTGCATTTGTAAAGGCTATATGAAAAAAATTTGTTTACGGGATGAATTCAATAATTCAGCTAACTTTTCAAGTTAAGGTGATTATCTTTGATACTAACTTCAGTTAAAAGGAATGTTGATCTTTATTTCAGTTGGTTTCATTTCGTTCATTAATCTGACATTCATTGGCGGTAGAAGTGTCATGAACACACGCAGAAAAGTTGACAAATTTCGGGCATGTAAAAAAAAAAAAAAATAAGGTTTACTCTCCATTTGCAGTAATTGCAATTTTGACTTGGTTGAGAGATAACCACAGTAACTTCATGTGCATTTTTTATATTATGTTTATCATGTTTTTTTTCCTGTATGTTTCAGTCTGTGTACATATTTTATTATTTTATCTATAGCTACATGTGTATAGATTTAAGAATGATTGGTTCTCGCTAAGGCTCTGCTTCAGACTACATATAAATCCTTTGTAAGAAAATGGCCGCAACAATTCCAATTCGCTGCGCGTGATATTTCCTTGCAGAATAATAACTTGATTTTATAATCACGAGCGGAAGGGATAACGTGAAACCAAAGCTTCAAATATTGTTAAATATAGATGATTATATCAGATCATTAAGTACATTGAAATTATCGTTATTGTATTAAAATTATCGTATTAGACAATAATTTTAAAATTAACTGGGTGGCATATGTAGCAGAATGACCAAATATGGGTCATTCCGTACATTTTTATATATGATATTTTGTATATTTTTATATATAAAAAGAATAAGAAAGGAATTATCGGAGAGGATTGTCAGTGTGTTTGTGGGACCTCCCAGCTAGGACGCGCCAGAGGGTCGTGACAGGCCGGCGGCGGCCAGGGACAATGGACACCAGCTACCCTTCTCACGCAGTTGGTCAAGCGTATAATCCCTTGGCTCCGGGGAAACGGTACACTGAGGTGAACAAACTACCCAAGCCCCAGGTCTTCGAACGGGGAGTTTTGGAAGTCACAGGTGATGAAAAAGTCCGAGGCTATCCCGAGTTCACACGAATCGAGAAAGACAAGGTTCGCCTATCGTGATAGCCGAAGGGAGGAGCTTAAAAATGGCAGAACCAATCGAGAGAGACTCTCCTTTGCATTTTGTAATGATGGTGTATTTTTTCTATGTAAACCACGAGCGACGAGAGGAGGCTTTTTCCGGCGGACGCTGGGGAGGACTTGGCTCCGAGCCTTCAGACGAGAAGGAGCGGATCTTCCGAAGCTGGAGATCGCTCGGTCTTGGCTTCGCACCTGAGGGTCAATAAGCGTGTCTTGTACAGTGAGGTCACTGTGCACACATCCAGTACGCTTGCACGGACGTGGTATATTGTCCGCTATAGCCAAGGGGCTATAGTAATTCCGCCGTCGCGGGAAACACATCGCCGTCACGGTAATAATTCTACAAATGCAGTGTGGTACTTTTATTCGGTCATTGAGTACAGCCCTGTAACGACCACTGAATGATTAGGAGTTCTCGCACCCCCAAATATTGAGCTAGCTGGGGCAGACTTTCTTAAAGCCACACTTGGTGGATAATTTAAATTATCCTGGCCCCCGGCATTTGAGATCGAATACAGTTAATGTCAATAGTGTGTTTGATTTATGGTTCCCGATCATTGTGAAGGGAACTTTCATTTAAACAAATCAAGTGTGTAGCTTTCTTGCTTGCCAATTAACATTGGAGTTTGTTTCAAGAATAATATTTAAAGATGGTTGTGATTTGATGCTTTTGTTTATTTGTTAATATGTATTGGCAATTGTAAGAAGAGGCTTTGCATAGTTCTTTTTGTCATATTTCAATGTGTCAATGTTAACGATAAATGAGCCTCGCCTGTACGCCATTATAAGTACCCAATAAATTAGCAGCCTAAGGTTTCATTTAATTAGAAAAAGAAGTAAAAGGTTTTCACCCTTACCTCCACAGGCGAAAACGCCACAACGTAGCACCTAGCTTTTTCCCCCTTTCGATTCTAGAATACATTTTTTATAGTTTTCTCTTGTCAGACATTGTAAATTACATACGGAGATAATTAATTGAGGGAAATAAATATTCACATACTGTTGTGAGTTCTGTTCCTCATTTTAACTGTGAAAAATGTTATGAATGGAAAGCTACGCAGCCTGGCTCGGAACCCCCCTGCCCCCACGTAGCCTTCCAGCCAACCCCTCTCCCCCTGGACCGAGCCACGTAATTTGTGTACACTCCCCAAGGTATCAAGCCAACACTTCTTGGATCTCCCTCGTAGTCTTCGGCCCTCTCAAGTGCAGTTCTCACAACTGAAGAGTTGTTGCTGTGCAATACATGGCTGTAACATCACAGATGACCCCCCTCCATTTTCTCAGGGATTGGGGCCACACAAAATGCCGCCCAAACATTCTTATTTCTGATGCGGTCCAAACTCGTAAGTCCATGTGGCCAGCGAATCATCTTTACTTCAATGACATGCAGCTTTTTCGCGTCTTTTCATAGTTGGGAAACATTAGGTTCCGTACAGTGCCAATGATCTAATGATGGTTCTTTGATTTAAGGTACAGTGGACTCCTGTGACCTGACGCCACTTCATCCAGGATGTGTTGACTTTATTTTGAACGTCTTGGAGCATCAAATCATCTGAACAGATTAAAGTTCCAGGCACTTGAACTCAGATGATTTACAGAGTTCAGCACTGTTGATATTAACAGACGCATCATTTGGAATTTCACACTCGACATGTCTTTCATACATTAATTCAAATGCTGTGTTTGTCAAGGAAGTTTTCCATTGTTGGATCTGTTGTACCATTTCTTTATAAGACTTATAGGCAATCATAATATCATCAGCATACAGCAATGTCCAGGGGTGTGGAGTGAATAGTTCTGCAGCAATGGTGTCAAGACAGAGGATAAACAGCAGTGGGGACAAAGCTGATCCTTGATGAACACCAACGCTAATGGAAAAAGTTATAGAATTTCCTGCAGCACATTGAACATAGCT
Organism: Vandiemenella viatica; assembly: GCA_031002005.1. Taxonomy (NCBI): domain Eukaryota; kingdom Metazoa; phylum Arthropoda; class Insecta; order Orthoptera; family Morabidae; genus Vandiemenella; species Vandiemenella viatica. The sequence continues at coordinate 165,790,839 of JARYHS010012519.1, forward strand.
GGTGACATTCCAATATAGTAGCTGGATCCATTTAACATATACATTTGGTAACCCATGCTGTTTCAGTGCATACCAGATTAGATCACAAGATACCCTATCGATGACCTTTTGAAGATAAAAAAAGTGGTTTTCTCTTTTCAAGGTGCCTTTCCATCAGAAGACGTGTGGCATGAATAGAATTGATCACTCATATGTCTTTCATGAAACACACTAAACATTAATAAATACATTAAATTTAATGGGAATATTAAAATGGATGATCATACTACTTTGACATTAATGTAACGACTTCTGCTTCTACTACAAAAATAAGCATTAAAACTTGGTAGAATACTTAAAAAAATATTATGTATATGGAAATGAAAGATAAATTATATCTAAAAATTGCCTAAGGCTGGCCATCCAGTGGATGCGTATTCGCACGAGTATGCCTGTATACATGTTAACAGATCGCTCCAATCCAAACACAGGGAACATTATGTGACTCTGTCCATTGTGAGTGCTTGAGATATGCGAACACATGCGAGCGCGATTAGATTCGAAACTGTTTGGATTTGATAGTGCGAACATGTGCGTCACGCAATTAATATTGAGATCTTTATTGAGCTCCAACAATCGTGGAAACAATACTAATTGTACAAAAACAATTCAAACTTACATGAAATTATTTGAAATCGTTAGGAAACATTTTTAAAATGAAAATAGGAAATATATACCCGCACATAACAGCATATTTACGAAACCAAACACTTTTAAGCATTGAAAATCTCATTCAAAACATTATGGCCCACATAACATTTTTAATTACAGTCCTCCATTTCCATGCACTCTATTGCTTTTAATACATTCACAAGTCATTCAGTTCATTTAAACAATTTTATTCCATCAAAACACAACATGTTCATGCATTAATTATACAAATATTCAATCTCGCAAACGTGTATTTTAATTAGTGGCGACTAATCTTTGGCATGTAACAGAGGATATAGTACTATATATTAAGTTTATGTTTGTTGTCGTTTCGATAGAATTTCAAAACTACTTAACATATTGCACAGTCAATTTATGATATAGTTCATTTCACCTAGTTTGAAAAGGCCACTAGTTTACTCGAATTTAGCTGGAAATTGTTTCAGCCGCCGTTTCAAATTACTTTTTTAGTGTCCCATTTTCAAGCAATTATTTTTCTCTTAACATCAAACTACTTCTAAGTGTACCAGTATATCCTCAAGATAAAGTTAAATAGCTAATGCATTGTAAGATTAAAATGGATTAAAAATACATTTCCTTAAATGAACATCATCTGAAAAGCATTCTCCATTGCTAATATATATTATTATTATTGCAGCTATATCGATCCTTTTTTCAGGATGTAGCCTCTTTAAGCCTAATGAGCTATATATTAGAATTTAATTCTACATAGTGTTGCTGTAGTTCTTTCCAGGCCGATCGATCCTGAGCCGCCCTCTTCCAGTTCACGCCTGTAACTCGACGTATATCCTTATCCCAGCGATCCGGGGGTCTTCCTCTTGCTCTTTTCAGGTTTCTCAGTATCCAGTCCAGCACTACCGTAGTCCATCTTTCATCTCTTTTGCGAGCAACATGACCGGCCCATTGCCATTTTTGGGTCATGACTCTTTTTAAGATGTCTGTTACTTTAGTTATTGAACGGATGTGCACAGCCCTTTTCCTGTCTCTTCTTGTAAACCCTAGCATTGCTCTTTCCATACTTCGCTGGGCAGTTCTCAGTTTTTGCTTCGTGTGACTATTTAGGGTCCAAGTCTGGCAGGCATATGTGAGGACCGGTAATACACATTGTTCAAATACCTGTTTTTTAAGATGTATTGGCATGTTCGATTTAAAAACTATGGAATTTCTTCCATATGCTCTCCAGCCCAGCTTTATCCGTCTGTAGATCTCAGGCTTTGAGTCACCATTCATATTGATCAGTTGGCCAAGATAGATGTACTGATCTACGAACTCAATACCAGAATCTTTCATGTCCGCCTTGTCTTTATCTTTTTCTGCCCATTTGTTTTGCATGATTTTGCTTTTTGATATATTTATTTTAAGGCCCACTTCACTGCACGCTGTCTCTAGTTCATTTATCAGTTCTTTGAGCTCTTCCAGACTGTTTGAGAGTAAAACTATATCATCAGCGAATCTTAAGTTGTTGAGATTTCTTCCATTTATTCTCAAACCTCGGTTTTGCCATTGGATTTTTGACATTGCCAACTCTAGGACTGATGTGAATAGCTTGGGGGATATAGAGTCTCCTTGTTTTACCCCTCTTTCTACTGGGAACTCTTTGGTGACTTCAGCGATGTTGACAAAAGCAGTGGAAGTGGTGTAGATGTTGTACAGTAAGTCAATATAGCCGGGATTCACTCCTTGTTCTAAAAGGGCTTGCATGATTGCAGAGTGATGGACTGAATCAAAAGCTTTTTCAAAATCGATAAAGGCCAAACAGAGGGGCATCTGGTATTCATTTGCTCGACTTATTACTTCGTTGATGACTTGGATGTGATCTACTGTGCTGAATCCTGACCTAAAACCAGCCTGTTCAATTGGTTGTGCTGTGTCCAAGGTGGAACTGATGCGGTTATTGATGACCTTTGTAAACACTTTGTATATGACAGGAAGAAGGCTGATGGGGCGGTAGTTTTTAATATTGTAACGACTGCCCTTTTTGTATAGCAACACAATCATTGCTTTGTTCCAGCTGGATGGGATATTTCCCTCTTCGAGGCATTGTGAAAACACCTTAGCTAGGTGTCTGTAAGTTTCTTCTCCAGTCAATTGGAGTACGTCAATAGACAGGCCGTCATAACCACTAGCTGATCCTTTTTTCATTTCGTTCACTGCCCTTCTAACTTCATATGGGAGGACTTCAGGAATTGGTGAGTCTGGGCTTGATGTCATTAAAGGATTTTCATCTTGCTTGCTGTATAAGGACTGATAGAAGTTCCTGATATGAACCAATACTGCCGTTTTGTCTGTAATACGCTCATTATCATCATCTAAAGCTATTATTTGTTTCTTTCCTATCATTAATCTTTGTTTTGCTTTCTTATAGCCTTTCTTGTTCTCTATAACTGATCTGACCAGGTTTTCGTTATATTTCTTGATGTCAGCTGTTATTTCTTTTCTAATGGTCTTGCACAGTTCAGCATATTCAATTAGGAAAGGGAAATATGACCCGACACTTACCACAGATGAAGGCAGCTGGGACAGATGAAGGCGGCTGGGAATGACGAACACAAAAAAAAAAAAAAACAGGCAGAGTCAGACATGTATACGGAGACAGCCGTCTGATGAATGGCGTAGCCGTCGCAGATGGTAGTGTAGAAGGGTGGGAGGGAGGGGGGGGGGGGGGGGGCGGGGGGAAGGAAGCTCAAATATTGAATCGATAATCAATACTGTTGACTGTATATTCTCATTGAAAGTGGTAGAGCAAAATAATAACTGAGTGAGGATACATATATAAATCAAATTTTCAAAAACAATAAGCAAAAAATAAAATGTAAGGAATATAATAAATGCTGGGTCTGGTTAGAGGAATTTATTGGAGATTGAGGCCTGGAGGATGTCTGGTGTCCAGGATATTCTGATAGGCTAGTTCCTACCCACATAGTTCAGAGGAGGTTGTGTTATCAAGGAAAACTCGGATCGCCCTAACTGTGAAACATTAAAATAATTCAGTTTGTGGGAACTGGCATGTTTTGCAACTGGATGGGCCTCATTTTTAGTATATACTGTATGCATGTGGCCATTCTTTCTGATAGCAAGTGGGTTAATAGTGAGGCCTCTATATGAGCTGGAACATTGGAGGCCTGTAAGTTGATATATGAGGAGTCTTGTCATACAAGTAGCATGACCAATGATGGGGAATGTTTCACCTGGGTAGGAAAAGAGTAAGTGGTAGTAGCTGGATGTATGCTGCATGTTTTACAGCGTGGTCTGTTTCACGGAAATGATCGCTGTGGTAGTTTGGGGGAATTGCTGGGCGAGTACTTGTGAACCAAGATCACCAAATTTAAATAATACAATATATACTAACAATCAGGCCCATCCAGTTGCAAAACATTGCCAGTTCCCACAAACTGTCTCCGTGTACACGTCTGACTCTGCCTGGTGTCTCACTTCTGCAAGAATGAGGCTATATGCCGAAATATTGCGCTTTTCTTGTGTGTGTTTTTGTGTTTGTTGTTCCCAGTGGCCTTCATCTGTGGTAAGTGTTGGATCATAACTAAAAAGCAGAAAAATTAAGAAAACTTTATTTCTGTTTTGAATTGAAAAACAAAGTATCAGCTTTTGATAACATGTGTCCTATTGCAGTTATGTGCACATATTTTCCTCAAGCTAGTTAAAATTTCTATTGATTACAATGTTTTCTAAGTACACCATGTCACTCATGACAGGATGTGAGAACAGAAATTTTGCCGATCTAGGGCCTAAATAATAATAATAAAAAAAATTACGTTTATTTTCTTAGTTAAAAGTAGTGTTGCAAACTGAAAAAAAAGTTTTTTTTCAGATTTGTGAAAAAAAAAACATGAAAAAAACCTAGCACCCTTGTTTTTTTTCTAAATTTGGTTTTTTGTTCAGAAAACAATATATTTGATAAATTATAGTTTTATTTATGGAACTTACATTTTACATGTGTGGTTTAAACCTTACTAAATCATATAATATCTTACATAATGATTCATAAATGTATCTATATAGGTAACATAATTTTTTATTCATCCTCTATGTCGGTACCACATTCACTAGTATCAGTACTACCAACACTAGTTCGGTCGGAGACGGAATTTTCTGTTTCTTCTTCTGTCCCCTCTAGATCCATAACTTCAGAAATAGTTACATTTTCTTTTACTGGTTGTATTGCATGCAGAAGCTTTTGAGATTGCAATTTTAAATTGTGAGCAAAGTACACACTGTGAATGAAGACTGCGCCGATAGTTCTGTATTACGGACTTTTAAGTTTGAATTTAAATCTATTATCATACAAAATAGGACCTTTATTTGTTTTCAATCGTTGGTTTACGCCAACGGTTGCAAGGAAATTATTCATAATTACTGACAATGACTCAGTATCACTATACGCTGCAAGTTTAACAAGTATACCAATATAAGGAAAGCACAAAAAGTAATAAAAAGAGGCAAAAAACTGTAGTTAAATTTCCTAATTTTTTGAAAAGATTCGCAGGTCTACAGATCAATTTGTAGGGCCTGGCAGCACTAGTTCAAATAGCGAGTATCAATCCAAACAATGGGGAACGGGGATTCCTTCTCACACAAACTAGCCTTTTCGGGAAGTCCCCATTCGTAAAAGAAAACTTCAGTCAATGTTACCAATATTTTTTTTAAAATTTTTTCTACTGAACCAGAAAAATATAGTACTTAGTATAAACCCTAAAACAGTCATATTAAACGATAAATGCCTTAAAAATCTGAAATTTAGTAGTTATGAAAAAAAAACATGTCCCAGAAAAAAACAACACGTTTTTTTTTCACAGTTTTTTTCATGTTTTTTTTTTCACGTCAGAAAAAAAACTGTTTTTTACAACACTAGTTAAAAGTAAATAAATATATATTAAGGAATTATTGTTATAATTTCTTTTGTTACACTCACTGACATGAAGAATAATTGGAATGGGTTGCGGGATACAACAGAGAACTATGTAGTGTCAATTACAATCACGAGGGCTGTTTGAAAAGTTATTAGAACCACCACAAGATGTAAGTCCTATCGCAACAAGGTTCCCGCATAACGACACGTAATCCTTTAGGCTTTGTGTAACGATCTGTGGTGCAAACATATCTTTGTTGTTGTCCCCACGTAGTGATTTGTGAAGATTGGAAAAAAAATCGAGATTTGAGTAATGATACAGTACTTTGTAAAGAAAGGTATGAAAACAAATAAAATTCATGCTGATTTTCAGAACACACTGGGGGACTCTGCACCTACATATTTAACTGTTTCCAAGTGGACAAATGCATTTATTTTTGGTCGGGACAGCTTAGATCAGTGATGTCAAAGATACAGCCCACGACCAGCATCCGGTCCCCGGGCCCTATCAATACGGCCCGCAATCGCAATGTGACACAGAAAGAAGAATCATGTTTTTTAGTGCTTTTAGACTCCACTCGATTCCTCTACGGAAGTACATTATTTTTATTTGAATCTGGCCCGCCTAGACATTCTAAATTTAATATTCGGCCCTCTGCAAAATTGAGTTTGACACCTCTGGCTTAGATGATGATCAGAGTAGTGGTCGGCCAAGATGTGCCACTACCCCAGAAATTATTGCAAAACTGCATAAAATGGCCTTGGAAGGCCACTGACTGAAATTGCGATAAATTGTCAACGCTCTACGGATGTCATCTGAACATTCATATCACAATTTAAAAGTGGAATTGGAGATGAGAAAATTATTTGTCAGATTGGTGCCGCGACTCTTATTACTGGATCATAAACACATCACAGTGGAAATGTCCGAACAATGTTTGATCCATTAAAAAAAAAAGATTTTTTGTACCAGTTTGTGACCACAGATGAAACTTGGGTCCACTACTATACCTAGGGATAAAATAACAGTCAAAGCAATGAAAACATATTGATTGACCACTAAAGAAAATAAATGCAATATGGTCGGCCAGAAAGGTCATGGCATCAGTTTTCTGGGATACGAAAAGGATTATGTTGAACAATTACAGGACAATAATACTCTAAACTCCTGGATCAATTACAGCAAAAGATTTGAGACAAAGGCCAGGTTTTGCAAGGAAGAAAGCGATTTTACAACATGCGCACTCTTATACAAGTGCTGTTGCCACAGCAAAAATACATGAACTAAGATATGAACTGTTGCCACACCTGCCTTATTTGTCCGATTTGGCTTCATCAGATGAATCCCTCCCCCAAGCTCAAAATTTTCCTTGGTGGACAGAGAAAAATAAAGGTTTATGGAGGTAAGTCATTTCTTTCTATTCCATTCTAAGATCTTTTCAAACCCCTCTCATATAATTTTCACAGTTAATGAAATGAGTCTCAAATGAAATCTAAAACTATATTAAGTAGATAAACTGGTACAACAGCATTGTGAGAGACTAATGCACTATTCCTATTGTTTAACAAGATATAATGGATTCAACAGGAAACAGAAGGTCTTGAGAATTTTTTTTAACTTATAGCTTTGTGCCACGTCAACAGGGGTCATTAGGGGCAGGATGGGAGTGGGGACAAGGAATGCGGCAATGGCCTTTTGAAGGAAGCATTTGTCTGGAGTGATTTGGGGAAACGATGGAAAACCCAAATCTGGATGCCCAGACGGGCATTCGATCTGGTGTCCACCCAAATGCAAGGCCAGAGTGTTAACCACTCACCTATCGCACTTGGTATAGAAAATTTCAGTTCTCACAGAGAGACCATTAACTATAGCTGCTGGTAATGGAATATTGAAACACAATCCATATGTGCAAATATGAAAGAACTTTTGCAGTTTCTCATAAATGCCCTGTGCTGTAGTGACTGTAACATTTTCTTTCAGACTTTAAGATGTTATCAAAATGATTAATTTAATTGCCATGCACAGCATTTAACAAGAGGAATATGCAATAGGTGGATAACCAATTCTTCAGCCGATTACAAAAATTAAAAAATCCGAAACTCTTTGCAGTTAACTAAATCGGGTACTGAGCTTCTTTTTGTTGGTTGAAGTACCCTTGTGATCAAAGCCTCAAGGCTACTTCTAAGGTAAATTTAAATTCCTAAATGTATAATAGCCAACTGTCAACACCACAAAACAAAACAAACTAGAGATATCCCAGAGATGTTATTACAATTGTAGTTATTCCTCTAGGTTTATATTTTCAGTGCAGTGTTTTCCACGGTCAAAAAAATGCAAGTACTTTTGTCTCTCTCTCCGTAATACCTTGCAAAGTTCTTTCAGCATGTGTTAAGCAATTATCGATTTTGTTGGTTGACCTGATCATAGTCAATGGCGACCAGTCCATTGTTTCTCCCATGTATACCTTTCCACACTGACACAAAATTTTATATATTCCTGGATCTGTTTTCACAACCAAAGAATGTGTTTGAGCCTAATTTTACTTTAAAAATTGGTATAAGGTTATACCTTGATAGTAATCATCACATTGTGCCTACGATTCTTTTTACACAAGACAAGAAAGCTGTTATTCAATTTTAGTTCCATCCATCTACGCTTACGATTCTTTATATATATAAAATGTCCATTGTAGTGTTCTTTTCCTTTGCCAAGGCTCTTCTTGTCAGATATTTTTTCTGCTCAGCAAAACAGCATGATTACTACCGCTATCTTTTGAACTGGGTGGCGATTGGTGTTAGTACCATGATATTTGTTCATGTGAGTTCATTTGTTAAGAGTGCACTGTGCCAACATATTAAGAAAGGTGGTTATCCTTCTAATTCTGTTTGCACTGTTTTCAAGAAAACTGATAAACTGCAACTCAGTTAAGGGTGTACCATACCAATCAAAAACAATGTTTTTCCTAAGACTTCCGCGGCCGTCTTTGTTCATGATTAATTGACTTTCGGGATATGTCGCGTTGTTTATTTCATTACCTGAGCTTTCGGCTGGTATCCTACAGCTTTTGTCAGAGATACTCTGATGAAGACTGTAGGATACCAGCTGAAAGCTCAGGTAATGAAATAAACAATGCAGCATTTCCCAAAAGTCAATTAATCATGAAAAACAATGTTGTTAAATGACAGCACAGATTTTTTAAAATGATACTTATGTTTAAAAACATTTTTAAAAAACCTGAAAAGTGCCTTAACCCATTTCCCAGTACTAATAACAGATGAAGAACATAAGAGAGGTTATATATTTAACTGTTAATTTGACAGGTGTCCACCTATGTTATCCAGTTTTTGCTCTCCGTATAGGATAATTCTAATCCATTTTGTTAATTATTTGAAACTATTTTGTTACCACTAATATAATTATTTTACTTCAATAAATCAGTTTTTGAAAAGAAAGTAAAGGCTGTAATTTTTTACAATTTTATTTCACTGTAGTATCCATTGTAACTTTTGTTGTCAATTTCTGCATAACATTTGGTATATATTTTATCAGACCTCAGCTTACTTAAACAAATAACTGAAATCTTTAAAGACTGAATGAAATTGCTTGATGATATCATTGAGTAATAACAAATATATATTTTACAATAGTAAAAAATGAAGTTTCATGATTGAAATCTTCCACTGGTTTCTCTATAGTTCACCAGTTCCGCCTGATAATTTATATTGAGTAAGAATTAGGATAGGAAGAAATTTAATCAAATGAAAAATGATTCTATCTCACTCTTTCTCTCTTAGTGACCATTTAGGCTAACTTATTAACTTAGTGTGAAAATACAAGTCTAATACGAAAATTATATCTATGTAACTGTCAAGTACGTAACTTTCCACATGGTAATGGGCTAATGGGTGTAACAATAGGGCCATTTTAACACGTGTATTTGTGCTGCACATTAATCCCATTTTGAACATAGAACTAATTTTGGTTTCATTTCTTCCTACCCAAATCACATATTACAGCACTAACCACTGTTTGAACATTTACACTGATGTATTGAACACCTTGTGTGGAGTTACAAAATGAAGGTGAACAAAAATATGTATCCAAAAAACAATCTCAATCTATTGCTTAAAACTCATGCACTAATTCAAAAACATCAATAACATCAAAATATACATCCAGTCAGAGTTCTAAACGAAATGTTATTGCAACTAAAATTATGATGCATTTCTAACAAAGCCATGACATGAGACAAAGAAACCTATAAAACTACTATGTCACAAAAAATACACAAAAATGAGAAATAGTTTGATTGTATTCATTGTAAATACTTTCAGTATCTTCAGAAAGAAGCTATAGTTTCCACATATCCTGCATACAAAGGCAGCAGGAAAATATGTGTAGTTCATGTAACATTTATCTTGAACAACACATTTACCTAGCACTTTTGGCTTTAACAGAATAAAACAGGTACTTTTTTCTTCCAATACATTTTTTTGTTAATAATGAAGCATGTATCAATACGATAAAAGAAACAGGAATAATGTAACTTCAATTCAGCACAGCTCTGATGTTTCATGATGAAACTGACACAGTTTAATGAAAGGCATGAATATTTACTTCCCGTATCATTTAATGACTCTCATGCCAATCAGATATACGAAAATGTCTGTCGTTAATTATGAGCAATAAATGCAGAATACAGCTGTATTACTGTGCTCCTACACTGAGTCATTTTAACTTTAATTTGTGCGACTGGCATAATGGAAGTATAAGAGGAAATGTTCATACATGACAATTTATGACCTTCATACACACTCATATTTTATGAAATATATTTTTGTTTCACTGCAGTCACTGATCACAAACTCACTGAAATGCTTTATTCCTTACAAAAAGAGCTTCATAATTCTGCTTGAGAAATCAATATAATAAATTAATTTAGACATTTTTATGTAAAAAATTTGTTTCCCTAGAACAATTAATGTTCTTTTCTATGATCTAAAAGAAATATGGAAAGTCAAAAAAAATTTCAAAAAATAAATAAAAGGCAAAAACTAATATAAATTAAAATAAAGTTATGTGAATGGATACTGAGGTATTAGTGTATATGTTATAAAACTCTCACTCTATAGAGCAATTTAATGATTTAACATCAATATCCTTCACAAGCAACACATCAATTTTAATTGATTAAAGCAGAATACATATAAATTTATGAATAATTATGTAAATACAAGAAGGTTACAGTAATTATCATTTCAGCAATTCATAAACTTTTTTTTAAAGTAACAACTACCACAAAGCTCTCTCTCATAAAAGCTGGAGCTCTAAAAGTTTAATCAAATATTCTGAGGCTGAAAACTGATTTATAAAATTACATTTTTATGAAATCTGTATTGGAAAACTGAATCATGTTAATCACACACACAACAGTCCCATAAAACTACCTTTTTTTAAAAAAATGGAAATTAATAATAATAATTCAAAACTAGAGGTAGGCAAAACATTCAGTGACATAAACGTAATTCAAAAAGTGAAGGAAATTATGTAATTACAATTTCGCATAGCTCTAATAATGATCCATGTTCAAATATACATACAAAACTATATGATTAACTATAACATATTCTGTAATCTCCCCAGGAATTCGATATTTAAAAGTAGAATACATTGTTATATGAGAATGAAAAACAATAATCAAACAACTGGTAAAACAATTTTCAAATCAACACTTCAACCACAACTACAAATAAAACTTGCAGTGAATCCAAACAACATTTATGTGCTTGTCTACATGCGAGCATACTACATGAAATGCAGATAAAAACTAATCTGAAGAGAGCAGAGTAGTATCTTAAGTAATCTTTCAAAGGAACAGAAATGAGGGAACTATTATCAAAATGAAGCAAGACATTACATAATGAATACTATGATAAAAAAAATATGTTAAGTACAACAATATCACAGTTTCATATAAATCCATAATTATGAGGGCTTTACTGCTCTGAAGTAACTGGCTTTATAGACATCAAGGCTATTGATCCATCAAAGGTAATTTTCCTTTTAAATCGATATTTTTAGTTTAATTTCAAAATGAAAAAAAAAGTACAGCAAAACAGTGGTTTGTCATGAAAATAGAGGGCAAAAATAAGTAAGCTCAAGAAAAACTATTATGATGATAATATTTAATATAACCCCAAAATTTGGATCAAAATAAATGAAAAATGTATGCATATGCTATAGGAACAATGTCCAATGACATGAGTTTAGCCTCAAATGATTACCTCCAAAGCAGTCTAGAATATTTTTAAATGGTAACTTAATGAATATATTTAAATATAATTAGTGAACAATCCTCATAAGAGTATAAATCCCAGTAAACAATAACTGGTGACCATACAGAATTTTCAGTTCTAATGCTTTATACATGTAAAGCAATTATTGAAAATTTTTGGCTGTGTAACTTGAAAGAACTATTGATCATGGACAGATCTGACACTGCCACTACATGACAGCAAACAGAACAACCACCTTTGAAAGAAGTGAACTCGATTAAAACATTATTGCTGACATTCCATGTTGATTGGATGATCATTTTAAACTAATTGGATACAGTTAAATTTTTTAATTTAACTGAACTTAAGGCAACAAAACATTTTACTTGAAAGTTTTTCTGTGATTAAAAAATACTGAAACTGATCTAAACCAAAAAACTCCAAAGTTATTTATTTATTTTTTAAAGGGGAAAAAAGAAGAAGAAAAAGATATTATTGGCCAATATTTTGACTATCTCTGAAAATAAATTACAATCCTCACAACATAATATTGTTACAATACGCATAACTCAAGATAAATAAATACTAATTCAGATTGATCTCCGTTCCTGTTCAGTTAAGGAAGACGAGGAGGGAGGACACGAAAAATTTGAACTTGATAGTACGGAATAAAAATACTTCTTACAACTGTGTCTAGTTTGTTGTGTTAAATGTTTTCAATGTACCAAGAAAGAAAATATGGTAATTATGCTTCTTTACTGTAGATCAAGAAAGGGAGGAACACCGCTCACAGGACTGAAATTTAATGTGTAACCTATATGCTATTCAGCAGATGCAATAGAAGGACAACGAAAGGAAGAAAACCAGGAAAAATATCACTAAGCTATGAAATTTCAAAAATGCTGGTTAAAGGAGACATCACTTAGCAAAGAAGGGCAGCATTAAAAAAAAATATTTCAAACAAAATGTTTTGCATTATTCTCTTACTCGAGAAAATAGAAACGTAAGCATATAGTTAGGTGTACATGAGCATCAACAGTCAATCCCACCTTGTTACCACAGTAACTCATGCAAACCTAGCCAAATGCTTCAGTTTCTATTTTCATTAGTAAGACATAGCATAAAATATTTTTTTATTTCTGTAGTGTTTTTTGTCACATATGCCCCTCTTTCATCAGCTTTAGTAAGTGATGGGCTCATTTTAAAGTTATTTTCCTTATTAATACTCTCTCACAACATTTCTCCATTATTGTGGAAATGCTACCTATTATTGTGTAAAATAACAAAAAAGAAAAAAAGAAGAAAAAAAAAGAAATATATATATATATATATAACCAAGGAACATAGCTTGGAGCAGCACAAATCACACTGATGAACTAAGGCTGAAACCATACTGGAGCAGAGATCAAAACAGCGACGAGAGCGAAGAGCAAAGCAGTGAAAACAAACAAATGGCTTCTTGTGGTGATCCACATACTGCAGCACAAAGTATTGATGTAGCAGCGAGTTCATAATAGAGCAAAGCATAGTGTTCAAACTTGCTTAATTTGACCACTTTGCTGGTTTGCTCTTGGTTACTTGGTGTCAAAAACAAATGTATACTAATTTATCAGATGTGTTTATTCTAAAAAATCTCTTTGTATATAAAAAAAAAATGCTCAGAAACTGTTTTGTCTTAGATTAGCTATGGGATGAGGTAGCTACAGAGATGAAATCAAAAAGAATTATAATCTTTTGTGTGGGTTCGGGCATTTAAGCATTTTTATTTGAAAACTCACATTTTAGTGTTGCATACTAACATCTGTTATGATTTCCTAATAAAACTGGCTGAATAAATTGCCCTATTGTTTTCTCTTGTTTCTTCAACATATCCAACATAAGATAATTTCAATTCCTTCCAAAATGTTGTGTAAAAGACAATCATTTAATAATCTTTATTGTAAAGTCTGACGAGGTTTTGTTAGATTTCCAAAGAAGGGGAAATTTGGTATTAATTATACCAGAAGCACATTCAATGACACGCCGTCCTCTTGAAAGTAACATATTAGAACATTGTTTTTCAACATTCGAAATTGGTCTACTACGCAGTTTTAACAAATTCATTGGTAGTGAATATGATCCCCGAAACATACGTGAGGTACTAGAACTGCCATTGACTGTGAAACAGTATCTGGAGATAGAGCGGAAAGTACTCCTCACCCTACTTGTTCACAATGTGACTCCCCAGAATGTGCATGCAACTCTTTGCTCATTCTTCTTTTCTCTTCGCTCTCATCTCTGCTTTACTCTCTGTTTGAGTGTGTTTCCAGCCTAAGATAATTGCAGAAAAAAAGGCTCTGGCAAACTGTAATATTTAAATTCTTTATTCACTGTAGAAAAGATCCCAGCTTCTAAACAACATGTTGTTTGGCTTGTAAGTCACCAGGAACTGAGCAACAATTTTATACAGGAGCTACAGGATATAATAAAACAAAGCTATTTACTTGCACACATTTCATTAATTTTAACAATACTTATATCTCAACCTGTGGTCATCAAAGATGTTATAGGGGGTGAAACATTCTTGGGCCTCCCACTGGGAAAACACGTCAATCTGAAGTGAAGTTTCAGAGCCACTCTCCGATTCCATCTTCTGATGAAGTGTCAGGTTCCCAGAGTGGTTGCTCTTTTACACCCTTGCTGGTCAACGGTTTCCGCAGACGCCATTGTCATGTGTGCAGAGTAGCCTTCAGGCCATGATAATGGGGTCTGCAGCATTGTGGGGGGATGCAGGTAGTAGGGCAGGAGGTGTGGCAGGGATACATGTGGCGGATGTCGTTGGCTGGAGTTCAGAATTCATTCTAGCGTTTTCTCAATGGCTCTGTTGTATTAATCTTAGTTGACTGACAACCAGATTTCAGGCTGTGTTAAGTTGATAGACAGTAAACAGAGATACTGGCTATTAACTTAGTACAGCCTGGAACCCGTTTATTAGCCAACAGTAATACGACAGAGCTGTTGAGAAAACGTGAGTATGCACTCTGAACTCCAGCCAACCACCTACACGACATGTATCCCCACCATGCCTCCTGCTCCACTTCCCGTGTCTCCCTACCATGTTGCAGACCCCACCATCATGGCCTGAAGGACGCACTGCACACGTGACTATGACTTGTGACTATGACGTCAGTGGAATCCGTTCACCAGCGAGGGTATAAAAGAGCAACCACTCTGGGAACCCCACAGAAGGCATCTGAGAGCAGCTCCAAAATATCACTTCAGACTGACGTGCTCCCTCGGTAGGTGGCAAAAGGACTTTTCACACAATTGATACACCGGGAAAACCTTAATTATTTCATGTGATAGGAGGTCCGAAGGCATAATATCAAAAATTTAATTATAGTTGAATTAACAATATCATAAAAAAACTGTTTCCATAGGAATTCATAACATGCTTTTAGATTTATTATGTTATACTGGCACAGTAAAATACGTCTTAAAAGTTTTTAATATACATATAGGTATAAAATTAGGCCCAAAGAAGTTAGTGGTCTGCATAATTATTTTTGACATTCTGCTAGTCCTCAGGTTGAAAAAGACTGAGAAATGCTAGCCTATAACAAAGAAAATTATCCAGAGGTTTTAGTCTGGCCTAAAAACTAAAGCATAACATATTTTTGACAAATTACATTATGGAAAATTACAAGATAGTTATCCTGATTTTAGGGGGCAAATTTCATGAAAATAATAATTTAGTCTGCCACTCACCTGTTACAGTGGACCAATTTCAAGTATTTTTTGTATGCTATCTGGAGACCTAGCTAATGATCATAATGGAAGTCAGTAACAGAATCCCTCTCTAGTCTATTTCAGGATTAGTTTATTTTTCAACATGTTTGAATACCTACCTCTTTATGGCTGAATAACATCTAAATAAGTGAGCAATTCTCAATATGACAACATGATTACATCACATTTAAAAAACACATTTATCTTCTGTTACCAAACTAGGAACAGGACACAATATACATGATCTGAGATCAAGACCAAACAAGTATGTTCCGAGGCTATTTCTGAGCATCTCAAACCTACAAGATTTTGACAAACTTTGGGGGGTTTCTTTGTGAAATGGATTACAAACTAAGTTTGAACCATGTGTTCGCAAAAACTAATTTGAATAATTTAAGGAAAATGAATGTTTTTTAGCTATCACAGCTAAAAAACTGGTCTAAATCAATGTATCTGGGTACAAAATGGAAGCATATCAAGGAGAAGTAATAGATTAAAAAACAACTGATTCAGTGGTAAACTGTAATATGTGTGAAGTCATATTCCATACTACTTACCATAGTAAACTGGAAAACTATGTAGAAACACGATTTTTTTAAAACAGGTGTTCTGAAAATTATAGTCTAGTTTCTTGTCCATAGGATATGAAGTATATTTATGGCAAGAAGCTGATGATATTTTAACAGTGTACCTCTGGACTTTTCGAACAGAAGATAATGTTTGATGAAGATGTCAGAACACATCATCAAAATGTTGTGTTTTAATAACACAATTTAGTTGGAAACATGTGAAGACTACTTGGCATAAACACCACACATATCGGTGATAAAAAGCAATTTTCTTCTGTTTTGACCAGAATTTTACCAAACTGGCATGTCCATTGAGGATGTAAAAATATATATGTCTACACAACTTGGAGGGGCCTAACCTGCATTTCTCTCCTCCATACAGGCAACAACCTTTGGAAATGATAGCTGCACCATGCATCCGTAAGTTTTCTCTTCTACAAGTGTTTGAATGTAATTTTTACTGTTAGATGCACAGAGACTTTATTCTGTAAATACTCTAAATTAATAAGGCAAATTTACTAGGGAATTTAATGTTGATATAAGTAGGCACTATCAATGATTTCATACTGTATATGATTACAGACAACAAGTAAATACCATTTAAGACACTTTTACTTGAAAGACTCCCCATGTACAAACCTACAGTTCATGTTTTATATAAACTTTTGAAGAGGAGAATTTACTATTTTTTTAAAATTTAATTTAATTGCAATGGAGCACATGCTCTGGTGGCAATTTTCCTATACACCCATCTAGAATTACTATGAAGATAGGATGACGTTGAAGTACACACATTGGGCACTGAAATTTTCATTAATAATAGAATGATGCAGCCACATAGATATTGAGAATGGCATGAACCAAATCCAGAAATATAGCAGAAGTGATAGCAATAAAGCCGATAAACATAAAAAAGGATCCAATGAACTAGCAGAGGTGACAAAATTCTGTTACTTAAGAAATTAAATTATAACTGATGTTAAAAGCAGAACATCATTAGTACAAAATTTTCTAAAAGAGAAATCTATTGATATATTGAACTAGAACTCAGAAAGAACTTTTTTGTGTGGAGCACATCACTTTATTGTAATGACGCATGAAAGAAGGAAAACTGAATCAATTCAAATGTGAAGCTGTAGAAGGGTGGTGAAAATTAAGTGGAAAGATAAGTTACTAAACAAATGCATTTTGGAAATAACGGGTGAGGAAAGAAGTCTCAGGATGAGTCTCACAGAACAAAATAGGTAGTATGGTGTCTTACTTTTTAAGACATGCGGATTGGTTAATTTGTTACTGGCGGGAACAGCTGGAGGAAAAAACAGCAGAGGAAGACAAAGATTAGTATATATAAAACAGATAATTGAAGACATAGGTTGTATGGGGTTTGTTGGCAGGGCCGGCGCTAGGATTCTCGGCTCCCGGTAAACGATCTTAGGCCCCTACCCCCCCCCCCCCCCCCAAATATTTTTACTTTACACTTTGTTTTTTTATATATACAAAATTTAGAACATTTTAATACAAAAACTTTTAAAATTATTGGTGTAGATTTTGAAATTTGTGTTTGATTTCTATTTATTTAGGAATCCAGGCCGGCGGGCCCCCCTTTGGTGGCCCGGGCCCTGGATATTGTTGCCCCGCTTAACCCCCCCTAATGCCGGCCCTGAATGTTGGAAAGGTTAGCTCACGACAGAAAGAGTTTGGGAATTATATCAAACCAGTTGAGAGACAGATGACTGGAAAACAGTAAGAACATAAACAACAACAAAAAGATGCTTCAGATTAAGCAAGGAGACAAGCAAGAGTGATTGAAGACTTAGTTATACAACTTTGGAATCATAGAAAACTTTGAAGAGATTAGTATGGCATGAATATTTCATAAAACTTACTAAATAAAAACTTTATAGAAGAAACAAGGGAAGACAAAAATAAGGCAATGGGTAATAGAAGTTAACTACACGGAATGAAGTGGAGAAGCAGTAAGAAGCTTTTGACCAAAATTGAGATGACAGCAAAAACGATAAATGTAGCAGGTCCACGTAGTATGCAGTGGTTTTAAATAGATTTTAAAGGCATTTTGAATCTGAAACACATACCTACAGAATCAGAAGGGGCAGAGAAATGAAACCGTGCCATTGTTTAAAATTGGAATAAAAGACTGAGCAAAAAATGTTTCAAACGGCAAAGGTCTTTGAGGAAATCTTCTGAAACAGAATGAAGGTAAAAGAGAAAAAACTAAATGAAGAACAATACCGTTTTAAGGCACAAAGGAATATGACAGAAATGAGTTTTGCAAACTAGGCAGGTGGGTAAGAAAACACAATGTACCTTGGTAATGCATAAGCTACATGTTGTTTACGATTATAGTGTGGAGAAGAAATTCTTTGTTGAAGAGCTTGTGTAAATATATTGGTGTTAAATTTGATGATTGGAATAAATTACCAAGAGATGACTAATCTACAAAACACTTAAATAATTTAAAAGTCAAATATGTAAAGTGCATACTAGATAGGTAAATGAAGGGGGGGGAATTGCCACCAGCCTCCATCAGAAATCAGATTAAAAAAAATAGAACAATTTATGGAAATGAATGATGAAAACTGGGGGAAAACATATGCATAAGATTCACAAGTGTATGGTAAGATGGGAAACACCAACTGCTTTGAAGAAATGGTAAGGTACAAATAGGTAACTTATCTCCAGTGTTATTTAATACAATAGCAGAGAGCATTAAAAGGTAGGATACATACTGTGAATGGAGTACGATTAAACAGTGTTAAAAAAATGAAACTCTTAGGTGAAACTCTAATGGCAGATACAGGAATGGAAAATGAAAAAAAAACCAGCAGTTTTCAGAAAGGAGGATTTTTAATCACATTATTAAACACCGGGTGTGGGTTAAAAAGCATTCTTAGAAAGGCAAAAACATACAATACTATTACAGGCCAATAATATAAAAGTTAGAAGCATTAATACTTGAGTAGAAAGAGAGAGAGAACAAGTTATGTGAAGATAAGGAGGGAACTGTGTGTGACTAGTAAGAGAGAGAAGAGAATAGGAAGTATGATATATTGATAAGGCCATGTCAGGATGGTAATACAAACCTAATCTCCAAGACAGGTGGAACAGATATAGAGTTTAAAAAAATTCCAATGAGGAAGACCATGTGGGAGATAGTGGAATGGTATTAGAAGAAAGACTGAAATCAGAGAGTGCCAACTGGAAATTCCTTTTAGAAAGGCTTACGCAATACACAGAAGCAATTAAATGAAGAAGGAGAGTCATACATGGTGTGACCATTTCTGAAACTTCAGCCATTTAACAAATAAAGTAATACTCACCAAACACAGTTTGCAATAAAAAATAATATTTAAAAAATTTAACTAATCACATATTAGAATAAAATTTTGAATGAATTTTTCTGCTGAGAATATTTTTCTATTTGGAAAGTATCATAAAGTTTCAAATCTGGAAAATATTAATGATATTTCGACAATATGAAGAAAATAACTCATAAAGAATCAAGACGGAAGGAGGTGAGAAATTTTAGTTTTATTGCAGGCAGAAAATGAATGTCAGATAAGATACGTTTATGGATTCAAATGTTTACTTTCAAAATGTGGTTGTTCAATAATTCTACAAAGTCACAAACATTACAAAACTATGGCATCAACCTACTAAATGTAAACAAATTCATCCCACATTACTGAAACATTCCAGATACTTTTCTTGCCCCAAATATAAATCACAGGTATCTAGTAAACAGCTAAACCAAGACAAAATGTTCAGCTGAAAGAATATAATGCAAGAAAAACTTACTTTTGGAGCAAGCCATATTTTTACTTTCATTTGAAGTAATCAGGAACAGAAAATTTATGTACAAATAACGTTCCACATATGACTTATACGTCTATAATGCCATCTAAGAATATTACAAGTAATCTGAATCCTCATCCTCGTAACTGTACTTACCTGCAGATGGAGAATAACTTGAGTCATCATCCAGGTCGTCCTGACTACTGCTCACACGGCCTGCAGCAGCAAATAAAATTTTACAAAAATGATGTTTACCATAAAAAAATCACATAAAGTTATTTTAGACAAATGTTTCAAATACATTAATTTTACCAGTCCTGCTCATATTGCAGACTAATTTTACCTAAGATATGTCTCAAACAACACCGAGTCGGTATAATATGACGGGAATGTCATCGATACACCATTCTACCATCAAACCTGTCTCATGACAAACTGTTATTCATACCGGAAAAAAGTATTTAATTTCCTTCCTAAAAATACAAAGTATAGTCGTCAAAATGTAACAAAATGATGGAGACTTACTTTCACATATATAACATTATTAGTTTAAGATCACACATAAACTGCCTGTGGAACCAGTATATCGTGAATAAAGTAAACACTTAAGGCACTGTTCTACCGCCTATGATTTGCCATGCAATTCAGCCCTGAATTTATGGGACCTACATTTCAACATGGAATCCTTATTAAAAAATCCGAGGCTTGACTCAAACTATGAAATACAATTCTTAAAATTTTTTGCTCCCAGCAGGGTTTGAACTCGAAGCCACATGGGAAATTTCTTATGAAACAACCACCTTACCCAATGTACTACCAGCCCTCTCTGTTGTTAAGCATTACAGAGATGTATACATAAAATAAGATAGGATAGGGAAAATAAACAGTTACCCGTCACTTACCACAGATGAAGGCAGGAGGGCGAAACACGTAAAAACACAAAAACAAACGAATTGCACAATATTTCGACTTTAGTCTTAGTCATGTGGCGGGCTCGGATGTGACCACATCTTTCCCCCTGCCATATGTCTCGCCTCCCACATGACTAAGACTTAAGTCGAAATATTGTGCAATTCGTTTGTTTTTGTGTTTTTACGTGTTTCGCCCTCCTGCCTTCATCTGTGGTAAGTGACGGGTAACTGTTTATTTTCCCTATCCTATCTTATTTTCAGTGCCTCTAGGCATTTTCTTTGTTTCCTTTATCCAAGAGATGTATACATATTATGCGTCTGTCTTTCACAAATCAGATGGTTTTCATAATTTAATGACAATATGTAATATCTATACAGAAAATAGTATCGTATATCTATCCTAATATCAAATAGTATCTCCTTGTCAAATTTCATCATAATTGGATTAGCCGTTTAGCACAAGAAACGTAACAAACAAACAGACAGAGTTACTTTCACATTTATAATATGTCTATAGATATATGAAATACTTTTGGGCTCTACTGTAAACTGTTCTCTAAATTATTATTTATAGCTTTATATAATGTTGTAAGAAATCTATACTCATTTGTAAAGACTGAGGAAATCAATTCTCACGCTTCAGTCAGTATGCCACAACAGTTAATGATAAAACTAGCATTGTTAAGTGCGAGTTACTTTTGCACACTAAGATCTAATTGAATTATCAAACATTTTTCCAAAAAAGTTATTTTTTAAAAATGTTTTTTCAGTAATAGATTCCATATCTTGTGGAAGAAGATGGATAATTAAAACATTTTGAGGGGCAGCAGGTTGTCAGCTTTCATTTTAAGTATATCTAAAGAAAATATTTTCTCCAGACCCCAGAAATAAAGTAGTGAGAAATTTTAAATTTCAATTTTAAACCATTCAGAGGTAAGTTATGAGGGTGGGATGGACAGACATACCAGAAAATCCACAAGAGTTTCATTTTTCACTTTGGAGGTACAAAACCCTAAAATAGGAATAGTTTAGGACTTTATGAATTATTTGGTTATTAAACATCATTCTGTTTGAGTGGAGATGACGTTATCAGTCTGGTGATTTTTGAAACATACACTAGCATTTGTTATGCACTCTTGTAACTATTTATCTTTTATGGAAAATGAGATCATTCTAGAAACCAGTTAGAAGACAAAAGAAAACTGCCTTTCTACTACAATCAGTACTATGCTAGCGCTTAGATCAAATCTTTTTAGTTAGTATTTAATCTAATACTAATAGGTACATTACTGGCTATAAAAAAGATATTTATATTGCTTCTAGTGAATACAAGTTTGTAACACAAAAATGAACCAATTTTAAATCAAAGCTTGAATATTTATAAATAAATACTGGCCTTTAAATGAACAGAAATAAAGTGGCCACATAATTTCCAACCTCGTAAAGTTTAAACGGCCTCAGCATTTGAAATTAATGTAAAATAAATTGAAATTTCAAGTAAATAATTTACATTGTCCAGAGTGAGTTACTCACAAACTGACGTTTCCATACACTGACAATGTATTAAATTTACTTCACTACAAATAAGAACAAAAGTAAAAGCAGTTTTTTTTTAAGTCAACAAATAGTAATTTTTAAATAAAGTTAACTATACATTCAAAAAAATTGTGTTTTAAATGGTATAAGTAAATCCAAACAGTGGGGGGGGGGGGGAAAAAAAAAACCATGAGATTTTGGACAAATTGTATTTTTTTTAAAAAAAAAAGATATTAAAAGTGTTGCTTTCGCAACAATTTTACCATCCCATTTACAAAATTATCCATCAAGTAAAGCATATTTTTCCAACCTTTCCCCCCCCCCCCCCAAAAAAAAAAATCCGATGAAGTACGAAATTTGTTAAAATTACTCATTTAGCGAAAATCACAAACTTCAGAAATATAGCTATAGTTTTAAGCTACATAGCATATAACAGTAAAGTGCATACCTCCACAAAACACACCCCATTTGAAATATTATATGGCAGAGAAATGGTTTTACCCTTTACAGTCTTGGAACTCAACAAATACATTACTAATTCAGACGTCCGAAGCCTCGCGCATCGGTTAAAAAGAATTTGGAAGGAGGTCCAGAAGAACAATGCGAAGGCGTTCGAACAACAGTTGTCACAGTACAATAAAAAGGTAAAACCCCAAGAAATACCGGTTGGTAGTCTAGTTATGCTCAACAAACCTTATAACAAACAAGGAAAATCATTCAAATTCAAAACAGTTTGGTCAGGACAACACCTGGTACTAGCCCAAACATCACCTGTGAACTTGAAATTGCAATTACCTGGCAGGGAACTGGTAGTTCATAAAAACCGTGTGATGCCATATCTTGGACATCAGCAAATTATGACACAATCCCCCACCATAGCAGTCACTCCACAACCAGCAATAGATGCTAAAAGTAAGAACACTGAAACACTCAAATTAAAGACAACCACCGAATCCACCAGTTCAAATGACCACTATAATCTTAAGAAAGAGAAAAATGAACCTATAAAATTGTGGGAATAATATTCCAGTAAAACCTTGAATCTTATCTGGGATTTGCTATCATTGAGCTGTGAACCGGAAACTTCCAAGGTAGGGAGCTTAAGTGAACCCCTTAACTGTAAATTAAGATTTTTTATTATGTTAACTTGTTCTATCAAGCCGGATTGGTACCAGCTACCCTCTGGTTACATGTTAGGCTAAGTATAAGAACAATTGGTGGCGTGATATTGTGTTCTACAGGCACAGGAAGGAGCAGGCTGTGCAGCTGTTCTCCATGCACGTGTGTGCTTAATGCTGAATTGTGAAGACCCATGGCGCTGTCAGCAAGCCTGCTCAAGCTAGCATCATAACGTTGGGACTCTGTCCTAAGTATCATAGCATAGGATAATTTTTAATTTCTAAGGGGAAATAGACTTAAGGGATAGTAAGAGGGCATTCACATGACACTCAAAAGTTTATAATACTAGAAGGATTAATATTGTACCTTTATTATTAATTGGAACATTTGTTTGAGTACAGTTCAACTTTTGATGATTGGGATCTATTAACTGTGGGCACTATAGTCTTAGTTTAAGTAAATAACGATAGAAATGTTCTCCTTCGTTATCAGTGTAGTGCTTCTTGCATTATTTAGAATATCGCCCTTGGTACAGTCATGGAAAATCACCACATTACATGATGGCATTATCTTTGAAAAAGGGTCTAGTGTTGTTAGTACCGACCTGTCCTGGACTCTCATATTGGATTACAATATGATCCTGTTGCAAGACCAAAATCAACAACTGCGAATGTCTTTTGAGCTGCTGATGGAGACCCTTAGCTCAAATCTTACCTTTGACAATGAATTAGTGTATACTATCTCTCACTGTCTCATGGTAGCTTACACCGCTACGCGTCACGAGTACAGTGAGTTAATGGACATGCTTCCGAGAACAACTAATAGAGAAATGCGATCATTACTGGCTGTAGGCGGAAAGGTCCTAAAAACTCTGTTCGGAACAGCAACCGAAAGCGATCTAAAGAAATTACACTCCCAAATCACCACATTAGAGCACTTTAACAATAATTTGCAAATTAGTGCTACACGTCAAATACTTCTGGTAAAAAATCTGGAAACAGCCATTGGGAATCAGTCCCTAGCCATACAAAGATTAGCAAATGCCTCTATGGGGAAAATCGCAGAAATGCAAGCTATTCTGAATGATCACATACAGAGGGTTGATGAGCTGTTCATAAAACAAATACATAATGACCATCTTTTGCAGCACCTTGCAGTAACGATTACTAGCATAAGAATGGAACTAGTGAAACTTAGAATTGCACTTGCACAGGCAGCCAATAATAAACTTAGTGATGTTTTAATTAACCCTAACATCTATTTTCAATACTTACAAGTGATTCAGAAATGGCTGAACGGAAACGTTCATATGATTTTCCCATGTACACATGAGTACTTGCCTGATTATTACCAAATTGTTGATGTTAGTGTGGTTCTCATGGGCCAAAACCTTATGATTTTTATTAAAATACACCTGGCATCGTCACCTTTTATCTTAGAACGGTATTCTCTTCATGTTTTTCCTGTGTTATGGAATTAAACGAATCATTATATAAGCTGGCAGGTCCACATCACCTTGTTAATCAGTCAGGACCACAGATCTTATGCCTTACTGCACAGACATGATCTTAGTAGATGCAAAATTGCCAGTATACTAATATGTCCCTCATTCCTATTACATGACCGGGGCACACCCAGCTGTGAAACAAGCATATTTTTCTCAGAAACTTTTCTTGATACTTGCCAACGAGAGATTTTAAGTCTGAACAAACCACATTTCATAAGGCTGAAAACTAACTGGATTTATACTATGACTCATCCCATTATGGCAACAATAACATGTCCAACTGACCCACTCAACTTTAGTACTAATAAGATAATCCTTTCAGGGTCAGGAATTTTATAGAATGCAACTTATTGTAATATTGTAAGTGAGGACTCCCATTATGCCAGAAGCAGATTTGCATGTCAATCTCACGTTTCCTGCCTAACACATACCCTCTTTTAAGGATAGTATTTATCACAGTCAAAAACTCCATATCTTGAACCAAACTGATCCTACACTGCTCATGAATGAGATTTATAAATATTTACAAGTGATGCTGTTAAATACAACCAGGTGCTTGCGCAAATGGAGACACAGTTACATGCATCCAGTAGACATTGCACGGTTGTTGCAACCACTCGTGTAACCAGTATTTTAGGAGTTGGTGTCATTATTTTTGTTCTAATTTACTTGTACTGTCGTCATTCGACAAGAGTGTCACAATACAGTTTACACAATGCGGTACCTACCGCCACTCAGATAGTGGTTTCATTACCAAAATCACATGAGAATACCGACATTTCGGAACCAACTGTAACTCATGCCTAACTCACCATGTACACCCCTATTTATTTGTTATCCAATAGTATAATTTGTAATGATGTTCCAATTCACTTGTTTGTTTACCAGGTCTGGCCAACCTACCCACCAAGAATTAGTACTTAAGATTTCTTTAAGTTGAAATGACTTTGTAAGTCGGGTTGGTGAGGTCCACATTCGCGTCCTGATAACTAACTGTAGGCATCTTGGAAGGGATGCCTAGCTGGAGGGGGAAGAGTGTGAGAGCTCAAAATTATTAACTTCATTTAAAGTTGAATTTATTAAGCGAGGTGCAGGCCGGGCTGCAGACCGCTCACCGGTTGTTTGCGGCCGCGGAATTCGCTGAGGTGAATCGGCAATTTCCGAACTTTGCTGACGCGAATCTGAGGTTACGAGGCGGGCCGGCACACTACGCAAGCTCTCTTGGCCCGGCAACATCATAGTATTCACATCGGCTCTTGCATGGTTTCCCCGCTGCCTAACTTGTCGTCTGCCTGGGAAAGTTGCCATTAATTGGAAGCAAAGTGGACCCGCTCCTCGGCCATATCTTTTGTAGCATTGTGGCCAATAAATAGAAATTGAATGTTCGCGGCACTATTTCTTTATTCGCAAGACTCCCCCGCATTCCAACCAGTTCTGCGACTGATAGATTAAATCGCAGTGGTGTCAGGAAATTTATAGTAACAGTAGCAGAACGCTGTAAGGAGCGGCAGAAGATTTCGAGAACGGAAGAGGACGTTATGGTAACGATTTGCTGCAGGTTGGTGAACCCTTCCCCACACGCCAAAGCCAAACGGCCTCCTTGACAAAACAACCAACAACTACAAAATGTTGACCAGTGATTGCTGAAATTTAGTAGCACTTCTTATGAACACAAAACATACAATTAATGACCACACCAAAAACAGATACTTTCAAAGAGTTCCTTAATCCAGTATGAATATTACCGAGCGATTAAAATACAGGTAATATTGGCATAATTTTAAATTAATATGTCAATCAGTCAGACACAGTGATTATTTAAATATGAACACATACCTCTCAATCCACCTGAGGTGCCGCCTCTTCCATTTGCTGTACTCCTGTATAACACATTTTCCAGGTACTGTAGTCCACTGTTATTTATAATATTGAAACCACACAATAATTCTATTTGTTTCCACCGATGAACACGTTCTTGCAACTCCTGAGTAACCTCGTTCAGAGCAGTTCTACAAGGATATGAATAACAGATTGTTTTACTCTCACTTATCATAAATATATGACTTAATTGTATCACATTACTCACCTGGCTTCAACTATACTTCTGTCAACATCGTCTATAGATTTCCCATGGGTTGATACAAAGGCTCCAACTAAACTTGAGCGTTTCTTCCTCAGTTTTTCACACTATTTAGAAAAATTTAGTGCATGATTATTTTGTTTTTAATGTATTTTCTAAATAGAATTTAGAAAGCATATTAAGAGAACTTACAGCTTCTCTTGCTTGTTGTAGCTGTTTCTCAGCAGAAAGTTTTTTCTTAATGTAGGATTTGTTTTCTATTTCATGGGTTAACTGTAACCATTGTTGCAAACCAACTGGAGGAGACCAGCAACGATCTTCAAGTTCACCTTCAGCTCGTTGAAGTTCTCCACGTAGCATCTAGTCAAGTACGATGGAAAGTAAATAAAACAAAAGAAATCTAGTTGTGAGTGTTTCACTTATGGGAAAATAAACCTTAAAATGCCTAACCTCAATTTCAGCCTTAAGCTGAGACACTTCAAGATCTGAGTATGACGTCCGCAGGTCCACACTGTCACTACCTTGTTCTAAAAGTTGTTTTTCCAAATTCTGTTTCTCTGTTGTTACAGATGCCTGTTCAAGTTTTGCTCGTTCCAGTTCTTTCTAAATAAGCAATTTTCAAATGGTTAGTTATATAATAAAGAAGATACTCAATTATTTGAAAGCATTGAAACTTAACAAAAAATAAATAAAAATCACCTGTAGATGGTCCAAGGCTAGCTCTGCCTTATGAAGACTTTCCATATCTTTCATCATACGTCTCAAGTGTTTCTTAGAATTTTTATTTTGACGATAAGCATAGTAACAACCAATAAGTGCTACCAACAGTAATGTTACTAAAATTATATCTTTCGTCACATGACTATAATCTGTTGGGAGAAATAAAGGATTAATAAATTATGATAATTAGACTAGTATAATTTTCAAGTGATACTACACACACTGTTGGATATGGATGCCGCATCAGGGTGGCCACAAGGTAATGATTTAAAAATTCCCTGATATTTCCAGGTTTTCCAGAGAAATTTGCCAAATTTTTCCCGGATTTAGAAACTTTATTTGCATGGTTAAGATATTTAAAGTTTTAATTAAATTTTGATTCTATATAATTAAATCTGGTATAAAACTAAAAAAAATTAGAAAAAGAAACATGTGTAACCCGAGAATATTTAATTCATGTTAAAGAATGTTTATTTGAAAATTTTATAACTAATTTAGTAATCTTATGAAGGATAATTAAAAATGAGTAGCACAAAAATAAGATAGATCAAATGACTAATATGAACTTAAACTAATTAGTAATCTTTCAATATTTGGTGGATAAAGTCAACAGCTTAGCTTTTTTATGCCTTTTTCATTTGCTGCACTTTTCTTTTCAAATCTTCTGGTTCAGTTATTGTAGCTTTTTTTCCCATTTTCAATTTTTTCTGTTGCCGAGTTAACACTTTCGCGCAAGTTTCCGCGAGTCTACACAAGATAACATGAACACTTGTATAAACCATGCAATCGTGTTGGTTCACTTTGTGTGGTTGCTTGCCTGTGCCGCTCGCCTTGGCAGCGGTTTATTTGGAGCAAGTCAAAGGCACGAGCACGATGTTTATACTATCACATCGATTCAACATTTGAAAGAGCTCTGAATGACGCAAAACTTTATAAATCCTACCTATTTAGGAGCTTACGTATTATTTTGTTCCTGCTTTAATTCGCCTTATATCATTAATACAAAAAAGTTATAAAGCCGTATAATTAAAGCTATTCACATTTTTGCTGGCATTGGTATATTGAATCTAGGCTTTTGTTATGATATTAAAGGTTCAATTTTTTTCAGTAGAAGTTCAAAACCAGCTTGTGACATTCTACAGGACTTCGAAGACTCTCCACAAATTCAATTTTTTTGGAACATCTGTTTCACACTTTGCTTGAAATTGTAAAACTGTTTAGTGAAACATAAAAACATCTTTATATACTTACTCCTCTACGATTGCTGTTTTATTCAGTATAAAATATAACTTCTGAGTTTACATGATTTAGATGTCATTAACCTTTTTTTAAATATAATTTCAAATGCTGAGTTCCAGAGAGAGTTCATATTAGCGCTCGCACACGAACATCTTGTCGTCGTATCTCGATGAGGCGCAAGACAAGATGCTAGTGTAAATGGCGGTATTTGTTGGCTATTTTATGTCAAAAATATATAAATGAATTATTTAATGCAAAAGTTCAATATTAAAATAAATTATTAAAAAATTATCAAATTTTGGGTTGTTGCAATTAAAATTCCCTGATAATTTTTTAAATTACTTGGATTCCCTGATATTTCCATGATATTTCAAGGTGGCTTTAAATTCCCTGATAATTCCATATTTTCCAGGTTTTCCAGGTCTGTGGCCACCCTGCGCATAAAAGTTCAGCTAATAGAGATAAACAAGTAAGCTTTATGCTGCATTATACTAAAGCAGAGATAAATGGATTGCAGTAATTGTAGTAACAAGTTTTTGAATACTGTTATAGAACAATAGTTTGTAGTAGTTAAATACGTAAGCATTTCCTTTTCTGTTCCAATATGTTACTAACAGTTTTGAGATATTCTTTATTGACCAGATTGGTGCAGGTGACAGTACTATCATGTAAACAGAATCATACCTTTAGGGGGACCAAACAAAACTACATCCATAGCCTTCAATGCAATCTTCTGTTTATGGATTGGGTCTTTTATCCCCAGGACGTTACTTAAGTAGTGCATGTTGCTAACAGCTAATCTGTAAATAAAGAAACAAAATTTAATGCAAAAACTTGGGAGGCAATTTAAAGTAAACTGAAAAGGGTTACAAAAACTCAATATTGCATATACATTATATTTACAATATGTTAAACATTATTACTGTCTTTTATCGTATTTAAACACAGGAAACATCAGCACAATTTGGAATATTTGCTAATGATTAATTTGTGGCAAGCCTACCCATTCCACAACTGTGACAATGAGCCCATAGGCTTGCAAAAACCTGAAGCAATATTTGGAGAGTAGGACGTGTGGAAAATATAATCCAGCAATGAGTGAAAAAAAAATAAAATGCACACACCTGCAGCATTCTAAGTAAAGTTTCGCGCAAGCACACAACTCAACGCTAGCCTCCACGAGACTATGACGACACTAAACGACAAGCAAAGGTTATCACAGGCAATTCCCTGCAATTTGTAGAAGATCTATTCTGGCCAGCAGCTTGAAGACAGCACAGTACAGAACCATGGAAGATATGCCACAAGGTGGGAGACATATGTTCAGTAACTCATTCCGACTGCTTGATTGAGAATGGGCTTGCTCGTCACTCCTTGTGCAAAACTATTAGTAAACCAGCTATTTTAATATTGTAGAAGAGCCATTGGTGTGTGATTATTTGCATATGTAGCTTCTGTAAATAAGCTTTGGACATATGTTACCAGCGCAGATTGATTACTTATGAACAGATTCATTACCTATAGTTTGCAATCAGAGTCGTCTCAACTCATAATCTTGCTTATACTTCCCACAGCCTTTCTGTTTAAGCTATCCACCCAGCTAATGACAAACTCTTGAAACCAAGGATAAAAAAGGATACAAGAGAGGGGGGGGGAAAATGGCTTAAGCTTAGCTCCCAAAATTTATAAGTAGTGGTCTTTCACTGAATTTTTATAATTGATTAATTTAAAAAAGTAAAATAACAACATTTTATTGTTGACCTTGTCTCTCAATATTTCATTTTTTTTACCTCCCCAAAGAACTAGCTCAAAACTATAATGTGTTTACTAAACTGAATTTAAGAATTTGGGGAACACATTTACCCAAGTCTGAGGAGTGCAACCACTAAACCCAAGCAAATTTAAATTTCCCACCATTCAGTAGTAGTTGTTGGAATTCATGAAAGCCATATAGTTACTAGCAACTTCAAAATGACGAGGCTGATGTGAATAAGTGCCGCATACTACAACAATTGTCAAAACATGTTGCAATGGATGTTTTTCACTATTTTTTTTTTTTTACTTATTGCTTTACGCCTCGTCGACGGCTAAGGTCATTAGAGGCGGTATGGGACTGGGGACAAGGAACGGGGAGGAATTCGGCCATGGCCTTTTTGAAGGAAGCATCCTGGCATTCGCCTGGAGTGATTTGGGGAAACCATGGAAAACCCAAATCTGGAAGGGGATTCAACCCAGCGTCCTGAATTCGAGGCCAGAACGTTAACCGTTCACCCACCAAGCTCGGTGATGTTTCGCAACTGAAATAATTTGGTTATTCGGGTAATTGAGATCAACTTTGTATGACACTGTTTCCAAATATAACGCTTCAGAGAAGTCTATGGAAGTTTCTGCTAATCTGCAAAGAAGAGTTAATTCAAAGAAAGGGCGACATGGATTCCAGTAGTGATAATGAAGGCTCAAATGTTGAGTAAGGAGGATCTGGGACAATCTTTATGGAAATTGATGTGAATGTTGGCTGTCAGTGAGCAAAAAATGTGCCACATTGCAGAGGAGGGCCAATATTATAAATTGTAAACAATTACAATAAGACAGATGCTTTAAATATTACAGTAACCTAGCTTCCACTTTTGTTACCTTTGGCTTCCTATAAATAATTAAGTTGGTGTAAAGTAAAGGTTTTTTTCCCCCTCTACCTTTATGCCTTGTTGATGCCGAGGTCATTAGAAGTGGGAATGGACTGGACCAAGGAAGGTGGCCTTTTCAATGAACCATCATGGCATTTACCGGGAGGTATGTGGGGAAACCATGGAAAACCCAAATCTGAATGGCCAGATGGGTAAGATAAAGAAACCGATTCATTCATTGTAGTTAAGTTGTACTGGTATTGTTATATGTGTTATTTTTGTTATGTTTACTGTATTATGTGAAACAATTTTGAATGAGTGTGTCAGACTTTGTAAGTAAGCTAACTTGATTTCAATACCCAGCATTTTAACCAAAGGACATTAATATGTCGTTATACAAACTACCATATTTAACCATGTTTTCTATGCATTGAAATTATTTATTCTGTTTGAAACAATGTCAAAATCATCCAAATTCTTTCAATTTCATGTAAGATTATTTCCATATAGTTTCAAGTAGTTTTAAGTAACTTACAATTGTCTGTCATTCATACTCCTTTCACTCTCTCTCTCTCTCTCTTTTATTCAACAACAATTTGCAAAATATTATAGCCAATATATCATCAATATTACCAAATCAACAATGTTCAATTGTTTCACATATGTCACATATGTCAAAATATTGGTGTTTCACTCAATGTTCATCAATTTGTAAAATGTTCATTTTGAATGTTTATGTCACCTGCAATTGTGAAAGAAAAAACAAAAAACTCTTTACACAACCCCAAATTGGGTTAATTTTCCTATAATTTGAGGATGTCTTCTTGTAAACGATGTAATATCCCAGTCGTGTCACGGTCGCCATGTAAGACGGTAAGCTGCACTGGGGTTGGTGCAAAACCTTCTGTCTCAGCTATAACCGTGATAGTGCCTAGGATAACTTCAGCTCTTGCTTTGCTACATTAAATTGATTGAAATTTTGCTTAATTTAAACCCTAAGGTAAGAAAGGGTATAGATGATAGTGTTCGGAAGTCTATTGCTGGTGAATAATGAATATATTCTTCAAATTTTAGCAAAGTCAAAAAAACTGAATTGGCATCAGACAATGTTTCCAAAGATAAAATTGCAAATTCGATTAACCGATTGATCCAGACAAAACCCCATTGTTCAAAGTCCAATTAATTAACATAAGAAAGCAGATAAAAATTCATCACACACCCCTAAAGTTCGATTTATATTCTGAGGACCGACACTTAAGTTACGCCAACGCACCACATGGAAGAAAATGCTGCCTCAAAACTACATAGTAATGCTCTAACTGAAACTATCCGACTGAGTGAGTAGAATCTACATAGCGTCACAAAGCAACATAGCTGTGCTCTCACTTAATCTGAATGGCGGACTGAGCGCTGAATGACTGAGCGGTGCCTACATCGCGCCACACAGTAGTATAGTAGTGCTCTAGCTGTACCTGGCCGACTGAGACCTACATAGTACTGAAATTACACGCCACGGAGCGTAGTTATAATCATATTAATATTGCGATACTGGCCGGCTGACTGAGGGCGAGGAAAATTCTGGGCTGCTATTTATAGAAACGTCCGTGGAAACGCAAAGACTTCCAGGTTCCCCACGAGAATAGTCTGGTACTCAGATATCAGATCTCACGCTTGTAAACATGCATCCGAATTTTGAACTTGACCACTTAAAATATTCATATCACTCTGAAATTTTGAGAGTAGCTAGATATTCAAAAAACGTTTACTTTAATCTTTATCAAAAAATTTGTAGGTTTAATTGTCTAGCCGTAAAAAAATTTTTTTTGTAATATTCCCAAAACCTGTTAATAACTGTTATCGTTTTGCAGTTATGAAACTGAAATAATTTTTATTTTGCTCCTAATGGGCTGCTCTTTCATTTGGTAACAAATAAGGCATGTTTACAAATGTCAAAAGGGTGAAATAAAATTCGTCAACCAAAAATAGAATTTAACTAATTGATATTTGTTAAGATATTAAAGTTATCAATCTGAAAGTGACTTTAATCAATTCTATGTATTCAAAAATAATTATTGAGCAAATTTAAGTCTCTAACTGCCTTCTCCAATTAATTACAATTTTTTTTAAACTCCTCCGAGTGAAAGCAACAGAAAATACTATATCAAAACTGTAAAAATATGATTTCCAGCTTAAACTAACTTAATAACTGACTTTAAAAATGATATACAATGTTATACAATTTAACTCGCAGTTCTGAGGACAAATTTTGTCAGGCAGCCGAAATATTGCGCTTTTCTTGTGTTTGTTTTTTTGTGTTCGTCATTGTCAGACAATAGGGAAATATGACCCAACACTTGCCACAGATGAAGGCGGCTGGGAACGACGAACACAAAAAAACAAACACAAGAGAAGCACAATATTCCAGCGTACAGCCTTATTCGTGCAGAAGTGAAACACCAGGCAGAGTCAGACATGTACACGGAGACGGCCGTCTGGTGAATGGTGCCACCACCACAGTTGGTAGTATAGGAGGGGGTGGGGGAAGCTCAAATATTGAATCGATAATCGATACTGTTGACGGTATATTATCATTGAAAGTAGTGGACCAACATAATAACTGACTAAGGATACATATATAAATCAAATTTTGAAAAACTATAAGTGAAAAATAAAATATATGAATATAAGAAATATAAATAGTAGTGATAATAAATGCTTGGTCTGGTGGGAGGGATTTATTGGAGATCATGAAGGATGTCTGGTGTCCAGGATATTCTGATAGGCTAGTTCCCATCTATGTAGTTCAGAGGAGGGTTGTGTTATCCGGGAAAACTTTGATCACCCTAACTGAGAAACGGTTGTTAAAATTATTCACTTTGTGGGAACTGGTATGTTTTGCCACTGGATGGCCTCATTGTTAGTATATACTGATGTATATATGTATCGTCATTCAGTTATTACGTTGCTCTACCACTTTCAATGATAATATACCTTCAACAGTATTGATTATCGATACAGCATTTGCGCTTCCCCCTCCCCCACCTACATGACCATCTTTGCCATCCATGCCATTCACCAGATGGCCGTTGCCGTATACATGTCTGGCTCGACCTGGTGTCTCACTTCTGCAATAATAAGGCCATACGCCGAAATATTGCACGTTTCTTGTGTTTGTTCTTTTTGAGTTCGTCGTCCCAGCTGCCTTCATCTGTGGTAAGTGTTGAATCAATCCTTCCTTAGTTTTATTGCCTTATAGCATTTTCCTGCTCATTGTTATTATATATAGATTTGATGAAGTTGGAGGGCAAATTGTCACGAAAGAAGTTTCTGCATGTGTGCTGAAGAATATAGGAAAACCATGGATGGAAACTATGTTCTTACAAAGGACTTACAAAGATTGATAGTTTCACTCTCAGCAACTGTAACAGAATTATGAATGTAGACACTATTGCAGAACTGAGACACCAGGCCGAGCCAGGTGAATGGCATGGCCGGCAAAGATGGTGGTGCAGAAAGAGCGGGGGGTGGGAGGGGGGAAAGCTGAAGATCATTGTGGCTGAAGGAGGTTGCACTGAATAATTCCACAAAGGACAGATCACATGACATCCAATATAGATTTTTTTTTTTTTTTTTTTTTTTAGATTATATATTCTGTAGGTTAGCGCAAGATAGGAACGG
Organism: Vandiemenella viatica; assembly: GCA_031002005.1. Taxonomy (NCBI): domain Eukaryota; kingdom Metazoa; phylum Arthropoda; class Insecta; order Orthoptera; family Morabidae; genus Vandiemenella; species Vandiemenella viatica. The sequence continues at coordinate 165,826,254 of JARYHS010012519.1, forward strand.
ATGGAGAATTGCATCAAACCAGACAAGACACTAATTAAGGATTTTTTGTTTTTAGTTTTTTTTTTCTTTTTTTAAATGATTACTTTGCCCACATTTAAGCACTTCATCTAAACATGAAAATTTCTCATCTTTATGTGAGTCACAAACGTGTAAGGCACACTACATCCTCCAACTTCTGTGTTTGACACCGAACATGTGGGTAAAAAACTACAGCACCATGTTCAAAAAATGGTTTGTAACCCAATTCCCATGCTTCTCTGGTATATACTTATCATACAACTTGCCCAGTGTGACCTGTCCAGTAGAGTTTATTATCAAATGTTATGAGAAGATATTTACACTTTAGGTCTTCAAAAGGTAAAACAACTTTTATATTATTATCCATGAACCAAATAAGTTGACTCTTCTTGGCAACTATCTTCATTTCATGTTGACCTACCCAGTCAAATATTCTGCCAAGACCACTCTACAGATTTTCACAGTCTTCTCCCATTTTGACCCTATTATATGTCATCTGCAAACAACACAATCATTCATTAGAGTAAAGAATAGCAATGGTCCTCACTCTCATGTTCACTTCCAACTCTTTTGATACTTCATTTTCCTTTTTAAAACTTTGTTTCTAACTTTTAAGAATTCCTTAACACAGAAAGTCCCCCCTTTTTTTTTATCCATTTCAATAGTTTTCAATACAATTTTTTTAGTGTTACACTATTAACTTGCCACCCCTGTCCCCATTCTTTTCATCCAATATATACCATATATTACAATATGTATTTTCTGCTTTGAAATAAAAATTTCTTCAACATTTTTATCTGTGTTTTTTTTTTTGCTTATGGCTTTATGCCTTGTTGACATCAAAGTCATTAGAGGCGGGCAAGGACTGGGGACAAGGAATGGGAAGGAATTCAGCCATGGCTTTTTGAAGCAAGCATCCTGGCATTCAACTGGAGCAATTTGGGACAACCATGGAAAACCCAAATCTTGATGCCTGGACAGAAATTCAAACTGGCGTCCTCCCGAATGTGAGGCCAATTGTCTACTGTACCTGTGCCTTCCTTTCATATGCTAAGTGTTCCCCTGAAATATCTCTTCAGTAATTTGTGCCTTTTTATAATTATATTTATTTCTTCAATTCAGTTTTAGCCACTAGTTCACTGAATCCACTAATATAACCTACTTTGTGATCACGTAATCCTTCAGATACTTGAGATCCCATAAAGTTTGTCCCCAGAACTGGAGATACTAGAGATGATGTTCAGCTCCAACAGATACAACTCTGAAATCAGGTGGACCCTGAACACAGCCACATTCACGAGGGTCACTAATAAATAAAACAAAATGCATTGTAAGATCAGCTCCTTCTTGATTAAAGGTAAAAAGACAGACAACCCCCACTACAAACTGCAGGTGCTTATGAGACTCCTTGCAGCTTTTGTTTATTTATCACTACAAGCCAATCTATTCACAAAAGACTGCCATTGTCTGGCATTCATCTATTACCAGTCATGCTATCAACTTTTAAATTACTAGACTACCTTTTTGAAGGAGGCCAGTAATGGCAGAGGCAGATAAAAGAGATGTTAGACACCTTAGTCTAGCCACTGACCGACCCTTCCCTAATACCAAACATTTGTAGATGAGCAGTATGTTGCACTTAATAGAGCATACAGAACACATTGTTACACATTTATGTCCTGGTGTTCTGTGTGATTAGTGCTATTTTAGTTGTGAATAGAGAAGTTATTAATGCCGATATTGTACTGAACTAACATTCGCCTAGACAATTACGGAAAACTGCCAAGTCAACAACAATAATAACAGAATTCAAAGAGTGGTATGATTATCTTTGATGAAGTCTGATCTTTAGTGCCTGTATTTTCAGGTTCAAACAGATTATAATATATTGCAAAGTCCACCATTCACATAGACTCATAAGAAATACCACAGTTTCTAAGCTAGATACTAAGCTTCAAAAATTGGTCAGTAGTTTTTGTATGATACCTTACAGAAATCCATAGGAAATGGCTGTATACAGATTTATACATGTGGAGATAAAAATAATAATAATAAATGTAATGTTCATAACATAGAATGACCATTATTAAATTTTCAGTTTATTTTACAAATAAGACTTACAATATTAATTGAAATAGCCCTCACTCAATTGAATGCATTTCTCCCAATGCAACAGTAGAATGTCATTACTTTTCCTGATACATCTTTGGGATAAGAATCAGTATTCCCAGTTGTCCCTTCTTGAAACACATTTTTGGTCAAAGAGCTGTCCAGATATCGGTAATGGCAGGAAATATCCAAGACTGAGGAGGATACAAGAGAATTTCAATTTTTAGCTATGCTAGTTTTTGTTTTCTTTTTAGCTATGGGAGGCTTGCACTGTAAAGTAGCATTCCAAGCATTCCAGCTGTTGACTGCACAGTTTTTGTTTGTTCATAATACATTTCTCAATAGTATAAGATTATTTTTATAGCCCAATGTTGTTCTGGGAATGAATAATGCAAAATTACCCTATTGACCATCAGACAGATGCCATAACCTTTTTTTGGATGAACATTTGCTTGGTTTGTGCGTGACTTTCGGAGGCTCATTTGCACTCCTGTCCAAATATTAATGGATGTTGCAAATAATCCTCTTAACTCGGGTTTTTGTTAAATATGTCACCAGAAATAGCAAATGAAATAAAGAAACGTAGAGAAGAAAAAAATATTACTTAAGGGAGGAAGTTAACTCAAGGCCTAGTCTATAATGTAATGGACGAGGACAGTATGTGATCTCATTTTAGAACAAACATATGGGATATCTCGTAAACCTGGCAAAGAACAGAGCAAAAGGATTCAAAGTCTGATGTTACATGGCTAAGCAAGGAAGAGCTCCACGTTAGTGTTAAGAATTCCAGCTGGTGTAAAATCTATATCTATGAGGTATGTTCTAAAAGTATCTAACCTTCCTTCATATTTCTCCAATGGCATTATTCTGTGGCTGGTGGCAACCTTAGAAGCAGTCTCCATTTGATTGATGAATACTCTCCCAATGGTCTTTCCACTTTTGGAGTAGTCCTGGAACTCGTTTTTTGGTACTACCTTTAGAGCATTCGTTGTATTAGTTTCGAGTGTTGCTTTGTCATCAAATCGGTGTCATTTGAGTGGCATTTTTAATCTTGGGAACAGCTAAAAGTGTCAGGAGCTATATCAGGACTGTATAGAGGCTGATGGAGCTGTATGACTTTCTGCTTTGTCAAATATTGCTGCACAAGGTTCAATGCATGCTCTGGTGTATTATCGTGATGAAGAAGCCAGTCACTGCTTGACCAAAGCTAATGTCGTTTTCTTCCAATTGTGTCACACAATCTTTTCATAACTTGAGATAATAGACTTTGTTGATCGTCTTACCTTTAGGAGCATATTTGTGATGGACAACACCCTCATAATAATAAAAATAATAATCAGCTACGACTTGCCATTGCTCCAACTTTGGTACACTTTTTTCAGTTGTGGCTCCAACGACAGCTTCCACTGCGAAAACTGTCATTTTGTTTTGAAATCATAACCATAAACCAACAATTCATCACCAGTTATAATCTTTTTAAGCAGATTTAAGCATTTGCAAATCTTCAGTTTAAATCTTGAAAACACTAGTTTTCACTATTTCAAGATTACATTCTAGTTCTTCCACAGGCAATCGACAATCTTCATTGAAGGCAAGTTGCACACGTTCGGTATTATCTGGTGTTTATGTCGTTGTGGATCACCAGAGTAAGGGTTACTATCAACAGATGTATGGCCATCTTTGAACTGCTTATACCACTGTTTTATTTGTGTTTTGCTCATACTCTCATCCCCAAATTCTGTCTTCATAATTTTAAATTTTTTCAAGTTTAAAGCAAAATTTAATGCAAATTAATTGCTCCGATTTTTCCGTCATTTTGTACAATAGCAAAATACGATAAATTTACAAAAAAAAAAAAAAACTTTGCAAACAAATACATGCTGCACCCAAACTAAGGCATCCTGGCGACAACTGCAGCATCTAGGGAGATTGAGAAGCTTTACTGTTGACACTCCTACCCGGCATATGGCACTAAAATTGTCAGGAGCGAAGATATGAATGAAGGTCAGATACTTTCGGGACAGACCTCGTACATTAAAAGAGTCCACTACTTCCTGGTGATCCAACTGTGTAATTCCCACAGTTAAAAATCTTCAGCTTTCAGAATTAAATTATGCTAACATACTCAACATTACAGAATGTTTGAAACACCAGTTTAACTAAATGACAGTTTGAATGAGAAATGGAGACAACAATAGTTTTTATTTATTTTGTTTCATCATTTTGGTATGAGTGAAGATATTACACAGAACTTGTAAATAATGTTACAGTTCACAAAGCATATAAGATGTGTGCTATTCAAGATGTAGAAAATTTAAAGCAACAGCCTTGCAGGAACTCAGAAAAGTTGTGGTTACTGATGCGCTGATGAAACTATGATCGGACTCGAAAGCCTGGTTACGCTATTGTATTCGATATGAAATGAACCTCATAAAAACTGGAAACGTACTTGAATACTAAGCAGATCCATCTAGTGGCCAGAACCTGTCAATAATGCTGATGATAATTATGAATATCATGCTTGCCTTCCATACTTTTTAAGCAATACCTTTACGAATAAAAATCAGGTGATATTTAAGTTAAAATATATTCTCTAGCCTATGAATAAATCCTAAAAGAATTCTAAACAACTTTGCTAGTGCCAGCCTTACCTTGGAAGTGTTGCCCCTGTAACTCGATTCAAGATAAATGTTGGAATGTACTGTGGCAGTTCAACATTTGTTGCCAGCCATTCTACTGTCTGTTCTACAGTCCAGTTATGAACCTATCCAGAAAAAATGCAAAGGCATTATTATATACCATGCTACTTGAAAAAAAAAAAAAAAAAAAAATCGAGGTTAAACCTACATAAGATCGAAGTTTCTCTCGGCGTTGAGAATTAATATTGTCTTCTTGGGTGACTAGGCGAGTGAGCATAGATTTTGAACGCCGAAATATCGTGTGAAAATACCCTGCTACTCGACTAGTCACCCGAGAAAACTATATTAAAGGTTAAACCTATTTGGCTAAAACAGTTATATCACAGAAAAATTACTTTCTCGAACTGTATACCATATGAATGAAACATATTCATTGTTACTTAGAAACAATTTCCATTCTTTTCTACACATAATAAACGAAACCTAAATATAACACCAAAATTTTCATTATTTCTAAGAAATTTTCACAGGTATACCCACAAATATTTTATAGGACTTGCATATATAACGACTCCATTCTCACACTTTTATGAATATTACAGTTAAGAGCAAACATCAGTAACACTGTTTTTGATATTTCAATAAACTACACTGATCACTAAATTAATTTAAAACCAATTACATCCAGCAACAAAAAATTCTTTAACATTCAACAATCTTCTTCTGGTTAGGGAGCGTGCATAAACCACGTAGCTCCATTTTGGCTTCCTGTGAACCCTCCCCTCCCCTCCCCCTCACGTAGCCCTACGTGGCTTTCTCACCAACTTCACTCTTTTCTGTTAACAGAAAAAGGTCATTAGCAAACTGAACAAATAATTAGAGGTTGCAATGTAATCTTTGCAGGTTCGCTGCCGGATTGTATGTGCAAAAGACAAGCTTTGGGCGACAAACTCTGCTACCATCTTCAGGCTGGTGCTCACGCTGTGACGACCAGAGCTGCAATGCCAGTCCCTGTCGCCAGCGCATCCTTTTAAAGGCTAGTGCCCCTCCCCTCCCAACCACCGTGCCCCGTAGTTCCCGCCAACAGCGACTCCATATTGCGCCTGCAAAGCTGGGTGGCCAATCTTGACTGAGGTTGTCTTAGCAAGTATCAAGCTGGCTTCCAGGCATCACTAAGCCACTGACCCAAGTCTCTGTTAATAATGCCATTATTTAGCCAAATTTTAATGGCTTCCCTAATGACTGAATCCCAATAGAAAGAACACTTTGCCAGCACATTAACACTGCCGAATTCCATTTTGTGGCCATTTTTGATTACATGTTGCGCGCCTACAGATTTTTCCACCTATGGTAGGAGATTCTACGAACAGAACGGTGGTGTGGCCATGGGATTATCATTGTCGCCTGTAGTGGCCAATCTGTTTACGGAGGAGTTCGAGGATAAGGCGATCGAAGGGTCTATCCTTAAGCCAAAATGTTTCTTCCGTTATGTGGATGACACATTTATGGTCTGGTAACATGGCATTCAGAGTTTTTACGAATTCCTGGACCACCTCAACGGAATTAATACAAACATCCGATTCATGATGGAACTAGTGGAGAAAGGCAGCCTGCTTTTCCTCGGCATTTTTTACAATTGTTGAGTTTATGTTCTTTTTCCTTTAAAGATTAATATGGCATTGCTTTTATTCAATATAAATGCTTCCTTTTTTTATATATGTTTTTAACAAGGCTTTAACAACATAAAATGTAGAAGAGGTCCTCACATTCAGCACTCGTACTGACTATATCATGAAAAATCGCATTCTTGAATTCAAGAAACTAACAAAACTGCTTATGGGTGTAAGAAGTGATAAAGCTCCTGGTCCAGATGGTGTTCCTACTCAATTCTACTCTAAGTAGACAAAACGCTGTATTTGAAGAATTATATACTGCCTCCTTGGGTCACAGGAATGCACCAGCTGTATGGAAGACAGTCATTGTAAGTCTAGTGTTCAAGAAGGCCCATTTAGTTAAATTCAATATTTTGCAGAATTTTAGAAAATGTGATCTTTTCAAATGTCAGGCATACATTTTTTTTAATGCAAGAGAGCTATTAAACACAAATCAACACGAAATCAGAAAAGGCCGATCCTGCGAGACCCAACTTGAAATTTTGAATTATGACTTGTGCTGTAAGGTAGATGAATGATCTGAAGTTAAATTAGTTTTATTAGATTTTAAAACTTGCTTCCTACATTTTATCTCATACTAGATTACTTACACAACTTTATGATTAGCATATTCAGGTAAACATGTAACTGGGTTTTAGACTTCCTGAATGCATACAAAGCACTAGTGTGAACGAACTTGGAATATTGTTTTTTTGTATGAGGGCCCCATCAAAAATTGGTAATACAAGCATTGGAGAAGATGCAAAGAAGAGCTCCCTTATTCGTGACAGGACCCTGCATATATAGCTGGAGGGAAAGCATGCAATGTTGAAGCGGATGGATCGGGAAGATCTGGAACACCCTAGGCATTGTGCTCATCAGAAGCTAATTGGGAAGTTTCTGACAGATTTATTTCAGGATGAAAGCAAACACATTTTACAACTAACAACATTCATTTACACCAAGAAATAAGAGAAATTAGAGCCGGAACCAATTATTTTCTAAATTCATTTTTTCCAGGAGAAATTGGGGAATAAAACAGGAAGGATTTATTGAGTCAGAAAACTTAAGACTCTGACAGGAGCAAGTATTGAGAAACTGCTCTGGCCATTCTGATCTGGATTTCCATAGTTTTCCAAGATCACTGCCAGGTGAATGCCAGGATGGTTCAATAAGATAACCCATGGGCACCTCTTATATCATTCTGCATATCCCTTCCTATACACATGCATGTAGAAATTAGGAAGGTGTAGTACATCCTCCACCACCCACTTAGTAGTGAATTGTGGAGTACAGTGAATGTAATGCCAGGCAGTCTAGCATACTATGTAGTCACAAATCTGTGCTATTACTCGCTCTAATAATTACTTCTTATCCAGCGTCACTAATCCATTTAGCTTTTGTATAAAGGACATCTTAAAGGAATATGATTACTTGTTCCTTGTGATTTGACTTCTAAGGGGGCCAAGAAATTTATTAGACATGTCTTAATACAGCAAAGTCTGTAAATCTGACAATATTTTCATTACTTTGTATTGTCTTACTTCAATCTGTATACACAGCAGAAGTGATGTGAAATAAACAACATACTGTGTGAAAATCTTCAATGAACAATAATAGCACTTTTAATCAGCACCATTTTTAACCACGGAGTGTCCACACTAAATAAAACATTGCACCACATTGTATAGTGATTGTCTCAGATCTCCCATTTGAAATGGAAAAACAAAGTTCTGTGATTCCTTTCTCCGAAAAGTCTTGATAAACTTTATTTGTATCCCAGCTATCTTTATAATGTAACCGAGCGTGGTGGTGTAACGGATAGCGTTCTGGCCTCGCATTCGGGAGGACGGCGGTTCGAATCCCCGTCCGGGCATCCAGATTTGGGTTTTCCATGGTTTCCCCAAATCACTCCAGGTGAATGCCGGGATGCTTCCTTCAAAAGGCCATGGCCGAATTCCTTCCCATTCCTTGCCCCCATCCTTTCCCGTCTCTAAAGACCACGTTGTTAAAAAGGGACGTTAAACTGTTACAAAAAAAAAAAAAAAAAAAAAATTATAATGTATATATACTACCACTACATTTAGTTTCTGAGATAGAAATCACTCCTTGTATGGACAAGACCTTACTGCACAAGGAACTTAAGTATTCTTACAGCATCAGTACTGCAGCTCATTTACCTAATTTTATCTATCCTGTCACTGGATTTACATATGATAATTGGACAATTATTTCACTCATAAATAAAAGAAACTTTTTAAACATTAGTCAACAAATTCATGCAGAAACTAAACTGTATGTCATCCAGACAATCATTCTCCTGCCTTTGTATAAAAATTGTGAAATTTTACTCAGGACTATGGCACACTGTTACAAAATGATGCTCTTCTTTGCACATTCTTGGTACAATTACTCAATCTTTTATTATGGATCTGTACCTCAGACAACATATCTTTTGATGAAGGCACAGAATTTTATACACTACTAGCTGATGCCCATGACTTCGTTCCGCGATTGTAAAAAAATTTGATTGACAGCTACCAACTAGTAACCACCATAGTGCACGATGGGAGACTCAAGGCAAATTCCACACACAAACATCAGTGATCTGTGCAGGATATTTATTGATGCACAGTGAAATATAAGGTGACAAATGTATTTAGTCGAAATACGAAAATATCCTTGATCCACATCCATAGCTACCGACATCTAAACACGATAGTGCATAGTGGAAGACTCGATGCCACTATCACACACACACACACACACCAATGGCCTGTGCTATGTAGTTGTGGCAGGAAAGAAAGTATAGGGAAACACAAGTCTTTGGTCGAAATATGAAAATGCCCTGCTTCGACCACTTTTAAACACCATATCTCCCACACCCCCACAGCTATCAGTATTCGGCCAACGTTGTGCACAATAGGAAACTCCATGCTATTACCACACACAACACCTGTGATCTGTGCTAGGTAGTAGTGGCTGAAAAGTGAAATATAGAGAAACTCAAGCCTATTTATACATATATACACATTTAAGATTTCTATAGATGATTGATGTGGGGCGCGAACACACAGAAAAGACACAAACACAAATAATAAAGAAATTTTCGGGATAAACCCTTCGTCAACAAGAGAAGTGGGTGCAGCCGCAGATTGCCTCACAGAAAGACCGCCGGTCGAGAAAATGGTGGGGGTAAATTCAAACATAGAGGTGCCTCTACTTTTCCGATGTTTGAATTTACCCCCCACCATTTTCTCGACCGGCGGTCTTTCTGTGAGGTGCCTCTACTTTTCCGATGTTTGAATTTACCCCCACCATTTTCTCGACCGGCGGTCTTTCTGTGAGGCAATCTCCGGCTGCACCCACCTCCCACATCCATCATCTAAAGGTAAGTGGTGGCTCATTTCCCTATCCTAATTTGATTCCTTTCCGCTACTTAGCGTCTTTTTTTCATTGTTATCATATCATTTAAGATTTCTTTTAGATATATTACGATTCTTCAAAATTTGACCAAAGTGTCCCAGTCTATAACTGACTTTACGTAACTAATGTGTTGATCCCACTTACTATTGCTTTGTAATGTTAGAACAAAAGGTTCGGAGGGAAAGACTTTCCAAGGTGTGGACAACTAACTTTGTACTCAGTTCTGTTTGTTATGTATGCCCAGTTCAGTTTAAACTGGCATTTATCACACCAAGTTGAAATAATTTCAAGAACATGCTAAATCTCTAAATAATCTACAGAAAAATCGACTTTTAATAGACACCTGCATCATCAATAAATAAATGGTTTTAGGTGGTAACTAAGATTATCCTGTTTACAAAAATCAGAAAAAGAAGCGAATATATTACACTTTCCAATATGCAGCCTGACCTAACATCTAGATGAACATACACTTTGCCCTCTACAACGACATATTGTGACTGCCTAGTTAGGAGGGTATGATGTAGGCTAAGGGAGAATGACCCCGAGGAGGAAATTCAGTTACAGGCGAGATAAAATAAATTCAGCACCGCGTGTTAGGGGTAGCTTAAAAGAATCTCAAACATTAAAAGTTCTAGTAATTAACTGCAGAAGTGTTTGTAATAAACAGCCTGGACTCGAAAACGTTATTCGTAGTACGGATGCCGATTTCGTAATAGGCACAGAAAGTTGGTTAAAACCGGATATAAATTCCGCCGAAATTTTTAATAGTAGCATGAACATTTTCCGTAAGGATAGGTTGCATTTCCAAGGAGGTGGCGTATTTATAGCTGTTAGTAAGTACCTCCCATGTAGTGAAATAGATGTCCATATTGTCTGCGAAATCATATGGATCAAGCTCAACGTAGCTAGGACAAAATGTTTGATAGGCTCCTTCTATCGTCCACCAGATGCAAGCGTAAATATTACTGAGGCCTTGAGAAATAATGTAAATAATATAGCTCGGCAATTTCCGGACCATACAATAATGCTAGGTGGTGACTTTAACTTATCAGATATCAACTGGACTAATTACATTCACGTTACTGGGGGCAGGGATAAAGCAGATTGCGAAATCATTATAGACCTCTTCTCAGATCACATTCTTGAGCAGCTCGTAACTGAAACAACGCGATGCCTCAACGATATCGAAAATATTTTGGATATAGTCGTTACAAATAGGCCTGAAATATATTCATGGATATTTCTACCACCGCGGGAATTAGTGATCACAAAGCTGTAATTGCTACAGTAAAACTAACAACCACATGCAAAAAGAGAAAAGAAAGGATCGTTTACAGATTCGAAAAGGTTTCAAAAGAGTGTTTTAGAGCGTATTTGAGGCATAATTACCATACCTTCTTAGCAGCAGGAGGCACTGTTGAAGAGAGGTGGCATCGATGCTTATGTATAGTTGGGAAGGTATGAACTTGCATATACCAAAACGGACAATCAGGGAAGAAAACGATCCCCCATGGTACAAACGGTAGGTTACTCAAAAAGCAAAGGAAGATACATGCATGATCAAAAAGGACGATGCATCGGACTGCTTTAAATAAGACGAGACAAGGGGGCATGTTAAGAATGCGGCCTTTAATGACTTTCGTGCCAATTCTCTCTTTAAGAGCCTCACTGAAAACTTTAAGAAATTTTGGTCGTATGTAAAAAAAAGTTAGTTGCAGTGGGAACAATAAGCCAGTTCTAATAAAAGACGGGCGGGAAGTTGAAGACAACCACGACAAGGCTACCGTATTTAACACAGAATTAAAAAATTCATTCACGCGTGAAAACATGGAAAACATCCCCACTTTACCACATCGTGTGGAATTAGAGATGGATCCGATAGAAATTGATAGCATAGGTATTGTAAAGCAATTAAAACTCCTGAAGTGGGGTACAGCGCCGGGGTCCGATGGTATACCGTTAAGAGTATTTTCTGAATACACAGAGGAAATTGAACCATTTCTGTCAGATATATTCCATAAATCTTTAGAAGAGAAAAAAGTACCTTCTAGCTGGAAAATAGCCCAGGTAATTCCTGTTTTCAAGAAAGGAGATCGGAGTGATCCTAGGAATTATCGACCCATATCTCTAACATCTGTCTGCAGCAGAATTCTGGAGCATGTCATATGCTCGAACATTATGAAGTTTCTAGATGAGAACGAGTAACTTACACCGTGTCAACATGGATTTCGGAAGAAGAGATCGTGTGAAACACAATTGGCCCTATTTTCCCATGGCGTAATGAAAGTTATCGATGCAGTTTCGCAAGTTGATGCAGTTTTCTTGGATTTTCAGAAAGCTTTCGATTCTGTACCACACAACCGACTTTTAGCAAAGATTTGAGCTTATGGTATTTCGGCTCAGATTTGCGAGTGGATATGTGATTTTCTAACTGATCGATCACAGTACGTCGTTGTTGACGGGGAAGCCTCTTCTAAGATAAATTTTACTTCCGGCATTCCTCATGGAAGTGTAGTAGGACCACTTCTTTTCTTAATATTTATAAACAATCTAGGTGACAATGTCAAATGCTGGTTGCGATTGTTTGCCGACGATGCAGTTATCTATAGGGAAATAAGGTGCTCAGACGACTGCTTAGAAATTCAGGGTGATTTGGATGCTATTTTCGATTGGTTCCGTAAATGGCAGCTTACACTTAATTGCAAAAAGTGCATGGCAATGCGGATAAGTAACAAACAGAATCAGTTTGTTCATGAACACAAAATAAACAATTCAGCTGTTAACACGTTTGATTCCCTGAAGTATCTGGGGGTGATAGTACAAAGCAACATGAAAGGGGACATGCACATAACTTCCGTTGTAGGCAATTGTGATTCATAGGTCATATTTTGAGGAACTGTAATGCTCATACAAAGGAGATAGCGTATAGAACACTAGTGCGTCCACATCTGGATTACTGTTGTGGAGTTTGGGATCCGTATCACAAGGTTCTGATTGATTCAATGGAGAGGGTGCACAGGAGATCTGCTCGATTCGTGACTGGTTGCTACAGCCCTTATGAAAGCGTCACAGAATTGATACATAGATTGGGCTGGGATAGTTTGGAAGACAGACAACGTAGCTTGCGTTCGAATTTATTGGAGAATATGCGAAAAAATTAAATTTTTGAGTGCAATGAAATACTTCTTCCGCCAACCTATTTAGGTCGTAATGACCGGAGGGATAAGATTAGAGAAATAAGATGCCTTACTGATGCTTTTATATATTCCTTCTTTCCTCAAGCTATTCGGGATTGGAATGCACGGGTTTAGGATTGGTGCTTAGCACCCTCTGCCACCCACAAAGTTTGTGATTTGCAGAGTGCAGATGTAGATCTATTTAAAAAAAAATTCCACATACCTTACATTCATGTTTTCATTATATATATACTAGACGACCCGTGCGAAAATTTCGCGAATAAAATGCGATGAATAGTGAGGTTGAATATAATGTCACCAAGTTCAGTCATTACTCTTCATACTCCTACTTCATTTATCGATTTTGGTTAGAAATCCAGGGAGATAAATGGCTTGAAACACAAAAAACATATTTTAGAAATATTGTCATTTTTGCGCTTTATGGGTCGAATTACGAAAAATTCCTTTCTTAGAATATAATGTTACCACGGCGGAAACCTTAGTCTTTAATACGATATGTCATTTATCTATATCGATTAGATATCAAGGGAAATATAAGGCTCGTGACACAAAATACGTTGTAGAACAATTTATACTTTTTCCCTTTAATAGTTGAATTCCAAACACTTCTTTCTTAAAATATGATGTCAGCAAAGCTGAGACATTATTCCTCACAATCGTACTTGATTTTTCGATAGATATCAAGGGAGATATCAAGGGGAGATATCAAGGGAGATAAGTGGCTCGAGACACAAAAAACGCATTTTAGAAAAATTGACTTTTTTGCCTTTTATGGGTCGAATTACGAATATTCCTTTCTTAAAATAGGGTCGTTCCACATCAAATCACCCAATAAAAATAAATTTTACACCCACCTCCTTAGATTTTCATGAAATTTGGCTCAAATGGTTCTAATATCATCATGACAACACCTGCAATTTTTTTTTGCTGTATCTCTTGTAGTTTTTTTTTTATAAATTTTTGAAGTTTTTATGTTTTGCCTTTTCCGAACCTTCAGAAATGGTAAATTTAATTTGTATTGAAAACTTCAAAATTGCTTATCTTAAAAACTCTTTTAGATAACATCATGAATTTTTGCAGCAAGTTTATTTATTATATATATTTGAAGATAAAAATGATACTATTAACATATATTAATATTTTCTATGAAAAAAATTATACGTATTTTTCTTCTTCTTTTTTTTTTATTTTTTAACGGGTGTTTTGTTTTATAAGAATTGCAATATCTAGAGTCTCAGACCTGATAGAATGCTCAAATTTGTTTTAATGTACTCTTAAACATATAGGCTACTTGATAAAACAAAAATAATGATGGCTTTTTAACATGTTTATTAATTATAGTAGATTACATTAGAATTATGTACAAAGATAGTGTACTTACAACACTTATGTATAACCCAACTGATTGCTTGAAACATTGAATTTTTTGAGTAATTTTGTCTTTTTAATAAACTTTAATCCTGATTCAAACTGTTTTTCCACTTCATCCAAGAGCTTTCAGTTCTTTTGATACAGTCTTTTTTGAAGTAATACATTCTTCCAGTGCCGCTTGATTGAGGTGCATCTACTACACAGACTATGTGCTCCAAAGGCACTATGCAAGAATCTTCTCTTTCAGGCCAATAAAATGATGCAGCTGGTCCTGAAGGATGTAGAAATAGAATTTCTGCATTTTCTTCATCATTGAATATTGTTTTTACCAGTCCAAAGTACCAGTTACCATCATAATTTGCAGCCACATAGCTATTTATGGATGGTTTAACACGAACCCAGTCAGAAGAAGAATGGAAAGAAAAGACAAAGGAGGGTTTTACACTATCTGTAGTCCTTCTAATTTCAAGGTTGTTTGTTGGTAGTGGTTTGAAGTTATGAAAACTTCTTGTTCCAGGAATGGTTCGGGTTGCTGAAAAACGTTTTTCTAGTTTTAACCGTAGCAAATCAGCTTCTTTTTTGTCAATAAAGTGAAAATGAATGTTTTCAATATTTTTTTCACAAAACTTGTACACTTCGATTGCTGTCAATATTTGTTCTTCGTCTGAAAGCTGTAGACTGGCTTTCCTTAAAATTCTTTTAATAGTTCCTCCTAGACCATCACAAATTGACTTCCCATGACTTGTTGCAAAAAAAAGAGTGATGGGCCTTCAAATTAAAGTCTCTCACGTGTTCAGTCAAATTTTTAAAACTGTTTCTATTTTTGTACTGCCCAGCACAACCATCTGTAAAGTAGTGAACTGAGTAAATGTCAGTATGATGTAATGACAGCCACTTTGTAATTTCTTTTTGTACAAAGTTAACAAAACCAGTGTCATGTTCTTGGTCATCACTAATAAAACAGTGGTTGGAAACAAAAACATTGTTTTCCTCATTTCTTAGAAAAACTCCAACTGGGAGTAGAGTACAACCACCTCTATTCCAATGGTAACTTTGGATCTCATTTTGTATAACAAAGGAATAATTTTCACTGAAATCCATCACAATAATTGCTGTTTTGGGTGGTGGGTCTTCTTTCAATCTTTGAAAGGCTGCTGATTGGGATTTTGCTATAAACGAGTGCGGGGTGAGCTTTTCCAATGACGTAACCAATAACAAAATGTAGTCTTCAACACTGATAGACTGTTTGATCATTTCTGCCCTGTCTGTGTTAACCCACTGACTGATTACAATTCTTCTTCTAAATCATAATCTTCACTTAGTTTTTCAGTTAAGTACTCAATTAGTGCAGTATTTGCAGGACAGCTGTCGCAATGACGTAGCATGCAGTTTGGTTTTCCGTGTTGCACACAAGCATCTTAATTAGGTCTTTATAAGATTCTTCAATTTTCACAGCATCCAGTAATAGTTTAACATTCTGGTGGATACTGCATACACATACAGTGTGTGTGCCTGCAGCACCAGCAAGGATACACCATTTAGGTCTCAAGAAACAAAATTTTGAAAATCCTACTTCTACCTCGGGATTCTCCCATTTGAAACAAGAATAGAGTTCTCTCAAGTTACACAAAATGAGTCTTTTTTGCATGTACATATTTTTTTGAACACTTACTTTGTCTTTTGTTCCAGGTAGCACTCTCGAACTTTCATCCTTTTCATAAAAATCTGTTACAAGTCTTACTGTATTTTCCTTTTTCCTTAGTTTAATTATTACTGTATTTTCAGAAAGAGTTTTACCTTTTTTTGGACCAGGAGTTTCCAAAATACCCTTTTCAGATTTTAGCTTTCTAGCTTGTCGCACCATTTACTCACTTACATTAAATTCTTTAATCACTTTACTTCGACTCCAAGAATCCGGAGCCAAGGTCAGAATCTGGATTTTCTAGACCTCCCAACAGATGAAATCGTCTCTTTCATAAGAGAAATCATTACATCAAAATCCTTTGCTTTCTCAACCACACTTGTATCTTCTTCGTCATCATCAGAACTTGGTGCATCATATTTTAATGCTTTTGAAACCGCCTTTTTTGCAGTCTTTTCAATACTGCTAACCTTCCTTTTAAAATAAGACCCTTTACTATGTTCTGACAAGCCATGAAGCTTTATCGGCGTTAAAACTAAATTATCAAGAGCAATGTTTGTTTGTACGAGGGATTCATTTCTGGATTCCAATGATTCTAATTCAACCATGACTTCATCATCTGTTTCACTTTCATTGACTTCAACTCTTAATTTTTTCTCACAAAAGTTACGGCATGTTGAGCAAAGCTTTTGTCCAGGTTTTATGCTAATATTTTTTGTCAGTAATTGTTTAGAAAGATCCAAGCCTACACTTCTCAATGATTTTTTGATGGGCTTTTTGTGTTTTTTTTAGTGGGTCTACACATGTTGTTCGATACTTTTCAAAAACATTTAAAAAGTAGTAGCTGTGGTGTGAACATATATTCTTAAATTCACACACATTAATTCCAGATCGTAAGTGGATCAAATCTTTTTCTTCCTCACTCAATTCAGATAACGGTTGTAACTTTTTTGAAGGTGTGTAGGTTGTTTGGAAACAGTCAGATTTTTTAAATAACCCTACGCTACAGGTTTGAATATCTGACATACTGATTTCACTTTTGGTCTGATTACTGTTCTGGTTACTTTTATAGGATATTGGAAAAGAATCTCTGTAAACTAAGTAACAGTACTTACTGAAAGTTCGAATAAACTTAATAAAATACTATCCAAGCACTATTTAACACTGCAATAATTTTTTACTTCAAAACACAGGAGTAACAAAACAAAATCCAAGCCTACATTGTTACTCCATTAAATTGATAACAACTATAACTGTTGACCAAATTAAAACTAAAAGACTTAAAACTCTGAATGAAAAAAATAATAAATAAATTACGTCACTGTATGTAAGCACAACCTGACTCAATGAAAGACAGTGAGCAACTGAATCTAACAATTACCAACTGTGGAAGAACAGCATGACACCACAGGACAAGAGCCTGTTGAGACATGCTTGCAGAGTGAGCTGTATGGAGGAGCATGTCGCCACAGGAAATGTATCTGATCAGACTTGCAGAACCATGCAAATTTTAATGAGCACAGCTAATCAGGCACTGTTATTAGCTAAATCAAGGTAAACCTGACTTGAATTGTACTATTATGACGACTGAGCTTTTTTTTTAACTATTAGTACTGTAAAAACACACACAGCTGATTGAATTTTTAACTTAACATACCAAGTTTAAATTTAAACTTAACTGGAGTGGAAAATTGATATCTATCAACATTAATATTATTTATTAAGAAGATAAAAACTTATTTTTGGTGTCTAAGTCACTTGGTTCTTTTTATTTTAAAAATATAATTAATATTATTTTAAAAATTAGATAACTATTAAACAGGTTAAAAAGCCAACATAATTTTTCTTTTATCTAATAGCCTATACAATTAAGAGTATTTTAAAACAAATTTGAGCTTTCTATCAGGTCTGAGACTCTAGATATTGCAGTTTTTGTAAAACTAAACATCCGTTAGCTAAAAAAAAAAAAAAAAAAAAAAAAAAAAAAAAAAAAAAAAAAAAAAAAAAAAAAACAACTTGTAAATTTTTTCATTTGGAATATTTTAATATATCTTTATGGTATTTTTTTTAACATTTAGATACAACACACAAACTTATTCCAAAATTTCATACTGATATCTTGAGTATTCTTTAATATAGGCCTAAAAATTTTTTTAGTTGTGAGGACACGTCGTTTTTAAGTTACGATTTCCGACTGCTGAAACAACGCCAAACCTAAAAACTTTAAAAATTTATATAAAAAACTATAAGAGATAGAGCAAAAAATTTTACAAGTGGTTTCAGGATGATAAAAGAAGTAATTGTACCAAGTTTCATCAAAATCTGACATGGTTGGTGTCAAGGCCTGGGTGACTTGACATGGAATGACCCAATATAATGTTACCATGGCGGAGACCTTATTCTTTAATATGATACCTCATTTACCTATATCGGTTAGATATTAAGGGAGATAAATCGCTCGTGACACAAAAACGCATTGCAAAAATATTGATACTTTTGCCCTTTAAGGGTCGAATTCCGAAAACTTTCTGGCTTAATATATGACGTCACTAAAGCGGAGATCTTAATCTTTAAAACGATACTTCATAAAACGGTTTCAGATAGGTATCCAGGGAGATAACTGACTCGTAACACAGAAAACAGCATTTTTTAAAAAATTACATTTTTGCCCTTTAAGGGTCGAATTTCGAAAACTTTCTTGCTTAAAATACGATTTAACCAAAGTGGAGACCAAAAGCTTTAAAATGACACCTCATTCATTGATTTCGGTTAAGTATGAAGGAAGATATAGGCTTGTGACAAAAAAATACCTTATAGAAATAATATATACTAGACGACCCGTGCGAAAATTTCGCGAATAAAATGCGATGAATAGTGAGGTTGAATATAATGTCACCAAGTTCAGTCATTACTCTTCATACTCCTACTTCATTTATCGATTTTGGTTAGAAATCCAGGGAGATAAATGGCTCGAAACACAAAAAACGTATTTTAGAAATATTGACATTTTTGCGCTTTATGGGTCGAATTACGAAAAATACCTTTCTTAGAATATAATGTTACCAAGGCGGAAACCTTAGTCTTTAATACGATATGTCATTTATCTACATCGATTAGATATCAAGGGAAATATAAGGCTCGTGACACAAAAATCGGTTATAGAAAAATTTATACTTTTTTCTTTAACGGTTGAATTCCAAAAACATTCTCTCTTAAAATATGATGTCACAAAGCTGAGACATTACTCCTCATAATCCTACCTCATTTATCGATTTTGGTTAGATATCCAGGGAGATAAATGGCTCGAGATACAAAAAACGCATTTTAGAAAAAGTGACATTTTTGCCCTTTAAGGGTCGAATTACGAAAAATTCCTTGCTTAATATATAATGTTACCATGGCGGAGACCTTATTCTTTAATATGATACCTCATTTATCTATATCGGTTAGATATTAAGGGAGATAAATCGCTCGTGACACAAAAATGCGTTATAGAAAAATTTATACTTTTTCTCTTTAAGGGTTGAATTCCAAACACATTCTTTCTTAAAATATGATGTCACAAAGCTGAGACATTACTCCTCATAATCCTACTTCATTTATCGATTTTGGTTAGATATCCAGGGAGATAAATGGCTCGAGATACAAAAAACGCATTTTAGAAAAAGTGACATTTTAGCCCTTTAAGGGTCGAATTACGAAAAATTCCTTTCTTAAAATATAATGTTACCATGGCGGAGACCTTATTCTTTAATATGATACCTCATTTATCTATATCGGTTAGATATTAAGGGAGATAAATCGCTCGTGACACAAAAACGCATTGCAAAAATATTGATACTTTTGCCCTTTAAGGGTCGAATTCCGAAAACTTTCTGGCTTAATATATGACGTCACTAAAGCGGAGATCTTAATCTTTAAAACGATACTTCATAAAACGGTTTCAGATAGGTAACCAGGGAGATAACTGACTCATAACACAGAAAACAGCATTTTAGAAAAATTTACATTTTTGCCCTTTAAGGGTCCAATTCCGAAAACTTTCTTGCTTAAAATATGATTTAACCAAAGTGGAGACCATAAGCTTTTAAATGACACCTCATTCATTGATTTCGGTTAAGTATGAAGGAAGATATAGGCTTGTGACAAAAAATACCTTATAGAAATAATATATATGATGATAATATCAATGAGGAAGAAAATGCTTTATATATATACTTTAAACTTCTGATTCTACAGCAATAACTTTCATCATGTCATGAGAAAACAGAGTCGACTGAGTTTCACACATTCTATTCTTCAAAATCTGAATTTCTTGGATACTACAGAACTATTTAGAAGACCATGGAAAAGATTTACCTCAACCAATGCAGGCAGGGAATGAGTAGGTTAAAAGGCTTATGCAGTATCAAAACACAGTCAACCACACTGTAATGTTACATGTGATCAAAACAATTATGGTAGAGTGGGCTTCTACCTGGCTAGTATGTGAGAGGACGTCTTAGTCTCAGAGGACTAGGCAGGAAACAGAGAAAGCTCAACAAAGGAAATCTGCTCACTGACACTCGGCATAAGATTTGACATTCAATAATTTCAGCATAAATTCCCCAGCATTGAAGCAAAGAGAGCATCTGTTGACTGAGTAAATTTTCATTAAACTCCACAGCATTGGGAAAAGAATATAAGTCTAGAAATATTAAAAACTCTCTAAAATGAAATGTGATGTTTAATACAATTTTTATATGAACTTCTAATAAAAATAGGTTGATGTTTGATTTTAGAAATAATAATTATCGAATATATGTTACTTTAGTATTTTGATAAATCACATGTTCACGAGTTGAAACTGGTATACATGGATGTGACTGTTGGTGTGTGTAACTGGAGGTACAGTACATTGCACTGAATAAAATTGGCTAAGAAGTTACAGTTTTGAACTGCCAAATATCTATCAGTTACGGAGAATCTAATTATTTTCTAAATTTTCACCTAAAGAAAGAGAATGTCAATGAAGTCACTTGGAAGTATCATAAGACATTAATCAAAACATTCAAATGCTTTGTAATAAATTATGCTTAGCAATTTATTATTTGGGAGGTGGAGACAATGTTATAGGATACAGGGAAAAACAGGATATTAGTGAAGCAAGAAATAAAACAGTGCAACAGAGAAGAAATAGTGGCCTAGTTAAAAAGATCAATTCCACACTTTTTAAATTCAGAACAATGGTGTGAAATGTAATGTTACCTGTGATCATAAACATTAAATTGGCTTGCCAACAATTTATAAAAATTATTTGCGTGTTAAATACACTTGCAGAGAAAGTGAAGGCAGGTAGCATGAATCATACGTCAACCACTGTAGCTGGCAGGGATGGCCTCTACCTTGCTTATATTTGAAGAAGACAACAAACCTCTTAGGCCCAGGGGACTAGGCTAGAAATGCATGTACCATTCTAAGTTTGAGAAAGACCCAGTGAAAATTTTGAACAAGACAAGATTAACAGAGAGACAGATGCAAGCTACAGTGAATTGTATGCTGAGTGAGCGCAAGTAAAAACGATTAGCAAATAAGTCGAGACCGAGGGTAAAAATTAAGCTAATGATGGACACTTTCTGGATATCACATCTTGAACTCTCAGGTCTTGCAGGATGAAACGATTGAATGTCACCACTGGAGAGGAACAAGGGTGGGTGAGATGACCCTGAGGTCGATCTTTTGTTTTGACTTTGAGCCATTAGCCAGGTCTTGTGGGTGACCCATCACCCAATGTGGCCAGGCCCTCACTGCTTGTAGCTGTTCACAATGACTATCCATCACACCACACATGGTGCCAGAACTGTCACTCTATGCCAACACAGCCAGTATCATTGCTGAGCCGAGATCACGTAATGGCAATTTGCTGTTACCCCACAACACTTCTGACCACTCCCATCTATGAACGGTAAAGGAACTTAGTTTATGCCACCATTTTTATCAGAACTCAGTTTTTAAACACCCAGTACACTTGTGAGATATTTCATGCTGTCACTGAGTTACAGCAATATGAACTGTTCTAGACTTTTGTATGCAATGACCAATTTCAATCAAGTACATTTCTTCACGTTATTGTCATTTGATATATTCACAAATAAAGATTATTCACTTCAATTGGTTTTAAAAGAAGTATGTGTTAATTTGTGAGGTTTTCAATTTCTAGTATAACAATAACCGCCTTTCCTTATGAATGACTATTTTGTATGTAAAACCATTGACGTGTTTTTGGTTGAAGTCAATGGTACACAAAGTATCACATTCATTAATTTAGTTAACAGTCATATTTCAAGCCGAAATATTTAACAATATTTCCTTTGAGGATTTATAGATAAACCTCATAAACAAAAGAGGTAGTTTTTAAATGGTCGCTCAAATATCGGTTCATTACTCATATTAATTATAATAATTCTTAGTAACCCAATGGAAACATTTCAATACATACAACTAAGCTGCTGCAACATTTCATTCATCCCTACCTTTATTAAAGTGTACCTTAAGCATAGCACGAAAATGATTTATAACTTGCATGTGCAACATACCTCTGAGCGAATCCAAGCTTCCCAAAGTTCTTTAACAGAGATATGTTTATCATTATTTCGATGGAATGCTTGTTGCCTTCTCTCGTGACCTTCTTCATACTTCAACTCTTCTCTCAAAAACTAAAACAAAAACATACTCTAAACAGAAAGGCATAATACCTCTGCACAGATAATTCTTTTATCAACACAGTTCTGATTAACAAAAGCTAAGAATTTGCACAGTTCAAAGGTACTGTGCACAAAGAAATGTGCTGTTTTAATTAATTTCAAGGAGAGCTGCATCTATGAGTGATATCACACCTTTTGCCACTGTCAGTACTGAGGAATTATAAGATTAATGAAAGACTGCAACACTGATTTATTTTCTCTTTGTTTCAGTAAAAATTTAGTGAAAACTGAATAGTATTATAACTTGGTGCATAAACAACAGTTTACAAAAAGTTTCACAATTACACACAAATATTTAATAAATTTTACTATCCATCCTGCATTATTTCTAATTCTGTATTAATGATTTAAGATGTCAAAAAGAGTCTTCATTTTCAAAATTCATGCAAGTAAAATGTTTTTCAAATGGTATTAGTGGTCATTTTGTAATTCTTTTCCATTCCTTATCACAATTCACCAATAATTAAAACATACATTTCTAAATGATATCCAAGTCATAAGAGATTCAAAACAATCATAATATTTTATTCAATTCACTTTATAAAACAATTGAAGAAATTCATTTTATTAAAAAGTTTCTATTAACTTTATTATACTTACTTCATCAGATTCTGATAAATCAACATTTCCATTTGCATCGTCATCTAATTGCCTATGCAGAGAGCGAATAGCTTCCAGACCAATACGATCATGTGATGCTTGGGTAAGGCATGCAATATCTTCATTACAACCTTCTCCTATGGCTGCAATTAACATGTGCGTTAGTGATTTTGAACAATTGTAATAGAATTCCACTTTTAACACAAAAGAAGAAGAAGAAGAAGAAGAAAAAAGAAAAAAACAGGTGAACTTACTCTGGCAAAAATAATTGCTCTTGAATTAGTTGTGAAAAACTAACCTTATAGCATTTCTCAATTTTATTCCTTGAGATACTAATTACCGGGATAATTGTGACATACTGATTATGCTGCTACGGCAGAACTGTGATAGCAAATTTATTACACTTAAACCATCTTCATGTAATTGTCTACCCATATGATGAAAGGCATTAGCAAATTGTTTCTATTCTTCTGCAGCATTACATTTAACTTATACAGCAACAACTTTAGAGATAAATTTTAACTTAAACTAACCAAAATTAAGTTTTCAGGATGAAGAATTTTAAATTCCTTCCCTTGATTCTTGTATCAACAAATCCCAAAAGATGTTTTGTCTTGCACTTACTGAAGGTATTATGAGGTAACTTAAAAAAAAAAAAAAAGTTGGAATGAGTTCCACTCTCACTTCAATTGCACAGACACATACCATCACCAGTTAAACTTCCGTACTGATCAAATTTTAAATTTTGCAAAACGTCATTCATTTTAAATAGACATTTATACTCAGGAATTGATCTGTTACATAGCTTTATATACAGTCGGTTACCTTTCTCTCACACCAGATTCCACAGTAACACTTTCTACATTTGCATTATGTAACATAGATGTAGTGGCAACTTTCTTGTAAGTTTCAGTAAGAAAAGAGAATGAAAGCATTCCCTAAATGGCAGAAATATTCTGTTTGGAAATAAACACTAGAACTATTAAAACAAACAGAAGTTTTGGATTAACCAGGAATAACATGAAATGTATCTGACGGGAAACAAAGAGGAAATGTTCTGTTCAGAAATTATTAAGAGACGTCAGATTAAAAGTAAATTCACGTGGTCTTGTGACCTGGGAAAGAGTTTCGAAGTGACGCGCATTCTGCGTCTGTGGTTGCTGGACCTTCGGTGATCAAACAACTCTTAAAAATTCATGGCCCCATCAGGATTTGAATCAACGACTGGACCCCAAACTTTTTGAAGCAAATGCCTTAAACATTGAGCCATCAGAACTTTATTGTTATAAAATAACTTTCTGTTAGTGAGAGCATCTTTATTTGTTTTAGACAATGAAAGACCTATTAAACAAATTAAATGTCCTGCAACTACACATTTTCCTTTTGAAAATATGTAAAAAAGGTAAACGATACAGCGTTCCAAGGGCTTCACGCAGGAGTTTTTAAGCTAGAGCTTCATGTCCCTGTTACAACCTTTTCGGCACTAGAAGGGATGTGATGGGATCAGCACCATCTAAATGGACAAAATAATTATTCTGGTGGAGTGGAAGACTACTCTTTATTTTCTTTGTTTATGATGTGCTATTGATACAAAAAGACAAAATGCTACACCTGTTTAATATCTCATAATTCGAGAGGAAAATGTAACTACTTATCACTGATTACATTTCATCCATATATATTGCTAAATATGGAGGGGGCATGGAAAGATATTGGAGTAGGTATGAAAAGTAGTGCATGGAAGGGAAACGATGACCATGACCACAAGCTGGCACTCGATTTCAGGCACAAGGGTGTGGGAAGATATTCTTTTTTAGGTCAGGGTGTCAGGGATTGGAATGAGTTATCAAGAGAAATTATGAATAATTTACTGAAAACGATGAAAGAATTTTAAGATAAAATTTGTAGAGGGCAAATGTAGGTGGGTGCAGGATAGGGGGAAGATGGGGGTGTAGGAAAATTGCCACCGGAGCCTGTGCTCCATTGCAATTAAATTAAATATTTACTTATTGTTTTACTTTACTGTTATGGTTTTTAATGTTTCATAGTTGGCATTCATCATGGAATGATAAAAAGTACTCTCTTTCAAAATGCTGAACTCCACAATACGACTGGCAAACAATCAAAGAGATTGTAGCGGTACCACTGTGTGTTTGAAAGTAGCGCCGGTTTGTGACGTCATCGGCACCATGTCCGTGGCCACGGAAGGGTGAGCCCCGGGGGCCGCATGGTGGGTGCTGTGGTAGCCACAAGGTGGGCAGTCGGTCGCAGGACGTGGAGAAGTGTGGTTGGTGTTAAGTTGAAAGTTGTAAACGTGTGAACGTGAGTAAAAGGTGTACAAATAGCCGTTCTACTTTAACTGGATCTGCAACTTTGGAGTGATAGAAGTCCGATAAGGTTATAAACATTGGTGGTGTTGGAAAAATTGAAGGCAATGAATTAAAATTAGTTTTGTGAAATAACTGTTTATTCATTCAGTAGTCTTTAAATGTTCTCAGTTGGAAACTGAGTGGCGGCCGGTCAAGAGAATCTGTATCTTAAGAAGGTACTTGCGGTAAGAGTTTAAACTACGCACATTATATTTCAGTGTGCAAGATTGAAAGTAAGACATTCTGGTAGCAGATGTGAGTGGGCGACCCACGAGACCGCAACATGATGACCTAATTTGATTAATTTAATTTAATTGCGATGGGGCGCACGCTCTGTTGTCAATTATTCACTGTGAGATGGCAAGATACTGAATATAACCAAGACACTAGACAATTTGTATAAGTGTAAGACAGAGGTCCAGAGTATATTCAAACCTCAAAGCAAATTAGTGAATGTCCCACTATTTATTAATAATTAATTTAAAATGTATATTTATCCTAACAATTACAAAAAGGAGGACATAACACATCACAGTACAGTTGGAACAATTCAAATTCAGATAAAGTAAAGATTTTGGTAATATATTGCTCATGAAAAAGCTGAAATCTTCATACCTTGTTTCACACTACACAGTGTCTGCTGTAATTGTGATCCAGACTACATGAGTGTAATATGTGGGAAACAACTTTCAACCACATATAGTAAAGTTGTCAGTGACAAGGTGCTCATGAAAGCACCCAAGAATTAAAACTTTATTTTGGTAGCAATGGAATCGGACATCACACTGAGAAACACAATATTTTATTTTGTATGTACAATCCAGTAGGAGTGAAACTAATTTTTGCTGGCACTATTTACTGGGTGTGCAGTCCTATTTGCATATAATGTAATATATACTAAATGGCTGCATTGTCATGAGGGCCTTGTAGTTTAATTTCTGTGTAATCATTCCAGAACTGACACCACTGCTCACTTGATGGTTTAATTAATTTTTCACCAATGGCCCACAGTTGACATAACTTTCTCACAGGATGGTTGAAATTCTGACTAGACCACTTTCCTTGTCCAGAAACACGCTAAACTTCTTCCTCCAAATTCCAGCAGCTCTCTCCTTCAGTAAAAAAAGAAGTAATTAACTCTTGTTGGTTTTCAGGTTCGTTTGAATAGAGGCCAGGTTACTATATCTTCTTGCCACAGTATTTAGCGGCTTTCACAGCATTGTCCTTTGGTAAGATTAAATCCTGCTGATTCACAGGTTTATCCAAGAGTGGACAGAGGTGTAGGTGATCTTGTATATGCATTGCTCCACACTCGCTTGTTTCGTCCTCTGCATAGCCCCATTTCTTCACGTTGCTTTTGCATTTAGAGACTACTGTCCTGAGGCGATTAAGTGCTCTCCACATATTATACCTTAAATTATGTGCCCCAGGTAGTTTCTTTTTTAGCTCATGATTATGATCGCTGTAATTCTCTTGCCAGAATCTTATTCGTCCAGTCTCTGATATAGTTGTAGGGGTATTGTTCTCCTAAGGAAACTTTCTGGACCTCAGTCATTGTGGAACAATAATGTGATTGTGTAATGGGTGCTGAGGGTCTCCTAACGGCATCTTTCTCTTTAACTCCTTTTTACCTACTTTTCTGATATTTGTTGGCACTATACCCACTAGTTGATATACTGTGGTTAGATGTACCTGACTAGAGCATCCAGTAAGCACTGATACATTACAAGGTAGAAGCAATTTGTTTTTGTAAGTGTTAATGCAACCTGGACCACAGAAATAGTAACACTGAAAATTAGCCATCTGTCATATCATGTCTTATGGTTAAGGTTATTCTAGGTTGCAATGTAGCCCAATTGTAAACAAAATCAATGATTAATGCACAGGCAATAACAGGACTGCACCCGGCTTTATAGTGCCTACAAAAATTACATTTTCGGCTTCTATTTATGAATAGTTCATATAAGATAAACTAAAAAAAATATCTCAGCATGATGTCTACTTTCCCCTGCTGCTAAAATAAATTTATAATTCAAGGGTATCTACTGCATCTACACATGAAAGCAATTTAAATTTAAAAATAAATATTAAAATCTGTGGGCCTTTAGCAGCACCACTGCAAGCAAGTTGTCACTGTAATACAGGACGTATTAAAATCTAACCACAAACACTGCTGATATTGCTTCTTGGAATTAAAACTTTTTATCCCACGCACGAGAATACAGCCAAATATTGAATTGTGAATCTGAACCGAAATATCACACAATAAACAGTCTTCAGTTTCCAATTAAGTTTAACACTTTTTCTGACGCAAGACTCCACCACAATTACAGAATAACACACAGCATACGTCAAGATTGTAGGTATATTATGTAGCACGCCAATATGAATGTGTCTGTATTTATGTTTTTACTTATTTGTATATAACCTTGTGATCTACCACACATCACAAGAAATTACTGTTAGAAACTACTATGTAGGGTTATGCAGCATAAACATTTCTACAATAAAATTTAATAACATCAAGCAAACCAAGGACACCTTTAGAGGAAAAATATTTCTCTATATTAATTTATGCAACAATTACTACTGTAGCCCTCCAGCATATTAAAAACAAACAGTTCTTTCAATGAGGCAGTATATACAAGGAAACAGATTGAGGGTCTACAGGAGTATATCTGCAAAACTACTTTATGCTGCACCAAGTAAAAGCATCGTAATACTGTGGCAGACAATCATGAGACATTTTATTTTCCAACAGTAATTGGGTTGGAATGTGTATTGAAACATATTGACATTTCAAGAATTATTTTCCAAAATAGTTCTAGCAGTGTCTTGCTGATCCAGGCTGTATTGTATCATGGGATTACTAGAGATTACAATTTTACTACAACAACATTAAGTCTGATGTCATATGATTACAGCAATCAATTGCAAGACACAACTAGAAATTCTTTCAGAAATATTTCTAGCAATGCCATGCTGGTACAGTGTGTATTTCAACCTGATTACTGCTTGAAAATAAAACATTTTCTGACTAAACACCTCAGTATTAGTTTGCACGGAGCAATGGTATGATAATGGAATCAAAATATGGGTATTATCTAGACCTCGATACCGTTACAGTCACTTACCACTTTGCCAACTACAGCGTTGTAAACAAAAATAGCACCTGATATCTATGATTTCACTGTTTCCGCGTGTGTCATGTTCAGCGTTCTTTTTGTACCAAATGTCACTTGCGGGTCTGCACAGAAAACAGGGGTTTACGGGCGGGGAGAAATTAATAATCAAATTTTGGTCTTATCAACTGTATGAACGTAAGTATTAATTGAAAATTTCAATCGTGGTTTTGAAGATATTTGGTATCGGTATCTAGAATATAACTGCAATGAAGTCGTACGCCGGGAAAGTCTTCGTACTTACATCTAGAATATAGTCCATCCACGTATTCTATGTGGTGATACCTTACGAAATAAAATTTTTATGTATAAAAAAGATTTTGTCAATTTCATTTAGGTTTTAATGCAGCTGAACCACACTAACAGCGATAGCTACGATTTTGAAACTGAGTATCAGCAATATCATATTGCAACGGTCACGTTTCACTATGGTCCAGGCTGCATTAAGATGTAAACGACAGTAACAGATATGACTTAAAAAAAAATTAGGTATCCGCAATAAGGTGTTCGATAGTCCATGTTTTTTCATATTTGTTGCTAATTCGATATAAAAATACTTTGATGACAGCTAAAATTACAGTTGTTGATGCAGTATCGCCTATCAGAAACAATCAGAAGACGTTAATTCTATATTCTGATACCAATACTCTAAAATTTTTTTTTTGAATTACATTTTTATGTAAATATACTACTTTCTTTGTACTCATCTGAAAAACTCATACTGTCCATGGAAGGCCCCGTTAGTGACATTTAAAGCCGTGCATGGAACTTATACGTCACATTCAGTAAAGTAGTGACCTCATACTCTCTCCATCCGGAAGTGTTTACATCACGGGCGGTAAGGAGTTGTAGCGGTATCGGGATCTGGTTAATACCCCAAAATCTTTGGTAGTTGCTCCATTTACTGCTTGGAAACAAATCATGATTGATTGCCACAGTATTATTACATTTTGTGTTGTAAAGAAGCTCCACTGGTACTGTATACATTCAATATTAGCTGATACCCACGACTTCGTATGTGTGGATTAAGAATTTCTTCGCCAGAATTGAATACAGAAAGTTGTTGGTAACAAAGGATTGCCCTCAAACAACACTGAGTCGGCATAATATGACAGGAAAGCTATCACTATCTCATTCTACCATCGAACCTGACTTTTGAAGAGAATCAATTTCCAACATATTTCTGTCATCATTCGATAAGTTCTCAAAATGTTCTCTACAACTGTTAATCATACTGGAAAAAATGTCCTGTACCTTTCCTACAGATTTTCTTCTCAAATTCCATCAATATCGGAATAGCCATTTAGTCGTCAAAAGGTAACAAAAAGACAGACTTATTTCCGCATCTATAGTATTATTACTGCAGATCACACACACAGACAGCGAACAACCCCTGAGGGATCGTTATAACGTAAGTAAAGTGTACACCTACGTTTTGCCTCGCATTGAATCCCTAAATTCGTGATATCTACAGTTTAACATTCAATCCGAATAACCAATGGTCCATGCGTGACTCTTGTGATCAAAAACAATTTTTAAAAATCCTTGTCTCCATGGAGATTTGAAGCGGAGACCACGATCCACACAGCAGTAAGCAAGTGTTTTACCCACTGAGCTACCAGACCCGTATATGGAAAGGCAGTACAGAGATCTACACATCCTACGTGTCTGTTTATCGCTGTCAGTAATTTTTCGAAATTTTAAGACAACATGTATTATTTATAATGAAAATTTTTCAGCACAACATATTTTTCTCCTTGTTTCAAAGGATAAGTGTGCAAACTTTCATTGAAATCAGATGAAAACTGTGGATTTGTATGAAGAACAAACAAACATACATACATTAATCTTTATATATATAGATTTATACTGGATTAATATTACAAAATTCACACATAGATAATCATTTAATTACTATTAAGATATGGGCAATAGCGCATTCACTGGGACTCATCAAAGGATTGTCGTTTTTGTCTGAAAACTGTTGCACATGTTCTTTTGGTGATACTATTTACTATATGTTGCTCTTACAGGTGTAAAATGTTTAGATACTTCACAAACTTCACTGGAAAAGTGTCGTAACGCTATACTGCGAGCGACTGGGAGAAGCCTAATAGTGAAGTATAATGACCATGCACATGTCCTTTGAATGATATTACTTGGGAATATGTTGCTATAAAGGTATTTATACGGAAAAGATTACACACTAAAAAAAAAAAAAAAAACTTAACGATATGCGAACGTTGGTTGCCTCATTTATGTACACATATGCAACGTCCAACGCTAATAGGTATTACATCGCCAAGAAACATATCCACATCTTATGCCCAAGATGTTAATATTCTACGGCATTTATCAAAGTAGGCTGCAGCAATATTAACGTTGCTTATGTTTGGGTTGAAAGTGCGGCAATATGCTTGTTTCAGCATTAGGACAAAGTTTTTATATTTGAAATGTAGCCTGTACCAAAATGGTGTTTGGTTGTTGTTGTTAAAGCATAATTTGCTAGAAATTTGAATTTATTAAACATTCATCATGATTTTCAAGCAGAATCATTAGCAGCACCTGTGGATAGGTTGGAATACAGCCTGGACCAAAATGGGCATAGAGGCTTCAAATCAACTATAAATTTTGTTTTTATAATAAAGCGGGTTTCATTTGGTTTTTTTATCATTGATACATTTTGTTGCACGTATTATTACTAACAATGGAAGTCGCATATGATAACAAATGGCGTCCTCTCATCACTGAGCGTGTGCTGTTACAGCAGTTTGTTATTTTGCGTGAAGTTTTTGCGTTATAAACTGTCTTGATGGTTGTAATAGAAACAAATTAATAAATAATATATGCCTAGTCGAAGGAACGATAGCGTTATCATTATACATGGCTATATGCGATCTCCCAGTCACTCACCGCCTTACATTTTGGCACTTTTCACGTGAAGTTTGTGAGGATGTATATATTTTACAGCTCTAAGAACAACAAATGTTAAATATCACCCAACGAACGTGTGCAACACTTTTCAGATGAAAACTACAATTCCTTGATGAGTCCCAGTGATTGGGCTATTACTAAGATATGATATTAGTATTGTGAATTATGGATCTGTCAAGACTTTTCAACTTTCAAAAAAATTACATTTAATTTAAACATGTCTCCCACTCAATGTCACATATATGTAGCCTTCAGAAATGCACCAATGTGATATTACAGACATCCCAAGCTTAACCTACAGTTATTTACATCTCTAAAATTTTTAGAAGTACCCATAAAAAACACTCTTTTAACCTAAGAAGTGCCTGATAATCTAAATAATACACATAGGAACACAAGGACAGTTGGCAATTTTTGACAGTTCACAGCACAGCTGATCCGCCATGTGGAACTAACATTACAAGTAACCACAAACCCACAAAGGAATATAAAATTTGAATAAGGCTACTGTTCTTTATCCTGTACCAAATTGTACATTTGCTCTTGCGAACTGAGCCTTCAACAAGAGTACAAGCTGTGTCCCCCCCCCCCCCCCCCCAACAAAACATTCTGAATTCCTCGTCAGTGAAACTAATGCTTGTTATTAATTAAAGCATCATGCAAAGAAACATATTTTTTTTTTTTTTTTTTTGTAGAGTTTACAAGTTGGAAAGATTTGTAAGATCAAGCTGGTGAAATTGGGCCAAATTTATATCTCCGTACAGTGAATGTTTAATACCCATCTTAGATATTATTGCTGCAATATTAATAGTTTGTTATTAAGCTGAAATGCTACCTGGATCAGAATTACAATTGAAATTTCATATTACAGTATTTGGCATAAAATTTTTGTCTTTGCTCATAACATAGGCTGCTTTTATTATCATCCTGTTAGTGACGTCATGTATCGCAATGTAAATTACTACCTTGAAATCATAATAAATCTTACCCGCTTCCAAACCAGCAGCATAAGAGTCAGAATCAGTCCAAACAGAATGTGAACTGGGTGATCTGCTCAAGGGGCTTCCAGTGGAATACGAAGATTTGAAGGTTCTTTCTTGTCGTAACTCTTTAGGTGGCTGTTTTTCCCCATCTTGACCTTTACAATAATTCGAAAGAAGAAGACATATAACTGCCACAGTTTGAGAATTTGGTATATGCATTGTACCAGTAAGAACACCGCGACACAATTTCCTATTTAAAACAAATCTTGAAAGTCACTGGTCTTCCATTGGAGATTCATTCCTCCTCTTCCAATTTTACACTGTAAACTCACTTCACATTCACTAACCAAATTTTCAACAACAATAACTACTGTATTCGCACTCACACTTCAAGGTTGATGGTTTTCTTGCTCTTACCCGAGGTCAAGGAGTAATAGAAGCAAAGAATAATTCGCGCCACTGCCTTCTTAAACATTCGTTTCCAATTTCGAAGTTATCAAAATTCTTTTAATAATAAACGTGTACATTAATGATCGGTCTGTGAGCATTAAATGTTGTGGCTTTTTCCATCTACAATTTTCCAATCCATTCATTTGCTTCTATCTGTAAATGTTTTATACTCTTAATATTTACACATAGTATATAGTTTTAAAAATAGTTTGATATAAGTTTTTTTTCTATAGTCCTCTATTTTTTTAATTACACAGAATGTCTTCAATTCCCAAGGAACAGCCATAGCAGTAAGGGTGATAAATTATGAGAGAGTTAGGTTAGGGTACAGACGAGCGGACACAAATATGTGGCTTAAGGCGATATTGAATGCAGATGAATAATGGGAGATATCATAAATACCAAAGAAATATTTTTTTAGGGACCAACCATACATTATATCACTTTTATGACTATTTCTCTATATCTCCTCCAAAAGATGAAATGCTTCCAAACAGTGTGCTCTGGCCTGTATACCGTTGCATTACCTAGTTCCAGATATTTACATTTAATCTCCTCTCCGCCGAACAATGATAGTAACCATACTGCTGTCCTGCCCAGATGATCTAGAAGCAGCTATCAAGATTCTACAAAGATTCTCCATCCATCACTACATCATGTTATCCGGTGGTGAGGACATCAACACCATCTACGCAGCAGTCAGCAGAGGATCAAAGCGCTCCTACCCTGCAGACCACTGTGAGTCACAGCATACACACTGTCGAAGCGAAAGTCGACGTCACTACGCAGACTTCCGCAGCAAAGCCTTTATCACGCAACTGGCACTTAGCCAGGGACTGCACTGAACCTACTAGGTGTGTTCGCTGTGGAGGCGGTCATGGAGTTGCTGATTGCAAAACACCCCGCAACGACCCCACCTGCTGCAACTGCGGGTCCAAGCACTCTGCTTCTTATCGTGGCTGCCACACATGGAATCAGCAGCAAAGTAGAAACATAACGCAGAGGCGTCATCAAATGCAGTCTGAAAAAAGACGTCAAGATAACGGGGCATCAGCGAAACACCATCGTTGCAGCGCAAGGGAGCAGCGAGGAAACAAGAAGGGAGCGCGGCCGAATGCGCTTCATACGCAGCCCGCAACAAGACAGCAAGACTACGACACTTCGGCAGTGACACCAATCAACACCAACGAAGCAGGAAGACGCCGGAGAACAATCAAGTTAACCAGTCGACCTCCGGTGGAAAATGCAGCCACACCTATGTTCGTCACGACGTGAACCAGCGGAACGACAGGCTGGATGTTCTCATCTCACTACTCGTCCAAGTTGTCAATCATCTGTCATCGCAAGGAGGCATGCAACCTTGCCCGAAGATGCCTTAATTCATCAAGATGCCGCGAAGGTGGCATTCCGACCAGTGAAGAAAATCATCAGATGCCAAACAAGAAGACCTACCAACAGTTATACGAAAGACCACTGTCCATCCTAACAAGAAATTAAAACAATGAAAGAGCAAAATTAAAGACATACCAATAGCAAAAGTCACCCAACCTGAAAGTCTGAAGGAAATGTTCAGTGACAAAACCTTCACTGAAACTGCTTGTAATATAAAAGCAGAAATTGCTCTCGGGCGCGAACAATGATACAAAACCTTGCAAGAGTGTACCAAGGATTAGCTTCAGGGAGGGGGGGGGGGGGCAAATACCATGGAGGCCTTCCTCCATGGCAAATACAAAAACACATGATAAAAATCTGTGTTGAAAATGTTTTAGTTGAACGAAAATAAATAAGTAAACACTCAATTATTGTATTTAACCACTAATCTGCGAGGGTTCTGGCTAAATTTTGGCAAAATTTCTTTTTCAAATTTATTTTGTGGTGTTTGTTAACTCCGATGGAAACGCACGAGTACCTACAACCAACAGCTCGTCAGTATATGCGAACGTAAATTAAATATTTAAATTGGGAATTTTATTTTCATATATTTTTCACTACATGATGGAGGGATCCTATGAAATTTTGGTTGAAGCTTATGAAACAATACAGAGGAGGTAAGGAGTCGCTTTATGGAAGGTGAAGATTACTGATGAGAATATGTTAACGCCATAAGCGTAAGACTGCTCTACCAGTGAATTGTAAGTGTATCTTAAACAAAGTAATAGATTTACAGAGTTCGGAAATTTGACAGACGTGTATAAAGCACAAACAGCTATAGAGATATAATCTGGTGTAAATTAAATATTACTAGAAATAGAAAGGTTTGAAGAAGTTTGCTCCTTCCTTTCGTGAACTGAGGGCTCACATTTTTTTGTTTAATTACATTACAAAATTGATGATAAAGAAAACAGCAACCAGTCACATTTTGATATAACAGTCACGGAGTTCCACTGATCCATCATGGATAAAATATTATTGCTGATACCTCGCCAGGTTCTTGGAATTGTATATGCATTTAAAAAATGTAAACTTAAGCTTATGAGAACAATTTGTAGCATTAAATTTAACAAAGAATGTATGTTAATGAATGTTATCCCTAACTATATTAAGGTTAATATTAATAACACCACTAAATCTGCTCAAATAGCGAAAATGAAATGTGAATCAATTTGGTTAAAATCAGAAATTAAAACACACTATAAAACTAAAGATTACCTTAATAAACAAATTTATCTCCTTCATCTTCAGCTAGGAAAATGTCTTTCTCCAATGCAGCTAGATTATGTCTCTTGTATATTGATAACTTACTGTGTAATGAACAGAAAGTCCTAGCATTAAGGCATAAGAATAAGCTCAAAGTAAACACCACTAAAAATGTGACTGGTTGCTGTTTTCATCATCAATTTTGATATAACAGTCACGGAGTTCCACTGATCCATCATGGATAAAATATAATTAAATTACAGTTTGTAGATATAATTGATTGTAATATCAAGATAGGTTGAGTGTGTTGAAACCTCTAACACTCAACTAAAAAAAAGAACTTGCAAATAACTTGATTTTATTTACAACCGCAACTAATGAATCAGCCAATACAGCATTCAAGGATTCAATTATTGAACCCAAAAATAATGCATGTACAAAGGCCACAGTATTAGACCGTAAAATCTAGAATACATAATTTCTATGATAGCAACAAAAATAACTATTATTCGCAACGAAGCTAAAGTCTTTGAAAACTGGGCAAAACATGAGTGTTTTGTAATGTCCCAAAGACCTAGCCCTATTAATTACCATCCTTGTAAATAGTTAAATTTGTGGATTCCTTTGGGAATATGTAGAAATGTTTTGATGTGTATAGACCTACTGCATGAAAATGCTGTATATGATCTGGATAACTATTCTGAATGTATTAAAATTACTATAGTGAATGGCATATCCAAATTTAAAAACTACAATTGGAATTGATATTACAGCCAATACGTTTAAAATGAAATTTTAATAAATACTTAATTTTGTAAATATGATGTTAAAGGAAAAATTGCGCTTTGTGTGAAATTTTATATTATGATGTTAAATGCATGTAAATATTTTGGTACATTGATTTGAAACTGTTTTCCTTTTTTAGATTTTTTTTTTCGATGTATATTGTTTACTTAATAGTTAGCGTTCCAGAAAAGACTAGCGGCTAGTTTGTAGTTCTCCGGAAGTTTGTATATTATCTATGTAAGATCACAACTATCGCAGCCAGACAATCTCGATTGGAATAATGCTAATACAAGTCTACATCATTTGCGTAATATAGTGTGTTTCTATAATATCTGCATGAAGTTTTAATGTATAGTATGTGTTATTCTATGAAATAAGAGTTTAAAGATATCTACGTCTTCGTTATTTGAAAAACTTTCCTGTCGCATTTATGGAAACGTCTTATTCCTACGCCAGTGGTGAATTAAATTCACTTGGCGACCAGTCAGATCCGGAGATCCTCAAGTGTTTGCAAGTCAATAAAAGCATAACTATTCCTGGTTATTTCACAATTTATTAACGTTTCGAAGTTGTTCGACCAAGCTGCTTCGGGTAAAGAAAACAAAATTTTATAGTTTTCTAGCACCGTTTAATTACCGTTGTGACGTAGACGTCAGCACTGTAGCCCCGATAGTCTCCACACGATTACGTTGTAAACCAGAAGACCCATATCACTAATTACCATCTCACTGATTAAAATTGCCACGAACTGATTGCTCGATATTAACTTGAGTCTGCTTTCTATCGACAATTCATCCCTCTTGCTGTTCATGTTAAACAGACAGAGAAGGAATTAGTGGACATGCGTACTAGCTAGCATAGACTACTTCCGTACATAGATCATAGACATGAGTTGCTGGTGGCAGTTATTGGGGGGACACGAAATAAAATTATTATTATTATTAATTTCGCTCATGTCCCGGTAGAAATTTTCCTACATGCATACTTACGATTCATACAAAATTATTCCTTAAAATATATGCTGAGATATATGCTACATTAACTACATAGGTAATTTGTTCAAGTACCTTACTCTCCTACCTTTCAACGGAAGTTTTTTCGTTCTTTTATGCCTGAAATCAGTTGCTAATTTATTATCATGATCA
Organism: Vandiemenella viatica; assembly: GCA_031002005.1. Lineage (NCBI taxonomy): Eukaryota > Metazoa > Arthropoda > Insecta > Orthoptera > Morabidae > Vandiemenella > Vandiemenella viatica. The sequence goes on from JARYHS010012519.1 coordinate 165,864,140, forward strand.
TCTCTCTACTTTCTCATGCTGCTTCCAGAGCCGGATTAACAAGTCTAGCTGCCATCTTTTACACTTCCTTTAGCTACTAGTTTGATTTATCAAGAAACATGATCATATTGTTCAAGGGGCAAACTGCAAAAGACCTACCCGTTCATTTACAATTAATAGTGGTTGTTATCTATTGCACATTATATATTTGTTTGTGATATATGAAAGGGTTGAGAGTTAGTTAATTTATTTTATTATTAATGAACAAACTAAAGGTTTTCTTGATTCTACAGTACATAACATGGAATTAATTTAACTAGCTTCCTCGGTAAAGAGTTCAGGAGTATTATGTACGAGCGAAATTGTTGCGAACGTGACATATAGAAACAAGGATAATTTACCATCTTGGTGTGTCATTCTGAGATAAACAGCTACATGTAGTTAACTGCGAAGAAATGACTTATATTCTCTTGGTAGGCTACGTGATCCATCCAGATCAGTTAACATCTGATACATCTTGGGCTGTTCATCCTGTTCCATTAAAAACACAGTTACCAGAGGCAGTATCATTTTCATAATTTTTTTCTTCCTCATTCTTTACCCCAACCATTATTCTTCTTATTTTTGATCTTCCTCGGCACGTGATACCATACTACTATACAGCAGCTCCATTAAATTATTATCTTCATATCACATTTCTTCCTCGTTTTTTCATTTATTTTACCAGTTTTTCTTCTTTTTCACCCTTTAAATTGTTTTAATTCTTCCAATGCTCCTTTTATTTAAATCAATTCATCTTTACCCTTATCCCTTCTCGCTCCTCCACTTGTATATCACCACTGAACGCTATATAATTCCTTTCTTTTTGTTCTCCAATAATTGCAGTTTTACAACTGCAATGATTCATCTCCCTTTTCTTGTTTTGGATTCTCATCTCCTTGGCTTTCTGCCCCTCATTCATTTTCCGCTTTCATTTTCCATCAATGATTATTTCCGTTAATCCGATATAAATGTCACGCTTTCACTTCTTCATCATCAGACTTCTTCCTGATCAGATCATTCAATGACCTGTTAACCCTGCATCCCGACATCGAATTTCGTCTCGGTTGCTATTTTTCTACTTTATCTTTCCAATCTTCTCCCTCTGGTAACATGTTTTATATTCTTTCTTACGAGAGGTTAATCCTATCTATAGCACCATACGATTCTTCCATACTATTCCATTCTAACTTTTTCATGTACTTTTCTGGGCAACTTCCTTAGATGGCGTTCAATTTTCCCATCTTTACGCACATGGGCATCCAAATACTTTAAATTACAGTGAAGTACTGTCAGTTTAAATTGCCATAAATTATTTTTTATTTTCCTTTGCGTATGATTCGACCAGCATCTTCCCAGAAGTTTTATTTTCAAATTCGTCAAAGCTATCGAAACTACCATTTACTTCACATCCCCATTAGAAGGCTTCCTTCATTAGATGATGCTTTATATATTTTATCTTTTCTCTACCGGTCAAGGCACCCTTTTAAACTATCAAGGAAATTACGGAGTGTGCCTCTCTCTTTGGATGTGCCGTAAGTCTCTACCCTCTCCTTTTACTTTCATTATTTAACTTCTCCATTATTCACTTCAATTCTGCCACCACAATTCAAGTAGATCTCCCTATGTTCTCAATTTAATTAATTAATTTTTAGGTCCAGGTTTCTTCTCGTACTCTTCTACACTGTTCAGTTACAATATCCTAGTTTTAATTTTTTTCTGTTCTTTCCAATGTGATTATAAATATATTTTATTTTACTTGCAAAATTTTAATTTATCTCGGATTTAATACTGCATACATAATTATTATCACTTCGGATTCCATGTTAAACTGTAGGTCCCAGAGGAAAGGAACTGACCGTCCTACCGCTGATACAATGACTTAGTATGCCTCCTTCGGGAGGATCCAACCAAACTTCGGGTCGTGGACTAAGTTAAGTTTTAGATATGTTATTTTTAATCCGGTTCGTTAACATATTTAACATTGTATTGGGGTTCAAATGTTGACCATCCTCTAAAACATATTTGTTGTTTGTTCTGGATTCGCAATAATTTTTCTTCTCACACTTTATCTTGAAATTGGCAAGTTGACTAAATTTGAAAAATAGGTTAATGCTTTATCTTATTATCTATTTTACTCTAAAAACCAATCCAAAAAATAAAATTTACACTATAAATTTTGCATTTTTAAAAACGAATTTAAATTTACCTTGAAAACGTTAAAGACTGGCATAGCATCTTGAATGACGACATGCGACCCGAAACAAAACCAAACAGTCGTGTATGTATATGGCAGATGTCAGTTTTCTTTCATTAAAAATGAATTCCTCATTTTATAAGTACTGTGTAATGCCCGAGTATAAAAGCACAACAATAAAAATGCCAAACAAGTTATTTATATATATTTCAAACAAATATGGAAAAAGTGGTTAAAACTTGCAAGGAGGGAGGATGCTCATTGTTTATCTGCAGATTCAAGAATATATTTTTGTGAAGATCGTTTTGATGTAAGTGTTTATGCGCAATATATTTATTTCCAGATCTAAAGCAAAACTGATGAATTTTGCAGAACAACTACTTTTGAATTATTGATAACATAATAAGGTACGAGTTGAGGTTATTTTGGTTTTGTGATTTAACACCTTTTTTTAATGTTACGTTTAATATAATAAAAACTCTGGCAGCACTATCATTACCGTGGTGGCACAATCTGATGATAGATTACTAGGCAGCTCGATGAAACAAATCGAAAGTAAAGAATACAGTTTTTTTAAAATTCTCTTTTTGTTCTCGAGATATCTTAACTGAATGGTGATGTTGTTAGGCTGATATTAGGCTTAGAGCAGACTGGAAATTGGCAGTGCCATAACTTTAAAATTTGCCACACCTGTTTTTGAGGATATAATTTTCTAGAAATGGTGTATATAAAAGCAAAAAGAAACATATCTTAGACGTGATGCAAGTGAAAAGATAGTATCAAAGCGAAGAACGAAATCTTTTGTTATTTTGCTTATGTCTTCCTTCTGGTTTAACTATTTAAAACTTGTTTATACTTCACAAATTTAACCTCAAAACCAATATAAATTAATTTATAAAACGTATGTCTAAGCAATAGGTTATTGTTTACGAAACCGAAATAATGCTATTTAAGCTCATAATGTATATTTGACACTTATGTATACTTACATGAAAGTTTAACATTGCGGAATTCCGACCAGCAAAAGTTGATGTTTGACGCGAAAAATCTTCCAAGTGTTACGGCGTCAATTTTGGTCAAATTGCTACTGTTTGCTTGGCTATATCCTGGTTCCATAGCGAATTACACTTGTCTTTCAGCATATAACTGAGAACAACTGTATTAGCGTGACAAAAGTTGCTACAAACGAATAATTTACCAAGTAACCTATTCTGTCAACAACAACAACTTCGGGTGGCGTGACGTAATTGTTTCTCATTGGCGTTCGCGGACACGTGACCGAATACCTGGTTATGTCGAATTTATTTTCTAATAATAATAATAATAATATGAAAATGGGCAACTGCTTGAAATTGAGAAAGACTTCCAGAAAAACAACACACGCAATTTCTACAGAACTTTCAAAAGAAAACTCACAGGATATCAACCACAAAGCCTCTGCTTTAAGAAAGAGAACGGGCAACTGGCATTAAACAATAAAGAAAACTGTACAGTGCTCGCAGAGTATTTTGAAAAACTCCTAAATTGTCCCGAACCAATACAACGTTTCGTACCACAAGAACCTAAAGAACAAAATCCAAATTCATTACCACCTGATGAAAATGAAATTGTTAGGCAAATCAAAAGACTCAAAAACAACAAAGCAGCTGGTGAAGATGGAATCACTGCAGAGCTTCTAAAAGCAGCAGGATCAAAAACTATAAAAGAGATCACAAAAATTATCCAAGACATTTGGAAAACAGAAAAAATTCCAGAAGATTGGAAAAATGCGTTAATCCACCCTTTACACAAAAAGGGAGACAGAGCAAGTGTTAATAATTATAGGGAAATCTCGCTGCAGTCAGTGCCATACAAAATTTTCTCCCAGTGTCTCCTCGATAGGGCTCAACAACAACTAGAACCAAGGATCGGAGAATATCAAGCAGGATTTAGACCAGGTAGATCTTGCGCAGAACAAATACTCAATCTAAAACTTATCCTCAAACATCAAAGAATTTGTAGCAACCGTTTAGTCTGCACATTTGTAGATTTTAAAAAAGCATATGACTCAGTTGATCGAGAGTCATTATTCAAAATATTGAAAGAACTAGGCTTAGACCCCAAAACTCTTGCTTTAATACAACAAACACTAACAGAGACAAAGTCCAAAATAAAATTTTTAGGGGAGATATCAGAACCCTTCATTATTAAAACAGGAGTAAGACAAGGAGACGGACTTTCTCCGTTACTGTTCAACTGCGTCCTTGAAAAAGTGTTACAGGAATGGCGGAAACAAAAATCAATCCTTGGAATTGACCAGCCAATTATATTAGGCAGAGGAAAATTGAAGATAGATTGCCTAGCATTTGCAGACGACTTAGCAATCTTAACGCGTGACATTGCAATAGCCCAAAAACAGATCGAACTGTTGAAAGAAGTAGCGGAGAAAGTGGGTCTACAGATTTCATTCGAGAAAACAGAATTTATGACCTGCAATAAAGAAACGCCAAAATACATGGAGACAAAATATGGAAAAATTAAACGAGTCTCATACTTCAAGTATCTCGGTGAAACAATCCAAGAGAACGGAACTGAAGCAAAAGCTAACGAAATTAGATGCCAAAAGATGGAAACAGCTTATCGCCTAACACAAAATGTCTACAACAAAAAATGCATCTCCAAGCACACAAAACTGAGACATTACAATACAGTTATTAAACCTGAATGTCTTTATGGATCAGAAACACTTATTTTTAACAGAAAAAAAGATATAGAAAACATTGAGAAAAAAGAACGCAAAATTATAAGGAAAATTTTGGGCCCAAGACTCATAGGAGACCAGTACAGACTCAAAAGTAATCAGGAAATTCTACAATATGCAGACATTCACAGTGATATTAGAAAACGCCGACTAAAATTTTATGGACACATCAAAAGAATGAACCCTAACAGACTTACAAGACAAATAGTTGAATTCTATGAAAATCGAAGTAAATCAATATCGGATACAATGAAATGGATTGGAGAAATCAAGAAAGACCTCAAATTAGCAGGAATTGTTCCAGAAGATTTCGAAAACAGAGACACATTTAAATCAAAAATTCACAAGTGGCAAGTTGACCGGGAGGAAAGATTTAAGAAAAGACCAGGAACAACATGGTCAGATGAGAGGAAAGAAGCCCACAGCAAACGTATGAAGGAAATATGGGCTCAAAGGAAAGCGAACAAACGCTTCTGAGTACTTTGCGTAGTCCTAATGGGCTTATCCGCAAATAAAAAAAAAAAAAAAAAATAATAATAATAAATAATTTTTTTATCTCCTTAGCTTGATTAATCATTAAAAACTGCTATGCGTCCGATTTATTCTTAGTGGACACAAGCCTATTGCTTATAGTTATAGCAATGTCTTGCACAATTTATTTTCAGACTTATGGCAGTTTCTAAAAATCTGTTCACCGAATATGATGCAAATTTATTAATTGCAGGTACTTGAACAACTGTAGTTACTTTATATGCGAATGCAGGCTTTCCCGGCGAATAAATGACAACAAATCTTCTAGGGTTTGCAGCCGGATTTTATTATAAAGCGACAAGCTTCCGGCTACTATCTCAGTAGCCATCTTCAGGTCGATTATGTATCGGTGATCTTGCCTTGATGGATAGCAGGCATTTACGCCTGGTATCCATCAAGGCAAGGCCGAAAGCTTGTCGGTTTATAATAAAATCCAGCTGCAAACCCTAGAAGATTTGTTGTAGTTACTTTGTTCACTGAGCCATCTTCAATTTATGAGCTCCTCCCTTGCATGAGGCCTATTCCCTTAATCCAGCGCGACTATTTTAATGTTAATATCAGTTTACCGTTTACTATTCATATTAATCTTCTTGTTATCTGAAATGAAATACTTATCTCAATATTACTCAATATCTAGCTGCTCTTAATTATTTTAATAGCATTTAAAAGAATGGAATCACTTTTATATTATTCAATTCATGGCTCATACTTAAACACACAGACTTTATAACGAACATTGGTCTCAGACGAACATTATACATGGTTATAATTCATCTCTTTGTAATTAGTTTATTACCTTCTAGTATCTTGCCCGTTTCATTCTGTTCGCCATAGTCTTCTTCATGTTTCTGTGCATTGTTTATTTATCTTGCTGCTGGTCTCTCTTTTCTGCTCTCATTACTCTTTGATATTTTCTCAAATTTACTCCAATATTATGTTGAAACATCCAATATGTCAACGACATCGGTACTTTCTGTTCGTTGTGGAAAACATGTAGGTTACAAGCTGGCTGTATAACACACCATCAACTTGTCCACCACTGAAATTAAACTAATGGGTCTAATTTCCCAACAAAATTCTCTTCCATTATAAATTCCAGTTCTCTGGAATACAGCTTAAACTTAATAATATTTCCAGGTATTGGCTAACATCATTGCCACTTAAATTGAATACATATGTTACAATATTATTCACACAAAGCGCTTTACTTTTTTTATACTACGCAGCTCTCCCAGAATTTATTGTGGTTCTCTTTCTCATTTCTCAATACGCTCATTTTCATCAACAAAGGATTTTCCTCAAATTATTCTATATCTGTCCCAGTTTCTGAGTGTCTCAACCATTTTCATATTTTCTTCAATTTCTTCTCCTTCTTTATTTACACTTGACTGAATGTCTTCCTCTCTCTTACTTTTCTAACATATCTATAGAAACTTTTGCTTGCATCATTCAATGTTTCCTGCCCAGCCACGTTATTTTCTATGAATTTATCCCTAGATTCCCTCTTGGATGCTATTAATTCCTTGTACAAAACAAGGAATAAAAACAAAGAAGGGAAAAAATGATGCATTGGGGACTTGGCACGCCGATCATGCGCTCCATCGCAATTAAATTAACTGTACCTACTACTTACCACTTCCTTGGTTATTGATTTCCTGAACCTCCTGGTGTCTACCACAACTTCCTGATCACATTTTCATGTCACGTGAGAACCAACATAAATTTCAACAGAATTTTTTAAGAAAACATCCACTTTATTGTGTCCCCTCACGCTTTGTTTTACCGTTTCGTGGTGGGTAAAATTTAACGTTCTGACCTTGCATTCGGGAGGATGTGAGTTTTAATTCCCGTACGGCCATCCAAATTTCAATTTTTCATGATTTCCCAAAATCACTACAGGCAAATGCCGTGATTCTTCCTCCAAAAAGGTCGTTGTCGAATTCCTTTCTTTCCTTACGCCAATCATTTCCGACCTGTAATTACCTCGATGTCAACGAGGCGTAAAACCACACGCAATCTTATATATATATATTAGGGTGTCCCTTATATGGCAAAAAAAATTTTTTTTTAGAATTTCGAAACGCATACCCTCTACTTTTTTTATAAATGCTAAAATGTACTTAAATATGAAATTTCATATTTGTAGCATGATTGCAACCCGTGCCGACCGAGCTCTCAAGTTTAATAAAAAATGGTGTTTAGGCCTGCCATTTTGGTTTGATCCAAAACTAATTAAAATGCAACAAATAAAGTAAATATGAGTAAAAATAAAATAAGATCAACATAAACTTTTATTTAAATACAAATTATAATAATAATTAATTAGGGTAACTTCTGTTTAGTGTAGTTTTTTTACAGTCTGGATACAGATTTGTATGTTCCTGAACACAACGCAACAAAAACAGTTTTTGCTCTTCATCAGCCGTGATAAGTACATTAAAATCTTGCATTAATTTAACAGCTCTTTCAGCAGTGTCATTTACGACCTTCAAACGACTTGTTCGCCTTCTAGCTTCCAAAAAAGTAGGATTGTCACCCCAAGAAGATACATCTTTCCGAAGAAAACTGTCGTCGATCTGCAGTCGAGATAGAAATTGTTTGCTTCTTTGAGTCACAAAATCATCCAGCGTCATATCTGAAAGAAAGAAAAAACAGTTTAAATAAGCAAAAATTAAGCCACGAAACTTTGAAAAAAGAAACAAGAAAATATTAAGCTTACCAAACAAATTTTGCGTAATTTCTTCCTTCGATGGGACATAGCGTTTAGCGGAATCTGAACTTTCGTCTCTGTTTAAATTATTAATCATTTTTGTCTTGGTTTTGGAATCAACTTCTTCATCAAAGAGTGATAACATGACTGTTTCTTCACACAAATACCATAAATGATGAACAAACTTGCTTATGGATGCCCTGGAACTTGTCGCGTCTACTTTTTCATATTTTTTTAGAGCTTTCAAAAAGCACAAGTCTTGGTTAGGTGCTTTAATTGCCACTGTGCATTCGAGCCAAGGTTTAGTATACAAGGTGACGATAAATAAGCAAACATCTTATTTTAAGTTGCGATTGAAGCAAACATATTTTTATAGACTCTTTTAGAACTTTTTTCAGGGCAAGGAATCTGAGTACTAAGTTCAGAGTTCGAAATCTGTTCCTCATCCGAATTATCAAGACATTCCAAGTTATTTAGTAGATGCAACAGCCAATAACTCTCTTTGTTTTACCTTTCTTTCCTCTTCTTCCAGTCGTCTTTGCCTAACTCGTTTTTCTTTCTCCGCCAATTTTTTGTCAATTCCACCTAAGCATCCCGGTCGACATGCCTCTCTCTGTTTCTTTAAAAATACTTTTTCTTCCTCTATCTTCATTCTGTCGAAGGCATCAGCATGTGCAATATCAAATAAGTTATCAAGGTCTTTTACAAAATTATTTTCACGGTTCTTGAACGTCACCTGTGTTTTCTTACAGCTCCCTCCAAACATGATATAAATCAACAAGTTTCTTCACGCAGTTAGGAAATGCCTTCGTAGGAATTCTGGCTTTTTCCCAAAATATAATGCACTCTCTTATAACAAGATTCGCACTTTCACTAACAGTCAGCTTGACTTCACGAATATTGTAAAATAAAATGGTAAGAACTTGTCGATTAGATGGTAATTTTGCACCATTTAACTGGTGGCTTGGCAGTCCGATAAGGTAAATATTTTGTTTATCCCTTCGTAATTCCACAGACATCTTCGCACAATAAACAACAACGCACTAATAATGTTAGAAATCACGTATGAAATGACAATTGAAACTCACAGTAACAGGTCGCAGCGCTGCACCCGCGCAACTTGTATGGACAAGTTAAAAACTCAAGTCGGCACGGGTTATCGTTTATAAGTCGGGCTAATATTTATTTCTAGACTATATTAGGTCAATACGAAAGTTTTTAGAAGGTATGCGTAAAAATATATTGAAATTGAAATTTAAGGGACACCCTAATATATATATATATATACTCTGCCTCCTGTGGCAATCACTCCTCCCCAAAATAAAGAGTTTATAAATCTCTGCTCCTTTGGGTTGCTAATTCCACCCTCTTTCAATTATCAACTGGAATATCTCCGCAAAGCAACCCTTAGGAAATAACTTACTGTCTAAACCTCCTATATTTAACCAAGAATCAGCTACTGTAACTATCTGTAATTGTATCTTCAAGAAATTACCAAACTCTAAATGATAATTTTATTCCCACTTCTGATATTGAAATAAATCTATTCGCGATTGTATCATTTTGTTCATTCATTCTCTTTCTTGGATAAGCAACTTTCCTTTCTACCACCACCCCCCCTCCCCCTCGAAATATCGAACGCATATTCATGTTCGTCGTCTGTGAATACATGTGTATTGTAGTAGTAATCGGTAACCAGTACAAACACTTTTCTACTGGTTCCTCTGAGTCAGAAGACTTACTACTTACTAGAATAGCGGTTCCCAATTTCCTTTTGGCCACGGAACCCTAACTGATCATACATTTTTTGGCGGATACCCATTTTTATAAGCGTAAGCTGAAAAAACAGTCTCGCATCGGTAAATCGTCACAAACGGAAGCAGAACTATGGTACCCTTCTCACAGCGCGGTTATGCCTCTTTTAAACGAACATTTTATTTAATTCTCGGACGGAACACGGAACCCTTGAGACCCTTCCACGGAACCCCAGGGTTCTGCGGAACACCATTTGGGAACCACTGTACTAGAGGACCGAAAAAGTGTTATAGTAGTGTCAATTCATAAGAGTTTTGAGATAAATCTCGCTGAAAATTACAGGCCGATTAGTAAGACCTCAGTAGTAGGTACATTGGTTTAGACTTTGATTTATAACAATATCAGGAAAGTGATGCGTGAATCGGCAACACGAGTTTAGTAGAACATATTGTTGTAAATCATAATTAGTGGGTGGGAAAGATAATTCATCTACATCTACATCTACATATATACTCTGCAATTCACAAAATTGTGGGTGGCAGAGGGTGCTCAGCACCAAAGCTAATCTCTTTGTTGTGCATTCCAATCCCTAATGGTACGAGGGAAAAAAGAATTAATATAAGAATCATTGCGGCACCTTATTTCTCTAATCTTATCTTTCCTGTCATTCCGGCTCAAATAGGTTGGTGGACGAAGTATTTCACTACACTCGTGAGTGAAAGTGGGAGTACACATGTTTACCAATAAGTTTAAACGAAACGTGCATCGTCTATCTACCAGAGACTCCCAGCCTAGTATACTAATCAGTTCTGTGACGCTTTCATAAGGACTGTAGCAAGCGGTCACGAATCGAGCGGCTCTTCTCTGTAATTTCTCTATACTTTCGATCAACCCCTTACGAAACGGATCCCAAATGGCACAACAATAGTCCAAATGTGGACGCACAAGAGATTTGTACGCTATCTCCTTTGTTTGTTCATTACAATTTTTCAATATTCGACCTATGAATCACAGCCTAGAATTAGCTCTACCTACTAACGAATTAATGTGTAAGATTAATAATTCGTGATTTGTGTGGAACTGACAAGGGAAGCCAAGTTGACAATGTAGTACTAAATATCTGCAATGCATTTGTAAGAATAAGTAATAAAATGCTGGTTAATAAGGTAGCAATTACAGACAATGAAAAAGTGACTTACTGAGTGAAGGAATTCTTAAAAGGTAATAAATGCAGTAATAAAAGACGAGGAAATGAAAGTAGAAGCGCCACAGGGTGATGATAGGCATAAAACTTATTCAATATTCTAATCACAAATTAGATGATTTGCAGATGAAACAATGTTATACGTCAGGTATGATTTAAACAGCGTTGGATCGCGAACAGCTGCACGAGGTTCTGGACTGAATATTTTAATGTGATAACATCATAATTACTTTATTAATGTACGTGTAGTACAATTTAATTCATTACACGGTGGACCGCGTGAAATATAGTATTCGATAAGGGTCCTCCAGTGATCTAAGGACAATGACTCCCATCAGACCACCATATGTCAGGCAGTTCTCGGAAGAACGCTCGGACAGTTCTTTTTTTCAACCGTATTCTCTGCTGAATAAACATCTGTGAATGGAATGTGTCAAACTGGTACATGTAGAGCTCAGAATTGCAAATATTTAAGGCACCTGACAACCTGTCAAGAATTCTCCGTGTCGAATCATATTATGTGCTCAAGTCCAGACACGGTGTAGTTATCGAACAACGAAAAACCGAGGGAAACGCCAGATAAGCTGTTTTTCGCGTAAATACGCGAGACAAGGACAAACTATCTATTAGACAGAGAAGTTCGATATTCGTAATTCTACGTGGGCATGGAGGGAAAGTCAGCACCCAATTAGAATGAATCTGATTGAAGAGAGATCATGTGTGGCGGATGTATGATCGTGATCCTCCAATAGCAAAATTAGTTAGTTTTAGTTACTTAAAACAACTTTTCATATCTGGACGTATCCGGAGATCACAGAGGTGGAGAGAAGGGGAGTGGAACCCAGGGTTTGGGGAGGCTGAAGGCACTTGCCGGAAGGGGACTGAACCGATGACTCTGGAGGTGAAAAGTCATTGATACGAGCTGGCAGCCATCAAGAGTCGAATAGCACAGAGTGATAACTGATAAGTGTTTATATCCACACTGGGACAAGTGTGACTTGAGATGGTTTGAGTGAAGATGGAGGTGTTGGCGAGCCCACCCCGATGCTGACTTACGGTAAACACCTATACTATGCATTGCACTAAAAGTCGAAGGAGTTCTCTTGCCCAAATATAGGCAATGGCGAGGAAACTCGCAGATAAGCGTCTCAATCAGCCGAACAGTCATGAGTTTTAGCCGGAGAATTTATCTCAACTATTTGTTTATAATAAAATCGACGACGTGCCTTTGTCACTTCTTTGATTAATCAATTTGTTTGTATATGGTAAATGTTTAATTGCTAGCCGAGATGATATGTTCACTTTGCATGTTTTTAAACGTAATTCATCTGTAAAATAGGCAAGGGTGTATTGTTTACTTGCCATTGTCAGCAACATAGTTTCAACCACCCTTGTGCAATGTTTAATTGAGTTGAAAATTAAATGGCCAGGTTATGGAAGTTTTAGATTAGTCATGCCATTATGCGTGTTAGTTAAATAACCCTTTACATTTTTAATAAATTCTAAATTATCGAATTTTTGCTACCTGAGATTAATAAAAATAAATTCATATGCGTAAATTAAGACACCCCCGACAACACGTCGTACTACAATATCTAGCTGGATAGGCTATAAAGATTGAAGATAAATGCTAAAAGTAGTTAGTTTATTAGTTACGCAGAAACACAAAGGTGGTGTTGAAGACAAATAGAGTAAATCTTGGTTGGGTAGTTCAAAATCATGCATTTACATGAGATGGTGATGATGGTATGTACCAGGGATACAAGAGTCAATTGATTTAGTTTGATGGGGTATTAAGGGAGCCAGCAAAAGTGAAGGAAGACGATTAGGGATATTGTCACCTCGATGTATGATCCATTGCAATTAAACGTTTTTTAAATTCTTTTTTTGTTTTAAGTCCTCAGATAAAATGGCATCTGGCTAAGAAATGTGAACTAATATTTCAAGGCATTGTAATTTTTGTTGTAACCTAATATGCTGGGGTTGTAATATTGTATTATGTTATGTGAGAATGCAATTGTTGACATTGGAGCCATCTGCTCGGCTTGTTAGATGTAAATTATGGATTTCCTGAAGAGAGATCGAGCAAACCGTGTTGCAAGGATAAAAAAGGTCGTAAATTTGATTTTTAAGAATAAAAAGAAGGAGTGATAGAATCCCAAAATTGTTTTAAAAAATTGAAAAATTCTATAAAGTAAAAAACAAGAAACTTAAGAAGAAATTATTCAGTCAGCATTGATAAAACTAGGCAATTAGGATAGTACGGAAGAATACTTTTTTTTTGCTTTCGCCATCTGAGGCCTTATAACTCAGCAGTGATTTCTGTGTCATCCAGTGCTTTCAGTTGCAAGCAGTATGATTTTTCCAATCAGTTATACACACCACAGAACGGACATGACATTCACGGACACAACACTCAAACACCCATGCCCGCGGTCGACCTCGAATCGAGGCCGGCTAGTGCAGAAGTATAGGTTGATGATCTATGAAGGAAAGAAGTTGCGTTGTAAATAATATAAATCACGAAAATATATCATTATCCAACACCTTTAATCGTACGAAACGCATTGAAGTAATATAAACTACCTTGAAACAAGGAGATTTTGAACGCAATAAAGCTTTATTATGATTTGCTGGCCGAGAGAGGTATCAGAATCAAATGCGCAAGTGGCTGATAGACCATATACATTAAGCTAGAAGGATTACTGTAAGAAGATTATCGGGGATGAAAAATGGACTAGCATAGACACCTTACATAATAATTAGCACATATGGAATAAGCGGAGGGAGGGAGGGCACAATCGAATGAATTGGCCACGGGCTCCAACCGGCTACGTCACTACTAAGAATGTTTACCCGGGGCACGAGAATCCTAGCACCGGTCCCGCTTGAAAGCGATAGATTTATTGCCCATCATAAATACCTTAAAGTTTTGCCTTCAGTTTGGGCACGTTTCGGAAATACTATAGGGTTTATTGGAGACTACCGACCCGACAGACACCGTTAGTTTTGTGAGCGTTCCCAGTAAAATGGCGTAATCGAGGAATGGCAGGGCGTTCATTTTCTAAACATTATAGTCCTCCACACCCTCTAAGTTAGGTCCCTTGTGAACAGTATGTATTACAATTACCCACTAATAGACGAATTAGGAAATTCCATGAGTTGTATCCATAAAAGTACTCTATAAATAAAAACCCCAAATAGCTTAAGATAGTAAATTAAGTTCCAATAAAACCTTCCATTAGAAGTAGTTCAACAATATGTCAATTATGAAGTTATAAACTATAGTGAAACAGTTAGGAATATAATGTATGGAAAAATTAGAAAGCCAAGCCCAAAAATAATAGTTATAGGAATTCGTGGCACACCAATGCATCTTTGTAGACAGAGACATGATATGCTCCTGCTCTTGGTGGGCAGAATTCAGCTCCTGATAGTTCTAGCTAGCAATGTTATTAACTTTTGGACAATTTTTTGTCTGTTAAGCCTATCAGGACTCAGGGGCTTTGCAGCCGAAGCTGTGATTCACTGAGATAGTTCGCCCCACCTCGGCATTCGAGGACGTTGCGGCAGACAACACCGGATGACCGCAATTCTGGTTTGTGGAGTTGTGCGATCACGCTATTCGCTGACTACGGTAAAACTTCCTTCGCGATGAAAACTTATGCAATCAGTTCCACCTAGCAAACGAAACCCCGAGAATTCCCAAATCGCACTGGCTGTATTAAAAATCAAAGACATGGGCAAACTAATTAGTCAAAGGCCAATAAAATATTTTTTATGTTTTCATAAAAAAATAATCTTTCTTAGGTTATAATAAATTCAATTAAGTTATACACCCTTTTATCATTAAACCCAGTAAGTCTAGTAATATGTCATGTCACTTGGATATGACTTATGATTCCTAATAACTTTAAATCTTGATTTCTTTTTGATGATTATAACTGTATGTCAAGAATTCTCTTCTCTCACATAGGAAACACTTCAAACTTTTGTAATATACGTTTTAAAACTGTTAATAATGAAGATTTCGGGCTTGTATGTGTCTATAAAAACCCTTGAAATTTTTTTGCGTGTTTGGTTAGATGTATGGAGTGTTTGTTATGATATGCCTGAATTATGAGAGATTTCCCTGACACAGAAACGAGTTGTTTGTAATAATGACTAGTGACTGTATTTCACTGCCCAGCTGTCTTTGGAAGCCTAGACCGAATGTTTTAATATATTTTCGAAGCTTGCTCCTTTCTGGTTTGTTGCTGCTCTGAAGGACTGGTGAGCGCGGTCACGTATCTTTAGAGGCACAAGGGCAGGGCGGAATTGATGAGAGAATTTACCAGTGACGAAAAGAGACAGTTAGTTAAGAGGCTGGTTGAGGGTGTATTTTCTCGCATATATGGCACGGTTGATATTTTAGCAAGATACAAACACAAAGAACTTCCTTCGTCTCTCTCCGAATTGCATTGTGAAATTAATTAAGAGCTCGATGACAAATTAGTGACTAGTAAATAAAAGAAAAGAATAAGCTGTACTACAGATTTTCTTTAGAATATCCCGTCGTTTTATAAATGAACGAGGTGACCGTGAAATGAATAAGAATTGAACTATGAACTCGAGAAAGAGACGGACCAAGTAGTTTAACATGTTGTGGGTGCACCGTTATTTAGAATTCAGTAGCGCGTCACTATTCGACTTCTTCAATTGAATGTAATTGAAACAGTTACCACACAGCCTGTGTCCTCTATCCGATCAGAGTAAACAGGCGAATTTCACGTCCGCGAAACAAACATGTAAGGATGTTGTTTCTTTCTGATATTAGTGACTTGCTGAGTGTGTTTCCTTTTCCCGTTACGCCTGTTGGCCTAGTTACGATTCAATCTTGGATATACGAGAGTTCAGCTCTCTTGATTCATGATTCTATCTTCTCTTCACATGTCATATTACTTTTTTTGCTGTTGTAAACCAATCTAATTCAGCGTTTCACAAATGGTGGATGGCTGCCGACACAGGATCACGGAAAAAAAAATGCCGGTTTTCCTCACCTTTGCAACAGAAAATATATATATCAATATTTGCTAGGCTTGAAAACTAATCTTCTTCTTCTTCCTATCCTAATATAAAGGAATATTTTCCGCAAATCAATAGTGACAAAGAAAGTATAAGGAATCCATACACGTTTAACGTAGACTCTGAGACAGAATTTCCGGATTCAGATGTTGAGTCTATAAGTGTCGTGAGACACATCACACAGACATGTACCAGTGAATACTACTGATGCATTTTTGGCTATTGTATCGTCCAGTGGATTCAGTTTTAGTAGAAAAATCTGTAAAATTTTAATGAATTTTGTTACGATCTGCAAGTGTGAAGCCCGATTTTCGACACTGGTTTCTACCGCTACATTCTTCCCTCTGAGCAACAGTCTTGCAGACTCATTATGAATGTAGCGAGACGTAGCCGGGGGGAGGGGGAGTGGGGAGGTGTGGGAAATGGATCTCGGGAAAATGAATTACTTGTTACATTACTTTTGTTGTTGGATGTCTCACACATCTGATACTCGTACTTACATCTGTGCACCCACTTACCATTCTTACTTTTGCTGTTTATGGCATGTTATATAGTTCCCCTACTTCTTCTTCATTTAATGTTCGTTTCCGTGACTACGTCTTAAATATTTTTCCACGTCATATGATTCTTGACTATTAATGCTTCCTGTTACATCTGTCATCTTCACACATACATTTATGACTTAACTCATGATTCTATCTTTTCTAAACAATCCACATATCGGTCTTAAAATTTTCATCTCCACATTTAAAACCAAACGTTTGGCTATCCACATTTGGTTTATGCGTGATTCTTTCCCAAATCACTCCAGGTGAAAGCCGGGATGGTATCTTTAAAAAAGCCTTCCTGTTCCTGGTCCTCAGTCTTTATCCGCCTCCAATGACGCCGACGAGTGGTGAAGCCAGAAACAAAAAAGAAAAATAAATCCACACTTACATATTACTCACATATGATTAGTGGTTGAGTCTATTCATCGTGTCTTAAAGTTGGTCGTTCAACAGTTATGTTCACTTTTACATTTTCTTTCATCTTGGTTTGTTTATTTTCATACATTTTGGTGAGAAAAGTTTTAACGATCGAATTATCCTTATATCGTGGTCATACAATTCGTGAATGAACTAATGTAAAAGCTGGATACCATTTCACGGATATGCACTACTATTTTTGAAAATTGCAACAACCAGAAGGAACGATCTGAATCACTCTAAAATCGGAGAGTAGGCGTGCATAGCAGGCCGGACAGATCAGTGTTACACTACACTAGCCGGTGTAGAGCTGTAAGATGAAATGGAAAGTGCCGGAGTATCCCGCCGACTTAAATGGGTGGTCTCAAGACCACTGAGTTGGCAGAGTGATTGGTCGACCGTGATATAGCGGCACGCACGGGACACGCTACTACGACAGTGATGCGTTTGTGGAAGTAGTTGATAGAGGGTCGTAGTCAGCGATGAGTGGGTATTAGCTATTGTAATGGTTTAATGTAAGGTTTAATATACGTTTTGTTAAGAACACTCAAGTGCCGGACTCAAGAATTGCATTTATTGCACGTTTTATTCCATCACAATACATAGAATGTCGGCACCAGACTTGACCATTGTCGTATCGGACTATCCTTAATATTCAGATTGCAGATTAGCGTATAGGACTACAGTTGCTTCAGCACGCATGTTTAACATTCCTAATCAGTACAGTCAAGAATATCGACGGCACGTAACCGAATACTTATACTCGAACAGTTCCGCACAACCGACTCCATCACGAGCACATGTTAGACTCTGTTCTCACAATGGCTTTTCTGCCGCTGCACGTCTCTCGGCCAATCACGATACCACTCCTACTCACGTGACTGATCTGGCCAACCAGAGTCTTTCTCGCTACCTCGCCTTTCAGCGATATTCCACTTTCTTTCTGATGTTGCACTCCTCATCTATTTGGGTGTGCAACGCTATCGTTACACTATGTCCACACTTGTGCCTCTTCTCTTTCAGCTTGCCTTTTCCTCTTGCCCGTTCCTCTAGCGACATGTTCATCTTAAGGAATACCTTAGAGGCACGCCTCGGGAGGCTTGCCCTTTAGTGTCCACATTCACGTCCTATGAGGCATGCCCCTTAGTGGTACTTAAAGTTTTGGTGTCACCGCACGATCCAATTTGTCTAGCGGGCGTTACAGCTGCCATTATTATATTAGTGAAAATCCCGAAAAAGAAAGGTTTTAATAGCAAGTAAGATAACTGTTTATAAGGAAACTGAATCTTCATTACTAATGATATAACATGTACATTTTCAGTTCGAGAGGTATCTGGAAAATGTAGCTGAGTACAGCATACTTTAAATAAAATTACTTTCTGTAAGAAAGAAATCTACACTTTGTCTACCCGTGTGTATCTATTATATTAGAATGAATTGCTTTTTACCCGAGAAAATCTGGCATAACAATAAGTAAGTTAAGGTTGTAAGGTGTTAATGAAGTGTTAAATGCGTTAGTTAGCTGTTCATTTTAAAAGCCCCTTGTTTTTACAGCCCATATGGAAATTTAAATTTATATTTGACATCATAAAAGATTTTGCGTATTTCGCAGCCATCGTAAAGATGTAAATAACTTTGCGAGCGTAAATTTCGCTGCTTATTATGCAACAAATGTTTATTGTTACTGAATAATATAATTCTTAGTGCTCTTTAAAAATTTCTGTTGAAGTAGATTATGGATCCTGAACGTTCGGCCCACACGTTAAAATAAAATAACTATCACAACAATCTATCAATGCTAAATATTAATTAAAATGAGCTTGAATTAATTTTAAATGACGCGGAAAACTACTAAATACTGATTATGAATACTGTGGCTTAGATTAATGATCAAAAACTCTACGACATAACGTGATATAAGGTCCGCGACATTGCGTAAACTTAAGGAATATTGTAAGCACAGGCTCTTGATTTTCTTCTTCACAGCAGTTACATACATCGAATATTTTTTTCCCAAGGACCTTTAGGGTATTTGCCCTCTTGGTTTTGTTGATATAGTCTTTATTTTTGGCGTTCCACAACAATGGGTATGAACGGTAATCTTCGATAAATGAAAGTGTTTCCTAGTTGGATAACGATATATTGCAAGAGGAGACGCACGAGAGACGAGAATCCGCTTCAACTGGGAACGCTTGCAATACGCCGTGCCTCTTGGTTTGTTGAATGACCTGAGGATGCCCCTGACGCATGCCTTCCGAACGTCTCCTCCGTGCAACATGACGCATGCCTCTGACGACCAAATGTTGAACAAGTGTGGACATAGATATTGGACCTCACAATGTGAACACAGTGCAGGATGACCGCCAACTTGAAACTCTGCCCATAACTGACAAAACAGCTTCTTGTACAGTGTTGGCTCGACGTTGGAACACTGCGACGAGGATGGACATGTCTGCATTGATGGTTCGACGCCGTCTACTGAGAACTGGCCTGGTTGCACACATTTTGAGGATCAAATACAGGACGTAGAGAGGATGCAAAAAAGGGCTGTAAGATTTGTTTCTGGAAATTATCGCAGAACGCAATCAATAACAGATATGATAAAAGAGCTGGAATGGGATTCATTGGAAGACAGGAGGAGGATAAAGAGCGTCATGGCAGTATACAAGGTGTATATTGGTGATGAGGCATGGAAAGATATTGGTGAAAGAATTAAAAATAATGCTTGGAAGGAGAAAAATCACCATGACCACAAGTTGGCACTCGATTTCAGGCAAGGGTGTCAGGGATTTGAATAAGCTACCAAGAGAAATGATGAATAATTTATCAAAAACGTTGAAAGAATTTAGAGTTAAAATTTGTAGAGAGAAAATGTAGGTGGGTGCAGGAAACGGGGAAGGTGGGTGTGTAGGGAAATTGCCACCGGATTGTGCGCTCCATTGCAATTTAATTAAATATATTATAATGTTGTGGATAAGGATACAAGGCAAATGCGTGAATATCTCAAGACCTGATCTATTATTTCGTTACATTTATTGTGGACTCTGGGTTATATATTGCTATATAAAATCATTAATCTGGTTATAAAATCTCTTGTTGCTGTGAAGATAATAGAAACTGCTGACTTGATATCATGCTATCATCACAGGGCAAAATATCTTATTCTAAAGATCGAAAGGGCGTCCTTTAATCAAATTCATTGTAAGAGCTTTTTAGTCTTTCTAACAGAAATAGATCCTTGTTAAATGGTGGCGACAAATAATTTGCAAAGCGGTGTATCGGGCAACATCCTCGTCTACAATTGACGTAAGGCGCAACCATCAGGCTACTAAATTCCCCTGAAAAAGTTTTGGTATTAGCGTTAAAATAATAAGAGTTGTCTATTATTTAACAATGGCTGTGTATCGAAATTTTTTAATAAACCACAGTCACAAATCACTTTGCGTAGTAATTTTGGATGATTTCAGCAAACTCAAAAAGGAAACCCGTCAATTGGTGTTCGGAATTACTGTATTCCGTGCTCTTATCTCGCTAAACCTTGTCTCTGTTGCCAACCATACTTTATATGCTGATCCGTTCATTCCTTTAAACTTTTTAAACATCCTTTAACGCTTTTTCCGTTCACTATTCACCACATTTCTCCTTTTACTTTGCCAACACCTTTCAGGAAAATACTGTCTCGTAGCGCGAGATATTGCTACAGACTCCTTCTCCTAACAGTTCAGCTAAGCAGTTAAACTTCTTGACGCAGTTTCCCTTTCTATTCAGTTTTCGAGCCTATATGTGGTTTTTTCGCTGTGGTCACGTCATTATGTACATAGGTATAGCAATATTTTCTGAACATTTTGTCTGCGATAAATGAAAAGCACATGTCGTCATTATTTCAAACTATCTATACGTGACCACATATACCAAAAATCCCTAAAGATTTAAATTTACAAAACTCCTGCATTTTTCTAGTTGGAGGTGGTTTTTCCAGCTGTAAACGCATATTTAGAGGATTCAAAGTTAAAATGGAGTATTTACCTTTTAAATAGACATGAATTGACGTATGTTGCACCTCATCAGTTGTAACTGTGAATTTTTGCCAGAGATTCGCCTAACAACCGCATTCTTGTGATACATGTTATACTATACTTCTTCAGCTATGGATTAATTATCTTCAACTTACTAATTAAGTTAAATTCTGTAAACATTATAAAAATCACGATTTGTAGAGCAGAGGGGAATGGTAAATATACTCGTAGCTAATTAGTGTATTTATGTTAATTTGCTCTTTGAAGTCATGCATACCACGGTCTATTTACTCTGAACTTATACATTCATTGCATTAGGGCTGAGAGCACTGATGCAGAGTTAAATATCTGGGGGGACGCTTTATCCGGTTATAATCACAAGTGTGAATGTAATGGTTTGCAACAAGGTCTGTATTAAGCGTTGTCGTTGTTGGGCGAACAAACATCGCCAACTCCTTCTGGGCCACCAGTTAACTCCTAAGCCGAGCCGGGTCGGGATATTTATATTATCGCTCTGAATTGAGCGTGCCGTTACATAACTTGGAGCACCAGGCAAGACGCTTGCTGAGATAAAAGACCACCTCCAGATTTGTAAGCAGATGAGACGTTTGTGGTGCGAGATACAACATGCAGTGTACTGTATGTCTGACGATTCCTAACACGAAGGATGAGTGGCACATATTCTCTGTTTGCTTACGACCATTGATTATTGATTACTCAGTTTAATATTTCGTGGCTTACCTTGAGTCAGATCCTTGTAAGACAATATCTCAGAATTCCTTTCTTCCCTAAGGGTATATACACCGCTGGAAGATCTGTCATCCTTCCTTAAACGTGTGCTGAAAAGCTTATTCACGCAGAACATCTCTTCAGAATATATTCACCCCACCATGATCTCTCATTTAGTAACATTCTTAAATCAGTTGGGATAATATTTTCAGTCAATAGGGATTCAGAGGGAATCTCGTTCGCTGTTAGTAACCGATTTAAGTCTTTCAAAAAATTGTCAAAGCATGTCCGTAAAACTAAACCTTATACGTAGTACAACATGTTTTCCTTCTTTTTGTCAGTTACTTTAGCAATATTTTCTGAACTTACACGAAGATTTGGATTCAGACAAAGATTCTCTTCGGCTTCCATAAATTGTTTGAATTGACAATAAGTCGCATCTGTATGTATGCTTGTTTGGGCCCACTAGGGCTACGTAAACAACTCGCATCCATTATGAATTTTTTGTTGTTGTTGTCATCAGTCTTTAGACTGGTTTGATGCAATCCTCCATCCATCCCTTCCTATCCTGTGCTAACCTCTTCATTTCTACATACCCCTTACAACCCACGTCCTCAATTATCTGCTTCATATATTCTAATCTCTGTCCTCAGTTCTTACCTTCGACTGTTCCCTCCACTAACAAATTAACCAATCGAGCATGTCTCAAAATATGACCTACCAGCCTGTCTCTTCTTCCTGTAAGCTTCTTCCATAAACTTCTTTTCTCACCCATCATTTCCAAAACTCGTTCATTTCTTACTCTGTCTGTCCACCTAATTTTCAGCATTCTTCTGTAGCACCACATTTCAAATGCTTCAAGTTTCTTTCTTTCCGGTATTCCTAAAGTCCATGTTTCGCTACCGTAAAGTGCTGTGCTACACACATAGAGTTTTAAAAAGTTCTTTCTAATTCCTAGATCAATATTTAAAACTAAATGGTTTCTCTTTTTCATGAAGGCTCTTTTTGCTAGTGCTATTCTGCTTTTAACATCATTCCTGCTTCGGCCATCCGTTGTAATTTGGCTTCCCAAGTAACATAACTCACACACTTCTCCTATTACATTTTTATATTTAATCTGCTAGTATTGGTATCATTTCTGCTACATTTCATCATTTTTGTCTTACTTTGATTTATATTCAGTCCAAAATCTTCCTTCAGTATTTTGTTCATGCCATTCAATAACTTCTCAATATCCTCAGCTCTCTCTGCTAACAAGACAATGTCATCAGCAAATCGTAGCATACTGATTTTTTCTCCCTGAAAACTTATGCCACATGGAAATTTTTAATTTTGACTTTCTTCATTGCTTCTTCTACATACAAGTTGAATATTAACGTGAATAGACTACAACCTTGTCTCACACCCTTTTTAACCGATGCATGTCTCTCGTGATTCTCTACTTTTATTACAGCCACGTGATTCTTATATAGTTTATAGAGTGTTCTTGTATCTCGATACTTTAGACCTGACTTCTTTAAAATTTTGAACATCTTGTCCCACCTAACATTATCAAAAGCTTTTTCTAAATCAACAAATGCCATAAAAGTATCTTTGTTTTTCTTGATCCGCCCTTGAAGTATTAATCTTAAAGACAGAATTGTTTCCCTTGTACCGCGATTTTTCCTAAACCCAAACTGATCTTCACCTACTATCTCTTCTACTACACTTTCCATCCTTCTGTATATTATCCTGGTCAGTAATTTTGTAGCATGTGATGTTAGACTAATGGTGCGATAATTCTCACATTTTTCAGCTTGTGCTTTCTTTGGAAGTGTGAAGATGATATTTTTATTATAATCAGTTGGAATTTCTCCTATTTCATAACTTTTTGATATCAGCTTGAATAATCTTTCGATTCCTTCCTCTCCTAGAGATTTAAGAAGTTCTGAAGGTATCTCATCAACTGCCTTATTTGCTTTGAAGTCTTTCAGAGCTTTATTAAATTCTGTCCTCAAAACAAGATCTCCTAAGTCATCAATGTCGACATCGCCTTCCTTTCCAATACGCTATTGTTCAAGTCGTCCCCAACATACAGTTTCTCACTGTATTCCTTCCATCTGTTAACTCTATCTTCTGAGCTTAAAAGAGGTTTCCCATCGGCAGCTTTAATGTTCATACCTCTTTTCTTCATTTCTCCAAAATTCTGTTTGATCTTTCTATATGCAACATCTACTTTTCCTGCGACCAATTCCTTTTCTACTTCTTCACACTTTTCTTCTAGCCATTTTTCTTTTTCTGTTTTGCATTCCTATTTATTTGATTTATAAATTGCCTGTACTGCTCTTTTCCTGCTTCATCCTGAGCATTTTTGTACCTTGTCCTCTGATCCATCAGCTCCAAAATTTCTTCTGTGATCCAAGGTTTTCTGGCAGCTTGTTTCCTAAAGCCTAATGTTTCTTTACCAGCTTTCATTATTTAGGTCTTTAATGCATTCCATTCGTCCTCGGTTAAGCTCCTTTCAGAGTTACTTCTTAGACCCAAGTCTACCATTTCTGCAAATTTTTCCTCTCGTGCTAGATGTTTCAGTTTATTCACTTCCAGTCTGTTCTGCTTATACTGTTTCCTTATTCGCTTAATTTTCTGCCTGAACTCCATTATTATCAAATTATGGTCAGAGTCTATGTCTGCTCCTGGTAACGCTTTACAGTCTAGAACTTGATTACCGACTCTCTGTTTGACCATGATATAATCAAGCTGATATCTGCCTATATCTCCAGGACGTTTCCAAGTGTATATTCGTCTTGCATGGTTCTTAAACAGTGTGTTTGTCCACTAATAGCTTATATCTTTCACAAAATTCAAGCAACCTGCTTCCTCGCTCATTTCTTTCTCCTAGACCAAAACTCCCTACAGTAATCCCCTCTTTTCCTTCTCCCACTATCGCATTCCAATCACCCATGATTATTAGATTTTCCTCCCCCTTCACATATTGGATTAACTCTTCAATTTCAGCGTATATTTTTTCTATTTCTTCATCATCTTCCTGTGACGTTGGCATATACATTTGTACTAATGTGGTTGGGACGGACTTAGTTTCTAACCTCATCAAAATAAATCTGTCACTAAACTGTTCATAATAACTCACCCGTTTCCCTACTTTCTTGTTCATTACAAATCCTACACCAGTGACTCCATTGACAGCTTGTGAGCTAATTATCCTGTGTTCCCCAGACCAGAAATCCTATGCGTCCTTCCATTTAATCTCACTAATCCCAACAACATCTAACTTAAGTTGTTCCATCTCCCTTTTTAAGTTTTCTAACCTACCTGCTCTATTCAGACTTCTAACATTCCACCCGAAGATCCGAGTTATGGGGGAGGGGAGGGGGGGGGACTATTTTACCTCCGGAATATTTTACCCAGGAAGAAGTCATCATGATATATGTAATTGAGAGGATTACATGTCCTCGGGATACCCTTTGGGTCTTTAATGCAGTGGTTTCCCGTTGCCTTCTGCATCCCCATGCCGTTGATCATTTCTGATTCATCCGCCTTTAGGGGCCGTTTCCAACCCCAAGGGCAAGAGAGGAGCCCTGAACCGCTTCCCCGCTCTCCGCCCTCCTTTTCGGAGGCCGTTGGCAAGCAGTGGGTGACTCCTTATACCGGGAATCTTTCAGTCGCCAGAGCCTCGTCCGTGCAAACAGGGTGCACCACGTGAAGGAGAGGTTGACATTTGGTTGGAAAAGACTAGTATAGTCTCTCCAAAACCCTTACACCCCCCATTATGAATACTACCATCTTTTTTATCCACTTTGTCACATTTATCTTGCAGCGAGTTTACTTTGACTTTCTCTTTATTTCTGAAATGTAGGTATTCTACATCTACATCCATACTATGCAATTCACAAAAAACAGTACGTAACAGAGCGTGATTTGTACGAAAATTAATCTCGATTCTGTAAATTCCAATCCACAACGGCAAGAGGAAATAAATAATGTACACGTCGTTGTGACCTAGTACGGTTGGTAGAAGTGTTTCACTGCTTTCGTAATTCATAGTAGTTGTTCTCACCTTACTCTATAGATTTACGTGGGAACTACTTTGTTTGGACTATCAGAGAATCCCAGCCCAAGTGCTGTATGAATTCGGTGTCACTTTTGTACGGACTGTGGCAAGCAATCACAATCGCGCGACTATTCTCTACACAATATGGATACTATTTATTAGGATGCGCAAAAGATTTTTATATGCTATTTCCCGTTTTTTTGCTTCTGACTTAAGGCCTCGTCGACGTGGAAGTCGCTAGAGGCGGGAAAGAACTGGGTGCAAGGAACGGGACGGTATTCGACATGGTTGAGGGAATCATCCTGGTATTCTCCTGGAATAGCTTCGCGAAACCAAGGAAAACCGAAATCCTAGATAGCCGAACGTAGATTCGAACCTATGTCCTCCCGAATGCGAGGCCAGAGCGTTACCGCTCAGCAATACACTCGGTACACATACCATGTTACCTTTACAGATATGTTACAATTCTTTAAAAAAAATCTAAGAATCGCAGCCTAGAATTAACCTTTACAACGGCCGATGTAATATGCTGATCTCATTTTTTTGATGTTTTATAATGTTACACTCGTGCAAGAGGGACTCGATATTCCTAACAATTGAACAGTGTACTTTGTATTCATGGGCAAGGGGCGTATTATTATTAGTTATGCGCTTTACCTCGTACTTATCGGAAATTAAGAATAATGTTGAAAATTGTTGAGATCACGTAGAATATCTCATAACCAATCGGCAGAATACTGCCTTAATAGTTAATTGTCTCAAACGACTATTAATATTGGCTTCAAGATAGTAAAATATATACAAATATATCATAAATTTCATGAATACATTTGGTCCTATTAAGTTTTCCTGTGTGACACCTGATTCAACTTCTAAAGAAGTATAGAAGTAAAAAAGTATACAAGTAAAGAAGTATAGACTTCTCTGTTTACGATGTCATATTGAGACCACCCAGTTAATAAATTAAGATGTTGATATTTTTGTGATTTTTTTTTTTTTTTTGTAATCCAGCAGTTACAGTATTTCTTCTCTGGTCCAAAGATTCAAACCAGTATATTTCTGACTCAATGCTTCTTTGGCTTGGCTACTTGAATTAATTTGTTTCGATCTTCAAAGCGTGTCATTAAGGAAATAACAGCTCTGTTAAAACGTTTCAATAGTGAGAAGAAATTTTAATATATCACGTAATTATTAAGTTAAAATTTAGAGAAAAAGTCTGAAATAAGACAGAAAATGATAGATAAAGTAGCACTGCAGTGCTATTTTGTAAAGCGTGAGTTAAGGTAAATTGAACCTATTGTGTGTTGCAGTGATATGTTATTTAGTAAATTATCCTTTCGAAATATCGTCAAAAGGTCTAATTTTCTAATATTTCATTTCATGGATATTTAATAGCATTTTATGCTGTTAATTATATAAATGAAATGTTTTATTTGTGACAAATTTAAGTCTGATGTGGTGAGAACAGAAGGTTCTTCTTTCGTAAAGACACATATTACAATATAAAACTTTATTTTTTATTCGGTATTCACATCTTTGGTGTTGTATTTAAGCAATCTGGAAAACAATCACCCTCCGGAGAAAGTATATCTGATAGCTAATTCACATATTAATATTATTGAGTCTCATAAATACATATATATAATTCTAAACGAGCCTGGTGGGTGAGTGGTAACGCTCTGGCCTCTCATTCGGGAAAACACGGGTTCGAATCCTCCGTTTGGCCATCCTGATTTCGGCTTTCCATGGTTTCCCGAAGTCACTCCAGGCGCATGCTGGTAAAGTTCCTTCAAAAGGCCATGGCCAACTTCCTTTCCGTTCCTTGCCACGTTCATTTCCTGACATCTAATGACATCGACGTCGACACAGGGTAAAGACATAAAAAATATAAAATTTTAACTTCACTGAAACGGGCGAACTCCGCAGGTTTAGCCTTACTTTGGAATAGAAATTAAATGGCATAATTTATATCCACTCACATGCACTAGATTTACGTGATTACCATGGTGCTGGCTATTTTGTTTATTGTTCTCCTTATATTTTATAGTAAACTTTTATTATGGCATTCTTGCATCCAAAAGAGATAAATTTTACAATTTTAAGTGAGTTTCAACATCTTAAAATTTTCACAGCTGTTTCTCTTTTTTTTTTTTTTTTTTTAACAGTTTAACGTCCCTTTTTAACAACGTGGGTCTTTAGAGACGGGAAAGGATGGGGGCAAGGAATGGGAAGGAATTCGGGCCATGGCCTTTCGAAGGAAGCATCCCGGCCAGTCACCTGGAGTGATTTGGGGAAACCATGGAAAACCCAAATCTGGATGCCCGGACGGGGATTCGAACCACCGTCCTCCCAAATGCGAGGCCAGAACGCTAATCCGTTACACCACCACGCTCGGTGGCTGTTTTCTCAGTGGGAACATTATATTTAAGAAAAGAAAGCGTTCAACCCCAAATATTATAATCGCTCAGCTTTATTATTATTATTTTTATTTAATAATAACCATTAATAGGTAACCTATAGTTTTAGTCATTAGTCATCACTGTTAAGATTATTAGTAGTCTGTACGGGAACAGCACGAACCCTTGCGAAATTTGGTTTAATTGATTCGTCAATAAGTCCTCTTCACGTTTTGCGCTCTTGCAGTTTCCTCTTGTGCAATAGCCTGTTATTAATATCTGAAATCTTATACCAAAATATCGCAGGATGTATACACTCCGCCACCAGGTGACCAATATCTCTGACCACACTCATTTGTTAGAGATGTTTCGGTTTCTTGGGGCGTTGAAAATTTTTAGTGTAAGTTCTTAAACGAATAAATATGAAGCTTGTCAACCAAACATAAGAAATAATTATTAGAATCGACCATTTACGACAATACCAGCATAAAGGAATAGTGAGGTAACATGCTGTACTAGAAATTATTTATGATTACATCCAACATCTTGTTATTGCGGTTATTATTTAATGCAATGTAGCTAATTCCCCGGTGACTTTCACCCTTCACACCTTTATGTCTTACCACAATTTTGTATTAAATTCTCTTTTGATAGGTAAGTAGATCTGTTCAAGTTTACATCCCGGTACAGTGAACGTATTGTTGGGCAAGCGTTATTCCAGTTGCTGTTCATATTGAAAGTGTATGATGAAACTAATTGTGATAATGTATGCTACGCGAACTAGGAATCCTGGTGTAAACAACGTTGTTATTACGCGAAATATAGTTTGCGATACATTTCATATGTTTAGGTGCGTTTGCATGGTTCGATTTTGTACCGGCAATAGTAGTTGAGATTGTGGTTAGGTTGAAATGCAGTCGCTCTCAGAATGTTCTCGCTATAGAATATTGCATGAGGAATATAGTTATTATTAGTCATTAGTATTAGTAATTTCATGAGCGTCATGTTAGTGGCGACGTGTATTGCAATGTAAACTATTCCTAGTGGGTCAATACGAAATTCCTCGATAACTTATTCCAGTCCATACATGACTTTCCTATTACAAATGACAACATTCGATTTTCTTATGCCTGAAATCAGACGCTAATTTTTTGTCATCTTCGGCTCTTCCCTGAGCCTCGCTGTTTACCATGATTTCAAAACTATTAAATTTATCATCAGAGTTACTTATTATATTCTACAGCAAATACGCAACCAAACAGAGATTCAATCCTTTGTATCACCTCCATCTTCTGTCTTTGATAGTCCTATATTATCCCACCATACTCATGTAATAGCATGACCAAGTTTTGGTATCTCTGTTGCACCACTTGCATGATGTATCCTGTGATCACCCTTTCCAATAGTTACAGGATTTTGAAACCTCTGTCTAAATCTTCCCAACATATACTGCCAGAATGTACTTATTACCAACAGATATACTAAGATTTTTATATTTTATTCATTCAACACGCAATCAGTCCTCCAACATACAACAATAAAAATCCTTTACTTCCTGTAGACCTAAAAAGCTGACAATATTTTTGTATTTATAGCTAAACAGATATCCTGGCAACCTCTTTTCGGGCAGTAGTAAAATAAGAAGGAATTGTACTATTCGTTTGAAATTTGTCACACATCTTCCCCAGGACATACCTCTTGAGAAAAAGTATTCACGAAAACGAAATGAAACGTATCAAAGGACGTGGTGTCACATAAAGTTACGAAACGATGTAAGTTAAACAGTAAAGACCGCCATTTCCATTGAAGTTGTTCACGCTAACTATAGTATCTACAAAATATTGCAATGAATGTAAATCACTGTCACGATTTCGTGATAACAGACCAACTGGACCAGATTGAAGAAATACGTAAATTGTTACAGCAAAGAAGCTAGGAATTTAATTTTCATTACTAAATTAAGGTCGCCCGATTTTTTTGGGGGCATATACGGGCATGGTGGTTAGGTTTTAATGCAGCCTGGACCAGAGTGAAAAAACACGTACTTTGTTACAACAATATTAGATGTGAGGAATTAGTTTTAGATTCGTTGCTGTATATTGCAGATCTTTGGTAAGAACAATTTTACTGCAAATGGAGGTTTTTTTACTATTGAAATGCATCGTTTTCGTAACTTTCGTGAGGCACCAAGTCTAAGGTATGCTTCGTTTCACTTTCATGTACACTTTTTCTCAAAAAGTATGACCGCAGGAACGTGTGTCACAAATTTCAAGAGAATAGCACAAGTCCTTCTTACTTCGTTCTTATTTTACAGTCACCGCTTCGATTTGTGGATGATTATCATGCATCATGTCAGTTGCTGATTGGATTGTTATAGATACACTCACAAACACGTTTAGAAATATCATTGTCACTAATGTTCGGTTTTGGTAGTGTGTAATATACTGTAAATTTTTCTTCTGGCAAAATTTCAAATTAACCAGAGTTGACTCCAACTTTAGAGCTATAAACATACCACCTCATCATAACCGTCTGTAATATAATGTTTTCCTTCTAGTCAACGAGGCATTTAAACCTAACCACATTTGTAGCCTTAAAATACGCTTTCTACGATTCATGCTTCCACAGTACCGCTTTATTCAAAAAGAAATGAGCGACAATATTCAGTGACTTCAATTACTCTGCTTTCAAATCTTACTCTGCAGCTGAAAAAATTACTAAAATTGCAAATAAAAATACGATGAGCTATTCCACTAAATAAATCCCCTCAACGAAGTAATTTTAAAGATTTAAAATCTGCATACCTAACTCCCACACATTCTTGTTTTGAAAGAATGTTACGTTAATACACAACGTATTTCTTCAATAGGCTCTTCGATCCACTCTAGCACTGAGAACAGTGTCTTGCAGATGTGTTACTTTCAGAAGCACGTGCTACACAATAATCTATCAGGTTAAGTATCATATGTGCACGTCACTTCCTTCTAGATCCTCCAGTTCATGAAGTTTTTTCAAGAACTCAAGAGATGAGATGTGTCAATCTTGGTAGTTGGTAGGCTATCAACAGTCAGTCCGTTGTGCGTCTTCGCATCCTATGTCTGCCTTAATATGAATCTTAACTTACCTGCGGATGAAACTTGTGTACAATTTTTACGAGGTTTCTGCCAATCATTTGTCTTCTAGAATGTGCAGTTCCATCCTGAGGCTTTCCGTAGAGTGGTTTAGTTCCACAGGTGATCTTAGATATTCTGGTTTTTCATGATTTATCTAATTCATTTTAGTCGAAGAGTCAACCGTTATAAAAATTAGTATTAAACTACATGTGGTCAGACGATTATGTCCATGGTAGGTAGCAATGCCATCAAATAGATAGTCCCTTTATGTACTGTAAGTTATTCCGTGTTTGGAGAAGGTCAGGTGTCCGCATACCGGAAACTTTACTACTCATTCATGTTTCCGTGAGCTATAGTTATTGTCATCACCATTCAATAAACAGACAACGGCAACATCTTACAAGACACGGAATGAAAGAATGGAGGCATTCCCGATATATCAACTGTATAAAAAGTTTCCTCCAGGGAAGAGCGTCAGGCTGATGTGACTTTTCGAAACCGCGCTCCGATTTCGTCTTCCGGCGAAATGTCTTTTTTTTTAATTTTTATTCCTATTTGCTAAAGCACCACTTTCTTGAAAAGCTTTGCTTATAGGAGTAAGGATACAAGTTTTGGGACACTTCTATTATATCACTTTTGGGGGAAAATGTGTGACCACAGCTCTTACGGAAAACCCATATATTGGTCTTTTACGCCTCCTGATTTAAGATAGAGGTATCTTGAGCCTGTGCCATGTTTTGGGCTCATACTAGCCAACACGTCTTAGTCGAGTTTCTATACTTTTCTCTTTATTATTATTATTTGCTATATAATTTATCTGGCTGCGTTCTAATTTCAGATTTAATGTAGTTTATTCATGTTATGGAATTGTTTAATAGGCGTGTACATTCTAGCACCAGTGGTTATTCTCAAGTCTTATCGTCCACGAACTGGGCAAACTAGACTTCGGGTGGAATCGAATTATCGTTTGCATAGATGTTTTATATAGTTGGCGTTAGTAGTGATCCTTGAGGGATTCCGTCCACGGCTTCAAGGATATACGAGTTAGTCACATGCTCCGAGCGCCTGTCCATACCGACGTGATAGGTCCAGCATTACGGAGATGCGTTCAGTGGGATTGGAGGCGTTACAAAGATACACGCGATGGAGCGGGTCATATGTTGTTCACAGTTCATTTCTGCACTTTCTCGACGGCTCTGTATCGTTGCTTGGCTAATAACGGGGCTAAGTTGATAGCCAGTATCTCTGTTTACAGTGTCTTCTGCAAGACGAATCTCCATAGCCTACTTAATTACGTTGGACCAATATCAATTTTCGTAGGCTAACATTCGTTTCGTCTCGAAATCAAACCTGTGCATCTTATCTATACTGTGAAATGCCAAAGCTGACTTGCCCCAGGAGCACGCAACACGTATCTTCGTACAGCGCTTAAAAATGGAGCGTACCATCTGCCCAATGTACTTCTACCCACACTCTCCCAAGGGATGAATAAATGTCTGAGACCCAAACCATCCTTCGCAGTACGTAATAAAGTTGAGGAATACCCAAGCCAGGTCGTGAGTCGATGGTATAACGTAACCAAATACTTGATAGTATCCTAATACTGTCTTACATTAGTAAAGAATCCGACAGTGAGTCAGGTTCTCTTATGGGTGGTGCACTAGGCCGATGACATGGAAGTCACATGACTAGTTCCTTTCTCTCTGTAGCGCTCATAGAATATTTAATATACACAAAACCACTTTGTCAGACGTTAAGGTCAGATTAAGAGCCTGTAAAAAATCCTTCAGCCACCGGAACTCGAATCGAGGGCCTGTGTATCATACTTAAGCCTCTTGCACTGAACTGTCAGATGCCAAAAGTATCTTATTAGTTTTGACGCACTGCACAAGCTTCTGCAAAAAATGCTTGGCGAAATTACTTTTTTTGAGTGTGAGGATCCAGTTGAAGGATGATACTTTAAATCGTATTAATGAATAGTAAATTAGTGTTGCGTAAACAGTACAAGGGACTCAAAAAAGTGTTTCCTTCAGGTATGTCATGTATTGTCACAATTCAGTTCGTCCTTAAATTAATTCACTGGCTTTTTTATTTGATGCATTGTGCTTCAGTGGGAATATCTGTGAATGGTATACTAGAATGTATGCAAATGTACTTTTTTGTTTCTAGAAATATTTGTGTTTTAATGAGCTCCATATTAAACAGTGGTCACTAAACGCGAAATAATTTTTGTAAACTTATCACGCATTTGAATTTGATTTCAGGAAAATGCCGGTCTGTGATTCAAGTATTGACATTGGCAGCCAAACGTTTCTGTCTCTACCTCCAAAATGCACACGTGATATGCTGCGGAGTTCCCCCAAGTTCATTGGTTCTCCAAGTGGAGTTTCTTATTCTGAGTATTTTAGTCACAGTCGGGTGATTGCTCCGTCACCTCCAAAGAAAAATGATGAAATAGAGATAATTTCCAAGCCCGTAGCTTATAAAATAAGCGCGGTATTTGATCTCACCAGTGAAGACGAAGAGCAACCTACAGATGAGAGGCCTAAAAAAGTTGAGCAAAAAAGGTTACACTCTCGCGAAAGAAGAGCAAAAGTGGAGGATACTAGCAAAAATGAAGTTGATGAGAGTACTGCCGAAGATTCAGTTCCTAAAAGTAAACAAAAACAGTTATTTATCAAGGGAAGGAGAATAAATATAGAGCCTCACGACAAAAGAGAAACCATTGAAAACAGTAAGGGATGTGCAATAATGAATAATAAAGGAAAGAAGCTAGATACGCAGGAAATAACAAAAGAATTTAAGGCTATTGATAAAATGAAACTAGCTGAAAACATCACCGGACTACAGAAGGAAGAAAGGATAATTACTGTGAGCAATGCTGAATTAGAACCAGAGATAAGAAAAATGACTGAAAGCAGAACCGGAAACATATTAATCAAAGACAAACCAAAAGTGCTGGACGCCAACACCGAAATGGAAGAATGTGACAATATTTCTGACGAATGGATTGAAAGACTGTCTGAATCAGTGTACAAAATGGAAGAAATGGGGGCATCAGCTGAGGAGGCAGAAGAGCATCAGGCACAGCTTAACACAAGAATTCAAGATGAAGATTTACATGGTTTACTTTCGCGGATGGGGATCCACAATGGTTCTAGGAGAGTCATTGGAGCAAGAAGCGAAAGTGGCCGTAAGAAAAAAAGGAACGGAACAAAGTCTGCCAGAGACTCGTCCAAGTCGGTTCCACTCGTAACCCCCTCAAAAGTATACCGCAGGAACGATTTCACGAATGCAATGACATCCGAA
This sequence comes from Vandiemenella viatica, assembly GCA_031002005.1. Classification (NCBI taxonomy): domain Eukaryota; kingdom Metazoa; phylum Arthropoda; class Insecta; order Orthoptera; family Morabidae; genus Vandiemenella; species Vandiemenella viatica. The sequence continues at coordinate 165,898,935 of JARYHS010012519.1, forward strand.
GGAATGTTCGACGAATTGTCGTCGGGAGATGACGTTATGAACTTGGATCTTCAGCTGTTTCTTAACGAGGAGGATACCGAATACAATTCTGACGAATCTGACGGCAGCTCGTCATCGCCAGATCAAAGTACAGACATTTCTGCCAGCGTCAGCAGCATCCGACAACCCACCACACCACCTGCCACCGCTGCGGTGAGCTTTGATGAGACCCGGAGTGATCTGCTGGAAATTTCTCAAGACGATGTTCACAGAGACGACGTTTCTAAGATGGAACTATTACAGACTGGTCGCGATAATATATCGCAGGTTTCGAATGAAGAAGAGAGAATTCTGGAAACCTATAGCCTGCATGGGAGTCCAGAAAAAACAGACAGTCATGATTTTTCCGAGAGTGGAGAGAATATTTCACAGAAATGTGATTCGTTGGTTTCTCGCAGTGCCGGTGCAACTATCGGGGATACCGAATCTAGTGAAGTACATGCCCAGAAGAAGATTTTACAAGATGAAGAGGAGTTGATTAGAAGTGTCTCCAACTCTTCGAGCGAATCAAGTTCACGTATGGAAGTACATTCGTGCAAATCGAGAAAACTAGAAAATCTTGTAGAGAAACTGTGCCAGGATATGATATCTGAGGATGCGGAACTGCGCCACGACTCAGGGACTCTAATCTCGTATTTTGAGAGTGTCGGGGATTTGATACGATCTCTGCCATTACTAGAATTGAAACGAGTATCAAGAAAGTCAGTAAATAAGGATGACGGGTCGCAGAAAAGTGATGGAAGTTACAACAGCTCTCGTGTTACTTCGTTGGATGAATTCACCACAGATTCAAGCAAATAACTCGGCAGGAGAAATCTGTTATGCGGAAATTTAATTTAATACGCAATAAAGATTGTTTGCTGTATTTGTTACTGTCAACAAAAATAAAAAACACTCTATCAAAAAGCTGAGTTTATTTTTACCATAGTATTTCCATCATTGTAATAGAACTGTTAGGCAAATTTCTATAAATATAGAGTAAATAATTATTTTGTCCAATTAAACTCTTACAACTGTGATCTAATTTAGTAATATAATATTCGTCTCGTTCGCCAATTGTAAGCTAATTACAGGGTTAACTGACCCATCTTGTAAACATGAAACTAATTGTCTGCTATTAATTAGTTGTCACCCGTATTGAGAATACGCTAATCAAAATGCCACTCAAATTTACATAAAATCTTGAGCAGAGAAAATCTGAGCCTCTCAGCAGGAAGATAACGGTATATTACTGGAAAAAAACAAACACTGTGTAAAAAATGTAACCTGTATTTCACCGCACACAAAATGGAAAAATGAAACTATTTTGTTTTAGTGGCACTTAATAACGTTGCTACAAATCTATATATCTATAAATGAGAAAATAAGAAAGTTCGGATGTGTGTTTGTACGTCTGCAATCAATCACGCCTTAATAACTCAACATATTTAAATGAAATTTGGCATGAAGTCAGTTAATTGCGTGCGAAGTGTTATAGGATAGATTTTATCCCGCAAAAACGCATAGTTCTTTTAGAAATTGCCATTAATATCAATTCGGAAGCAACAAAGAGTTTCCTACTTCGTAGATAGCCGTGCCACGTTTACTCTTTGCTTTTTACGTATATCGCAAACACTACTTTTCAGAAATAAAAGCAAAAACCTTCTTACATATGCAAATTTGTGTTTAGTTTAAAAGCCATAAAACCGACGCACTTGACAAATAATAGTTTGGAAGCATGAAATATAAATCTGTACTTAACCTTAAGTTCAGGAAGAGAATTCTTCAGTTGCATACATGAAATGGCATAACACCTCAGGTATCACACCGTAATTCCGTTCATAAGCCTAATATATGCTTCATAATATATGTAATACTAAGAGTATACCAGCACAAAAGTGACAAAATGGTCGTCCGCGAAGAGGCCGTTTTTGTATGTTCGTGACGAATATGAAACAGTTTCGTTTCCACCTCGGTTCGGTTTATTGCCTTTGTTTATTTTTTTCTGCTATAGATTCTCTATAACATTACAAATTATTTTTAACAAAATTTAAAACTTAATAGAAGATAACAAACCATTTTTTGTTTTTATCTTAACTTTCTGTATAAATCAGTGAAATAGTTGCCTATGAAAAAAAAGCGTTTTTTTGCTTACTGGTGAATATTCTGCTAATAACTATTAAATCCTTCACTTAAAACGAATGTATTCATTAGTCTAAGGTAGAAACTTTTCGTTTCGAGAAGCCATGTTAGGAGTAGTTTACACAGCGATATACGTCGTCACTAACACGGCGCTTATGAAAGCAGCTTATTTATTACTCTAATAATTACTAAATTCCAGCTGCCTGATGCTATAACAAGAATATTCAGGTCCAGGTAGCATTTCAACCTAACCACTATCTACGCTGATATTTTCACTACAAAATCAAACGATATGGTCACACCTAACACATTAAACGAATCGGAACTAATTTCGAGTTGTAGCAACAGTTTCAATATGAGGTTTCCTTATTAGCTTAGCATAAATTATCATAATTAATTTTATTATACACCTTCAGTATGAATTTCAGCTGGACTAAAACACGCGCACTAACATAATCACTGTATTGCGACGTAAACTTGACTTGCAACATTAACGTAAGAGTTGTAATGAATTTTGGACTTTCCGTTGTACAGCGTAAGTTACGAGCATTTTAGAATACGTTTTTAGTTCATGTGACTGGATGAAGTTCCAAATGAATTTATTATTTACTTCGGTTTTCCAACCACCATATTACAAAGGTCATTTTTCAGACAGATTTTAGCGGTTGCTTTGTATCACGGTCTGAAATTAATGGATCAAGTTTATATCGCAATTCATGATGTCACTAACAATCAAATAGTGAATGTATTAATGTGCGGTTGATAGAACCCTTGATATTTTAGCAACAATATTGTTGGATTTTGTGGTTTGGTTGAAATACAGCTTGAAGCAAAATGACAACTGAAACTTTATAGTAGTTTAAGATGATTTCATGAGGGCCAATTTAGTGACATGTATCGCGTTGTACTTAAATTGTATCAAAATACAGGGCGTTCGCCGGGAAACGCAACCCTCCCAGTCTGTTGCCGTCGGCAACTTGCTCGGTCAGCGGGGCCAGCGGTTCCCGCCACACGATACCGTGAATCACCGCACTGTTTAACACCTCCGCTGCCCCAACAGTGCAGTGGCACAGTATAATGGGACCCTTACATGGTTAAGAACGGTTTCTTTGCATTGTAGCTAGTTTGTGACTTCAGTCTCTTATTAATCAGTGTTGTGAATAAACGTTTCTTTGCGGTTTGGCTGGTTTAGGGCTTCATACTCTTACTAATCTGTACCGTGTTTGAGTGTGAGTAAAATTATGGTACGTTACAGTTTGCAACAAAGAATATTTCTCTACGATACATATGTGAAGAAGAAGTCGTTTAAAAAGTGTCGCAGTAAATTTCGTCGCGAATATCCTGGCGCTTTACTGCCAGCTAAATCAACAATTCTGCGTCTGGTTAAAAAAGTAAGAGAAACGGGTTCATTTTTTTAACAAAAAGAGACTGTCGGTCAACCGTATTCTCACAGAGGAGAAAATTGACGATATCGCTTTTCGACAGAACAGTCACCCAAAAAATCATTAAGTCAGTTAGGGCAGCAGGCAGGCGTATCTAAGACGTCAGCTTGGAAAGTAACAAAGCTAGTTCACTTAAAGCCGTACAAAACAATTGTGGTGCATAAAATTACAGAAATAGACCAGGGGCCTAGGATTAGATTTTGCAACTGGTACCTGCAGGGTGTCCACGATGGCACTGTTGATCCGCAACTGACGTTTTTCTCTGATGAGGCCTGGTTTCATCTGAGTGGTTATGTTAACGCTCAAAACAGTCGACACTGGAGTTCAGAAAAACCAAATACTCTACTCCAACTGCCATTGCATGACTTAAAAGTGGGTGTTTGGTGTGCGATTAGTGCTTTGAGAATCATAGGTCCAATTTTCTTCCGTGAAACTCTTACTTCCGCAAGATATATCGAAAATATTGTGAAACCGTTTTTCGAGAAACTTACTGAAGAAGAAAAATTGTACGGCTATTTTCAACAGGATGGGGCGACAGCTCACACCGCTAGAAATTCGCTTGCTGCACTTGACGAAGTGTTTTATGATCGTGTAATCAGCCGTGGGTTGTGGCCCGCCAGATCACCGGATTTAAACCCTTGTGACTTCTACCTTTGGGGTAAACTTAAGGGTAAGGTGTACGAAGGAAATCCTCACACATTGGAAGAACTTGAGGAAAAAATCTATCAAGTAATAATGTCCATTGACAAAGGTGAAATCCAGCGTGTGTCTCGAAATATGTTCAGAAGATGTGAAATGTGCATTACACAAGAGGGTCAACACTTCCAGCATCTTTTATAAGGTAAGCTAATGAATTACGACACATTTAAATGCTTAGCACATACAAGTTTATGAAGCGTAATTATTGTGAAATAGTCCGCGGCCGACGGTCGAACAATGCCGGAAGCTGATCGCTCGCTCGCCGGGAGCAGTTTCTTCCTTGTAGCGCTAACAGTGGGTTGCGTTTCCCGGCGAACGCCCTGTATTAATAATAGCTCCGGAACAGGTAATATAAATCTGTACTTCAATTGCGGACGTAAAGTAGTGTGACATTTCAGGTATTAGACCGTAATTCGATTCGTAATATGTGTCACAATATGTGTGAAATATCAAAATTTGAGTCATAGGAGCTGTATTAACGAAGGTTATGGTAAGTTTGCTACACTGCCTGGACCAGAATGATTACTAATATTCCATGGTGCACAGTGGATTTGGAGTTCAGAATGTGGTTACCATTGCGAATTCTGACTATAAAGACGTCAGAATGTGCTCAAGAAGTCTACGCCACTAAGAGGGCGTCCATTAATTACGTGGGGTGAAAAGGGGTGGGGGGCGAAATCCGGTGAAATCTCATGTAGCATTTGAAACTCCTGAAGGGCAGTATAGCTAAAAAAAAGAAAAAAAAGATCCACTAACGACGAGGATACCGACTTTAGGGGGAGGGGGGGGGGGTTTCTCGGAAGTAGGAGAGCTAAAAAAAGGATATAAGAAAAACTACAAGGTCGGTAGTAGGGTTGGGGAAGTCCCGTCAAAATCTCACGTCATTTTAGGGGGAGATCTCACTACGGGAGAGGTGGGGGGTTAGGGATTATGTAAAAACATCTTACGTAATTAATGGACGCCCCTTAAGTGAGTAATGTTTGTAACCGTGTCTTTTGGCGTGCGTTACATCTTTGTTACCTACATCCCGGCTTTGACGAACGCTTTTCATTGAAGATTAAAAGCCAAGGAAGCGGAGGACCAAATTTTCAACCCTAAAGGAGAATTTTTTCTGCTGGTCATACTCTGAATAGTAACATAAAATTTTATACCATAACACACTTTCAAGCGGACGAAGTCGCGGGTAACTGCTAGTATTTCTATAAATATCAAACTATTACCCGGCTATTTGGTAACATTCCGGTATATGTCAATCTTTCTCCTCCGCTGACCTTAGCTAAACTAATTTCTACGACGCGTTGACGATTGTTTGGAAGCCATTTTTAGCATAACCAACATAGAAATTCTTACTTAAGCTTACTTCAAACTTAATACATAACACTCCAAAGACTACACATTCTACTCATCTCAAGGAACATCTGTGGCTAAATATATTAATGTACAATTTGTTATTAATGCACAAATACTAAGCATAAGTACAGGAATGTTGTTACAGTATGATAAAACGGAATAAATATTTGATAAACGAATAATTATCATTTTTGTCAACAGATTCAAATGCTCATAGATTATAATTATCAGACCTGTTGTGTGTTGGTTATAACAGTTGTCGTCCCGCACTTTATCACATTACCAGAACAGTGCGGTTCTGAATAAGTAATGTTTTTTGCACGTTTAAAGCTACACAATTTTTAAATTCTGTGTCAGATGCAGCGTTCAATCTAACTGTCCCATTGTTGGCGCGCAGGATCCATTTAAAAGTTTGTCTTCAATATTGCAATCTAAAGTATGTTATAGTGCATATGTTCCAAACCTTTATTGGCCAACCTTTCTGAAAAAAAAGTTACTCATTGCCCCTTTTGGAAAAAATTACTTACCACCCTCTATCCCATAGTGCTCCAACCTTTTTTTTGGCTCGTAACTCATGAAACAGTAATTCGATGGCGACTCTCTTAGGTGAAGAATACAAAGATATATACAAAAGGAGAAATTTCTAAACTTACATCATTAAAACATATTTAAAATATTGGTGTATTGATCAACAAATACATATTATGAAAAAATATTATTAATTAGAGGGTTGAAACGGTAACACTACTTTTACGATATTTGGCGCCTTTTTTGTCATCAGCAATCTCAGATCTCAGCATTCCACTATTGAAAATCTATTTCTTTTCTTAGTTAATAAATTTCTGACTACGCTAAATCTTCTTTTGGCTACATGTGATCATGGGAATGCAATGAAAAACTTGTTTGATGTAGCCCTTAAAGACAGATATGGTACTGGAATGCAGATGTCAGCAGTTGGTCCTCAACGCAACCAAAGTTTGCCTTCGACAAGAAACGCCCCCTGCGATCTCTTCAACAGCCACCACTGGGCGGTACCGCCCTCGTTGGAACCACTGCTGTAGTGTAACGCATAAATTTGTATAATATAACACATTGTATTTATGCTATTTGGGTGGCGGCGCGAACTAATATAAAATATCAATGTTTCGTTCAGCATTCTTCTAGATTAGAAGAGTGGTGCAATGTGTTTGGGTAGTGTTTAGTTTTGTGTTTCATACTAAAAGTAGCACCACCCGGACAACATAGTAATTATTAACTTCGACCACGAAAGCCTTCGATAGCATAATATCTTTGTAGTTATATTCATCAGATATATAAATCTGTAAGCATCCGATTCATAGGGATTTCTTTTAGGTACTATCACTCAAAAACTCCCGAATCTATTTGGAAGAGGTTTCCACAGTTTGTGAGCAGAGATAAACACCACTCTCCTTGAATTCTGTTAATGTTATTGTTGATCAGGAAACTTTGGTTATTTATTCCTTAAGGTTTCTGAAATATATTAAGTTAAAACGCACGGAAAACGTAACTCTAACCTTTTAGAGAGCTAGAGGAACCCCCAACATATAAAAATAACTAGACCGTGGAAACATATTACATAACATTTAGGTTTTATCAGTGCTGGAGCTGATAACATGGGCAAAATAGGTTCGAATCACCATCCGTTCATCTGTTTTTCGATTTTTCAGTGTTTCCGGAATCACTTTAGACGAATGCCACTATGGTTCCTTCAAAAGGACATGGCCGAATTCTTTCCGGCTCCTTGTCCCCATTCCTTTCCTGCATTTAATGACGTCGACGTCTAAGAGGAGTAAAGTCCCCCAAAAAATCTTTCCATTTTTCTTCTGTGAAGAAAACTGTTAGGTGCTTTGCGTAACATTTAACATTTTTTTTTCGCTTTCTGTGTTACTCGAGTGTTGCAATGTAAGATAGAACATGGATCCATGGAATCAGGTTCATTTTATCTTGTTACCAGTGAAAGCGTTTGTTAAAAAATATTCAGTAATTTATCATTGCGAATTAAATAAAGATATACACTGACGCAGATGAGGCTCAAGACGAAACGTGATATGAAGTCGCCTCAGGTGTTGTTTATGCCGAGTTTGTGTGTAGACAGCTGATGTTTTGTATGTGAAGGTCAAAAGCTGCAGCACAACCCAGCCACGATTGTCAGCTTTCTCTACTACAGCTGGAAAACGAAAAACTCAATTGAACTAATTGTGTTCTTCGGGAATTCTTTGAAACCAGCGAATATATCTTCTCTTAGAAAGATTACTTTTCCTCGGTACTAACATGCATTGGTGAGCCAAAACATTACCACCACAACCCGACGCGAAACTGAATGCCGTCTGGTGGCGTTTTGGGCACGTCATGCTATAAGAAAAGTATAAAAGTTGAGCAGACACGTATGAGAAGCCACTCTATCAACGTTACGTGTGGTGAATTGAGAAATCCAGTGAAATAAGTGACCTTTATAAAGGGCAGATTGTTATGGCCCGGCTTCTGGGAACGAGCATCTCGGAAATGGCGAGGCTGGTCGGCTGTTCGTTTACTACTGTAGTGAGCGTCAATTGTAAGTTTTTGGACGACGGAGAAACTACGAGTAAACAGCATGGTGAACGTCCATGCATGCCCACTCTGTGAAGCAGGATGGGGAGCAATCTGTGACTGATCTAACGGCAGGTGCAGGCACAAGTGTTTCAGAGCACATTTTACAGCGCACATTGTTGTACATGGGGCTTCGCAGCAGAGGGCTCCTTCGTGTTTGCATGCTGATTCCACGATATCGTCAATCACGATTGCAGTGGGCAGGAGATCATCGTGATTGTACCTTGGATTAAAGGAAACGAGTCACCTGGTAGTTCTTGTTACACCAGGTCGGTGGTCGTGTCCGGATATGCCGTCCGCCAGGCGAACGGCTGCTCCGTGCCAAGGAAACAGGCCGGTGGGAGCAGTATTGCTAAAGCTAGCTTCCCACGGCCTGAGCATTTGCCGGCCGGGCCGATCCAGCTATCAAGAGCGGGCCGGGGGATGGGTCTAGCTTGTGCTGTCAGGGATATCGTGCCTCTATCTGTCACAAGATCAAACACCCAGGTAGCTGAAAGGACACTAGGCAAGGTGGTGGGGAAGCGGCGAGGTCTAGCCTTTGGCGCGTGCTGATCTGTACATTTCGGCTGATGTGGTGCGACGAGCAAAGCTACGTGTCGTGGGAAGAAGGACAGTTACCTGTGCTTACATGGGATCTGTGGTAGTTTCTGAAGATCTGTTGAATCCATGCCTCGCCGAATTGCTGCCGTAGTGCTCTCAGGGTGCACCAACACGCTATTTTTTTTTAACTGCTTAACGTCTCTTAACAGCGAGGTTTTTAGAGACGGGAAAGGATGGGAGGCAAAGAATGGGAAGGAATTCGGCCATGGCATACCGCCATTTGCCTGGAGTGATTTGGGAAATCATGGAAAGCCCAAATTCGATGCCCGGACGGGGATTCGAACCGCCTTTCTCCCGAATGCGAGGCGAGAACGCTAACCGTTACACCACCACGATCAGTAAACACACGCTATTAACCAGGTGATCATAATATTTTAGCTCTTAAGTGTAAATAACGTATTTTCCCAGCAGTGAAACTTTAAACGGCGTTATTTAATTGAATTAGTTCAATTTCAAGTACAAACAGCGTACTTTAACAATGTCGTTCGTAGGATCGGCTGACGCCTGACCTGCGGCTACCTCATCGGCGCTAGGGACCGTCATCGGGGTACCAGAGAAAGTCACTACACCCTCAAGAACCTTACCACAACCATCAAACCACTTCACAACGCCACTGCCGCGAAATTAGGCTCTTCAGAATTACCTGCCATTACAGCAGGGATGGTGAGGCAAGGCGCGTTTCGCCACCCATAAAGGGTGCCCACGGGGAGCGGCGTAGATGCAGCGCCCGCCACGAACCAGGCCGAAGACCCTTCCAAAACCTGGCCATATAGCATAAAAGCCTCTGCGATTCCTACGTGCACACCCGGCCCCAGCCGTCACCGCAGGGGCAAGGGAGGAAATGAATGTTTCCACACTCCTCGGGACTATACAATAATGCTGTTGATGTTAAACAGAATATACTGAAATTCCCACATGCCGCAGGTTTCAAATCCCGTCCAGCCATTCAGATTTCGGTTTTCTGTGGTTTCCTGAAATCACTGCAGGCGGATGCCAAAATGGTTCTTCCAAAAAGGCCATGGCCGAATTCCTATCCATTCCTTGCCCCCCAGTCCTTTCCTTCCTATAGTGATCTAGTCGCCGACGAGACATAAAGATATAAGCAAAGAGAAAATAGGACTAAACTAAAATAAAACGTTAGAAGGACGTTTAAGCATGCTTTCGAGTGAAAAGTGATTTCAGCTTTTAAAAGCACAATCAACCGACTGGGAAAGTGTTAGCGTTGATCGAGCAAAGCATGAAGAAAAACGCAGGTTCAAGCTATCCATTGTTTAATTTCCCTTGATCCTGCGAAATCACTTCAAGGGAATACGCCGATGTTACAATCTAAGGCCATAGCTAAATTCTATCTCGTTTTTTGTCCTCAATGCTCAATGCTTTCCCGGCGCTTGTGAGCCATAAAGCTCAGCTAGGAAAAGAAATAAGTTAACGTATCGAACGCTTGAACCAAAACAAAATCCACTCCGAGAGATCTAATGTAATGAAAGTAATACCAACCTCCTTATCTACGTTTTCGTGCGCAGAAGACAATTGCCTGCAAATACTCTCTCAAGGTCCTATTGTGCGTCAATTTTACTCAAAACAGAATCTCGTGCCTCGAACCAGGGCTCACAACTTCATACAGGAAACAAACCGTTTAAAAGTTTTATACGTGGACTCTTTGGTGTTGAGATTTGAGACTAGGTATTGAGAAGTTTCTGACTACTACTCAGAACACAGGAAACAAGCAATTCGTGTTTCCTACTCTAACACTTTGCTTTCTGGCTTTTAAGAATTCCCCTACCCAACAAGTAACTTTTCATCCAATCCAATAGATTTCAGTTTATTTAAAACCATTTAATGGCTCACTCTAATTAAACATTAGGTATCAAGTGTGATGATACTGTGCTGTGTTGTTTGATATATAGATGACAAAAATATCCAGTACCGGATTAACAACGTAGCAGTAGGTAGCAAATGCTACGGGCCTCGCGCCTTCTAGGGGGCCTCGCGCCTCCTAGGGGGCCCCGCACCTAGACTAGATGACAACCGTTCTTTTTTTTCTCTTCTTGCTACGGGCTCCGCGCTGTCTTAATCCGGCCCTGAAAATATCTGTGTTACAGTTACGAAGAAATCTATAAAATGAGATCTAATACTCGGATAAAAGTTCGCGCAACATTCTTTGAAGGCATGTAAGCAAGTCATGACCCTGCGTTTTGATCAGTCCTTTCTTTTCAAAAAAATTTAGTGGGGAGCACAAGATAATAGTTTAGTCTACTCATAACATAGGTCGTTTAACCAGAAAGACGCGAGTGTCAATCGGTGGCATTGATACGAGTGTAAAATTCGCTGTCTATGATGAAGCCAGTGATGGTTGTCGGAGATATGATGGTTGGAGGGAAGCCCCATATGATTGATTGCCCCTGCTGATTGGGACCGAAATTGGCTTGTCTGTAGCCGCGTTTAGAACTGCCCACTACCGAGACTTAAACTCGAATAACGCTAGGGCGGCTAAGTTAGAAATTTAACCCATGCCATTTAGAAAAAGTGCATCTCTACTTCTTCTTCCACGTGAGCCAACAAATTAATTTTTTACCTCGTGTATCTTTAACCAATCCTATGTTACCGGCTGCTACAGAGGTCTCTTAAGACCTACTCCTAAGACAAGGCCCTCATAAAATTGTCATTAATTTATTCATTAAAGAAACGCCTCTTGATGCCAACTGGAAACGAATTTTACTGTAGAAAAAATGTAGTCGTCTCCTCAAATCCTGGAAATACCAAATTTTTGCTTGATCGTTGAAATATTCATGTCTTTTACAAAATTTATTTATAATCTTATGGCTTTTACTCTCTTATAGACTTATGCGATACGATAGTATCCATTTTATATAAACAAATTTTACTTTTTTTTTTTAGTATTGATATCTTAATTTTCGGCATGCGGAGTACCTGTCCTTCTTCGCGGACCACAGATTGAGAAACAATAATCTCAGTGTATGTTGGGATGGCCCCCTTTCTCGTCTTAAAAAATAAAGCAGGAATTTCATAAACACCCTTAAACAAAAGATACAGAATATGTTTCTGCGGTGCATATATACTAGGCATAGTCTTCAATCCACTCAAAACCTTCTTGCATAGAACTAGTCAAGTTATGACAGAAATGTCACGTAAAAACAGGAAATAGAGCAACAGGCAGATAAAGTGGTAAGAAGGTGATTTAATATTCCTGCTCGCAGGAATTAGTTTTGATGGTTTTTATCTCACAACACTTCCCACATCACTAATGCCTGTAATTAATTTCGTATTAATATGAAGGAAACGAATCAGTGTTATTGAAATTTTTATCATCACATATGAAAGACAGAAAATTGTGATAACTTAACAAACATAGTCTGATTTATCGACTGGGGGGGGGGGGGGGGTGAGTAAATATTGCTGTCTGAAAAATTCTCGACGCCATTCACAGAAAGCTGTGCAATCGACGATCTATGAAGCATGAAATTTCACAAAAATTAGCGGTGATTTAAAATTAAGTCCATATTTCTTACTATATATTTCAAACGTGTTTGTAATTACAACATGGAATACTGTATATAGCAATCTATAATCGGGTATGAGAATATTTTAGATCATCCTCCTAAATATGTCATCGTTGACGCTACTGAACTCGTATGTCAGGATTACAAAGAATTAGGTGTAAATTTACTGCAACTAGCAATTAGTAAACGGTCTAAACGATTATTTTGTTCCCGGACATCTTTATACTGATAGATTCGTTTCGATTTGTTCAGTATTTTCTGTACATTTGGGTGGGAAAGAGATTAGGAGAGCAGATAATGATGAATTCATGAGAGCTTCATTGTACTGAAAAAAAAATCATCGAGCTGTTGCATTACTGTTCCGTCTATGTCTTCGGTTTTTAATCCTACCAACTTGAATGGTGAAAATCAGTGTGCCTTATTTTTATTATTGTTAATCTCCTAAATTGCACCTTTCTACTCAGGCATAGAGAGGTAGAGTAACTGGTATCGTATGGCATTTTTAGGACCAGTTTGATGAAGTTTCTTACCGGATCCGCAGTTCGCCTCTGTCGTAGTTGACCATCCTTAACGTTGAATCCGAACTACCGAAACTTTCTGCCGCACTTCACATACACAAAGCAAGCTTTGACAAAGATCGGATTGAGAGCCTTTTAAAATCCCAGCCAGGACCGGGATTCGAACCGGAGATATGCCGATCTTCAGTAAGACGCTGTAATCACTAAGGCACTAGACCGCACAAAGGTATGGTAGTCAGTTCCTTCGCTCAGTGAGCTTAACTTGAAAGCGTGTTTAGATTACTGAGATGGGCGTTAAGAGTGTAGTACGTTGTTTTGTATTGCTTACTAGTACGAAAGGAGATGTAGGTCGAAACGCAGCTTGTGGTCCATTCAGGTATGTTTGGAAGACACCAGTGGACTGGGATGTTTTATTAACAATAGTGTTAACCACCGACGGAGCTGGGAACTATGTGAAGTAGCGATCTGAGACCACGAGGAAAGCTGAACGCGGCCGTTTGCTGCGGTTACCGATTTGCGCCTAGCCTCGCCGCGACTGTTTCCATCAGTTGGCAACACTGCGTCCTGGATCCGCTTTCTGGCTCACTGGTTCAATGGGCCGGTGTAATGCTCTATGACGATGACGGGGTGACTCCAATGGTCATCTTCCTTATCGCATTAATGGTTTACCTCACGAGTTTAGTAGTTTTTCCTCAGGTACCACCATTCGGACCAATAAATCTTCTACTTGAACCCAAGATTTATCTATTATTGCCTTTGTTTTCTCTCCCTCGTCAGTCTCCGGAATTGTTTGATGCAATCATCCATCTCTTCCTGTTTCGAGCAAACCTTTTCATCGATACATACTTCTTAAACTTATCTCCTGAATCATCTCTTTCATGTATTATAATTTTCGTCTTCCTCTATGATTTTTCCACCAAATGTTCCCCTCCACTAACAAATTAACAAATCCAACCAATCTTAAAATTTAACCCACCAACCCTTTTTTTCTTTCTGTAGGACTTTCTTCATCCATTATTTTCAAAATATGTTCATTTTTATTGCCCGTTTGAACCTATACTACTTCTGCAGACAAAGTTGTTACCTATCTGCACAGCATTGGCGTAAAGCATCTTTGTTCTCATTCCTCGTTGTTACTTTAAATCACGACCTTGACCGAGAGTGTTGTAAGAGTTTTTCAAGATGTGACCTTACGCTTTTTGTTTGTATTCTCGTGCAACTTTAAAATGCAGTGATGGTTCTTTGGCTTTTGTTTTATGTAAAACTTCTTACCTTTTTACTTACTTAAGAGTATGAAACACAAGGGTTACTAGGAGGAAGAATTTTTTTCTGAAGAAAACATTTATTCTTGCTTAGAAGAATAGAATATTGGAGTGTCGAAAATATTTTTCACATTTCTGAGATTTAATTAAAAAAAGTTTGATATCACTACATGTTTAGGACTTTAATTCAAACATCATACCTGTCTAAACTCTTACAGACTATTCGTTAGCAATGTCACCAATATTTTGACGCCCCCCTCTCAGAGGGAGGCGTTAAAGCTGTGAGAAAAAAGACGGATTTTCAGTCCAGTGCGATGGCTCGATATAATGTTGTTATTTTCCACATGTCAGTTCTACTGATTAACCGTCTACAACAGAAAAAAGATTTCTAATACTGCAGAAGACGTCGGGATACTTTAGTTTCGAATAGTTTCCACTGGTATTAATCTGCAACTTGTAACATTGCCTTCTCTATACTGCTAGTTTCCATACTAAAATTTTTCCTTTATTTGATCGTTTTCGGATAAATATCTAAAGACTGATAATCACTCTACCTTCAGCAGATCTAGAATCTAAAACTTTTCGCGGATGATATGTAGTAAACGAATTCGTTGACAGAACATCAGTAAGAAGAAATAAGCCACCCCACCGGTTACATTCTGTTTTAACGACTGCTGCTCGGCATTTATTACTTTTCTTTACTGCAACATCACAGTTTCTTCATATTTCTGTGAATTTTGTTCACGAATTTCTTTCAATTATGATTTTTAATTTAATTTAATTGCGATGGAGCTTATGCTCTGGTGGCAATTTCCCTACATACATTTTTTTTACATTTCTCGTATTTTATCAGCGATTCTTAGGGTGGAATTTCTCCACTTAATAACTTTTGCAGTTTTTAATAAGAGATGTAACACCGAATTCTCAATTCATGGCTTGACGAGAGGATGAGGAAAAAATGGTCCATTTCCGTCGAGAATCCACTGAATACGTGTCATTTCTTACTGACAGTGAGCAAAATCGATCAATGGATATTTTTTATTAATCTTAACAGCCCAGAGGCGGTCCTGTAAGAAATTTGTGACTATTTCGTATAAAATTTATCTTCTGTGTTTCTTTTTACATGAATTAGTAGCAAATTTTTTGTGAATAACTAACCAAATACTTATTGTTTCCTTTTATTCCTCTCTCTTTTTTCTTTTACTTGGGGCAGAAATGAGGCGGAAATTAATCGTATTCCCTTTTTTATACAACTATTTCGTAAAAATAAAGAGTTCTTATATCATCTCTAAGCTGCCAAAGAAATAATACTTCTAGAGTGTTAAACGTGTAACAGTTATCAGTGATTTGCAGAGGAATCCGTTTGTTCCTGCTCTACATGGAACCGACTGACTCACAACAGCCCGCATCCTGTGGGGAATGAGGTGTTGTCATACTGGCCCATTAGAATAAGTCACTCATGTGCAGTTTCGTGTTGTGTTTAGCGAGAGAGTTCAAGGGGTGTTCCTCGTTTCTAAACTCTACCACTAAGATAGATTGAGAAGCGCAATCAGAAGACGATGTGCCAAGATCACAAACTTCCTTGCGGTGATCTATTTGCTGTTTGGAAACGTTGAGATCTGGCGTTCTCCTACCATCACTCGCAAAAAACTTAACAAAACAGCACCATCATCATCATCAGCCACAACAAACCAACAAAACAACAAAATTTGTGCCACAGCGTTTGGCAACGTAGTTTACAAAGATTACACTGCAACACATTATGTATTTAAAAATTGCTTACTATAGATGTCCCACACACCTGTATGTGGACTCATACTCATAGATACTATGTTGTTTTTAAATGCGTCGGTGTGGAATACGAAGTATGTTATTTTGAACAAGGATGATGTCCAGAGACTATTGAAGGAATATAATTTATTGAGGTTCAGTGCCATTTTCTGAAAATCACACAGATTCCATGATAGATGTGGCACTACCATTTTGAAAATAAATTTTAATCCTAGGAGATTTTAAGGGTATTACTGGAATGCTGGTGAAACATTATATTCAATCTAAAACGACTTGTGTATTTCGAATAGGGTTTTTTAGTGTCGGTGACATTTTTTTGAGGTATAGAAACGTCAAGAATCTATAAGATTTTTTTTAAATTATAGCTTTACGCCTTGTCGAAGCCGAGGTCATTAGAAACGGGATGGGACTGGGGACAAGGAATGGGAAGGAATACGGCCAAGGCCTTTTGAAGGAAGCCTCCCGGCATTAGCCTGTAGTGATTTGGGGAAACCATGGTAAACCCAAATCTGGATGTCGCGACGGGGATTCGAACCGGTCGCGGCGTCCTCCCGAACGCTAATCGCTCACCCACCATGCTCGGTAGTAGTAAGGATATGTACGTTCTGCTCCCCCTAATTATCTCGCCCTGCGGTCGCTTCCCCTATAATTAGGCGCCGCCGCCCTGTAATTATCTACCTGGCTGCCGCCGCCGCTTACCGTCATTATCTTTGTAGGTCACGCGCCCCGCCCCCTGCGGCCGCTTCCCCTATAATTAGGCACCTGGTCGACTGTGCGGCCTATAATTATCTACCTGGCTGCCGGCGCCGCTTACCGTCATTATCTTTTGTAGGTCTCGCGCCACGCCGGCGCCACCGGCCTGTCATTATCTTTGTAGGTCACCCGCCCCGCCCCTGCAGGTGTGCAGGCCGCTTCCCCCATAATTAGGCACCTGGCCGACTGTGCGGCCTCTGGCCTATAATTATCTACCTGGCTCTTTGTAGGTCACGCGCCCCGCCCCTGCAGCCACGATGGCGCTGCTCACAGTCATTATCTTGGGGTGCATCAGTATAAAAGAAGCGTCGTAACAGGAACTAAGCCAGTTGTATCTGAACTTACACAGAGACAATGTCTTCGCAAAGCATTGAAGATTTGCCTTCTCTCGATGACGTGAATCTGCAAGGTAATTATTTTTTCATACATTGCCAGTTTTAATTATTTATTTAACAAAATTTATGTAGTCTTTTAAACTATGGTATCTTTTTTTTAGATTTACTGTCTGAAGGAGCCACTAGTGATGGAAGTCTGTTGGTTTTCGGTTCCAACGAATGGAATTGGGAATTATTTGATAAATATCTCAGTAAGGTTTTTTTTTTCATTTAGTTAACATAGCGTTTTATCCTATGTTACCATTTAAACTTTTTGTTTTTTACAGATACGCCATCTGACGGACTAGAGTTTGAGGGTATACCTACTTACGATGTACCCATACAAATGAATGGTAAGTCCTTGTAATTAGATGCCAGCTTTATAATTTTTCATTTAACATAAATCCATGTACTGTTAAATATTTGATATTGTTGATAAAGATTTCATTTAATTAACATTGCGTTTTATCCTAACTTTTTTTTTTTACAGATATGCCATTCGAAGAACTAGAGATTGAGGGTATCCCTACTTACGATGTACCCATACAAATGAATGGTAAGTTATTTATTTCATATATTCCTTGTAATTAGATGTCAGCTTTATTCTGATAGCTTTCTATCGTTTCATGAGTATAATTTTTCATTTAACAAAAATCCTTGTACTGTTTTAACT